>OZ018317.1:152756861-153956861 GCA_963969495.1 Ceratothoa steindachneri | reverse complement strand
TCTTTTGAATCAATCACACTGCCATCCATTCCATTCAGCGGAGTCCCTTCAGTAGGAGCAGGGGTCTGGGGCGTAGGTCCTGGGGCTGGTCCAACTCCTGTCATCATGTTATATAGGTAACAACAAGGAGTAACAACAAGGAAAGAAGGTACCCTAGGAGACCTTACGGTCCATTCAAGGAGGGTACATTTGGACTAGCAATCGAGTGGGCACATGGCTGCTCAATTGTTTTGCATATCTAAACGGCCACTTTTCAAAACCTTGTCTAGTCTTGACTTGAACTGGTCAACAGATTCACTGTTGACAACTTTCAATGGAATTGCGTTCCACATACCGCAGATACTGTAAGTGAAAAGATTTCCACACAGATTGCGGTTGTAACGCTTTAGTTCAAGTTTGAAGCCGTGATTGCGCGTTCTGTTCTCACTCAGTGTGAAAATATCCCGGTAGTCAACATTGTGGAACCCTCGAAGTATTTTGAAAATTTCGATGAGCGCTGACCACGCAGTGTACGGGTTTCCAACGAGAAAAGATCTAATTACCTTAGTCTATCCTCATAACTTTTATGTTGGATAGAGGGAATCAGCTTGGTTGCCCTAGCTTGTACGCGTTCCAATCTTGCGATGTCCTTTCGCAATGAAGGACTCCAAAATTGTACGGCATACTCCAGGTGCGGTCGGACAAGTGAGTTGTACAGGCACAGTACAATCTCCTGGTTCCGATAACCAAACTGGCGCTTAATATAGCTTGGCATCCTTTGGGCCTTTTTCTCCGCCTCAATGCACTGTTTCGAGAACTTGAGGTTACTAGTGATTGTTACCCCCAAGTCCTTCTCAGTGTCGGTGGATTCAATAGCAGTGCCCTTAAGGATATACTGAGATTGGGTTTTATGTGGCTGATATGCATCACTTTGCATTTCCCTACGTTAAAAGGCATTTGCCACGTGTCCAACCACTCCCCAATCTTCCCAAGATCTTCCTGCAGGTGGGCAGTATTTCCATCCTTTGCAACGTTCATACCAACTTGGTATCGTCGGCAAATTTGGAAATCTTGGCAACCATGTCACCGTCCATGTCATTGACGTAGATGATGAATAGTAGTGGTCCCAGGACAGAACCTTGAGGCACCCCGCTGTAACGGGCACCCACTCAGAAGACTGTCCATTCACCACCACCCGTTGCCGTCTGCCACTTAGCCAGTTCTCGATCCAGCCGGCTACCTTTCCGTCTATGCCTAGCGCTCGTACTTTTCGGAAAAGGCGGTGGTGTGGTACCTTATCAAAGGCTTTCTGAAAGTCTAGGTAGACCACATCCACCGCCTTGTCCCGATCGTGCTCACTGAAAACGAAGTGGAAGAATTCTACAAGGTTCGTCAGACATGACCGTTGCCTTCGGAAGCCGTGCTGGGAACTCTTCAGTAGCAGGTTTGACTCTAAATACGACGTCACTTTGTCCACCATGATGCTTTCCATGAGTTTACCGACTATCGAAGTCAGACTGATAGGTCGGTAGTTCGACGGTTGGTTACGATCTCCTTTCTTAAAGATAGGAGTCACCTCCGCCTCACGCCAGTCTCTAGGAACGCATTTGGTCCGGTCTTCCATTTCCTTCTTCATCCTATCAGTCTTTCATTCATCCCTTTCATCTCATTCTTCATTCCCTCAATCATTCCCCGCAACGTTTCGCACTCCTCTTCTTTCTTCCTCAACTCCAGTCTTAATCGCACTACTTCTTCATTCAAAGTTTTAGCTAAAGCCATTGTTTCCAAGCTAGTAACAAAGGATCGGAGGGGGAAAAAATCACTCAAACTACTTTACCAATATACAGATGGACTGCAATCAAATCAAATTCCTCCGGTTTCGAGATCTCAAGGTTCCTATTCGGGCGCCAAATGTAGCGGGCCGGAAGCAATACTAACCCCACGTTGCAACCTTATCCTAGAATTTATAAACCTTGAGAACCCCGAGGAAGAATTGATAAGATTTAATATACAGTCCTTTACTTTAAAAAAAAATCCAGTTTTAATTACAGTTTATATTTACAAAAAAATAAACAAAAAACACCGGTGCGCATTCAAAATAAATATTCTATACTAATTTTAATTCTCCCAACCGAAAACAAAATAAAATATGACAAGCTACACAACAAGGTCGACACAACAAAACAAAGAACAACACCCGAACGAGAAGGGGCACAGTGCTATCCCTTGTGCGCTTTGGGGAGGGGGGTAGTAGTAGCAGTTGTCCAATAAGAAGGGGGACAGGCTCGTCAGCCAATGCAGATAGGCAGTGCAGGTAACGCTCTCCGTTTCAGGGCTGGGCTGGGCGGAGCACTCGCCTCGAGGATTCCTCTCACAGGTTGCTGAAGCTTCACTCTTTGAAGACACAGGGTGCAATGCTAAAAAGAGTCAGAGAAATTTTGGTATAGCGTTTCCAAAGAAAAATCTGGTGATGAACTTTGCTATCCCTTGTTGTTAAAATTAATGTTGAGCCTATTAGTATTTTAGCAAAGAACCAATCTTACCTAGGGTAATATTCCAATGCGCTGGACAAGCAATTACAATTTAACTCTCTAAATATTTACTCTTATATTATATATATATATATATATATATATATATATATATATATATATATATATATATATATTTATATTTATATATCTGAAAAGAGAGTACAATCATTTATTATTTGTATTCATAATAAAAATTCGGAAGGCAAATTATACCCACACACTCACACAGGGGTAAGGAAAGATATATGTAAAGGGGGGTGGAAGAATGACCCTACAGACACACACACACACACACATCGCTCCCCCACAGCACTGTGAATTTGGGGGTGGTTCACATGAATTGATTGTATGTGTGGTGTGGGTCTTCTGTTTTCCGAATGGGCTGTTTGATAGCGTTTTTGTGGTGGCTTTCTTTATGGCTTTGTTATGATGTTGGTGACGTGAGGATTAAATGGCATGTGGAGAGGAGAAATATACTACTCTATCATCTGGGAAGCCAAATTGCCTTATATATCTCCCATTAATTCTATTTCCCTTTTTTCTTTCTCTAAACTATGGAAAATCTTCTCAAGTATTGAAGCAAAATGTATAGGAGAGATAGGGTCTCTTGATCGGTCGAGTTTTCCAACTATATACGTAAGTACTTAAGGTCTGAATGACGATTTTGATTGAGTATTTAGGGTTTTGTACAAATGTATTCAATGTTTTATTGAGAGTGAAAGCTCCAAATTTTCGCCATACGTGGTTTGAAGCCATATATGTATATAATAATCACAAACAAGGAAGCATAAACTAATAGATTGACATAGATAGATATATTGGAATAATCTAAAAGAACAAGTGGTAAAAGTATTAAATACACTAAACAATTTTGTATTTAAGGAATGACGAGAATGAAAAGGGACCTCCAATTCCTGCTAAAGCTTTTGTATCGAATTAATTATCGACAGAATATTATTTGTACGATTTTAATGTCTTTTTATTATTCTCAAGCCATGTTTTTGTGTCTCTGGCAGATTATTGCCGTTCATTGCCTCCTTGAAATACGTAGTTGCACTTATCGGACTTGGCTTACAATATGACGGTTTTGGCTAATATGTCACGATACCTAGTAGCTCTATCTGTCCATTCTATGTTTATGAGAAGTTGTTCTGTTCTTTGTCAGGGAAAAAAATAACACTATACTGTTCTAATTGAAATAACATGTTTCACAGTTGCTCTTTAATTCGTAAATTTATTTCCAAATTCTAAAATGAAAACGAAGCCAAATAATTCAGGCTTGTCTCATCAGACCATAAAGCTTTATTCTAATAAACCCCTACATTATATAAATGATTCTTATCAAACGAAAGATATCTCTCATCCTTGACTTATTTTTGGAGAAATAAACCACCACACACGCTTCCAGAGCCCGTTAGTTACATGTTGAGCCGCAACATTGGTGATACTAGTAAGCAATTTTGTAATAACTCTTTGCGAGTGGTTCTGGGCACCAACTAGAGTTGATATGTTTTGAGCCATTTACACATCACTCTGGAAGTCTAAAAGAAGAATTCCATAGATGAAGAGTTAGATTCTTATCAATAGATGTGTGACCTCTTCCTTTTATTTACTAATTCAAAATATTATCTCTGAAAAATTGATACTTGCTGAATGTTCGTTTGATTTCAGTGTTGTAGATTCTGATAAAAGATGTGTACCACCAACTGACACATTATCCTATTATTCAAACCAATTGACTATTATTAAGAACGTTCTAGAGAGCTCTCGGAACATTTCATATAAAGCCCACTGCCAAATAGAATCATCAATTTTCCATTTCCAATGTCTTTTTTGCATTGTAATTGAATGCATTTTTCCGTATCACAATACAATAATTGCTATAAATATTTATATACAAGTATTTGATGAATAATTTGTTCGTATTTATTACTATAGTTATTAAAGCTGTTTGTAATTCAATAAGAAAGAAAAACCTGCAAAATAATGTTTAACTAATACAATGAATTCTTTACCAAGAGCGTATTGAAGGCCTATTCACCGGATTGTAACTGTAGAGAATGTCAATGTTCGTCTTACTGAATAATAACTACGGAACTACAAGAACGTTTTAAAATGTACACTACCGTGATCCTAAGTTCTTTTTTTAACTTGTTTTTAATGGTTTGCAATAAATCCTTCTATTTAGCCACCTTTTATCTTCATAGAGCTGTTACCATCCTCTTTTCTCCTCGACTTTAAAATGCGCTGCTTACTAATAGGATTTTCCTTTATTTTATTAAATCTTACCAACTTTTTATTCTAATTTTATTATCAATTTTCTTTAATATAGAAATGAAATTTAAAGAGAGTTTGAACAAGGTATTTGTTTGATCCTATTTCTCTCTATTAATTAGAACTAGTCAATTAAATTCGGAGTTATGAAATCCTTTGATATTCTTGTTGAGGTGAGGCCTAATTTGAAACACGGACGGAACGAGAGTGGATAAATCCATTGCTGAGAAATGGATTTCTGTTCGGCGCCTTGCAATGAAAAATGATGGAATTTTCTTCCTTCTTGGACCAAATAATGGATTGGGAAATGCAAACATTACTATAATAGAATTCGACGGACGAAAATCCTAGGCAAAAGATTTGCATTATGAAGAATTCTCTGATAATATGTATACATTTAGAAGAGACATCTTTAGAAAATATTTTTAAGTGTAATATTACTTTTAGGGGTAAAAAGAGTCTTTTATACACACATTAATTTAGGATTTCTTGATAGAGAAAAATATCACAAATTAAAAATGCAAATTTCCTCCGCTACGATTATCAAGGATCTCTTCTAAATAAAGGCAGGTCTAACACAATGAAGAAATAGTTTTATATACATTTCAAATAGTGTTCTAATTATTTTTTTTATTTATTCAATGTTGAGCAAAAAGTTTTTTTATTGATTTATCTTGGAATAATTTTGTCTTTGCTTAAAGTATAATCAATTTCTCAGTTTCTAAAGCCAAACTGCGGATCTTTACATTTCTCTACGATAAATTTTCATTGGAAATTTAAGTGACTAGAAAACAATTAATGCAATTACTCAGTGGAAGTAAGACACAGGGGAAATTTCTGTATATTTACTTACGACAGTTCAACTTATTAGCTGTTTGAACAAGTCTCGAAGAGGGAAGAAAGTGTACGCACACAGAGATAGGGATTATTGTGTGTGACTTGCGGCCGGAGGCGAACTGATGATTTGGCCTCGAGTCCTGTGGTTTTTAAGTCACATTCAAATCAGTAGTGTCATTTCACGGCACTATTAGGGTGTGTAATACTGTGGATATTTTACAGATCAGTCGAGAGAGGTGTTCAAACAAATATTATGGGGAATCAAATTCAAATCTGAAGATATAGTTTAATTTTGATACTCCCAGCCTCATCAATTTGTAGTTTATTATTGTTAAAACTTTTATTAATTTGCTATTGCAGTTATTGCAGAATGTATTCATATTTTTTCTTTCAGCTTTTCTCTTATTTTTTCATAAAATTGTTCTAACCAGTTCATAAAATGCATAAAATAACTAAACATTAAAAGAAAAGTTTGTCTCATTCCATTAAATTGTAATTATCATCCAGTTTACTATGTGGTACCATGTATAAAAATATAGGTAAAGATAAAGAATATTGAAAGATCTAAGAAAACAACCCAGCAGCTAGTTGCAGACAGCTTAAATAGCTTTTATACACTAACTACTACTTGTAGAGGCGGTAAGTTTTGTCTACCTTTCTAACTAATATATTGCTAGCTTGTATTACCTGAGGAACAACATACCCGTAAAGACATGTGAAGAAAAAAATATATAGGCAGTTTTCCGTAAAACTTATTTGTTTTTTTATTATTTTAGTAAGAGTGTGAGGTAATTAAGGAAATGGATCAACTCAGAAAAAGGACGAAATTAAGTTCTCATTCGAGTAATTTTGTAGGTTTTTTGGTGTCGAAACTGACAAATGTGAAAGATATTTTCAGCTATGGCTCAGTGAATAAGAAAATTGGGCGTTATGCTTCGATCTGAGGTGGGATCTTGGGATCGAATCCTCTGGTTTTAAAGCTCTTGATGCTATCAGTAGAGCAAAGCTAATGCTCTTTTTAAGCCGCTTGTTATCAACGAAAGGTTGACCGTCATGTTAGGGATAAAAGGAGGTCGGGAATCACGCAATTAAGGTTTGATCTTGAGAAGGGCCAACTCGAGGCCAAAGAGACGGAGATTGGCAAAAGTGAGACAACTTATTTGATATTTTTACTTGCAATGAAAGATTAGTGGTTGTGATGGGGGGGAGGCGATGAAGGCTGTTCGATCCAAGCCAACAGGAAGCCTTCCTACACCAAAGAGACAGGACTCGCCTACATAAAAGGGAAGAAAGAAAGTTGGAAGTTCAAGGTCATAAGAACTAAGTCGCGTGATCCCATTTATTCTGACTTATAACCTTATGACCACATGACCTCACGACCTTCAAAACTTTCAAAATTGGGGCAATCGAACCCACAGTTAGTTTTCTTTTAAAAATTCCTGTACTAACATTGGCGGGCCCTTTGTAATTATAGCATTCGAAAGAGAAGGTAAATCAATAGAAATGGTTTTAAATTTCGTTAAATTCGGCTGAAAAGCTCCGATGTCATTGCCAAAGAACTCAGTGAAAAGTAAAATGATTAGCATCCGACCGACCAACCGACCTATTGACCGACTTACTGACCTTATAGAGTGGCATCCACGCCATCCGAAACAACCAGCCCAATGAGGGCTCCTGATCTGTCAGAACTCAAGAGAAGGTGAGGACATGAGAGAAACAGTGGATGATAAAAAAACGAAGATAAAAAGAGAAGAAGGGCAGAACAGGCTTCAAATGAACCCCCATATTGCCTACTGTTAAGGTCACAAGGATCGGGTTGCCTCAAGTGACTCGTTTGCTCGTGATTGGAAAGAAGCCGGTGTGAACAATTCAGAGCGCAAAGTGATGTGAAGACTTTTCGACAAAGGCTTCACCTTGACAAGAGCTGGTAAGAATCCTTGTCTCTCTACGAAGAACCTTCCAGATAGGCTTCACTTTTGTAGTAAATATAAAGAGTGGACTGATGAAGACTCTGGGGCAATGACATATTCTCAAAGGAAGCTTCCTTCCGCTTGATTGGAGCTTATGGACAATCATCCCTCGCCAGACGGCAAAATCATTGCCATGAACTTAAAATCTAGAGAGAAAGTGCATTATCAGCACTCTTTAACAACAGTTCAAGACCAATTTGGCGATGATAACTGTATTTTTTAGCATGATGCTGCAACATGTCACAAAGGGAAAAGCAATAACAATGTTATTTGCTGAAAATAACATCGAATTATGGAGATCTTGGCCCGGAAATTATCCAGATTTTAACAAAATAGAGTATTTGTGGGCATTAATCCAACCTTTCACTGCTAAACAGAAGCCATCCGAGAGTAAGTAGTTGCAGGGGCTAAAACAGAAATGGATTAATATCAGTCCAGATATCATCACAAATCTGGCCTTCAGCATCCTTGAAAGAATTGAAGTAGTCCTGAAGAACAAGGAACATCATTGTATGAATGCCTGCTTGCATCAATTGCCTGTATTTATAAAGTAAATGGGTTTAAGGTCTAGGTATTTAGATTTCCCATTCAAATTATTATATAAAATTCCCCAAAATGGAAAGTTTGATTAGTTCTATTAATTTAATAATATCAAAGCATATTAGAATCTCAAAAACTTTGGCCATGACTGTAGACTACGTGTAGGTAAAGTTAGGCAAATTTGGAGGAATAAAACTAAAGTTATCGACAGATAAGTAATTTACTAGAAAAACTTTACTGTACCAAATTATCCGAACGCTTAGTCTTTTTTTTTAAAGGAATCGGGATTGTTTCCATAGCTAATAACTTTAGTTAAATCTTGTATACGTTAGCTGATTTCTGTGCCTTTTACAGGCCTAAGAAATCTGTCACAACCTCTTAATGGCAGTTAGCTGATCGTAAGGCTGCACTGCTAAGATGGTCTCTCAATTGGAGTCATTGAAAAAACGGCCAAAAACTCCAAAAGTGCTGTCCATAATATTCTGTCATCCTATGACAGAACAGTTTTATGTAAAAGTGTTGAATTAACTGGTAGCCCAAGGAGAACATCATAAAGATAAGACTGATTCACTACCAAAATTAGTAAGAAAGATCTGCTTCAAGACGGCTGCAGCAGTTTCTCGGAAGATTATTGAGAATTGGCCATCAATGTCGCCGGAAGAGTGCGTCACGTTTGTTTCAAGAAGACATTCTTGACCTCTGCACTCCAGCACTCAAGCCATTGAGCTTTCATAAGAACAAAAATGCTGGACCTGCATTTACCACTGATCACGTTACATGGACAGATGAGCAATGGAACTAAGTCCACTTAATTGAAAAATCCAAGTTCAATTTGTTCGGGTCCGATAGCAGGAGATTCGTTCGTTGCAGAGCAGTAAAAAATATCTGTCAACTGCACTTTAAAAAGGATAGGCTTTTGTGGAGGAAGTACAATGGTCAGAGATGTCATTCTAGTAGAAATTCCTGGACCACTTGTGCGCTTACGGGCCGCAGTATATCCAAAAGTGTACAAAAAAACTTCTACTGAATGCTTTTCCCTATCTGCAAGCCTTCAGAGAACACCCTGCCATTTTTATGAACGTTAACACGCCTTGCCTTACGCCCGGGTCAGTGAAAATCTTCTTGGACGGCTAACAGATCACTGTTATGAACTGAACTGAACAGAATTTCGACCTGAATCCCATTGCAAAGGTGTGGAAGACACTCGGAGTGAAGTCTAAAACTAGGAATTCGAAAACAGTTCAAGAACTCTAAGAAATCCTTCATGCCAAATGGAATCACATAAATGCGCAAGATGATCAAGAGTTGGTTAGTTGCAGCAACCGGATATGTCAAAGCATCATCGATAAAAAAGGAATATACACTAAACTATAAATACTTATAAAATGCACAATGTTTTCTATTGATAGATTAATCGTTATATTTCAATAGAAATTTGTTTTATTATCGTTCAGATAATTTTGCTCACTTCAGTTTTTCAAGTAAATTGCATAGCTGAAGATAATCTTTGTTTTCTTCGTCGAAATTTGCATAAGCCTCACCCATGCGCAATATTTCCTTGTGGGTTATAAAATACCAAATTTGGCTTCCTTGTATTTCTTCTGGCAAGAGTTATGAGAGATATTGTGATAGAAATAAAGGCTAATTTTCCATTCTACTAGTGGCCAAAACTGTCCATCTATACAACTTCGACTTTCTTCTGAATTGCTGGTCCTCGTTTTTTCCTCTTCCATATGATAATCCATTTGCTAAGATGGTCTACCTCACTTACCGACATTTTACTGTTTAACTTTGCAAAATGCTTCACCAACTTCCTAGTTAAAGTCAAATAGGCCGCTATTTTGCCATGCATTCTTAAAAATAGCAGCCATGATTTGACTGAATTCAAGTTTAATAAGTGATAGAATATTTGCATATACGATTTCTTTTAACTCATTTTACTCCCATGCCTTCCAAGGAGAATATTCAATAAAACAACACCACGCATGTATTTGATGTAGTGTTGTCCTGGAAGTGAATACTGTAGCACCATTTCCTCTTACCTTTTCCTGTCAAATCGCTCAAAGTGAATTTCAGTAATTCCTCAGCCATTCAACGCATGATTAGCTCAATGCCATCTACAATGGCCACGCTTCTATTGATGAACATCTTTCAAAGACTTTATTGGATTTTCTATCGTCTTCTTTATTGTTTGAAATTTTGTTTCTGGTTCTGTTCCTAGCGCTTGAATGCCATGATTATCTGAGTGCACCATTAACTTGACAGAAGTATAAGACGAGTAATTACCGAAGTTGATCTCGTGATTTATTTCGTGGGATTTTCCTGCACAACAGTACAACGGCATTAGACTAGGCATCCAAATCAGTCTGATTGAGAATATTGTAACAAATCTCGTATTCAAGTCCACACTAAATATTAATCATTTGAGCAACCTGAATCTGCATATAAATCAAAGAATTTATAACCCATTCATAAGGTTTTAAAGAAGGGATTTTTTAAAATATTATTTCTCAGAATGTCAGTATTTCATTGATGGATTGGATCTTGCAAAATGATCAAACTGAGCAGACCCCTCAAATGCTGCATCGTTGTGTATTTTTAAAATGTATAAACATCCTAACTTTTCAAAACGGATTGATTAACATTGTTTCTTTGATCAATTTATCTCTCCGGCGTGTCAATCAATTAGTCGCTCCAAGAGTACTTAACATTCGGAACATCCATGCGTAACATGAGGCAACAAATACCTCAAAAGATTTTTTGTCCTCTTTATTTATATCAGGAGGCTTATTCGGATCAGTTTACACTCTACAACGTATTGTTTTATGATTTATAATTGCCATTATATCGTAGGAAAATAAACGCATGAAAACTTTAAATGGAGAATCCATTCCGGACTTGCATTGCACTTCTGGCACTAACAGATTCTTCTTCTTCCAAACTCCATCGCTTGCTCTGCCTATGACAGCTCATTACGTGTATATTTATAACTTCCAAAAACACTCTACCCCTCTTTGCACCCCTACTCACAATGTTGAGTATGAGGGGAGGAGAAGTGTACCTAAATAAATTTCTAGTTCAAGGCAGCTTTTGTGCATAATTTACAGATGAAGAGATAAGTGTAACGTTTGTATACCTGCCCTATATCTTGACATTGCCACCTCAAAATTTAAGTCTTTTTCGACCATGTAAAACTCAATCGATATCACTATACAACGCTTTTCATGCTGCTTCTTACCCGATCCAAACAAATAATTTTAAGTTTGTCGTTGCAGAATACTTTCAGACTTTTCAGAATTACACAAGACATGCGCAGTAGATAGCGCCAACCTAGCTGAAATATTAATATTAGTTTTACTTAGGATTAGTGTCGTAGAATGACCCTTTGTTTTGATCCCTCTACTCTTTGACACCCTTTTAGTAGCGGTATGCTTTAAGGGGCGTGAGTTACTTCTATGATGAAGTAGGCTTTGTTCTAAGAGTGCTATTTTAGTGGTTTAGTCCTTAAGGAAGAGCTATTTTTAAACACATAAGGATAAGAGGAAACACCAGAATCTACCAAAATAAACTTGTATTTTAAATTAAATATTACAAACCAACAGTAAACACATTTCTATATTTGGCCTCCAAGATTTTTCAATGACAAAACATAAACAAGTAGGCTTTCAGTAAACATGCCAATTGCCAATTAGTATTTTTACACGACCCTATTTGATTAGCATAAAACATTAAATTAATGTACTGTCATCTACAAACACATATGACCTAGGTTCAAGAATAAGGGTTTCTACTCTCCTTGAAAACGTGGGACGTACTAAACTTCTACTATCGCAATAGAGATATAAATGTTATTGTTAACTTACAGGTGGGTATTAGGGATTGCTGGATGTCGCTGGAGGACTTATCTCTCGCTTTGAAGTGGTGTGGCCGCTGGTTGAAATTTTCGAAGAGGGATTGCTTGAGATGTGAGAATCACTCGAGTGTGAGCGGCTTTGCTTTTCTTCAGTCGGACTTCTTTGCAGACGGAAAAGGCTCTTTCGGTATGGCACCGATATAAAACTTGACTATTTAGGTTAATAAGGCCCTGAAAGGGGGGATCGATTTTCTCAATCTGATCCTCTCGTTTCTCACTGAAATAGTCTTGTATGGCTGAAGGATCGATCTTCACGAACTACCCTTCTTCTGGCGTATCGACTTCTAATCTTCTTGTCTGGCTGAAAGATCGATCTTTACGAACTAATCTTTCTTCTGGCGAATCGACTACTAATAATCTTCTTGTCTGGCCGACGGATCGATCTTCACGAACTAATCCACCTCTGGCGTATCGACTTCTGATAATCCCTTCTCTTTCTTTGCGGGGCTTATTTATAGGCGGATTGCCGCCCCATCTAAAGGGGGAAGTGACCAGGCCACAGATGCAAAGGGGGGGGGGGGAGCGAATGGTGAGTTAGCATCTGAGGAGAGCGAGAATTCCTGAGGTGGCACTGGGGTGCCCAAGTCAGCTCACAAATTATAGGCTCGCAACCGCACCGCTACTTGGCGTGCCTTCTGACTCGCACCGTTTTTTTTCCCTAACCACGGGTTTATGGGTCTCGTAGGTAATTCGATCGTTAGAGCGTCGTTTAAGGACCTTAGGTGGTCGCCTTCAAACATTTGTTAGCTCCAACTGCCCACAGCGGCGAGGAGATCACACATGGTAAGCATTTTCGCCGGCTACCTTTCCCACGCTTCTCCTCATGAAGGGAGGGGGGCTTGAATGTACCTATACTCCTCCAGGATGCTTAATGTAGCCATTTCTCCACAATTAGTTTATTAACATGGGAGTGTGCTTGAAGTTCAACGTCTTTCAAGCAACGTGAGACTGAAAGTTATAAGTTATGCTGCTCGAGATTTAGATGCATCATTATTTCACCTACACATTTCTTTCATCATAACTTTATTTAATAGTTGTTCTATGAAATTGAACTTGGTCACTAACAGAAGCAAATTTAAAGGAAATTTGGGTTAATTTTCATGAAAAGTGGGAGGTTTTGCAATTAAATATAGATCTTTCTAGTTCTTTCTTAAGTTTTGGACGCAATATATATATATATATATATATATATATATATATATATATATATATATATATATATATATATATATATATATATATATAGAATCACTCGTGCAATTAACGTAAATTCAATAAGAAAAATAATACCCACTGAAAATAGAGGAAAGGCTGATTGAATCATTTACGTCTTTATTCAGGAATTCTTCAGGAATGTTGTTTCGAGACAGGCTTACTTAGGAGATCAAATGTACAATATTAAAGCCTAATGATTTTCATTAATATATGGGCATAGTGGGGGCTTTAATCAGCGAGAGCATCGACGATCTAACACCAAACACTTTGTTTTTTACCCTTTAAGGATAAAGAAACGCAGAAACCTATGTATATATGTACATACAAATATACATAGATATTTTTGCGATAAAATTGTAAATAAATAATAAACTCTATACGAGAAAGAGGCAATCTTCACAATAGCGTACTCCGAAAAGGGAGGAGCCCACTTTGGTGTTGTCATTAGATCATTCTTATTCTTATTAATTTCTTTCAGGTTTTCTCTTCATTTAGTAACAAAATATATAAATACAGCCTGGAAATATAGTTCATTAGTCTAATTAATGAATCTTGCGCCAGTTATTTTCTTCTTTATGGCGAACCTCAAATTTTAAAAAGATTAAAAGCAACAGATTTTATTTGTTCCCCTCACAATTACAAAGCTATTGTCAAACTGTTTCGACGCTTTTTAAAAATCTCGTCGTAGAAAGATAAATCTTTACCTCAAATTTATGTAGATGTCATTTAGATACTCAAACTTTATCCTCTTAAGAATTCATATTTTAAGTAATTATTGTACATAAACCCACTTTAGGCTAATATGTAATAAAAATATTATAAATTAGTCGCTGCAACACCGTGCTCAATTATACGGGGTTTCATTGCGAGACCTCGGTTACATTCTGACATTTGCTTACTCTTCTTTCTTATGATTTGCTATTTCATTGAACATCTTCACCAAAATTTTCACTACACTTATAAAATGGACTTCGCTCAAGTGAAGTGATTCTTCTTTTCCAAGTGACTATTCTAAATTACCAATTTTCTCACATCTTAATTAAAAATAGGGATTAGATGAAGAATATCAAGTGTTTTTTATCATTACTTTATATGGTAGAGATGTAATTATTTGCCGATTATATTTCCAAACTACCCTAATGGTCCTACCCACTTCCAAAATATTCATAACAATTTTGTCAAACTTTAGCAAACCATTGAAGTGATTAGATTCCTTTCCAAGCTAAAATCCTACAATGTTATTGATTATGTAGTAGATGGTACTGACAACCACCTACTATCAATACCCGTTTATTCACATTAACCACACACTGCTGAAAGCGAAGATCCATACTTTGGGATGAGGCAACGGGACCTCAAAAGCTTAAAAGGGGAACCTAAATTACCTCGTTCTTCCTCTCTTATAGGTGTTACTTATCTTCTCTGTCGCACTTATATACACCCACACATGAAAACTTACTCCCGCATACTCATACCTGGACAAGCCTTCAAACTCGTCTTCTTCAACACGTACGAGTATAATTGTTAAAAATAGTTTATTTACATTCATCTATCTCTCCTCTCTCATTAAATCGGCTCAGTTTATCTTAAGGCAAAAAACTCTTCGACGAAAGACGAGTTTGGACACTTCTTCCAGGCAGCTTTACTTCTCCATCTTTCAGCTAAAACTGAAACAAAAGGTGTGTATTAGATGGGCACAGATGAGTTGAGATGAAGGAAAAAAGGTTGTGAACATACTAAAATGACTCATTAATATTTTATTCATGTAGCAATAAACCTAGACTCAGGAATGGACTCCCTAAATCTAATAAAGATATTTTCTCTTTCCAACATACTCTTTCACTTCTATTATATATATTAATTGAGGAGTATTGTCTATAGATGTTCAAGTTCAACTAACACATCTTATCCAATGGTTGGTAACCAATTCATGATTATGCTGTCTCCTTTCTTTAAACTAGATTATTATTGTGTTTACAGTGGTCATTCTCCCATAGTTGTAGAAGAGATGACATCATATTTATTTAAAGTTTACAAAAAGAAAGAAAAAAGAGGGAATTGGCCCACAATCAGAAGGAATAAAACCCAAAATATATTTTATGTATGTATTACATAGATTAATAAGACTGTGGTGTCAGAGAGATAAAGAGTAAAAGGACATAAAAAGTGAGTATATAGAGGTATATAATGGTGAGTCGTGGGGGATGGTTAGGGGTCGCCATTTTTGAATCGGAAGATCAAGTAGAGATACGTGACCACGAGGACGGAAGAGCGACTAATGCTTAAGATTCAAGATAAAGTTAGAATGTGCAGAGAATGATAGGATAGATAGAAAATATTGCATAAAGAGTATGCGTTGATGGGATGAGAAACAGTGTAGGATGAACGATGAGATGATGCTGATAGTGGTTTGTACCAGGTTGCCTGGCTAACGCTTTCTTTTTAGTTTTGTTTTGCTTTTTGATGTTATTTTAAGTTTATTAGATATAAAAATTTAGCATTCGAGCCTTTGTTTTCTTTTTGCTCAATCGAGCATCTTTATTTTTTTTGTATTTATTAGTTTTTGTTGTTTTTTGTGCTACTTTCGCATCTTTCTTTTCTTTTTATTTAATATATATATATATATATATATATATATATATATATATATATACTGTCGTAGAATAGGCTCTCGACGATATACTATATATAACCATTCGTTAAGGGAATTATTCTAATATTTCGAGTGCGTGGTAATTTGATTGACCGAGTTTAGTTCAAAGGAGGGGGGGGGGCTGGAGAGGCTTATTTATCTTCAATATTCTTAAGAAGTGGAACGGAGGACAAGGATAATAATATGGCTATCATTAATAAAATAGAGTTTTATTAATTAAACTATCAACAACACACAAAAAAAATGTTTACATAAACGGAGAATGAAAAGGGTCGTGGGAATATCTGACTAATCTGAGGATTAAGATTTGGAAAGATTTAAAAAGGTAAACAATCAAAAATTAAAGGGGGGAATGGTTCGCTAAACCATTTAAAGCACAGGGTAGCGTTGACAAAAGGTTAGAAGATTAAAGGTAATGCTCAGCTTACGTAATTACAAAGTTGCTGGGCAGAGGAAGACGATGAGAAGGAATCTTCGGTCCACTGGCGATTTGCAGCCGAAGGGTTCTTCGGGGGGTTGTCCTTAGCGAAAGGGAAGGACTGTATTAGGAGAGTGAGAGCGAAGTGTGGCTCGGAAGTACGAGCAAACTTTGTGACAGCAAATCGGAGATGTCCTAGATGAACAATGGAGGTTAGTGTTGAAACCAAGCGTTCTCTTGAAAAACGTTAAAAAGGGGAAAATTAAATTATCCTGACGTGATGTCTTGGGAACGAGAACCGTCTCTTGTCAAACGGATTCAAAGAACAATGGCTGTTCTAACGTTGTTCTCTTTCTGAACAACAGAGGGGGTGAGAACCGTCTTTTGTCAAACAAATTCAAAGAACAATGGCTGTTCTAACGTTGTTCTCTTTCTGAACAACAGGGGGAGCCTTGTTGACTTGGCGTCTCGAAGGCACGAACCTTGGCACTCAATGGATATTGTCCTCTTCTGGAAAATAAGGTGGTTCTCGAGGTAGAGAGTTCCTATGTGCACAAGGGAGACCGGATCGTCGTCATGCCGTCTCCATGGCATAGGGGATAATTAAGTGGGGGACTTTGGGGGAATGCTCCGGTCACCCATAGGAAAATACCTTATCTACCCATAAGCCTAACTCAATCTGGCGAGATCGACGTATGGATGCGAAACGGGGGAATAAACTTCCTTGATTTAATATTGGCTAAGGTAGGCGATAACGCGCTCTGCTTCCTCTCGCAGATGCACGTGGGTAGCATGTGTTTCTAAACATGTGATAGCGGCTGAATTTAAGCGGCCTCAAACCGTTCTATCACACCCCTCCATTCCAGGATAAGTTGTCACTTTGAAAAAAAAGAGAGAAGGGACAACCATAGAGCTTCGTTGTGGAGAACTCGCTTTCTTGCACCGACCGTACCTTCATGCACCTAGCTATACCTCAATACATAGGATTATATTGATCATTTGATTATAGGCGAAACTAACCTTTAATACAAACTTAACCATAAAAGAGACATGAAACAATGAAATAATATAAAATTAGTACATATGGGACAAAAGAATTCATAAGTAATTTAATGGGTACAAATATATACACATACGAGAAAAAAAATATACATTGAGCCACTAAATTCAGACATATACATTGACTAATTATATTACAGGAGAATCTAATTTAAGTCATACAAGATGGTATATACATACATGGAGATCCTATACTAAGAATTACAACTTAATCTACACTATTTGGTAACGCATTCCTACTGAGTGCGTCAGCGACCTGATTATCGGAACCTTTTATGTAATTTATCTTAAATTGGTACTTTTGCAAAAGTAGACTCCAGTGCATAATTCAGCCGTTGGAGTGTCCTACATTCCGAATATAGGCCAACGGGTGGTGGTCAGTTCCTATCTGAAATTCTTTTCCTATCAAATACATTTTACACTTGTCAATAACCCAAATAATCGCAAGAGCTTCCTTCTCTATAGTGGCATATCTCTTTTCGCGGGGTAATAACTGGCGACTATCATATGCAACTGGATGACTCGTTCCATCATCCTCATATTGAAGGAGTACACCTCCAATGCCCTCGTTGCTCGCGTTGGTCTTAATCCCAAAGGTTTTTTCGGGTTGGGCAACTTTAAAATGGGGGCAGAAATGAGCTTACTCTTGAACTGATTAAAATGAGAAACAGCGACATCATTCCAACGTAGTCGATCGGGGAATTCTTTTTTAAAAGGGTGCTGAGGGGCGCCGAAATTGCAGCGAAATTCGGGACAAATCACCGATAGTAAGAAGCTGATCCTAGGAATGATTTTAATTGCTTCTTAGTATTCAGGAGGGGCATGTCTGCGATTGCCTTAATCTTGTCCTCCTGTGGACCTAACTGGCTTTGTCCTATTTTAAAACCCAAGTATTTTATGGTTTCGTGGGCAAAATGGCATTTGTTGGGGCCAAAGGTGAGGCCATTTTCACGCAGTCGCTTGAAGAGAGCTAATAGGGGGGTTAAATGGTGACTCCATTCACGAGTAGCGACGTAGACGTTATCGAAGTAAAAGGAGACATTCGGAAGTCCATCTAACAACCTTCTCATGAGACGGTTATAGTTACTACAAGCGGTCACGAGGCCAAAAGGAAGGCGCTTAAATTGCATTAAGCTTTTCTCAGTTGAAAAGGCGGTATATGTTTTCACATCGGGCTGGAGGGGAATTCGGTAATACGCCTTGCACAAATCAAGTTCTGAGATGAACTTGGCGTCTTCAAAAAGGTGGAGGTTTTGATCTACGAACAGGATGGGCTCGGCATCCAACACAGTTACCGAATTTAACATCCGGAAGTCGATGCACATCCGATAAGAGCCATCAGGTTTCTTGACCATGACGATTGGGGAACAAAAACTAGAGGTGGAAGGTTCTATTATGTCTAAACTAATCAAATTATCGACTTCAAAGTTAAAAGCTTGGCGTAAATGAATCGGCATGGGATAGGGTTTGGAACGTACAGGTTCTAAAGTCGTTAATTTAATATCGTGCTCGAAACTAGTAGCGCATCCAGGCTTCTCTGAAATAACGTCGTCGACTGACATAATAGTTCTTGTAGCTGACTCTTTTGACGTGGTGTCAGCTGTGTGGTCGATATCCAGGTCAGAGGGTTCAAAAGACTCGACGGGCAGGGAAGGAAGAGGGTAATCGGCATCAGGTTGGATGCACACTGTCTGAATGACATTAAGGGACTCCGCGGGGTAATCCTCTTCAAACGCTGATGTTTCGTCCAGTGCTACGAACGTATCTCCATGGGCGCGTCGGTGGTACTTTTTCAACAAGTTAAAGTTGTAAAGCTTATCGCCTGCTGGGGTACCAATGAGGTAATCTACTGGTCCTCGAACCTCGCGGACCGAATACGAACATTTCAATTGGCTAAGTAATTTATTACTCGCTGTGGGAAGAAGCAGGAGTTCTTCATCACCGGGCTTAAATTTCCGATCTTCGGACCTGACATCAAAATAGGTTTTATATTTTTCCAAATTGACATCGGCATTTTCATAGGCGATGTTTGCGCATTTCTCGAGCCTCTGGCGTAGATCCAAGACATAGGCGTAGGATGACTGGAGTTCTTGATCCAGTTGGGGCTTGATTAGCAACTCCTTTAAAATGGAGAGTGGTCCGCGTACATTACGTACATAAAGGAGCTCGAACGGGGCGAAGCCTAATGTACGGTGAGGAATTTCTCGAATGGCGAATAGGGCGACCGGGAGATATCAGTGCCGTTCGCGGGGCTGCTCGGCACAAATCTTCTTAATAATGGATTTTAAATTTACATTCAATTTTTAGTACATCCCGTTTGTCTGTGGCCGGAAGGGGGTGGTAAAAAAGGGCTTAACCATGAGCAGCTTCTCTACGTACTCCATCAACTCGAAGGTGAATTGTCGTCCTCTGTCTAAGAGTATTTCCTTGGGGACGACTACCCTTGAAAAGATGGAAATGAGGGACTTGGCGCAAGAAATACTATCGATTCGGCGAAGGGGGACAGCCTTGGGGAAACGGGTAGCAAAGTCAACTAAGGTAAAAATATAGCTGTGCCCTTCGCTCAAAGGGGGGTGGATAGGGCCAACCAGGTCGATGGCCACTCTGGAGAATAGTTCAGTTATGACTGGTCCCCTTTGTAAGGGAGAAGGTTTGACCCACCCCTTTGCAGACGTCGTTTGGCACACCTCGCACGATCGACAATGCTTTAAGATGTCAGCTGCAGCACCCGGCCAATAAAAATATTTAAAAATACGCTGACCCGTTTTATTATGACTAAAATGACCGGAAAAGATGCTGTCATGAGGTATTTTGAGCACTATAGGTACATGGGATTGTGCAAGGCACAAAACAGTTGTAACAGCGTTATTACTGTCCTCGGCGGATCGGTAAAGTAGAAAACCTTGCTCCCGGTACCTTATTACTTTGGGTCCACAGAAAGTCTCCGTTTCCTTGTTTTGGGCCTTATCCCATAAGGGTGTTAGTGCTTCACACTCCTTTTGTGCGGACCTAAAGTCCTGGTTAAGGATCTCCAAGAATTCGGACGGTATCGGGGTTCTGAGGGGGACGGACTCCTGAGCTTGCTTCTTAGCTCAGCCACGAGTAAGGGCGGCCTGGGACACAGGGTTGGAGCTTACTTGAGGGCTCTGCCCTATAAGTACAGAACAAAATTTTATGGGTGCTGAAATGACTTCAGGCCAGCCATCATAATACTGACACTGCAGGTAACATCTAACGACGGGGGATCGGTTCGCCCGCCCAAGGTATTCATGTACCACCACAAATTTTTTGTGGTTAGGGTCCACTGGGGGGAGGAGCTCGTCGGACACGATGAAACACGTGCACCATTGTGTCCCTGACGAGAGTAGATACACGGCAGCCGTTCACGCTGCCCTCCTCAAATTTCAAAGTTCCCGGGGAACTTTTATCAAAAATAAAATTTACCTGGTGGCCTGACGGAGGGGAAGAAGTTGATGCTTGGGTCTGCACCACCGGGGAATCCGGGGTGGCATTAATCTGGTGAACTTGGTGGACTGGTTCACTTTTTAGCCTGAAATTTTGGTGCAATTCCAGCTCATGTGGTTTTCTACACCACAGGTGAAGCATATGATTGGTCGCTTCGGGAAGAGTGATGGAGGAGAAATCTTAACAGGAGGTTTGGAGTCCCGTTGTTGGTTTGGGGAAAAGAAGTTTTGGGGTTTGACGGGGCCCGGAAACTTCGTCGGCTTTCCTGGGAAGGGGTGCGAATCCTTCCTTCTTTCTTGGTAGGGGGATTGGTGAGAATTTCGATTCTCCTTGGGGTATAAATAATGGCTTGCGGCATAGACATCCGCTTCTTTGGTACACTTTTTGAAGGTCTGTCACCGACGATCCTTGATAAACGCGCGGATCTCCGTCGGGAGAGACGCTAAAAATTGATCCCGCAACACGAAGTCTGTTAAGGACTCGAAATTAGGATCAACCTTTGAGGATTCTAACCAGAATTTAAAATTCCTCTGAAGAATGTATCCGAATTTACGGAACGTCTGTCCGGGTCTAATACGACCTCCTCGAATTTTTTGTCGGTAGAAATCGGGAGTCATATTATAAGCGGCCAATAACTCAGCTTTTAAGGTGTTGTAGTCAAGTGTACATTCAGATGGTAAAGATATGAAAATGTCGCACAAGTTACAATTTAAAAGGGGAAATAATCTTACTACTCCTTCAGCCTCTAAATCCCAGTTATTGATCTCGAGGATCTTTTCGAAGTGTGCTAAAAATGCTCCGAAATCCTCTTTATCCCTGAAATTCGGAAGCTTAAGTGCGAGGTGGGCAGGGCTTCGGAACGTGAACTTACCGATTGGGTTTCAGATTCTACACGAGCCATTTCAAGCTGATAGTGAAGCTCAGCTTGTCTTTTCCTTTCCTCTCTTTCTTCTCGTTGGATTTCTCTTTCTCTTTCTCTTTCTTCTCGTTGGATTTCTCTTTCTGTTCGTTGCTCCTCTTGAACGTGCTCAATCAATTCTCTTCCGGAAAGTCCCAAGGATTCTCCTTGCGCTTTAAGGATTTCAAACTGAGTCATATTTGCACTTGGGGGCGCAATAGTCAACCAACTAAATTCCTTGCAATAAGTATTATGCCTTCTAGAGAATTATCCTACCTAAATATGGGCACTGACCTATTGGTAATCGGTTTCTCGACCTAGATAACCAATGACTAAAATAACACAAAAAAACACCAAAAATTATTATAACATTTCCTTGAGCTACTCCAGCTTCTTAAGTTTCAAAAAGGGGATAGCAATCGTTAAAACAAAAGAAGAACTACTATACTCTATTCTTATAACGAATAACACTATGCTTCACTCGACTGAGACGAGTGTTTGCAAAGATATAGCGTTAAACCTTGCACACATGATACAAAATTTAAATAGTATATATATATATATATATATATATATATATATATATATATATATATATATATATATATATATATATATATATATATTTGATTGACTGAGGTTAGTCCAAAGGGAAGGGGGGCTGGAGAGGCTTATTTATCTTCGAAATGCTTAAGAAGTGGAACGGAGCACAAGGATAATAATATGGCTATCATTAATAAAATAGAGTTTTATTAATTAAACTATCAACAGCACACAAAAAAAATGTTTAAATGTTGACAAAAGGTTAGATGATTAAATGAAATGCTCAGCTTACGTAATTACAAAGTTGTTGTGCAGAAGAAGACGATGAGAAGGAATCTTCGGTCCACTGGCGATTTCCAGCTGAAGGGTTCCTCGGGGGGGTTGTCCTTAGCGAAGGAGAAGGACTGTCTTCGAAGAGTGAGAGCGAAGTGTTGCTTGGAAGTACGAGCGATCTTTGTGGCAGCAAATCGGGGATGTTCTAGATGAACAATGGAGGTTATTGTTGAAACCAGCGTTCTCTTGAAGAACGTTAAAAAGGGGGAATTAAATTATCCTGACGTGATGTCTTGGAAACGAGAACCGTTTCTTGACGAACGGGCTTGAAGAACAATGGCTTTTCTAACGTTGTTCTCTTTCTAAACAACAGGGGGGGTGAGAACCGTCTCTTGTGAAGCGGATTCAAAGAACAATGGCTGTTCTAACGTTGTTCTCTTTCTGAACAACACGGTGGCGTTTGTGGACTTGGCGTCTCGAAGGCACGAAACTTGGCACTCAAGGGATATTGCCCTCTTCTGGACAATAAGGTGGTTCTCGAGGTAGAGAGTTCATAGGTGCACAAGGGAGACCGGATCGGCGTGATGCCTAGCGAAGATAATCGGGATCTAATCTGCTTCAATCGGGGAAAGCTATGTATATGTACCCGGAGCCGTCTCGATGGCGTAGTGGATAATTGAGTGGGGGACTTCGGGGGAATTGCCCGGTCACGCCTGGCAAAATACCTTATCTGCCCATAAGCCTAACTCAATCTGGCGAGATCGACGTATCGAGGCGAAACGGGGGAATGAACCTCCTTGCTTCAATATTGGCTAAGGGGGGTGATAACGCGCTCTGCTTCCTCTCGCAGATGCACGTGGGTAGCATGTGTTTCTAAAAATGTGATAGCGGCTGAATTTAAGTAGCCTCAGACCGTTCTATCACATATACATATATTTATTTATTAAATTTTTAGTGGTAATCTTCTTTGTACATCTCGTTAATATTTTGTCTTATCAAGTTTTCATAATCGGTTGTCTTATTCGGTTTCACATATTGTTCGCCAGGTTAGTTGTCTTCTTCGTTAATCTTGTTTTTTTTACTTATATATCGGGGTGATGTTGTTTAAGGGGTTTATCACGCTGCCGTAAAAACGATTTTTGTAGTGTATTTGCCGGATTTCATTTTCCGGTCTACTATTTGGTTGATTTCGTTCTGGGAAATTATGTTTTTTTTTTATATTATCCCACAGTTTTGTTCCAGTGCAGATCTTCGATGGAGTTCCTCAGATGTTATGCCGCCGTCTTTTTGTGTTAGTGATCAACCTTATGGCTTGATTTTGAATGCGTTGGACCTTTTTTAATTGCATATTATTTACTGTATTCATCGGTACTATTGGGTAAAGGAGCTTGGAACGAACTAAGGCCATGTATAATTTTCTTTTGTTTTTGTTACTTAGGTTTTTGAATCTTTACAGCGCAGACATGGAGATTTTTGTTTCGTTAATTTTCTGTTTTATGTGGCCACTGTACCCTGTTTTTGTTAACTTTTGACCGAGGATGCATCCTTACGTGGAGTATGGATATGCTTCTCCATCGACTCTTACTGCAGCTGTTTCCTATCTGTTTACGGGTATTATTTTGAATTTGTCTTTGTTTGTTTTTATTTTGTTCCTTCGTTCGCAGTCATTGATGTTTTTTTATCTCCCTCGCTGTTCTTTGAGCTACGTCTCTGGGGTTCTTCTTGTCGCTGGTGATTATTTGTGTGATGTAATCTGCCAGGTGGATGTACATCGCACATTCGTGAGTTGGTTGTAGAAGGTCTCTGGTGTAAACAGTATACAGCGTCGGAGAGAGGCATCCTCCTTGGGGGACTCTCATTTTCAGATCAATATGCTCGCTTGTTTGGTCGTTTATTTGAAGTACGGCTTTCCTTTCATCGAGGTAGTTGCATAATATTTTGCAAACATTTATTTGCACGTTGAGGCTGCAGATCTTGGCTTTTAAGCCAGGCAACCATACCTTGTCGAAGGCTTTAGTAACGTCACGGAGTACTATACCTACTCTGTTGCCTCGCGCTGTTTCTGTGGCAATTTTTTCGGTTATTATCGCCAGCGCGATATCCGTTCATCGCTTGCTCCTGAAGCCGTGTTGCCGTGTTGTTGTGGGTTGTACAGGTTATTATCCGTAAGGTGTTTAATTAAGCTGTCGTTTAGGATTTTTTTCTAGGACTTTACCCAGAAATTCCAAGAGCGAGATCGGGCGGTAGCTTCCGACTTGATGTTTTGGTTTGCCTGGCTTCGGTAGGAAGATCATCTTTGCCTGCTTAAAGGTGTCGGGAAAGTATCCACTATTAAGGCAGGATTGAAAATCTTCGCTATCGATTTATGCACATTTTTTGGAGCATTTATTAAGTGTCCCTTTGTTATCCGGCTTTGCCCTGGTGCCTTTTGTTTGAAAGATTGTAGGACTGTTTTATGTTCAGCCATTGAGATGGGCATTCCCTCCACCAAGGGGTGGTTTCTCTCTTCATCGACGTGTATGTATGGTACAGTGCGTTCTTTTTGCGCCCCTAGGGCTTGTATGACTTCCTCTCCGTGCTCCATATCATATTCTTGATTCTCCTCTTCTGTTATCGAGAATATTTTTTTCCAGTGATTTTGGAAGTGCACTTGGAGTTCTTCGTTATTTTGTACTATCCTGTCCTGTTATTTTAGTTTTATATTTTCCTTTGGTTGTGATCCTCGTAATTTTCTGTAGTCTCTCCAGAATTTCCTCTGATCTGCTTCGACATTCATTTTACTTATTATATTATTCTAAACCTTGCTCGACTTTTCTTTAATTAGATTATCTAACTCTCTTCTGATAGCAATTAGTCTTCTGTACCTCTCCATATTAGTACCTGTTTCTGTGATTTCTTTAATTAAGTTCTGAAATTCTTCCATCATTTTCTTTATTTTGTGGTCCCATCTGGAAGCAGATAGGGTTCTATATTCTATTATTGGGGTATGAATTCTGTCTGCTTCAATGATATTTTCGGTGATTAGTTTATAATTGGTTTTCTATTTCTTCTGTGGTCATATATCTATTTCTTTGTAACCATTCCAGTTTGTTTTGCTGATGGCTTTTCTTTGTAGAATTTTAATTTGAATGGTAAAGTTAAAATGGTCGTTATCATACTTAGATGGTCGGAAGGGGTTGCGGGGGCTGGTTCTGTGTGGTGATTTAAGTTGAAGTTTGGGTTCATCAGTACTATGTTAGGAGTTGTCGAGGTTTGGGCTGTTAAGTAAGTTGGGAAGTCTGGTCCTTTTCTGCTTAGCTGGTTCCTTTGTATTAATAATTGAAGGGTTCTTCCTGCTCCGTTTGGATGGCTTGTGTAGCCTACCTCTCTACATCTTGCATTGAGGACTTCTGTTAGTATGCTTGAAGCCTGTCTACGGAAGAGTTTAAGGAAATTTAGAGTTGGAAAATACCAGCGTCTTTGGGGCTGATATGCTCCAGCTATGACTAGATCTTCTGTGGTCATTTTTATAATTATGGCCGGATACAACTCTTCTAAATCCTTTACCTCTGTAAAGTGGATTTCGGTTTTTACGCCATTGCTACACCATCGTACCTTGTTTGTGTGTAAATGTAGTAATAAATTCATAATTTGGAATTCTTATGGTGTTCATCCCTGTGTTTGGTCCGTGTTCGGTTAGAATAATTATGTCTGCATCTTCTTTTCATATTATGTTTGAGTATGATATTCTTTTCCGTTCCAGCCGTTTACACTTAGTGTAAAGATTTTAATATTTCGTTGGTACGTATCCATTTTTATTTATTTGTTAAGGTCTCTTCCTGTCTTCGTTTTTCGGAGCGGCCTGGGGAACGCATGCGTCCATTTCGGTTTTTTCTTAAATTCGCCGTTTGAGATATTTTGACACGATCCTGGGATGATGTGTATCATGCCTTGCTTTAGAGCATTGTGTACCTCTGTCTCATTGGCGTCTGCCTCATATTCCCACCTGTACTTTCCCTTAACTAGTTCGTTCACGATTTCTTTTTGTTTGATTTGTTTTGGTAATGGGTCTGCGTGGGAACCGTAAATTTTAATGTTCAAATATTGAGTATTGAGTTTTGGTTTTGGTTTTGAGCTTTCTGGGGTCGTCTTCGAGGTTTCTTCGTCGGTGGATTCTTCTTCAGAATCGGCGTCCATACCGGCTTCGTCTTCTTCCGGGCTCGTATTTTATGGAGTCTCTTCTTGGGTCATGTTAAAGATGATGGATGAATGATATGATGGACCCGGGAAGGCCCTCCAGAAGGATGACTCTTGGAAGACTTTATGATGGGTGGTGATTGAATCAACTAGCATCACCCGGGGTGGCACCTCTTCTGGGGTTTGGGTATTGAAACTGCTTCCAGCTCACATAGAGACGATTTTTTGAACCTCTATAATTACTCCCGGGCCATCAGGGATAGAGAGAACTCTTCCCCAACGGTTGCAGCATCGCCTCTTGTCCGGGGTGCCTATGAATGAAGGTTCTACAGTGGGCTAGTACACAAACCTGCTTTCCCACCTGCTTCGAATTATGCCTTGTCTCACGATGGGCATAGTTCAAACTAAGTTATGAACGGCAGCACACACGGCTACGCCTTAGAAGGCGAGATCAGAGGGGTGAAGAGTTTAGGTAGCCATAGAGTTAATTATGACTACCTTGTAGTAAATCTCTTTTTTAATTCCCCCGTAAGAGAAAAATGGCGTGGAGAGGAAGGTTTCTTCTGTAAAGACCTATGTGGGAACTTCTCTTGTAATACTCTGATCTTCTTTCTTCTCCAAAAGGTCAGGCATTGGAAAGCGAAACTAGCGTAAGCTGTCTTTAGAGTGCTCAATATCCGTGCGTTCGAGCGCCTCAACTTTTTGGAGGAGTCTTGTGAAAAAAATTCCTTCAAATTTTTCTCCTTTATCGAATTCGAAGATAGATGGCAGGAGTGATTATGCCCGACTATGCTCGTCCCGGGACCTACGGCCTAATATATGCAAGGTCTAGGCCGTAAGAACCAGGTTGTACCTATGGTTTTCCTCTAAGGCTCTGGGCGGAGCATCCGCGATGTTTCTATGTCCTCTGGTTAAACATATATTGCGACCCGAATTCCGGAATTTTTGAGAGAAGCCAATTAAGTTCGCCGGTGACAAAGTGTTCAACAAGTTAGGAAGGATTTTTCCCCTAAGGGTGTTATAGATGGCCAGTTGACAGTGTAAGGGAACCCTTGCATAAGGGCAAAGAATGACTGTAAGTATCATAATCAGGGACTCGAGGTAGAAAACGATATGTGGCAGGTTGATGACACTGTTAGGAATAGCGACACTGTCTATAGGCATAGCGATATTCATATCGCTTAAACACGCATTACAGCTGATGGTTACAGTTGAAGAACGCTTCTTAAACCAGTGCCTCCATCTGTTGTCAATTATGTGTATGAGAAGGAGGAATCTTGCGTCTGTGTGTCCGTTTCTCATATTTTGGTTACACATATGAAGCCCCTTCCCCCCAAAAGGTAATAGTTAGGACAGGGACCACGAAATTACGTAGTCTGCCTAACCGTTGCCAAAAATTCATATCGAGGAGAGGGTGAATGCATAAACCTAAGGCAGCTTGCACTTTGTCCCTCATAGTCGTTATTAAGCAGACTTTTCTCTTATGGAGCTGTATTCTGATGCCTAATTATTCCAAGGTTTTGGTCGGTGTTAGGATGGATTTCTTGAAGTTTACTTGGAGGCTACTGGCCAAGAATTCCTCAAGAGTGTTTAGAACATTATCTAGTTCTCCAATGATCAAAATGTCTTATAAGTATGTGATGGCTCTAGCATTATGCTTTGGCTATTGTTTACAAACATATGTGCATGAGGTAAGGGGACCTAGAAAACCCCATAGCAAGTCATTTAAATCGCAAGACTTATTTCCAATTTTTATACCAAACCGATGGCGAGTTTAAACATGAATAAGCAAATAATAAAAGCCATTTTTCAGATCAATTTTGATGGCGACATATGAAGGAGTGGAGGATCTTAACACTTTTCTGATTTCCGGTAATGTGAACAAAGGAGGGTTGTATTTACGTGTATGAGCAGCGCATAGAGCCGTCTGGTTTAGCTACTTCAAAGACAGGGTGAGCCATTATGAATATTTTGGATTACTCGAGAATGTCACTTTTGACAAGTTCGTCGATTGCTTCCTGGAATTTGAGGCATGAAGACTGAAAGTGATAGAAATTTCTAAAAGGAAGACTTTAATGCCTTTTTCTTGCACACCTTTGATTATGTTATTCGCACAAGGTGCAGATGATAGGTCTCGTGGCTTTTAAATCTTGACGTAGCCAAGGAACTTTGTTATCTTTGCCGGAAGAGGATCAATAACTGGGCTGAATTTATCTTCCTCTTGTCCTCTGTTGTTGTCATTGTTATTGTTTCCAGCATTTTTTTTGTTATTTTACCTAACTTTATTGCCTATGTTCGGGTACATAACATTTCATGGTCCACTGGCCGCAAATATTTCATCCAATAGAGAGACGCTAGAATCGGACGAGGCTGTAGGAACTGGGGAAGGGGTTCGATTTACTTGAAGAACTGAGGGTACGACCAATCCTGGAAGGGAAATAGCTGTGACAGCAGGGAGGCCTTCGTTTATGTGTAGGCCTTCTAATTCCTGGCCTATTTGTTCAAAGTAGTTCCATAAGTTGCGGTCCGGTGAAACTATTACCGGAGAGGGCTATCTATTTATTTTAAATAACCTAAAGTCATCTAAGTTTACATCAAATTACCTCGCTCATCGATACCCTAGGAGGAGACGGTAAGTGGATCTCTGGTTGAGACCGTAAACTAAACAACGGAACTTCGTCTCTAAGACAAGAATACACTGACTTGCCATGACTATTACTAGTATTATCACTGATATTTAATTGCGCGAGATCGATATCGAAACTAGGCAGAGCACTAGTAGAAACTATTGCATTATTTGCCGGATAAATAGTTCTATCACTTCGATCATTAATGGAAACATTAATCAATTCATTGTCAAATTCGTCGGCATAGTAGTGCGTAGTGGAGGCTTGTGAGATCGTCGTTAAAGATGAAGATGAAGGAGCAGGATCCCTATGTGAAGAAGAGGAAGATAAGGAGGGATTTCTGAGTTCAGGATGCCAAGGAACTGAGTAAATATTACTTAGGTACCCCAGTATTCTTATTGCACGGTCTATGCCGGTTGTCATATGCCATTCCGCGTCCTCTACGCATCGGGACCTGACGGGAGAAGACAATCTGCTGTGGAGGGCTGGCGAAGTGACATTTCAGTCTCCCACCTGATTCTTCTTGGTTCGAATACCCTAAGAAAATTCGCAGGCCGTCCTCTTTGTAAATCACTTGATTTTACATGTTTCCGCATAAATATAGTATTAGCTAAGTATTATGAGCTTTAAAATAGAGAGACAAATTCTAAGCATTTTATTACCAAAAAAATATCTCGTGCATAAACGATCAATAATGGATCGCATCCGTGAACAATCTGTAACGTGCCTTTACAAAACCTAATCCGCTCATTCCACTCGCAATCTTGTTGCCTCAATTTCCTTGTTTTCGTCAACAAATAATTTATAAATGAACTTTTGGCTTCGTCCTCCTTTTGAACGGGAGAGTATCATTTTTTCTACGATTGGAAACATTTGACTTCCTCTCACGCTCCTACAACACAAATAACACGCCTGCACCCGAACATAAAAGACATTCACTATTAGACCGACTTTCTATCTCTTGTCAGGGGCGATTTCTGGCCCTAAACTAAGATCGAAATTTCGCACCAATTAGTGCAATAAAACGTATACTACACAAAATTATTAGTTTTATTATTCGCATTATTATGATTACTAACTTTGTCATTATTTTTACCTAAACTCTTGAAAGAAGTTTGTCAAGAAGGTGAAAAACTTAAGCGAATTGAAATTGGTGAAAAGTATCGAGAACAGGGGAAGGGGGTGAATAACTATTTTCCCCCTAGTCACGCAACAAAGATAAGTCTATATTCACTAGTGAATACCCAATTGATGTAGTGGGACACAGGCTCTCAGAGAGTGCCATAAGGCACATGAGTGTGATTACTTCCTTAGGCACCATAATTCACTAAACCATTTATAGCCTCCTTGAGCAATACAAAGGGGTAAATGTGAATAAGTTCGGGGATTAATTCTTCTTAGAAATCAACTTCACAAGCAAATGCTGATCGATAGTTGTCCATTCCTGTCTTACTAACAATCGGAAGTTGTCGAGATTTACGGTCATCAACTTCCCAACCCGTCTTCCTTAAGAACATTAAATTGGTTCTTCATCGGATCGAACTTTAGAGAGTGTCAAAGAACCATCTGTGTTGATGCCAGCCATTTGGATAACTATGGTTAATAAATCCCGATCCTTTGTAGCATTGATAATTCCATGAATCATCAAGAAAATGCTTATGCATCGTTCGTAGTGGCTTATTCGACGGGACATTTAGTGGCCATTATTTTATACTCATCTTTTGTGATGAAATTGCCTAGCAAACATTTTGTCCCCTATCATAATATATTTGTGCCTTCTTGTAACGATCGAAGTTAATATGTTCAACTTTACCTAGTCCCTCCAAAAATGAGTAGGATGAGAAATCTTCTTCACCGAGGAATACCTGTCATAAATTAATTATTCTTAAATTAATACATTTTCTCAGCACATTCGCGAATGAAGAAAAATAATTCGTTATAGAATAGGCACTCGATTCCTAGGCCTGAGTGCTCAGGTTCAATTCCCGGTGAGTATGAACGGAAAATCCAAGGTTATATGAAAACTGCCGCCCGTCGGATTGGGCAACGAGTCTCACGCATGATCGGAGGCAGTTTCATGCACATTACATCATCGCATGCAGCCAATTACATCACTATCTTTGACTCATCTCCTTTGTAACACAGGGCATCAGTTTTTCATCTCGTGGAATCCCCCGAAGTTATTTTCAACCTACACTTTCCTGAAGTGGAATCGTTCCCTTGGGGCGGAAGTACTCCTCCAGAAGCTAAACAAATTATCTCTGTGCAGTAGGTTTACGTACGAGGAGGAGTAGGAAGATTAGGCCATCTCTTTTTTTTAGGGGGGGGGGGATCGAGGTGAGTACTTTAAGTTATTTGTTTGGGGGAAGGCAGCATAAAAGAGGAATTCTTTTATGCCCAATAGCAACACAAGAAATCGGGCATCGTATTTAGTTTCTTCGCACCCAGCTTTTGTGCTCACAGCGACGAGTTCATACAACAAGATGACATCGTTTGGGCATTTCAATGCTCCCCCTTTCCGCCAGACACTTCACTCGCCTATCTGTATCGCTTCTTTCCTTCGCGCAGACTGTCTTTTGAAACATGCTCTAACAGTCACACACACACACACACACACACACACACACACACACACACACTCCGTAGGGGATTCTCCTGAGCCTCCACATCCAAAGACGGATAAGATGATGGAGAGTTGAGGGAGAGTGGCCGTATCACCGCAATAAGGACCTTACCCGACCTATTTTAAGCCACCCTCAGATAAGGTCTTTGAAATTATAAATAGTGACGTGAACATTGATATTCCTACATATACACTGTGAGGGGAGTATAATTTTACAGTGCCTTGACCCTTGGATTTTTTTGAGGGAGCAGGCATTCTATCTAGGAGATACAAGCGGAATTAGAAACCCAATCATACAGGCGAAATTAGATGCAATCTTTGACTTTTAAAGCTAGACCAACGTGCTCAAGTTGGTTTCTGCGGAAACCTCCATGTCAGTTTGTCTTTAATGTTCAAGTCTTTCCCCTAGTAGACAGACCGTGAGGAGTTGCTTGAACAGCAAATGTTATTCAAGTCCAACACGTATGACAAACACACCCCGTCCACCAACCTAAAAAAAAATGGTAATTCCTGCTTGATCTGTCCGGCACAAGACAACAACTCAAGGGGTTTCCAAAATGACGACCATAAGTGGTTAAACTGTGCTGAAAACTATAGAAACATGCCCATAAGTGCCCTGTAAAAAGGAAATGATACGCAAAGAGGAAACATAACTCCATGACACAAACGCGAGGCAAGCCAATGCAGCGATGGAATAAAGTAAAGATCAGAAGAAATCATATTCGTAGAGAAAGAAAAATCCACCAAAATGATGTGCTGCATTTACTTTGCACATATAGTAACAATACTCAAACTGGAACCTTTGCTGCTACGATACATCGCATACTTCTGAACACAAGATCTTCTGGCTACAAGTCAGCAGACCACTCACTTATTCTAATTTATAACCTTATGATCTTCTAAACGTTCAATAATTCCAGGAATAACCTAGTGAGGAACCTCGACAGTTATATCATTCGCAAGAGAATGTAAAACGACATAAGGATTTCAAGTTTCGTTAGAATCGGCTGAATAGTTATGATGTTATTGCCAAATAATTCTTTAGTTAACCTTGGGAAGTCTTTGGCAATTATATCATTCAAAGGGGAATGTAAAATAACCTAAGGGTAATAAATTTCGTTAGAATCGGCCGATGTTATGGCCAAAACAAAAGAATTTCCGAGATAGCTTTGGGATGATCTGGGCAATTAAATAATTTGAAAGAAAATTTAAAACAACATAAGGGTTTTAAATTTTGTTAATATAGGCCGAATAGTTACAGTGTTATTACCAAAACAAAAAAAGGCAACACGTGGACCAACCGACATAGTGAGATATAGAGTGTTGAGGAACGACACAGTATGTCCCACTCTCTAATATGGGTACATGCGTAATTGAGTCAGACCGGCAAATTTCGGCCCTGTACTCAGGCAGGTATGCAGCGAATGGAAGGCAATGGCATACCAAAGTAAGAGTGCGACTTAATTACAAGTTGGCTATTCAAAAGGGGAACTCGTTTGCCAGATTCAACTCCGGAATTATTTAAGGAAACACCTCTACAAAAATAAGCTTTAATACAAGATAAATGTTTAAATATGGAGTCAAGAATAATAATGGAAATTAGCCCAAAGGTTAGCTTGACAATGAACTTTATAGCGGGCAGGAATTAATGGAAGCTGAGCCCTGGAATTAGTAATTAATTCGATGGTTTAAATAAGAGGAGTAAGATTACTAAATCTATTCGTTATGCGGTAATGGGGTCTTCTTAGTACTTGAGAGAATGAAGTGACTTACGAGGGTATGATTCTGGTTACCTCGGATGATTGACGGTAGCGGAAGACCAGTGGCTAGAGGTCTTCGTAGAACGAAGAGCGTTCAGGGAACACCAATGGGTTTGAGATTACTCCGACTTCCGGGGGGGAGGAGCAACCACAGTAGAGACTCGTCAACGGAACGGTGTAGAATCTCCACGATGACGGAGGAGAAGAGGCGAGCCCAGGACAGTCTTTTGGGACATAATAAAGTAGTAGCAATCTTCCACTGAACAGAGCGGATTACGGAGCGGATCTGCTCAACAGATCACGACGACGAAGCTCGGTTTGACTAGGGTACAGTTGCACTTGATCTGGGCGACAAGACTTCCTAGCTCACACTCTCTGATGAGAACTGTGTAGTTCGTCTTAAATAGGAGAGTTCGTCTGGAGGCAAGGGACGGGGGGAGACGAGCGAAGTCCCAAGGGATAGCATGGCGTCATACTATGCAAACAAGGGAGTTTAATAAGCGCTGCTTTGACGAAGCGACATCTTTCTACCCCACATGGGAGGGGTGGGGAGACGAGGGAGACACCAGCGGCCAGGCGGGCGGCCAACGCTACCCGAATGGGGGAAGGTGGTCATAAATAAAAACAAACATAGCTGGCGCCAGTCTAGGCCTGATTAAGCCACACGGCGCGCTCTAATTTATACTTCTACATAGAGTTGCCCACGACTAGACTCGCACACAACTAAAAATCGTGTTATGCCGCGCCAAAAAGGCTGCAGAGAAACTCGTCTCCTTCGAAAGAATTGAGTCACTGAAAAAATTTTATTGGTACGCAATTTTCCTCCCAGATCGCTGCAAATAAATGCTTAATCTACCAAAGAGTAGGCCTATGGGTAGGACTCCATGACAAAGAAGAAATTGTACAGACATAAGGAACTAGAACGGCATTACCATCAACGACATGATAATATATGGACACCACACACGTTCGTGCTACCATAGAATTGGTGAAAGAAATACTTCAAAATGGATTGGTAATATTCATTATAAGGTTTTCTAAATTACACATGGAGTGCTAGAAGCATATTACTATAAAAATATGCTTCTTATATTACTGTACAAATCAATAACTTCAAATACAACGTAAATGTTCAGAATCTGGACAAAAATACGATGAGAGGGGATAATGCAGAGAGACAGAAAACAAATGCATTAACTACAATAGACCCCATCTCACGATGGCCATGCTCTGCACAAAAAGGAGAGGAGCTACAGTAAGGAATGGAAGAAAATGAATTCCAGGAAGAGGCAAAATGCACTGGAAAGCAAATAAAATAAAGGAAGTTAAAACACAGCTTCCAATTCCCAAGGGAGCATCGACCGAAGCTCTGACGTTCATCATATACGCGCATGACAAACCAAGACATTTGGTACTACACAAAACTCTTTGCTTGAAAAAAGTTATGAAAATAGCAGTGGCGGGCAGTGACTTTTGAAGATGAGGAATTAATTCATGTTTTACAAAAATAAATATGTTGATTGAAGTAAATATGTTCTGCATTAAAAATAACTATAAAAGTGTAAGCTACTCACTTTATTTAAATGTTAAAATAGCTTCTGTAAGTATGCACAACCAGCTAGCCAAGATGTTCTATCATATTGGCCTACATTGTATTTGTTAGTGAAACATTTTACTTTGGATGACTCTAGTGTTAGCGTAAGCCTACCTATTTTAATAATTCATCGCACTGAATTTCCTTTTTAATAATTTTTCAATAATGAAAACGCATTTTCTCACAACTACATTTGCATCCATTTAGTTTAAATGGGGGTTATCACTTAACAAAATGAATAAACAATACGCCACACTTATCTTACACTGATTCGCTGCTACTGATCTCAAAGGTACGAGGGGTAACTCCGGTAGGTCAGCCAAAATCGAGGAAATATTCACAAAATGCTTAAGATACAAGAGCGTAACCATACAGAGTTGCATCCTTATGTCTTAGACATTTTGTTGCTTTTCCCTAAATTCTGGCAACCTGCAAGCCGATGACTGCAAGGCCAAATTTGCCTCTTTTTTCTATACAAATAGGTTATTTTTATCTTAATTCTAACACGGCTTTGAAATATATAGATAAAAATCATAAAAGTCTGATGACTGTATATTGTTGCTAAGAAAAGCAAAACATCTTTTAAACTATTCATTCGAAAGCACCAAAAATCAGAATTATTATTTAAATTAAGAAGGAAACAAAAGAGTAGAAATCTTGACGAAGAAGATGCATTTCTTCAATTGCAGTCGGGCTTCTCAAGGTCTAACGACAATTTGATTGAAACGGGATGGTACAGTATGGCGTATACAAGCATAGGTTGTTGGTTTAATTAGCGACGGATTTGGACTGTGTTGTGCCTTAAATCTCATTTCGGTGTGTTGATTTATTTTTCGGATTTTTCTACAGTTTTTTTTTACCACAGAATCAGCAAAAGCTAAGTTGCTCTTTTTTTGTTCTTATTACTACTTAAGTTCTTTCTTTGTTTGAATAAGTGATGGAGTTCGGGGATGAAAGTGAGCATGAGTGTCGGAATGTATCTATTGGTTGTCTTGTATTTGGTGAGGGGTATACATGTGTTGTATGTGGGCTGCGTGAATGCATTGTAGATTTAGAGGGGATGAGAATGCAGGATTTAGACAGGATATGTAGGCTAGAGGGGTTAGTTGCTGAGCTTAGGAGGAAACTTAGTGTTAGGCTTAGAGCTCGAAATAGGTTAGATGGGGAGGTAGGCCAGTTAGATGTTTCAGGTGAAGGTAGAGAGAGGGCCGGTGGAGGAGGTAGGATATGATAGTTCTAGGGATAGTGAAGTTAGCCCCCTTAGATTAGCTAGAAATTGGCCTAGTGAGGATAGGGGACAGTGGAGAGTGGTTAGGAAACGTGAAGCAAGGGAGGCTTCTCCTGTTCTTTGTTAGAATAGGGTTGCCTCGGTTGAGGTTGTTAGCCAGGGGGAGAATAGGTGTGTGAGTCAGAGGGACACAGAACCTATTAGCTTGACTAATAGATTCAGTGCTCTAAGAGAGGAAGTAACTGGAAGTGATATGACTGATGGGGGTGGGGGTGGAGGAAGAGTGACTGGTAGTTTGAATGAGAATAGGAGTGGGGATGGAGTTAGGTCTGTGGGGGTTAGGAATAGGAGTCTGACTGAAGTGCTTGTGATGGGTGATTCGCGAGTTAGATATTTAGATAGGAAGTTGAATGCAAGTAGATTGAATGGTTTGAGGGTGTTTTTGCCGGGTGCTGGAGTAAGAGATCTGTCGGATAGGTATGAAAAGCTGGTGTCTGGCTGTGCAAGGGATGGGGTTGTGATTACACATGTAGGAGTGAATGATGTGAAGAAAGTGGGTGCATCTGAGTTAAGTGAGAGGTACAAGAGGTTGATTGAAAAGGTGAAAGAAAGTAGAATGAAAGGTGTTGTGACAGGTGTGCTTCCAAAAATGGATGTTGGGGTAGAATGGATGTCTCGTGCGATTGGGCTGAATAATTATGTGAGGAGGATGTGTGAGATGGAAGGTGTCATGTTTGTGGATGTGTGGGATAGGTTTGTTGGAATGAAAGAAATGTATGCGATGGAGGGACTGCATTTGTGTAGGAGGGGGGTAGATGTGTTGTGGGAGGTGTATGATCGTGTTATTAGGTCTTTGCGGGCGAGAAACTAGATACTAATAGTGGTCAGGGAATTATGAGAAGACATTATAGTACTGAAAGTAGAATGGACTTGGCAGATAACAGAAATAGGTTCCAAGGCGATAGAGGTGAGGTCATTCAGGTTTCAATAGGTGCTTCAGGGATAGATGGGGGTTAAATTGTTTCTATACAAATGCTCGTAGTCTTAGAAACAAGAAGGAACAGCTATTTAGTTATATTAGAAATGAAGATATAGATATATTATGTCTTACTGAATCATGGGTTAATGAAATAGAATTTAGTGACACTATAAGTGAATTTGATTTACAGGGCTATAATATTGACATTAGTCAAAGGAAAAGTAGGATTGGTGGAGGAATAATTAGCTATATAAAAAACAACATTGTTTCAAGTTTAAATACTTCAATAAAGCAGGATGGAGTTGAGTCACTTTGGATAGATATTAGGTTCAGTAAAAATAGAATGGTGCATTTGGGAGCTTTTTACAGGCTACCTGGGCAGACTGATTATATGAATGAACTAATGATAAGGGAAATAAGTAAGGGATGTGAAACAGATGCAGTTATTATTGGGGACTTCAACTTAAACTCTGTGGACTGGTAAAATATGATAGGTAGGGATGGAACAAGTGGCAGGTTCATAGAATGCTTTGAGGATAATTTTTTAAATCAATTTGTTAATGAGCCAAAGAGGGGGGACAATATATTAGATTTAGTACTTTCTAACAGTGATCATTTAGTTCAAGAATTGACGGTTGGGGAAGCATTGGCAAATAGTGTCTATGAGATAGTTCGTTTTAACTTGGGAATTGAGAAGGGTAAAATAACCGAGAATGCTGTAAAAGTTCCAAATTTTCATAAGGGAGATTATGTAAAACTCCGAAGCTTGCTAAATTTTGTAGACTGGGATGTAGAATTCAGAGGTAAAAAGGCTTATGGGGTGTGAGATACTTTCAAGCATATAATAAATGTAGTCCAAGAACAATGTATCCCAATGAAGGCCATTAGGAACAAAAGTAGGAAACCATTATGGTGTAATCAGGAGATAGCTAGAAAAATTTCAGAGAAAAAAAGGGCATACAAAAAGTTACAGGTAGAAAATAATATTCCAAATTTAAGTGATTATAGAATGGCTAGGAATGAGTTAAATAAGATTATAAAGAAGAACAAAAGGGTATCAGAAATTAAATTAGCTCAGGATAGCAACAAAGATCCTAGAAAGTTCTTTAGTTACTATAAAATTAATAATAAGTCTGGCAGAGTTAAAATAGGGCCTATCAAATATGAAGGGGTTGTGAGAGAAACTGATGAGGAAATAGTTGAGGTACTAAATAGTCATTTTGCATCAGTATTTACAAAGGAGAAACTAAATAGTCTTATGTATAGTACTCATGGGTCAGGGAAAGAGGTGTTTACTACCATTAGTGTGGATTGGAGGACAATAAAAGGACTAATAGGTTAGTTCGATACTACCAAGGCCTCCAGCCCTGATAATATTAATTCTAAGATACTTAAAGAAGGGGTAGAAAATATCTCAATAGTTCTGGAAAAGTTGTATACTAGGTCACTGAAATATGGAGAAATACCCGATTATTGGAAGAGAGCGAATGTAGTCCCCATTCTCAAGAAGGGTACTAAAGAGGATCCAAATAACTTTAGACCGGTTAGCATAACTCCTGTAGTCTGTAAAATTCTTGAGGTAATATTTAAAAAAGGTATTTGCAAACATCTAGAGAGGGAGGGGTTAATCAGCGATGCTCAGCATGGGTTTAGATCAGGTAGATAATGTTTGACTAATTTACTAGACTTTCTGGAGTTTGTAACAGATCAAGTAGATAAGGCAGAGAATGAAGATATAATTTACTTAGATTTTAGTAAAGCATTTGATAGGGTACCACATAGGAGACTAGTTCATAAATTAAAAATGATTGTGATATGTGGGGGTGTTTCAAATTGAATAGCTGAGTAGCTGAAAGATAGGAAGCAAAGGGTAGTGTTAAATGGTGTAAAGTCAGAGTGGAGGGATGTTATCAGTGGGGTTCTTCAGGGATCAATTCTTGGTCCATTATTATTTCTCATCTATATAAACGATCTTGGGGAGGCAGTTAATAATAAAGTGTCAATTTTTGCGGATGATACCAAATTAGCAGCTGTAGTTAAAGATATTGATGATAATTTTAAAGTGCAGGGGGATTTAAATAAATTGTTATCCTGGGCACATAAGTGGCAAATGACTTTTAACCTTGATAAGTGCAAAGTTATTAAGATGGAAAAAGATAATAGAGAATTTAACTATGAAATGGATGGGCATTGGCTGAGCTCAGTAGAGGATGAGAAAGATCTAGGAGTAGTAATAGATAAGTATTAAGGTTTTCTAAGCAGTGTATTGAAGCAAGAAATAGATAGGGCAAATAAAGTGCTGGGTTTCATTAATAGAAATGTCAGTTACAAAAGTAGGAGGTTATTCTTAAACTCTATAACTCTTATGTTAGGCCACATCTAGAGTACTGTATACAGGCATGGTCCTCACATTTTAGACACGTTGAAACCTTCTCAAGTCAGTGCAACGGAGGGCAACAAAGATTATTCCTTCCCTGAGGCACCTTGAATATATAGATAGACTCAGGGTATTAAATATGTTCTCGTTCGAAAGGAGGTGTGTGAGGGGGGATATGATTGAGCTCTTTAAATTTTTTTCTGGGATAGATAAATTGGATGTTAGCAAGTTTTTTGAGTTAGATGATGGAAATCAGACTAGAGGTCACCACTTGAAAATTAAAAATCAAGGGTGTAGGTTGGATTTAAGAAAATATTTTCTCACCTATAGAGTGGTAGACTTCTGGAAAAATGTCCGCGGAAGGTAGTAGGTAGTCCAAATTTAAATGTATTTAAGAGTAGGTTGGATGAGTTTATGGGGAGGGAAGGTTGTGATGGTTCCTAAGTTTTGTATATATTAATATTGTTTGTATATATCTATAGATGCATGATTCAGTTCTTGACAAGCCTTGATTGGTGATACCCTTGTTTCTGGACGCAATCCTCTGGATGTAGTTTTCCTGGGAGTTTGGGTGCCTTAAAAAAGAGGCCGTTTGACTCGGATGACCTACGATAAGCCCTTGTGGCTTTTGTCATCTGTTATATTATATTGTGGGGGACTTTGATTTTGTCTTCCCCTGATGATGGTGCTTTTTTGGGTGGGTTTTGATGGATGTGGATGACCTTTGATAGGCCCTTGTGGCTTTTGTCATCCGTGAAATTATGTTATGTTATGTTATAAATGTGAGAAGAAAATTGATTCTGCAGTCATGTTAATTGTTGGGGTGCAATTTCTTTTTATTTTCTTCTTAAATAGGGTAGGCATCGTTTCCCTTGCTTAAAATTGACTGCACCTCACTGGAAAATAATGTGGTTTCCCGAGTAATAACCCTTAATAGAATACTCTGAGCACATAACACAAAGCAAATGAAAGAGCCATCAAGGACATTATAGACCGAGGAATAAAACCCATAAACGCCGAGAAAAAGATCGCACTAATCAACTACTATCAAAATAGACCTACTTCAACCTTCTTCATGAAAAATAACCCTAAACCACTGCTACAACCGAAACAACGAACACATCTAAAATGCGAATACACATGTAAATTAGGAGACTGTGAGCACTTACCTAACTCGTATATCGGCATGACCGAAACCACTCTCTCAAGAAGAATGTCATCATACCATCTGAACAACGGTGCACCTAAAAAAATACACAGGAAATACACGGAACATGCCTCAACCGAAAAATGATAGAAGATAACACCAAAATTTTAGATTATGCTCCCAACAGGCGCCAACTGCTCTCCCTTGAAGCTATACATATCCAAGGGAAACAAACGAATTTAAACATACAGTCAAACTCCAATGAAATCCTGCCCAGCGCAAGAAAAGAAAACAGAGGTACTGGTGTACTCAGAGCTGCCCCTAGCCACTAATCCCCTCTGGCAAGCATCTTAATTCTCCCCCCCCCTCTCTGGCTACCTACTTCTCCGACCTTTTATTACCTTGATCCAACCTGCCTATACATGTATAACTTCGTTCGTAATTTTGTTAATACATTTTTAAATATATATAAACTGAATACTTTCTAATAATTCCCCATTGTAACTATGAATATGATACTCGATGTATCGAAACGTGTCAGTTAAACTAAAGAAAGTGCTAAATTACATTAATTTACTTCTACCTTTGGTAAAATAACAATGAGTCTCCGATGAACTTCGGTACGCTTATCCGCAGGATAACTCCCTGTCAAGGAGTTTGCCAGTGCACACAACCTGAGTAACTTTTATGTTCATCTGTACGTTTACCGTCTATCCATGATATATAAAACGATTCTTATAATTTTCTCTTGTATTTTCTTGTATCTCTAAAGATGTTACAAGTTATAACGAAACGCGTCAGATAAATAAAGTGTTTTTTACCTAAGGAATCCTCTATTCTCTCGCTATAATTTCGAAATCGTTCTATTATGAACTTTGGAGAACTTATACATAGACTTAATCCAGACATAAAGGCAAATATAAGACAAATTGAAAGCTCCATATATATATATATATATATATATATATATATATATATATATATATATATATATATATATATATATATGAGTGTATACAAGTGATTGGAATATTTGATAAATAAACTGGAATTGTTATTTATTATATGTGTTACTTTCACTCTCGTAACCCACTTTCTTCGTAAACCTCATTTAGAAATATTTTGAGAAGTCGTGCTCTCGTTGGTTACCACTTCAATCATTTAATTTTAAAAATAGTGTTTGCGCTAAATTATTTGGATGGAGTTTGCCATCTATAATTTTGGTTAAGGATTTTTTATTAACTCGTTGAATGACTTTAGAGAAATGGAGAGGAGTAAACTGCAGTCAAAAGATATATGAAGACGCTAAAATTTTGAAATTAATTACAAGAATGAAAAAGATAATCATGAAATGTTATATGAATATTTATATATTTTATGTTAAAGATTTATATACATCTTATCATGTATATAATCAAACCCTCAAAATTTGCAATGAAATAATATAAAATCAAATGCCAAAAATAAGATTAGAACCGTTTTATTTAATCTCAAACAATACTTTTGCAAACATTCCAACCAACACTCTCCCCAACCAATATGAATAATACTCAATCCCGTACGTATTTTGAATGCTGAGATAACTCCGACATACATCGAATCCCTCTCTCCCGAGAAAGCTGAACTATTCACATATTACATCTTTGATTTGAAGATAATAAATAACTCGTGAAAATTAAAACCAACTTTTAATGGTATATTTTATTATTAAATAGGTTTTTGTTAGGACCAAATTAAAATAGATGACTTTTCTTACAACCCAATTTGATGACGGCTAGGAAAAAAAGCCGATTCTTGCGTGAAGTTAGGGAAATCCGTTTTTCAGTTGTAGACTTTAAGGGCAGACCTCCTACCACCATCTGAGAGTGTTGCTACACCTCAGGCTGTGCGGAATCATCTGTACAAGGCTTAATTAGAAGAATGAACTCCAAGAAGAAAGCACTCCATAATTGAAGCGAATTGAGAGAAAAATCACTCGACTTTCTATGGAAGTTATGGCAGCATAACCATTTGGAGAGGAAAAGATAGAGCATTGAATCATAACAACATAGCAACTACATTTGAACATGGAGAATGCCATGGAATCGCGAGGGCTTGCATGGAGAAGGAAATATGATATCGATATTTTGTAGGATAATTTGTTGAAAAGTGCGGACTTACTGGTGTTTAGAGTTTCTTATTCGTTTAGCAAGTCAAAGATCAAAAATACACTGTTCAAATAATGAAAGAAGGATTGCTGTACGACATCCTTCGAAGACTTCAAACCACGCTATATTAACTGAATCTAAATCCTATATTTTATAATCTAAAATAGGAAAATTAGTTGTCAAAAAAAGCCGAGATAGAGACCGTTCTACAAAAGAAATGGGTCAAATTATGATCTGAAATGCCAAGACAGTAGAATGCATCGTTGACACAAGGATTCTAGGTTGGAATAGATGCAAGAGGGCTTTATACGAAATATTATGGCTCTATGTACTTGATGCTCACTCATTAATTTAAATGTTGGAGCAAGTCTAAGGTGTTCTAATACTTAATTTGCCTTTATCTCTATATTATTATATAACGTAACCTTTTTGAGATGGCTTTGACTGACCTTACCATATACCTATTTCATCTTAATCTGGTATATGAATATTTCTTAATGTTTCATATTGATCTTATCCCCATATTATAATTTACTTAATAAATTTATCGTATTTAAATACGTTTTGTTTCACTCTACTTGTTCCACAAATGATGTGAAATTCTCTTCACTGGTTTAACCCTTAAGTGCAATACTTCACTACACATCGGGTATAAATTATTTGAAACACTACTCTCTATGACCATCGAAGCTCAATATGCTGAAGTTGACTAGGTTGTAGGCGGTAGCAAAGTGGATATCCTTCAGGAAGTAAGGCTGCCCTCTGTTCAGGTTAACTTGATTTAGTCCCCAGCGTTGTACGAATGGTGAACCAAAGTGTTCTCTTACATAGAAACTAAATGGTGTGGTTATTTGGAGGAATACCTCAATTCCAAATATCTGGGGTGACACAAAGAGGGGTTTATGTCCTTATCATTGAATCGTGTTATCAACTAGGCCATTTTCCAGAGAGTCCTAAGTAGTGGCGCAACTCACTACTTAGTGGCGGAGCTAAATTATAAAATGAAACTATTGTCAATGGGTCAATTTGTGAACATATATAAAAATATTTCCTAGTTGTGTAAGGTATAAAACTTTTAGATACAGCTGCTCTATATCCAAAAGATTATTGCTCTATTTGTCGGCAACAACCTGTCTCACTGTAAAACAAGACTGATGATTTAAATGGGGTTCCATTATTAAGTTTTCGAACGAGAAATATAAAAAAAAATTCCAAAGAGGCGAACTCTGAAGTTTTAGGAATCCAAATGTCAATTTTAGGGGTATTTTTGATTTATAAATTTATCAAACTTCTTTATCTGACAAAGTTTCTGTAATGGCCGCAGTCAAAATGTTGTCATAGAAGCAAAGATTTAATAAAGTGAATTTACCAGCCTGGCGTGTGCATGGGTAAGAAGACCCTGCACACTTCTTAATCCTATAAGCTTTAAAATAATTTCTTTTGATTCCCCTTTTTTATGCTTCTAGTTTAAAAATTTAAAGATTATGAATCGTTAAAAATCAAACTTTTAGTGACATTCAAATATACTTGGCTGCTTTTCCAAGATCGAGTTTGTAAAATAGTTTGGAACTTTGAAAGAAATCCCTGCCAATCAATTAGCGAGCTTAAATCATTCGTTTTCCACCAGATTTTTCATATATTTTTATCCATTTTTCCAATTTGATTTTCTTTTTACGAAATAAAAATACAAGTCAATTTCAGCGCTATTAACTCTCCCATTAGGTGTTGCTAGGCATACGAAATCGGTCGATTTTTTAGATAAATTGAATGAGATCGATGAACATTTGCCTTTTGCATTAAAGGAGGATGCAACTGCCACAATCTATGTACGCTTAAGATAATCCAATTATATCATTTCAGCTAAGCTAGTAGAACAAAGTTTCTAATTTGTGTGCGACCTCCCCCTTTCTTTACACCTTTTCGAAGTTCCTGAGGGTTTCTTATCACTTATACACCCTCACTATTTGGTGATAAAGGTTTAAAGAGGGAATAATATCAAACTTTTCCCCTTTTTGCCTTTCATTTTCCTTCTTTATCAATTTCAGCAAAAGTTCCCCACGTTAACTCTAATTTCCGATATTAATTAAATCTTTTCTCTTTTAATCAAATAATGTTCCTTAGGGGAAAGGAATACACCCCACCCTCAGAATTCTTAATACTACTTAAAAATTATTGATTTCAGAATGATAACACAGGCCTGCGTTTGAAAAAAAAATTTATGTTCACCAGGATTTTTTTGTGGTTTCTTAATGAATCCAACCTCAAAAATGAATGTATATTTGTTCAATCAGGTCAGATTTTCTCAGTACAGCATACACCATTTTCATTGAGATTACCTCATTTTTTCTGAATTTTAAAAAAAAACAAACTTTCTCTATCTAATAATGCATTATTACTGTTATATCATATAAACAGGAATACACGTATGTAAACTATAATTCTTTTAATAAACAAAAAATAAAAGAATGCAACATAATAAAGAAAATAATTATAATTTCGAAGAACAGACGCCCTTGACGATTTTCGTTTGTGCCTGTCATCTGGTGCATCACGCTTCAAACACCAACAGTAGTCAGCAAGCATGTTTCCGTTCCATTTACACTGGTACCTGGATTCTATTGTTTTTATGTCCTGGTGGAATATTTGCCCCTGTTCTTTACTGTAATCCCCGCAGTTGTCGGGAAAATAATCCAGATGGGACGGTAAAAAGTGTATCTTTATAGACATTCGAGCTCCCAAATGTTTGAGACTTGTTAAGAGCTGATTGACCAGCGCAACATATTCTTCTAGGCTTTTTTTATTGCCTAGAAAATTGTTAACTAGAGCTATGAGAGCTTTCCAGGCATCTTTTTCTATGTCCTTCATTGATGCATCAAATTGCTGATCAAATTCCTGATTTAAAGTCCATCAAAAATTCCCCCATGCAGCTTAGCGTCACTGATTTGTGGAAATTTTTGAAGAAGAAATTTAAAAGCTTGGCCTACTTTATTAAGGGTTTTTACTTAATTTTTTATTATGCCAAGCTTTATATGCAGTGGAGGGAGGAGTATTTTTTGAGGAGGCACTAAAGGTTCAGCTATCACCTTGTTTGATCTAATTCTAAATGCTTCTCGTGGAGGCCAAACCTTCTTCTCATAGTGCATACTATCTGCACGACTGTCCCATAAACATAGGAAACAGGGATGCTTCGTGTAGCCTGTTTGCGTCCCAAGCGTAAGAGACACTACCTGAAAAATATTTAGCACGGTATGTAAATTCAGTGTAATATTTCTAAAAACAAATTCAAAGTAATATTTCTTAAAACAATAAGAATATGAATATGTACTGAAAAATCCTGTATGCCGATGCATTAAATCATCGTATTGGAACTAATTGGATATATGTACATCTTATTTTGACTTTATTGAGTTGTGTTGTATACCTTCTCAATTAGGATAAGTTCCCCATTAACCCAATAGGATGCATTAACCTATAGGGACACACTTCAACAAAAAATATAACTAAAAAATGACTCATGATTTCCAGATTTGCATTCTTGTAAAATGTAAGTTGACCAAAAGGTGTATACAAGTATTAACAATTAAAAATGAAAATGTCAATATCAAAAAGCTTAGAAATGCCAAGTGTAAAATGATCTTACCTTCAAGTCACCACATATCCTCCACTTATAGCTAGAGTAATTTATTGCATCCAGCAATTTTTTCATATTTTCATAACTTTCAGGAAGTTGGATTGAATGGCCTATAGGAACGGAAGCTATCTTGTTACCAATATTCAGTAACACAGCTTTTAAACTTCTACTGTAGGAATCTATGAACAGTCTCCATTATAATGGGTTGTAGGGAATTCCAAGGGCCTCAACAAGTCATCTAATATTGGCGCAGTATACTAAAGAGCTGGAAAAATGCTGTAAAAAATAGCTTCGAAACTCTTGTTCTCTATTTCTGTACCCCCATAAATGTTGTTTCTCAAGCGAGAAGATTACTTTCACGAAGTCGAGAGCCAAGAAGTTGTGTATTCGCCTTTGAAACCCCCAGATCCTTGGTCAGGTCATTTAACTGAACTTAAGTGAATGATCTTGCGACCATATCATGTGTGGAAACCTGATAAGACTCAGATGTGTCATAATCTTGGTCAACTTGCATATTAATCTCTTCATGTACCTCTATATGTTCAGGGGGAGAAGGTATAGGAATTCCTGGGCCATGGGGCAGGGGTTTGATGGCAAAAGGAACATCCGGATATGCCACACTATGTATATTCTTCTTATTTATACCTGTGGAAAATATAATTGCATATTACATAAAGGAGTTGATTTGGAGTTGCAGATAGTACATAAATGTTTAGTAAAGGACATGTTCATGCTGAAGTGAACTATGTTAGTTTTTAATTTTATGCTAAGGCTTTGCATAATAATGACATTTTCAGGAGCCAGTATAATACAGAAAGCTTAAATTCTTGATACAATGCTCACCTTGAAGATTTGTCATGCAAAAATAGCAGTCCGTAGTGTGGTCCTTGCCATCTCTCCACACCATGGGAACACCAAAAGAGAGGGACTTCTGTTCGCCCTGATTCCAGCGTCTTAAACTTATGTAGCATCCCTTGCAGCAGATATGTGGTGCAAAACTTTTATCTTGATCTCTTAGCCTTACTCCAAAATATGCATGATACAAAGATTTAATTACAGGAGGGATTGTACTTTGCTGCTCGGGAAAAGTCACTTTGCCCGAAACATAGCAAAATCTGTCGGAGCTATTCTTACATTTTCTGTTCTTTTTTAACTCAACCACTATTATTATTCTTATTCTTATTATTATGATGCTAAGCAATTTTTAACCTGCAAAATATAAACCTATTTGCATAATTACTTAAAATGTACACAAAATTTACTGCGAATAGAGCAGTGCAAAAACTATTGAAATTTGATGTAATATAGGAGATGTATAAACTATAAAATTATTATCACCCCCTGTATCGCAAAAACTGGAGGTGATAGAGAAAAACAGATGACAGATTCGGATTTAGGAGGTCAATTTTATTATGAAACACTATAGAAAACCTAAGGTACATTTTTGACGCAGACCAGTGTAATTAAACGACATAATTTCACACGTCAAAAGCCACCACAATATTACCAACCATAATCTATTTTCTATATTTAGTGAGACTTGCAAAAGAGGGTCGATGAGGGTCCGAAAATGAGTATAGCTTAAACAATTAAAAGAGTAATTTTATGGCCCAAGACAAATCGCTCCCGTACACAAAGAGATTCCCAATCGTATCCAAATTGTCGCTCTTATTCATGCCTATTTGTTCTTGTAGAAGAGAGGAGAGTATGGAGGCAAAAGATCTGCGAATGATCAAGGGAATCGATGTCGCTGAGATTAAACGGGACAACCACCTAACCAACTAGCCCATCCCTTAGCTCAAAAGACTCTATTCAAATCAAGCCAATAACTAGCCTACTTTTTCAGCTCTCGACAAACGCTATGAACACATTTCAGACTGCAGCATTTAGGGAGTAAATGGTCAGTATAAGAAGCGTATTCAATCCCAATGATGTGAGATATTATTTTACTACATTCATTGTTTGATTTAAAAGTTCCTTGTCTCCACATCTTTATTCCCTCCCACCCCATTCGACCGATTTTGCATTTTTTACAATATTTATTATATATTTTCTCCAATAGGTATTGTCTCCATAAAGAGACGTTAAAAGTGATATCGCCTTCCAATGATTAAAGTTTATTATGTAAACATTTCTGATAAATTCCTCTTGTTTTTTTTATTCTTTTTCTCCTGTCCTCACAGGTAGTGCCGATACAAAGGCCAGGGTGATTGCCGCTTGATGGTCGCCAGCCTGTGGATCAAAACCAAGATCTAATTAGTACTGGTATTTCATAGTGACCCATATTGAAAATAAAAACGATCATGATGTTTTTATGAAAAAAAACGATTTCTTGGGTAACTATTAGAATTCAATGATATAGATGATAAAACCAGTGATTACATCAGAATTGAGGGTTATTCTGATATCGATGAATTATTATAGGTGGTAGTCAGGGGGTAACTGAGGTAGGCATCTTAGATCGTGGTACGATTACCAAGGGGTGATTTGTCACCAAATTTTGGTACCACTCTTGGCGAAACCAAGTTGACTTCTTAATCCGACTGGGCGGCAGCCTAGTTGATTCCTTAGTGAATGACTTGTATTCACAAGATTATGGTCCAAGGTAGAAAGCTCTTTTCTTGTTTAATAGGCTGGGAAGATTGGTAATCGGAGAATGCCTCAAGATGGTTAAAAGAAGCTTGGAACTGGATTCAATATTCTTTATTCGACGGGAGATTAGACTCGTCTTCAGTCGGTAGTTACTTGATAAAATAATTCATTCGTTAAACGTATGTATGTATATGTATGTATAGGTTTATTGTGCAATAACGTACATTTATACATGATCTAATACAAATACAATAATAATATATAAATACACATAACATAAGCGTACACAGTACACAAAGCGGGAAAGCTGCCGGTGTCGGCGTGGAATAAGACGCGACGGAGTGTACCACGCGTTGCTTGTCTGCTGCTAGTGGGTGGCGGCGGTCCTCACCACCCGTCGCCCGGCTAGGCGCGGGCTGCGATCAGCGCGGAATGGGTGCTGTTTTCAGCACCTCCAGCAGCTCGGTTGTTGGTGTGTGGCGGACCACCTGGGCGGCTCTTGCCTCTCGCACCCTCATTAGGGCGCTTCTAACAGGGTGAGGGGCTGACGCTGGCTCTAGCCTGAGGCGGGCGATGGCTGGGCAGGAGAGGGGGTACTGCACCAGTGAGCGCCAGGAGCGGCCGCCGCAGTGTTCGCACCTTCGTGCCACAAAGTTGGAGTGCAGCCTCAAACAATACAACAGCACGCCGTTCGCTCTGGGCGGCTGGAAAGCTGAGTTCAGTGGACAATAGGCTGTGATGGCAGCATAACACGCCGCTTGCTTCTTGGTTGCTTCCCATTCTTGGTGCTGCAGGTGGGCGTTGTGGGCAGCCCTGCGTTTGGCCTGCGCCTTGAATTGCTGCAGGCTAGGGCGCACGGTCCAGGTGATAGTGGGGCCGTAGGCGGCTCGCTTAGTAGCCTCGTTGGCAGCCTCGTTGCCGCGTACGCCAAGGTGGCTGGGAATCCAGTGGATCTGGACACGCCTGCACTCCGCTGACCGGTCTGCCAGGGTGCACAGGATAGTGGTTGTGAGGTAGATGTTGTCCCTGGTGTTAGCGGGGACGTGGGTAGGCGGAAGCGCATGCAGCCCCAACTGAGAGTCCGTGTGTATCACCACAGTGGCCTCCCGGCGGACCAGAGCGTGCTGTAGGGAGCGCAGAATTGCTACCAGCTCCGTCTGGAGGGTGGAGCAGTGGTCTGATATCCTCCATGCCTGCGTCAGACCGCTTTTGACGAAGGTGGCACCGGACCTCCCGCTGTTGGGGTCCGCTTAGCCGTCGGTGAAGTAGACTGTGCTGCCTAGCTCCATGTCTCAGACATGGCTCTGAGGGCGTGCTGGCGCAGCTCCTCGGTGAGGCAGTGCGCTTTGCTGGCGGACAGCTTTTTGGCGGTGAAGTCGGCGGCAGGCGGCCCCATGGTGGTGGTAGAGCGGAGGCGGGGTGGGGGTTGTGGGTTTCTGAGGGGACGTTTACGAGCCACCTCTTGTTATGCAGGCACTCGATGCCCTGCGCCCCGGCCATTCGGAGTCTCTTTTGCGCAACACCCTCCACGTCGCGCTAGAGCACTCTGACCACCCAATACAATGCAATCCGCCCTGGCAGTGAGGGGTACCAGGCTGGCCTCGCTCTGCATGACACAGATACTGCACCACCTCGGTTCTCCCAACATGGTCCTCATGGAGGTGTTTTTCACAACCTCCAAGCGCTGTTACTGCTGCCAGAGTAGCGCTACAAGGACCGGTGCGCTATAGTCCACTAGGGAGCGCACTGCCTGCAGGTAGTAAAGGCGGAGGACAGGAAAGGTTGCACTATCGCTTGGCCACGTCATGGCCCTCATCACATTCATCCAGGCCTGCGTCCGCCCCCTCAGGTGCGTGACATGCTGCGTGAAGGACAGCCGCCTGTCCACCCACACCCCGAGGTACTGGTAGGAGTCTGTCCAGGTCAGCCCGACTCCTTGGATGCGCAGCTGCTGGCCAGCAGACGTGGAAGTCTTGATGGCCATGACCTGGGACTTCTCTTCCGAGATCTTGAGCCCCAGCTCTTCGCACTTGGCAGTGATTAGGTGCAGCGCTTCTTTAGCCTGCGCGAGCTTGTCGCCGCGCACGCTGACGACGAGGGCCAGGTCGTCGTCGTAGCTGAAGAGGATAATTTGTTCCCGATAGGGGAGTGCCACCAGCTGCTCCATCAGCACGTTGAAGAGGAACAAGCTGAGGATGCCGCCCTGGGTCGTCCTGTTTTCGAAGATAAGGTAGGGATACTTGTGATCCTGGAACTTCACACGGGCCAGGCGCTGCTGAAGGTAGTCCTGGAACCAGCCCAGCAGTCTCCCTCAGATGCCCTTCCTCACAAGGGCAGCTAGTATGGCGTGGGGGCTGGCCAGTTCGAAAGCCTTCTCGAAGTTAAGGAACACTACGATGGTAGGCTGCTTGTTGGCGTAAGCCACGAGGGTGATGAGGCAGTCCACCGTGCTCATCCCCCTAGTGTAGCCAAACACGTGGGGGTGAAGGCTCCCCACGCTCCACTCTGTAGGCTACTCATCACCATCCTCTCCGCTGTTATTCCAATGCAGCTCAGGAGGGAGATTGGCCTGAAGGTGGTGTGATCCTTTGGCTTGGGGATGGGCTGGATGTCGGCGTCCTTCCAGGCGGGTGGCAGACGGCCTGGAAGACACGACGCCCTCACAAGGGCCAGCAGCGCGGCGCCCTCGGCGAGCCCAGCGTGTGCCAGCATGAAGAACCGCGCTCCGTCGGCTCCCTTCGCTGTGTCGTGCCCACGCTTCGCCATGGCCAGCTCCTCGAGCGTGAAAGGCTGCTCCGTTGCGTGCCGCTGGCCCCGTGCCTCCCTGACCTCCTCGTTGCGCTGTGGGCGTCGCTGCTGCTGTAGGTGGCGGGTGTGGGGAGGGAGCTGCTAGCTGGAACCCCTCGCTGTAAAGCAGTTCGCCATTCGATCTGCCTCTTGCTGTGGGCGTGGGTGGGCAGCTGCGCGGGTCAGAGCAGCGCCTGGAGGTCTTCCTGAAGCATCCCCACAGCTGACCGAGGGAGGTGTGTTGGCTGAAAAAGGCGTACCACTCCAGCCACTTTGCCTCCCTGGTGCTCATTGACACCTGTCGCGCGCAAGCTACCACGTCCTGAAGGAGCTGCATGTTGGTGGCGGTCAAGCGCTTCTAGTACACCCCCCTGTGGACGTTGACGTGGTGATTGTGCTCCCGGACTTCCTCGTTATAAAACTACCAGTCCGAGCACCGGCAGCGATTAGAGGCTGTCCTGGACATGGCCAAGTCTGCTGCACTCTGTATGGCCGCCGTGAGGTCCCTCTCCTGCTGGTGCAGGTCCGCGGGTGGCACATACGTGGACCACCATTCGTCCAGAGCGGCTTGGAATTTTGCCCAATCTGCCCAACTGACGTTCCTCCTGACGTTCGTTAAACGAAGTCCAGCTCTCATTTTACATATACGACCCGCGGACATGCGGGTTTTTTTTACTGTTCATTCGAATTAATTTTTATACATTTAATTACTTCCCATAATATTAAATTTATTCTTTCTACTTACATTAACATTATTTAATATTAATTTGGGGGTTATTATTCGCACGAAATTATTATTTCTAAGAGGACTCAAAGCTAGATATATCTAAATGGAAAGATGTTAAAGCCTGAGTGTTAAGTATTTGGAACAAACAAGTTTTATCGGAAACATTTTGCTCGTTCTTTATTTATTCGGATTTTCCTTCAAATGAACGCATTCATCAGGTTCTAAAAGCTGCATCTAAGTTGTTTCGTTATCAAAATCAAAAGGAAGTTTATAAAAACTTTTCGTTTTATATACATATACAGTAGCGGTTCTCATGTGGATTGTAGGTTAGGTTAGGTTTGGTTTTGTTAAGTCCTAGGTTAGGTTGCTTTATTCCAGCCTCCAAGACATAATCAAGTGAAAATATGTATTTTTTCATATTTTATTGGGGGAGGGGGTAATAATAGTCTATAACTGTAATTTTTTTTAAGTCATCGTTTTAAAATTGTGGGAATATGGTAGAATTTACATTTTCATGACTATCCTCTTCTCCCCCCCTGAGAGTAAAAAAAAACCAGATTTTAACTTGGTTTTGACTTGGGTCCTGTAATATTGATTGGGACCTCTGCTGAATAATTACCATTTTTAAAAATTTTAATCACTAATATCTACATATTAAAGAACGAAACAAAACCGTTAGATTTGTTGTTTTGTTGAGTCTATCTCTAAAGATTGACAACTGTGACCATTTCTCTTATTTAGGCGATCTAAACTATGAATGCCCTTTGTTTTTATCACCAAAACCCGATTTATATTAAATATATTAAAAAGATAAGATGGTAAGTACTATATATAGACTTTTACATGAATTTTATATTTATTAACCAAAATTTACTATATTCCACTCTTTCGTTTCTTTTTATAAATTCGTTAAGGTTTCTTCATATATCAGTAATGGAATAAAAATTGTTTAGTTGGTGGAAAATGTAAGCTAGTGATTGAGAGAATGACAATAATTTGGAGAAATAACGAGGCTGTTTAATTGTGATTATAATGCAAAAGAGAAATATTTACAATTTGTGAACAGTGTTTCCCTTACAACACTTATCATTTGTATTGCTTTTACATGGAATGTTATTTTGGTTTAGCGTAAACCCATTATAAGATTTTATGAGACTCCGAAGTGCTCATTTTGAGGTCTCTTTGGTTGTCTCATTCAATCTTGCAATATGATCCCTAAATAGAATTTTCATATTAATATTGGTACTTATTAATTTATGGTGATCTTCTGTTACGGGAGCTGGTATTATATTAGTTTCTGCACATAACACTGAATAAGTTAGGATTTTTTGCTACTGAGAACACTAATGTTCTAAATTAATTTTGTATGTATGTAGTTCACAAAAATTACAATCCCATTTCACAAAATGACTCCAGGTTTCGTAAATTGCGAATGACAAATTAATCGAATATTTAAAGTCCACATATTTTATATATATATATATATATATATATATATATATATATATATATATATATATATATATATATATATATATATATATATATATTGAGGAAAATGATATGCACGACCGAGCTTTGGGGGGTTTATTTCTGAGCTTTCAGACCCAAAACTAGGATACTTCTACAGAGAAGTATTGAGTGGAGTGGAATCCAAACTAGGAATGGTTTAGGTTGGGAAAGGACATGATTTATAGCCAGGATGCGGCTGGTGAAGTAGCTTTTAGGTTGAGAAAGTACATTGAATGGGAAAGAACACATGATAAATCATCGGGATTCTACTGAAGTAGTGTTAGGTAATCCTTGGAGTAATTAAATATGGATAAGCCCAATTTTATGGGCTAAGATAGATTAAAATAACATAATATTCAATATTGCAGGCTACCACACATATCAAATCTACAAGCGCCGCACGTAGGATCAGTGATCTTAAAAAAGGGCTCTACACACCACTCCCTCATCCAAACACACGATGGCTTTTTTCTAGCCTGCAAGATACGGACAAGCTCCGGCCCCATCCTAGTTGCCACGCACTACAAACTACCACCCCTACAACTAAACATAGAAGTCCCACTCCGGGCTCTATCAAACCACAACCTTCATATCTTCTTTGCGGGGGACCTCAACGCTTTCCACCCAGCACTCCTTTCAAACACCATGAATGATGCAGGAAGGTACCTAGCCGGTGCCCTGCCGCGTTATCGCTGCGTGCACATCGGCCCGGCCTTCCTCAAATTCTTCGGTCCTCGCGGAGGAATCATGTCTCCGGACGTAGTCTTCCCCAACGACCACGCTACACGCTTCTACGCTACATCTCACCGGGTCCCCACTTACCTTCTGGCCACATACCGATATGCATTATCATATCCACATCCCCCATTCCCCTCCCCCCCTTCACACCTCTCTTCGACTACAAAAACATTAACTGGGAAGAGTTCAAGAGACACACAACAGATAACACGCCACAAAACCTCGACCTGGACCACACCAATCCAGACATGTTAGACGACCACTGGTCCTCAATCCTAAACACTATAATCACAGCATGCGACCTACACACCACACAAAACCTACACGTACATAAAACATTTTACATATTCCATACACACGCAGAGACTCATCACACAGTACAACAATCACTACACTAGAGGCCCACGACAATACAACGCCAACCACCTACGTACCCGCATCCTACAATGAGTGCAGCTAGATAGGAACCGGCAGTGGTGAGAGATCATCCGCATCACCAACGACACTCGTTGCACTAACCCCTCCCTATTTTGGCGGCACGTACAAAGGATGCTAGGCAATGATCCAACCAAACCCACCACCCTCCAAGTAAACAACCAAACACTCACAGACACCAACGTCATTCTCGATGCATTTAGGTCCCACTGAGACATAGTACACACACACAACCCACCAAACCACACGAGCAAGAGCATTTCCAGGAAGTCCAGAGTGGTGCCGGGCCCACGCTCACGAGCTAAGGCTCGCCCCCCCTTATACGAATGGAGCTACTTGACTACACATCTACACTGACCACTCCCATCACCGTCGAGGAAACAAAACACTACATTAAAACAACACCAAAACGTGCACCCGGTCCCTCCGGGCTACTAGCCACACTAATACACAACCTCCCCGCAAACATATACCCTACGCTTACACACCTATTCAACGCCTCACTAGCCTCAGGCCACTTCCCCAAAATATTCAATGTCTCTCACAACATACTTCTACACAAAATGAACAAAAACCCCAAACACCCAAACAATTACAGGCCTATGCTCTATTAGAGCACCTAGGCAAAATACTCGAACGCATGATCAACTGCCGCCTACGGGATTACCTGGAAGAGAGGAACTGGTTCTTTCCCCACAAATATTAGTTCAGGAGGGGCCGATCCACTCAGGCGGCTGTGACCATCGTTTACGACAGAATAAAAAAAACCGCCACGTACATCAAAAGACACTCTCCATCAGCAAGGATGTGAAGAAGTCCTTTGATAAGGTCTGGCACAAGGAACTCCTTTGGAAACTCGCCAACAATTGGTAGTTACCTATCGGCAGCAGAAGGCTCCTCTCACACTACCTAACTGAACGAAGATGCCACATAAAATACAACAATACCCTCTCAAAACCATTCACACCTCACTCAGGCGTTTCCCAAGATTGCGTACTGGCACCCACACTCTACATCATGTACACAAACGACCTCCCACATCCACCTGAAAACTGTTGTCACACATCATTCTTCAACCTAGACCATTCCTAGTTTTGATTCCACTCCGCTCAATACTTCTCTGAAGAAGGATCCTAGTTTGGGCCTGAAAGCTCAGAAATAAACCCTCAAAGATCAGTCGTATATATATATATATATATATATATATATATATATATATATATATATATATATATATTTACATACAAATACAATATCTTAATTTTACCTATATGAAAGGTAGCAAAATTATTTTTAGTCCCGTGTGAATCTATCTCACTCTGTCGGTCTCTCAGTCCATCCGTCCGTCCCTGTTTTGCTTTATTTTGTTTTAGTAATAACGTAACTATTCTGCCGATTCTAACGAAATTTAAAACCCTTATGTTGTTTTACATTTTATTCGAATGATATAATTATTAAAGTCCTCCCAAGGTTAGCCAGGAATTACTTTGTTTTGGCAATAACATCAAAACTATTCGGCCGATTCTAGCGAAATCTGAAACCGTTATGTTGATCTACATTCTCTTTCGAATGATATAATTGCCAGTCTTCCCAAAGTCATCAGCACAAGGCTAAGATTTACTATTCTAATTTAGGTTTTAAAATACTATGCTAGGATAGCATATAGTATATCAGGCTAGACAATACTAAACTGTGCTTAACTAGGGTATAATAGGATAGTATAGGCTATACTTGTCTAGGATAGTTAATGCTAGGCTAGGTTACACTATGCTAGTCTATACTAACTATACTAGGCTAGATACGGCTATACTATTCTATTCTAGAGTAGGCTAAATTATAATAGCCTTGATAGGGTTATGCTCTGCCATGCTCTGCTATGCTAGGTAATACTATGTTAAGCTACGATAGGCTAGCTAACCAAGGCTATAATCGGCTAAGCTATGCAAGGTTATTTTAGTCTAGGGTATAGTATGCTATACTAGTCTAGGCTAGGCTACATAGGATATGCTTGGCTATATTATGTTAGGTGCGGTCATAAATCAGAATAAGTGAGGGCACGCGACTCTTTGGTCAGAAGACCTTGTTTATGTATAGCATTATTTAAAGGATGAAATCAAACAACACTTTGAAGTTATTTATATTTGAATAAATATTTAAAATCCTTATATCTTTTTTGATCTGCTTTTCTAGGAATTTGGAATCTAGCAGAGATCCATTTCAGAAAATATTCCTTTCAATCGAAATTAAACGATTAGTTTCAATGAAATGCGAATTTTAGTAATTTGTTCTTTTTATTTGAATGATACTGGACTCGAGATACGGTAGTAGGTGTAGTAATGAACTGGCTTGGCTATTCGGACGGTGCCGGCTTAAACTAACTCCATTTGCTTTGGTGAAGCGGGCTCTTAGAACTGAAAAGTTATGGATACCTTAGCCCCTGTGTTGCTCCAAGAACCGTGGTGTTGAAATATGCGAAACCATTTGCATGTTTTTAATTTTATTTATGGAAATTATGAAAACATAAGTATGTTTAATATCTTGAAAATAAATAAATGAGATTAGTTCGCCCATAGGAGAAACTAATACTACATCAGAAGAGGACAGATGAGTATGTTTTGCTCTGATGGAGAGATAAGAAATGATACGTATTTTTACTGGATATTTGAAGGATGATGCGTATGGAGCTACTGATTCACCTAGTGATGAATTCCAGTGTATTGTCCCAATGGGCGTCTACCAGTGACCCCCGTGAATGTTGTGTGCTCGCTCTCGGTGAGATTGAGCCCATGCCTCGACGAGGTGAAAGAAACAAAGCGATGGATTTTCAGTGCAATTCTTGCACTGAAATATGTTAAATATATATATGGATTAGAGGAGGCTTATACTTTTGGCCATGGATGTATTTTGAGCGGCCTTCCTGGCTATGGAAGAAAAATGTGGGATTTTCTTCCCCAATATCTCTCGGTAGACCAAAATCCTCTTGTCTACCTCTAAATGAACTTCATGGGGTAGCTTGCGCGCTGAAGTGGATAATAATCCCATGGGATTTTCAAGGCAGATAAAATCAGTATAGCGACAACAGAATCAAAGTTTACGATTGGCTACCGCAAACCTTTTGTACTTATTGCTCTCTAAAATTTGTGGATAAACATAAAAAGAATGTTCAGTTAACAAAAACACAAAACTACACCATGCTTAAGGCATCATGTAGATTAGGTCTTTAGTCCTTTAGACTTTCTGGTGAGACCAAATAACTTGGTAGTTAACCATAGAATAATATTTGCAACTTCGATCCAGGAAAACGATTATTTTTTTAATACTAGTATCTTCGTTTTCTATATATTAGTCAAATATTGCTATAAATACATTATTAAAGTGAGGCTATTAAATTTATTCCTATCTTTTATATAATTTTTCTTTCAATAACCTTCTGCTATACAAGGAGCATTAATATCCCCCATAATTATCATCGGATTTCTATTATTAAAGATGTTTGTAAAGTGTTTAATAGGTGAATGATTTGATCTTAGAAGTATTAATTCTTGTCTTATCCCTTCGATTCTGTGTGCTTCTATCCATGGTTCTACCTACCTTTTGCAACATAAAGATCCTGTTCGATGTGATCTTGCGGATATATTTGGTTTCCAGTTCCATCCTTCCCTTAAGGGCAGATGACCGTGAGTTTATTTGAAGTCTCGATGCATTTAATTAAAGGGATTTTGAGGACCAAGAAGGTCGTGTTTGCATCTTGTTGAGCGGTCCGTTTATTTCCATTTGGCAGTCACTTTAGTTAATCCGGGAGATCCATGTTTCCTCTTCCAGTATTCTAGAGTGTCCCACTTTGTGTTGGAATCCTAATCGGTGACGTGTGAAAGTGAACTAATTATCATGTTCTTCAAGGAATAGAGCACTTCTCTACATTCTATTGATAACCAGCCTACCATTTGGAATTCGCATTGTCCTCTTCCACACTACCTTGATAGACCTATCCCTATTAGCAGTCCAGAGTTGGGCTCGGCTCGGCGCAGATGACCGACCCGCATTTCTCGGCCTCTAACGGGGTCTACTGCAGGGGTTCAATATAACAAAGAAACAACTGTAACTCAGACATTGCCGGTTACCCATCTATGTAGTGCAAATTTTAAAGAAGTTGGAGATTAACAGAAAATAAAACCGAGGAAGAGAGAGGTAAGGGTAAGCATCCTTTCTTTGGGAAACTTTTCACTGAAAGGAAAATGAAGGAATCTCAATTAACCCCTTGAACGCATATACAGTATTTCTTCTAATTGTTCTGTTCGCTTAAGGCTCTGTGCTGTGCTGTGCTGTTTTCTGCGCTGGTGTCGAAGAAAAGTGGTTTCCTGTGAAAAATCACGTTTTGCGCCTCTCTTTTATTCCTCTTTAGCGCTCTTACCCGTGAGTAGATCTACTAGAGCGCTTTGCGCGTTAAAGCAAACTGACTGAGTCTTTCATTCCCAGATCTACAGGGTGGTCCGAAAAGTCTTGTTACCCCATGTAAATATTTTTTTAATTTTCTATTTCAGATGACCAAAAATCTTGTCTCCCTCTGTTAATATTATTTTCATTTTCTATCTCAGATGGCTGACACGAGCCCCTACAGTTTAGGGGAGAGGTTGATTGCTAGTCTATGGGCACATGATCGTGTGTATCTACTGTATTATGGAAATAGCATGGAAGATGTGCGGCTTGACTTCACTGCAATGAAAGGAAATGCATTTTCACTGCAATGAATGTAAATATTCTAAAATCAGTACGTGTGTTTAATAGTATTCATCTATTGTTATTATTACTTTTCGGTAGGGGCTAGCAAGACTTTCGGACCACCCTGTACAGTGTGAGTGAGTGTCTTGAATACAAAGAAAAGGAGAGTGATGAATGGTGAGCTACAGAGATCGGGTAGTAAGAAAGAAAAATAGTTTGGAAAAAAGTTAAAAGGGGATAAGAAGAGGCAAAGATCGGATGCAAAATATGCAAGAAAAACACTAAAAAAAATGAGTAAAAAGTGTAATGTTATTCTGCCTTTAGAAAGGAGCAAGCAATACTTTGGTAACTTCAATCACCAATAAAAAGTTGCTACAAGTAAAAATATTTTTCTTTATGTAATCGTTTAATTTCTAACCGGATTTCTTTTATAAATCAAACCAGGCAATGGCTTCACCCTTCCCCCCAATAGGGGAAACTTGCACTTCGCTACTAAGATTAAAACTTTAAACCTAAAAAAAAAGCAGACATAGTTAAATTTTTATAAATTTTCTGAACTTCGCCAATTTTAATAATTTTAAAAAGGAACTCTAAACTGAATTTCCCCCCTTTCCAAATATTAAGGTTGCTAAAATATAGTTATAGAAAAAGATAGATAAAAATAAATATTCTGGACTTCACCATTTTGTTTTTTGATATTATAAAAGAATGATTAGAAATAACTTTGATAAAAACATAAGTCATAACCAAACTAAGATCCAATTTTTATTCAAATACCCGAAAAAATTCCCTTCTTAAATTATAGAGTTAGTGATGATGATGACTGTCGTAGAATGGACTCTCGACGATATACCATATATAACTATTCGTTGAGGGAACTTCTTTAATTATCTTTAGAGTGCGTGGATGTCTGGCTGGCCGATATTATGTATCTTCGATATGCTTAAGAAGTGGAACTGATCTCAAGGATAATAATATTGCTATCATTAATAAAATAGAGTTTTATTAATAATAACTATCAACAACACACAAAAAGGAAAATATTGACAGAAACAGAGAATAGAAAGGGTCGTGGGGAATCGAGCTAATCCGAGGATTGAGAGATTTAAAAAGGTAAAACAAATATAAAGTTAAAGGGAGGGGATGGTTTGCTAAACCATTTAAAGCACAGGATTGAGTTGACAAAAGGGTTAAATACTCAAAGGTAACGTTCGGCTTACGTAATTATACTTGTTGTGCAGAGGAAGGCGACGTGAAGGAATTTTCGGTCCGCTGGCGGGTTCCATCCGCAGGGGGGGGGGAATTAAATGATCCTGATGTGGCGTCTAGGGAATGAGAACCGTTTCTTGACGAACGGCTTGAAGAACAATGGCTGTTCTACTTTGTTCTTTTCTGAACAACAGAGGGGGGGGTGAGAACCGTCTCTTGTCTACGGGCTCGAGAACAATGGCTGTTCTAATGTTGTTCTCTTCTGAACAACAAGGATAAAGAGGGAGAACCGTTTCTTGGCAAACGAACTCAAACGAACAATGGCTGTTCTACGTTGTTCTCTTCTGAACAACAGAGGAGGGGGGGGGGAGAACCGTTTTTTGTCAACGGGCTCGAACGAACAATGGCTGTTCTAACGTTGTTCTCTTTTTGAACAACAGGGGAAAGGGTGAGAACCGTTTCTTGGCGAACGGGCTAAAAACGAGCAATGGCTGTTCTACGTTGTTCTCTTCTGAACAGCAGGGGTGGGGGTGGGGGTGAGAACCGTTTCTTGGCAACGGGCTCAAAAGAACAATGGCTGTTCTAAAGTGGTTCTCTTTCTGAACAACCAGGGAAAGCCTTGTGGACTTGGCGTCATGAAAGGCTCGAAACCTTGTCACTCAAGGGATATTGTCCTCCTTCTGGACAAGTGATGGTAAAGCTCGAGGTCGGGGTCCCTTGGCGCAAAAGGTGAGAGTGGGTCGTAGTGATATTTCGCGACGAAAATCTGGATCTCCAATCTGATCTTAGTGGTAAAGTTTCCAAATAAATAGTCAGGACATCCCCTTGGCGTGGGGGACAATGGAGTGGGAGCTTCGAGGGAATGCACAGCCGAACCTGGGAACAATGCCTTATCCGCCCATAAGCCTAACTCAATCTGGCGAGGTTGGCGCATGGGGCGACGGGGGAAGATAAACCTCCTTGTTTAAACATTGACTCAGGTGGCTGCGATAAGGCCCCAGGCTTCAAAGCGAAGATGCACGTGGGTAGCATCGTGGTTTTAAATAACATGTGATAGTGGTTGAAATTAACGCGGCCTAAACCCGTTCTATTACACCCTTCCATTCCCGGGGAAGTTGTCACTTCGAAAAAAAAGAGAGAAGGGACAATGATAGAGCTCCGTTGTGGGGAACTCGTTTTCTTGTAACAAACGTACCTTCCGGCACCTAACTAGTATTACCTCAATGCATATGATTATTTTGATCTTTTGATTACAGGGGAAAATAACCTTTACTACAAACTTAATGAAAAAAAGGGCATGGAACAATGAAATGATATAAAATTAGTACGTATGGGACAAAATAATCATACGTAATTTAATGGGTACAAATATGTATACATACAAAAAAAAAATAGACATTGAGCGTTACAAAATTCAGACATATACATTAACAAATTATCTTACAAGAGGATCTAATTTAAGTCATACCAGACGGTATATACCTACATGGAGATACTAATCCTTTGAATACAATTACTTAAACGCTATTCGGTAACGCATTCCTACTGAGTGCGTCAGCCACCTGGTTATCGGAACCTTTTATATAATTTATTTTAAATTGATACTCTTGCAAGAGTAAACTCCAGCGCATAATTCGGCCGTTGGAGTGTCGCACATTCCTAACATAGGCTAACGGACGGTGGTCGGTTCCTATCTGAAATTCCTTTCGTCTCAAGTACATTTTGAATTTGTCTATAACCCAGATAATTGATGAAGCTTCCTTATCTATAGTGGCATATCTCTTTTCCCGTGGTAATAATTGGCGACTAGCATATGCAACTGGATGACTCGTTCCGTTATCCTCGTATTGAAGGAGTACACCACCAATGCCTTCGTTGCTCTCGTCGGTCTTAATCCTAAAGGATTTTTCCGGGTTGGGCAACTTTCAAATAGGGACAGAAATGAGCTTACTCTTGAGCTGATTAAAATGGGAAACTGCGACATTATTCCAACGTAAACGATCGGGGTATTCTTTTTTAGAAGCGAGCTGAGGGGCTCTGGAATTGCAGCGAAATTCGGAACAAATCGCTAATAGTGAGAACCTGATACTAGGAACGATCTTAATTGCTTCTTTGTAATCGGGAGGGGCATGTCGGCGATTGCCTTAATCTTGTTCTCTTGGGGACCTAACTGGCTTTGTCCTATTTTGAAACCCAAGTATTTTACGGTTTCGTGGGCAAAATGGCATTTGCTGGGGCCAATGGTGAGGCCATTTTCGCGCAGTCGCTCAAAAAGAGCTAATAGGGTGGTTAAATGGTGACTCCATTCAAATAGTTCTTGTAGCTGACTCTTTTGATGTGGTGTCAGCTGCGCGTCAATATCCAGGTCAGAGGGTTCAAAAAACTCGCCTGGTAGGGAAGGAGAAGGGGAATCGGCATCAGGTTGGATGCACACTGTCTGTATTACATTAAGGGACTCCTCGGGGTAATTTTCTTCAAGCGCCGATGTTTCGTCCAGTGCTACGAAGGTATCTCCATGGGCGCGTTGGGGGTACTTTTTTTCTTTGGGTCCACGGACAGTCTCCGTGTCCTTGTCTTGGGCCTTATTAACTTAGGGTGTTAGTAATTCACACTCCTTTTGTGCCGTCCTAAAGTCCTGGTTAATGGTCTCTGAGAAATCGGATGGTATTGGGGTTCTGATGGGGACGGGCTCCTGGGCTTCTTTCTTAGCTTGGCCTCGAGGAAGGGCGGCCTGAAACACAGGGTCTAAACTTACTTGGGGGCTCTGTCCTATAAGTACAGAACAGAATTTCATGGGTGCTGAAATGAATTCAGCCCAGCCATCATAATATTGACACTGCATGTAACATCTAACGACGGGGAATTGGTTCGCCCGGCCAAGGTAGTCATGTACCACCGCAAATTTTTCGTGGTTAGGGTCCACTGGGAGGAGGAGTTCGTCGGACACGATGAAACACGTACATCCTGTGTCCCTGACGAGAGTCGATACTCGGCAGCCGTTCACGCTGCCCTCCTCAAATTTTAAAGTTCCCGATGAACTTTTATCAAAAATAAAATTTACCTGGTGGCCTGACGGAGGGAGAGAAGTTGCTGCCTTGGTCTGCAACACCGGGGAAGCCGGGGTTGCATTAATCTGGTGAACTTGGTTGGCTGGTCCACTTTTAAGCTCATGTGGTTTTCTACACCACAGGTGAAGCATATGATTGGTCGCTTCGGGAAGAGGGATGGAGGAGAAATCTTAACGGGAGGTTTGGAGTCCCGTTGTTGGTTTTGGGGAAAGAAGTTTTGGGGTTTTATGGGGCTGGAAACTTCGTCGGCTTTCCTGTGAAGGGGCGCGAATCCTTCCTTCTTTCCTTGTAGGGGGATTGGTGAGAAGTTCGATTCTCCTTTGGGTATAAATTATGGCTTGCGGCATAGACATCCGCTTCTTTGGTACATTGTTTAAAGGTCTGGCACCGACGATCCTTGACGAACACGCGGATCTCCTTCGGGAGAGACGCCAAAAATTGATCCCGCAACACGAAGTCTGTTAAGGACTCGTAGTTAGGATCTACCTTTGAGGATTCTAACCAAAATTTAAAATTTCTCTGAAGAATGTATTCGAATTGACGGAACGTCTGTCCGGGTCTAATACGACCTCCTCGAAATTCTTGGCAGTAGAAATCAGGAGTCATATTATGAGCGGCCAATAACTCAGCTTTTAAGGTGCTGTAGTTAATTGTACATTCAGATGGTATAGATATAAAAAATTCGCGCAATTTATAATTTAACAAGGGAAGTAATCTGACTACACCTTCAGCCTCCAGATCCATGTTATTGATTTCGAGGATCTTTTCGAAGTGGGCTAAAAATGCTCCGAAATCCTCTCCATCCTTGAAATTGGCGAGCTTTAGTAAGAGATTGCGGGGGGCTTCAAAACGTGAACTGGATGACTGTATTTCTGCTTCAACACGAGCTAATCCAATCTGATGGTGAAGCTCAGCTTGTCTTATCCGGGCCTCTCTTTCTCTTTCTTCTCGTTGGATTTCTCTTCCTTCTCGTTGGATTTGGATTTCTCTTTCTTCTCGTTGGATTTCTCTTTCTCTTTCTTCTCGTTGGATTTCTCTTTCTTTTTCTTTTTCTTCTCGTTGGATTTCTCTTTGTCTTTCTTTTTCTTGTCTTAACTTTTCTCTTTCTCTTTCTTCTCGTTGGATTTCTCTTTTTTTTTCTTCTCTTAACTTTTCTCTTTCCTTGTCTTTGCTCCTCTTGAACGTACTCAATTAGTTCTTTTTCGGAAAGTCCCAAGGATTCTCCTTGCGCTTTGAAGATTTCGAACTGAATCATCTTTGCACTTGGGGGCGCACTAGTCAACCAACTAAAATTCCTTGCAACAAGAATTATGCCTTCTAGAGAAATTAGCCTACCTAAATATGGGCACTGACCTATTCGTACTTGGTTTCTCGATCTAAATAACCACTGACTAAAATCTCCAAAAAAAACACAAACAAATTATTATAACAGTTCCTTGAGCTACTCTAGTTCTTAAGTTTCCAAAAAAGGGGATAGCAATCGTTAAAACAAAAGGAAACTCCTATACTCTATTATTATAACGAATAACAGTATGCTTTACAAGACTGAGACCAGTGTTTTCAAAGATATAGCGTTAAACCCCACACCTGACACCAGATTTAAATAGTATATATATATATATATATATATATATATATATATATATATATATATATATATATATATATATATATATATATATATATATATATATATATATATATATATATATATATATATATATATATGTCGCAGAATTGCCTCTCGACGATATACCATATATAACTATTCGTTGAGGGAACTTCTTTAATTATCTTTAGAGTGCGTGGATGTCTGGCTGGCCGATATTATGTATCTTCGATATGCTTAAGAAGTGGAACTGAGCTCAAGGATAATAATATTGCTATCATTAATAAGATAGAGTTTTATTAATAATAACTATCAACGACACACAAAACGGAAAATATTGACATAAACAGAGAATGGAAAGGGTCGTGGGGAATCGAGCTAATCAGAGGATTGAGAGATTTAAAAATGTAAAACAAATATAAAGTTAAAGGGAGGGGATGGTTTGCTAAACCCTTTAAGCACAGGATAGAGTTGACAAAAGGGTTAAATACTCAAATATAACGTTCAGCTTACGTAATTATACTTGTTGTGCAGAGAAAGGCGACGTGAAGGAATTTTCAGTCCGCTGGCGAGTTCTAGCCGAAGAGGGAGGGAAATTAAATGATCCTGACGTGGCGTCTAGGGAATGAGAACCGTTTCTTGACGAACGGCTTGAAGAACAATGTCTGTTCTACCTTGTTCTCTTCTGAACAACAGGAATGGGGCCGAGAACCGTCTCTTGTCTACGGGCTCGAGAACAATGTCTGTTCTAATGTTGTTCTCTTCTGAACAACAAGGGGGAAGGGTGAGAACCGTTTTTTGGCGAACGAACTCAAACGAACAATGGCTGTTCTACGTTGTTCTCTTCTGAACAACAGGGAGGGGGCGTTTCTTGTCAATGGGCTTGAACGAACAATGGCTCTTATAACGTTGTTTTTTTTCTGAACAACAGGGGGAAGGGTGAGAACCGTTTCTTGGCGAACGGGCTCAAACGAACAATGGCTGTTCTACGTTGTTCTCTTCTGAACAACAGGGGGGGGGGAGGGGGAGAACCATTTCTTGTCAACGGGCTCAAAAGAACAATGGCTGTTCTAAAGTTGTTCTCTTTCTAAAAAACCAGGGGAAGCCTTGTGGACTTGGCGTCCTGAAAGGCTCGAAACCTTGGCACTCAAGGGATATTGTCCTCCTTCTGGACAAGTGATGGTAAATCTCGAGGTTGAGGTCCCTTGGCGCACAAGGTAAGAGTGGGTCGTAGTGATGTTTCGCGACGAAAATCTGGATCTCTAATCTGATCTTAGTGGTAAAGTTTCCAAATAAATAGTCAGGACATCCCCTTGGCGTGGGGGACAATGGAGTGGGAGCTTCGAGGGAATGCACAGCCGAGCCTGGGAACAATGCCTTATCCGCCCATAAGCCTAACTCAATCTGGCGAGGTTGGCGCATGGGGCAACGGGGGAAGTTAAACCTCCTTGTTTAAACATTGACTCAGGTGGCTGCGATAAGGCCCCAGGCTTTAAAGTGAAGATGCACGTGGGTAGCATTGTGGTTTTAAATAACATGTGATAGTGGTCGAAATTAACGCGGCCTCAACCCGTTCTATCACAATGACGATGATTTGATGCTGCCTTAGCCTGTGTGCTACCACTATTTGTGGCCGACCTTTGCGTATTACTGTATTAGGGTATACATGACAAATTAGATTAGTCATTTTTGATAGGAAAAAAGAGTTTAGACTTTTCAAAGTCTGCTTTAAAAGTGATGTTTCGACCAAAATTTGTTGCTTCACTGAAATCATAAAATTGGAAGATTTTCAATTTAATAAGAATTAAAAGTTTACTCATTTGGTATTGACCTTAAAACTCTTTGGTCGCACTCTTAAATATTTTGTAAAGAATCTGGTTATGTTAGGTTAGGTTTTTGGTTTGGGGATCGGTTTTAGTTTGTGGATTAGGATATGGTTTGTGGTTAGGTTTGGTATAGGGTTTAGTTAGGTTATTTTTGCTGAAGGAGTTCCTAAACAAAAACCAAACCAAACCAAAATCAAGACGAAACCTAACAATATCTTGGTAGGATACACGCAAAAGGAAATCTGGTTTGTATGACACACGCTAAAGCGGCACCGATTAATCTTTCCTTTATTTCAGAAAAGTGGTTATTATTATTTTTTTGTATAAATATCTTCTTTTTATTTTTTACTCTGATATTAAAAAATAAATGTTCTGAATTATCCTTCTTAGGATCCCTCCAAAGCTGCATAAATGGAACAAGAAAAGAGGAAAAGATAAACATTTAGTTTTCTTATCTGGAATATGATTTTAACAAAGGTAATAATTAATAAACCATGGTGGCGAGTCTATCTGTGGCAGGATTAAAGTTAATCAAGTAAAATTCTTTTCCGCTTCCATGTTTTCGAAGGAGAATACTTGGTCATGTTTATTGCTATATGTTTTCTTCACCTGAATTCCTCACCTTTTCCCTTTTTACTAAACAATCTCTCAAGTACTATATAAACTAAGAGCTTTTTTATAAGAGTTTCATGCCTTTTATGTTTAATCACTATTGTATCTTTAATTTAAAGAATAAATCATTGTATTAGTGCTTAAAGATTTTCACAAAATTATAAAATAAAAGATATTCACTCTTTTTATTAAAGAAATAGATAAAAAGAAATAACTTTATAGGAAAACTTAAGAACATTTAAATAGTTACCATATTTTAATAGGTGAAACATAATTTATATGAATAATTGGTAACCATTATTCAATATTTCTTGATACTTTACTCCCTACGGTTTTTGTTTATCCTTGGTGATGGGACATTTTTGGATATTAGATGACATTTTACCCTTCTTATAATTAAAATAGTTGAAGTTAAATCCTCTGAGTTCACTCAAATTGTCTCGTTGAATGAAAGTCATCCACTTGCTCATAAATATTTAAGGGTGTTTACTCTCTCTCTCTCTCTCTCTCTCTCTCTCTATATATATATATATATATATATATATATATATATATATATATATATATATATATATATATATATATGCATATGGTTATATATATATATATATATATATATATATATATATATATATATATATATATATATATATATGCATATGGTTATATATATATATATATATATATATATATATATATATATATATATATATATATATATATATATATATATGGTTGTACAACGTAGGGAAAAAGAAAGATTGATTGGAGCTAACACTTTCGTTATAAGTATTAATAACATTTTCAAACTCACAATGGTTTATGAAATAGAGATACTGTAATTATAAAAGCAATGTTTTTCCTATAAAATTACACTGTCAAATTATTTCTAGTCCCTCTGATAAGTTTGATTTGAGGAAGAAAGTTAGGACTGGATCTAAGAAAACAAACCGAAGCTAATATTTACATTTCTCTCCTTTAGGCTGGGATTAGGAACGATTCTCAGATATTTCTGCTAATAAAATCATTTATTTGCATTATGGTATCGGCTTTTAACCAGTTAATATGGTGACCCATCTTAAGCCTGTGGATGGCTAAAGGATTATTTGTATATCCCTTAGATACTGCATTTTGTTTTTGCTTAATTCTTACAGAGATATATTGAGGAAGTTTGACTTACATAGAATAAATTACACTCTAAACAAGATATATTATATATTATGTCGAAGTATGGCCAAGTCTACGGGAATATGTGCACACAGGCTCTAAGGTAGGCCAAGCAAGGCGACAACTGCTATTGTTCTAAAAGTGCGATTTAAATAGATAGCTGCAACTGCGTGACCAAGAGATATACCAAACACAACGATAAAAATAGATTTTAATACACACTAAATAAAAGGCACAACAATAAATATGGGTATATATGGGTACATGAATAAGATGGAATTAGGTTCTAAATACCAATTAGATAACCTGGGTTATTGAAAGGTTATAATGGGAGATTTAGCGTAGTGAGTGATTTAGTTCCTTTGAACCTCAAGAGTAAAGCGGGGCAAACTTGGGGGAGGTCTTGGTAACCTTGATTACTTTAGGTGGATAGCCACAAACCAGCAGCAGGTGGGGCTACTTTCTCGAACTTGTGTTTTGAGAGATGCGGGCATCTTGTCATCAAGAGGTCACCGGACGAATTTTGTATTGACTTCTCCACAATCAGCTTGAGCGAGCTAACGGGCCTCTTGTCCTTAATAGGTCACCAGAAGAACATTTGAGGACGGTTTCTTCAATCCTTGATCAAAAAGCGGTTGAGAAAGGCTGACGTTGCCTCATGAGACTATTTTCCCTGACCCAAAGATACTGGTGTGATGTCCAGCTCTTCCGTGGCTTGCGACCGTCACTCACACTTTTCAGAAGAAAACTTCGTTGAAAGGAACTTCTTCCGGGGAAGTGTCCTCTAACCAAATATATCTGTAATCCTGGAGAGGGTGCATATATACCTAGTTTTACAATACAGTGAGAGAGAGGCCTTCTCAAACCCTCGTTATCGGCCGTGACAAACCGAGCGTCTCCTTGCGGGGAAGTATTAAAGGCAGGGACAAGACGGACGACCAGCAACTGGAGCCAAAAAAAGAAAAATAGTATTTACAAAATCGAATCAAACGTGAATTTTACTATACACTCAGGTTGTTGGAGAGTGGCTATTCTATTGAATTCCTACTCAAGCTATCGGCTAGGCAGTTGTTGGTGCCTTTGACATACAAGATCCGAAATTGGTAGTTCATGAGTAGTAGGCTCTAACGCATTAAACGGCCATTTTGGCTCTTACAGCTTTTTACGTACGCCAGGGTTTTTAAATCAATTTCGACGATAAATTCTTTACCTATGAGATACATCCTAAACTTACAAATAGACCACACTATGGATAACGCTTCAAGCTCTTTAGAGGCATACGCCTTTTCGCTATGGGACAGTTACTGCTAGCATATTCTACATGATATCCCACTCCATCGCCATCATATTAGACGAGAGCACAACCTAGGCCATCCTGGAAGGCATCGGTACGAACACCGAATGTTTTATTAGGATTCGATAATCTCAAGGTAAGGGCAGAGACCTACTTGTCCTTTAACTGGTGGAAACGATCTTCCGCGGAAGGGGTCCAATTGACTGAATCGGGGTCCGTGATTTTAAGCATGTTGTTAAGGGACGAGGCTATAGCAGCGAAATTTGGCCCAAAAGGACGATAGAAGGACAGCGGAAACCTTCCAATAAGGCAAGCAATTGAGCCTTCTCATTAAGGGGCGAGATTGGGGTTTAAGTTCAACTCGGAGTGAGGCTCCGCCTGAGATGAAGGAAGAGACGGTAGGGAATCCTCATGGTCTGCTTTTTTGCACCCTGTTTGGACCAGACACATAGGTTCAACGGGATAGGAGTGTCCCTCGCTTGACGGAGCAAAAATGGGGCCTATTAGTTCGATTGCGACCAGGGTGAAGGGCCCTTTGAAAGGGGGCGGATTCTACACGCCCTCAGGGGGCGACCTTCTGGCAAAGGTCAAAGGAAATGCAGAAATGGATAATTTCTTTGCCCGCCCCTGGCCAAAAGAAATATTTAAAAACTCGCTCTGCCGTTTTGTTATGACGGAAATGTTTGGCCATTAGACCATCAAGAGCCATCTTTAGAACAGTTTCGATATACGTTATCGGCACACACAACGCGTTTGTCGTCGGACTCTCCAGTTCAACAGAAGAAAGATATAATAACGCGTCCTTCAAGGTGTATTCGATTTTCCCATTGCCTCGCACTGGTTCAGTCTCTTTCTTCCTTTCTTTTACCTACAGGGGTTGTAATGGGGGAAATTCTTGGCGCCTCAGCATATTGAATATTGGTGGCGACGTCGATGTTTGGCGACGATAGGGGTACCGGTAGCGATTCATCCTTCTCGGCCTGAGCCCTGGTAACGTCCGGAGAGAAATTGGGTTCTGGGAGAGCTGTGAATTCTCTCCAATGAGGACGGGGCAGAATTTCATCGGAGCGGCGACTACGTTGGCCCATCCGGTGAATTACTAGCACTCAATATGTCACCGTACCACAGGGAACCTGGTGGCACGACCTAAAAAGTCATGCATTAACATGAACCTGTTATGCTGGGGAATTACAGGAGGGTAGTAGTGTGTCGGAAACTATTACACAGGTAAAACCTGTATCTCTAACGAAGGTTAACACACGGCAACAATTTACTGCGCCATTTTCATACTGGAGCCCACCGGGGGAACTCTTGTTGAGCAGTAAATCTACCTGTTGATTCTGGGGAGAAGGAGCAGGGGCCGTTGGCGATTTGGCTGGCGGATTAGGCGAGAAGGCAGCAGAGATTTAGTGGACCTGGTGACTCGACGAGGTCCTCAGTTGAGAATTTTGGGATCAATTGTAACTTAAGTGCCCAGGAGTGCCACACGTAAGAGATACAATTGGTCTAAAAGAATAGTTGCAAGGTGGAAGGGGGGAGTAACGGGGGCTTCACGTCCTTTTGCTCTCGCGGCGATTAAGGCCTGTACTTGCTCAGCGCCTGCACTTTTACGAAACCGTTGTTGCCCTCGTTGGGCTTTGGTTAAACTTACACTTGTGTTGGGGGGAAGGAGGGGTTCTTTTTGACCGCCTTGGGGTAGAGGTCGTGACTAGAAGCGTGAAGGTTGGTTTCTTCCACAAACTCCTTGAAAGTGGACGCTCTTCTGTCCACTATGAAGGCCCTTAGTTCGCGAGGGAGGGTAGACGTCAGTTGATCCCTTAGAATGAAGTCAATTAGCGAATGATAATCATTTGATATTTGGGCGGAATCCAGCCAGAATTGGAAATAACGCCGAAGCGTGAATCCAAATTGCCTGTAGGTTTGGCCTGGCTGTATTCGTGCAGAGCGGAATCTAACCCTATAAAATTCTGGATTCATTTTCTCTCTGTGCTTTTCTTTCTTCGTTTTCTCTCAGTGCTTTTCTTTCTTCGTTTTCTCTCGTTGTTTTTCTGAATTCGACTTCTGCTTTTCTCTGTGCTTTTCTTTCTGCACGTTCGTTACGTTCCTCTTTCTGTACGTAAGCGATTAAATCTTTCCAATATAAGCCTAGGATCAATCCGTGTTTATGAAAGCCATCGAATGAAGACATTTCGGATATGCTACTTCCGGCCCTGGGCACACGAAAAAGCTACCAGAGCTATTAAAGCTTTACCCCAAAACAAATATAAATTCCACTGACGACAAAAATTCCTAGTAAATATCGGGCAAACTCACACAAAAAATAGTTAACTAACGGGTGAATCTGACTCACAACATGAAAAAGAAGGATAGTATTTACGCCTAGCTAGAGTCCTCTTTTAAGTAAATCGAAAAACTGAACACACAGCACACAAGAATGGGCTTAAAAATTGGTTGTTACCCGTTAATCAAAAGGCAAATTGTCATAAAATATTGGTGTTCAGATATTCTTGGTAATGCAGCTGCTATCAATTGAACTTAGTGCTTCAAAATCAGGTGGGGAGGCCCCCACACCTTACACCAAATTATATATATATATATTATATATATATATATATATATATATATATATATATATATATATATATATATATATATATATATATATATATATATATATATATTTATATATCTATATATGTATATATATATATATATATATATATATATATATATATATATATATATATATATATTATATATATATACATATATATATATATATATATATATATATATATATATATATATATATATATATATATATATATATATATATATATATATATATATATATATATATACAGGGTTTGGACAAAATAATGGAAACATTAATTACTGACTTTGAGTCCCATCCTCCTTAGCAGTATAAATAGATTTAATAAGCTGACCAATCGATTCATATAGTTTTCTGGTGTATCTATACAAATTTAACTGGTTTCGGGTGAAACTGGCTCTGGCTCCTTCGTAGACGCTTTTAGAGGGAATATATCCCCTAGTTTTTTGCTCCAATGTACACAAAAAAATGTTGATTATGGCAAGATCTGTGAATTATGGAGACCAATATGTGTTCAACGTCATTATCAGGCATTTTAAACAAGTTTTAAAATCTTTTTTGGTGTGAATGGGTGCATTAGTTAATATTTCCATTATTTTTTCTAACCCCTGTATATATATATATATATATATATATATATATATATATATATATATATATATATATATATAAAAATATATATGTATGTATATATATATATATATACATATATATTTATATATATATATATATATATATATATATATATATATATATATATATATATATATATATATATATATATATATATATATATATATATATATATATATATATATCTTTATGTAAAAGTATAGCCAAGTGTACGAGAATATGCGCACACAGGCTCTAAGTTACGCAGAGCAAGGCGACAACTATTATTGTTCTAAGAGTGCGATTTGAATAGATAGCTGCAGCTGCATGACCAAGGAATATACCAAACACAACGACAAAAATAGATTTTAAAACACATTAAATAAAAGGCAAAACAATAAATATGGATATATATGGGTACATGAATAAGACGGAATAATGTTCCGAATACTAATTAGATGAGCTGGGTTATTGAATGGTTATAATGGGAGATTTAGGGTAGCGAGTGATTTAGTTCCTTTGAATCTCGAGAGTAAAGCGGAGCAAACTTCGGGTAGATCTTTGCTTGAAATTGTTCAAACATGTCCACTCCTCCTATACCTTGGTTGTACTGTTGTATTATTATTGGTTGTGGTAGAAATACTACATCACTTAATTTTTCAACCATCTCTTACATTTACCCATGCTAAGAGAAATGGCATCCTTTCTATTTGTAGCAACAGTTAAATCCCTAATGTCTTGCCAATAGCAAACTACGTTTTACTTTTGATCAATTACCACTTCTGCTTCACCTCTCTCTGCTTTCTTCATCTCAGAATGAGGTACACCTCTAATCCTATCCCTACGAACGTACCTACTTTATTTTTATATTCTTCCCAGAATAATTCAAGCAGAGGCAGAGTGGTAAAAAGGTTATCTATGTAGCCATGAGTCTCTTTTGGAACTAGTTCCAATGCCAATGTTTTAACTACAGATTCACCAACACTCATACCTCTTTCGCTACCAGTATCTTTTCCTTCATATAGCTTAAATTTTACAAGAAACCATCATGAGAACATAGGCACCATATCTTATCCCCAAACCTTACAGGCTTTCATCGACTAGAGAGTTTTAGCCCGTGTCCTCCATAATAAAGCTCCATTGCTTCATCACTTGCCCATGACATCCGAAAAGGGTGACAAACAGCTAAAAAAACTTTGTCGAAGTGCTCAAATAATAGTCATTTAAAAAAAAAAATATCTACTACTGGCTGTTTTGTATTATCCACAAAATGTAGGCTTTAAATAATTTCCTCAAATCTATTCACACTCATTCGACATTGAATGACAGCAAGGTTTTGAGTATCTGCCTGTCTTGACCAGAAGAACCGGCAGTTTGGTGCCTGTAAATACAAATGGCTATAAGCAATATTTCAATATAAAAAAATAATTTCTAAATAGCTGTCATTATTATACATTGGAAAATGTGTTCACTATATTATATCCAGATAAGAGTAGACTACTCAAGAATTTATGGAGTTCCTCAACAGAAACTGCCAAATCTTTTCCAAATTTCTGTTGGTGATATAGGTTTGTCTCTGATTTAATAAGATCCATTAGCTCATTGTTCCAAAACACTTTGAAGACATCAATATGTAGATAGGAGCCTTCATTAGACCATTTATTCATAATAACTGGATTATGTGGCATTGGTTTCAATACCGGACTTGCATATTATTTTTTCAAATTGGAGGTGTTCCATGTGTAAGTAGGCTTTTTAGACTTCATTTTTTTGTTTTGAGGTTGCATCTCTCTTTCACTTTCTCTACCTTGCACGTCTTCAAACGTTACCCTTATTCAAAAAAGAAAACAAAAACATCTAATTTTACAGTATAAGGGTCTAAGTGTTGGCGTACTACCTGCTCGTGGTCCCCCTGCCTTTAATTGAAGGTACGTCCACCAACAGAGTGCCGGGCGGTATAACCCGGCCAACGCCGGGTTGAATAACAATATGTCCCATGGTCATATGGGTCATTTCATGGCTTAAAATGGGTACAATTGAACTTTACTCCTTTAGAAAATTGAACTTTAATCCTGCAAAAAAGCGACACCTAGACCTGGCGCTTCGCTGCAGGTAAAAATGCATCAAAGTAAATGTACAAATATTATAAAGAACATTTTGTGTCTCCATTTTGAAGAAAATCTAAAGTGTGAAATAGGTAGCAATAGATACAGTTTATTGCTTGAAGAATCAAATGACATTTCTGTGATATAAATGCTTGGTGTTCCAGTGAGTTATTATAGTAACAGCAGTGGGCAAGTTGTTATAACATATTTGGCTCTTGTCCAGATGGAGAAGTGCGATGTGGTAAGCATCGTTTTGGCATATAAAGGATTTGTGTTGCATAAGATATTAGACTGATGATGCATTTGTGAAGGTTGGGATAAATAATGGTGTTTATGCAAAATTAAAGGAAGATGACCCTTCAATAATACTGAAAAGATGTGTTTATCATTCTCTGCAACTGGCAGTATCACATGCTGCATCAGAATGCTTAACGAGGAATTTGGAATTTCTTTTTGTAGACAGTCATAAATGGTTTTAAAATTCTAGTGTCAGACAACACCAATACAGTAACGTATATAAAGTCATAAATGATGGTTCAACACCTTTAAAAATTCCTGCCTAGGTCAAACTAGATGGTTGTCGATTTAAATAGCTGTTGAAAGGATTGTGAATAAATGGTTGGAATTAAAGATACACTTTCAAGTAACAAGACAAAATAAAAAGTGTTACGCTTCAGAAATGCAATTTAAAATGTACAATGATGAAAAGAATTTAGCATAATTCTCTTTTTATATCCTATTTTAAAATTAGTACTACATGTGAATAAGCTGTTTGAATCAAAGAATATCGAGACAGTGAACTTATTGGATGAACTTGTACCACTCTTTGACACAATTCCAGGCTGATTGATTCATGTACCTACACAATACAAGAACTTTTAGACCGTAAGTCCTATCTTGGGTATCAAGTTGAATAAAAAAATGAAGAGTTAAGAGCAACAGGACTTTTACCTAATGGTGAAGAAGAAAAAATAAGGAAGCGCTGTCAAAGCTTTTGCCTTGTATTATTTAAGTAATTATAACAGAGACTGCCCTTAAATTTAGAAATCTTAAAAATGTCTCTTTTTTGTAAATAACATGCTTCAACCAGTAAAAGATATACCCAAATATTGTGAATTGATGAAATATCTAGGGATTTCTGATAATTGTGTGGCAGAATCTAAAATCAAACTGACAAAAATAATTTAATTACTGAACACAAAAACAAAACCGAACTTTTCTGGAATGAGGTAAAGCAGTTCAAAGATGCCTTGGGTAATAACCTATTTAATGCACCTTTTCAATGTTCCGAGTCTGCACATTAATTTTACCACATCCAAATGGAGATATAGAAAGAGTGTTCAGTGCAATGAATTACATAAACTCAAAACTCTGAAATAAATGAAGCTACCGTTGCTCAATGCTATTTTGACAGTACTAACTGTCTTGTAGTCTTAAAGGAAATTGCTACTTCAAAGGCCTATGACTAATTCTTTATTTGCACAACGTATTTCAGGTGCATCTTGATGATAATATTTGCCTTGATGTTGGATGAATATGGTAATTAATATTAATTGCTATATAATACTTAGAATTTAGTGTGCAAAAATATGCATTATTTTTTAATATTTTTTACAGATATTTTTCTAGATTATTGTAAGAAAAGTCTAGCTATTTGTAGATATAATTTCTTCCAATTATAGATATTTACAGTTAGCAATATGTTGCAACTATGTCTTACGAGCTCGTTTGTTTGACATTAATACTCCTTTTGCAACGGGAGTAGAAAAGAAGCGCGGCTCGATTATAATAGTGAAAAGTGGAGATGGTTTAGCTTATGTCGTGAAGTGATTATTTATAAGGTAATTTAAGACGACGATTGTCCCGCTGACATTTAGCAATCGCCTCTTGCATTTAAATCTGGTGTTAACCTTCCGAATTAGGAATATTACGAGTTTTTTTTTTAAGTTGCGGAGGTGCCGGGTGCAACCACGGACAATTAAGTGGGAGGTTTGGGGCGAAGACACCCATTTCGAAAGTAACTAAAAAATGTTACTTTTTGGACGCAATAGCTTAAAGTAGGTGGCGCTGTCTTCTTTATTATTTCGATAAACGTGCAGAGCCGACCGCATTAATTGTAGCCGAGAAATAGCGCATCCTAAACTAAGGTATTACCCAAACGCATATACGAACAATCTATAAATAAATAGCAAGTACGTAAAAACAGTACTTATGGTGTTTGTCGGCATTTTAGTCGTCCTTTACCCCTTCGTTCTCGCGCCGAAAGCAGTTATTTTTAAGATGGCTGCAAATAGAGTTGTACTCAGATTGCTAGGATCTTAAAAATAAGTGCTTTCCGCACCTAACCGAACTCTAACTGATGATTAGAATGCCCCCAAACACCATTATTACTGTTTTTACTACGAAAAACACGGCGTAGGTCTTCTAAAGTTTCACCCAGACGCGAACTGCGGCCGAACAAGTGACTTGGGCAGGACCAAAACTAAAGACTTTTCTCACACAAAGTAAACCTTGTACCTTTATTCCCAATAGAAATTTTGCTAGCTGAAAGATTCGCAATTGGAAATTTGATAGTGGGGTAAATGGACCGTAAGAATAGTTGGAGGCAAAGTATGGAGATTGGTTATGTTTGTGAATTTATGTTGTTTTTTACTTATAAAAAAATCCATTATTTTAATTCTATTTATTTTAAAATCAATCTAATTGACATTAAATTAATAACAACCCTCCTTATTTTTAAAATGGCCCTAACATCATGCTATAATAAGCTTTAATAGCTCTTAAAGATTATGAATATTAGGTAATTATGCCGCGATGTTTCTAATCATAGGTCTCAATGTGTTCAATCTGGTGTTTTAGGAGAAATAAACCATGTCAGTAGTTCATGATGCTGTGACGACCAATAGAATAATTAGATACCATGAAGCTTACTGGCTGACAAGTCCGTCGATACGATCCATGTTACTCTAACCCTTTCATGATAATTATTAGTGACTGCAGAGGGTCATAAACCAAGCTTATAGTCCTATTTGATTGACGGGCTCATTCACAATTATTCGTTATCTGCGACGTGCAACTGACATTATTGTTATCGTATTCTTTCTCCCGACAATGATGAGGAATATCAGGTTCAAGTTGAACCGCGAAAAGGCCTCCTAAGATTTTGGTGTGAAGTTCTAATGTTATAAATTTAATTGTGGCTCATCCTCTTGTCTGCCCTCTTTACCTGTAGAGAAGACTTTTGTCTACATATTACCCATTCTTCTACAGAGGCTGAGAAAATTTAATCGTTTCTCTAACTCTACTATTCTCTTCTCTTCATTTTCTGCACATTCAAAACTAAGTTCCATACTCAGCTTTCCTTCGCAAATCGCGCCCCATTTTCTTGCTAAACTGGCTGCTCCCACACTTGTACCAGCTTCTTCCTCTCAACATTGTGGCTTCTCGCATTCCAAAATCATCTGCTATATTGTCTCTCTCTGTCCCAATGTGTCACATCAGCGATTTCCTCTCCACCATTTCATCTATATGTTCTGCCTTTTAACTTCAGTAAATCTTTTTTTGCCTTCATTAACCTCTACCTTACAATATACATTTCGTTCATACAATGCCTTCTTTTCTATTATCTCCTTTATACTAAAATTTCTTCCTTTCCTTAATTCCTCCTTTCCAAACCCTGTCTCCCCTCTCCAGCATCATCCGTTTCAGCTTTTGCCTCACTCCATGATCAACATATATGTATATTGCTACTAGTTCATATTTTGTATCACATTTCATATCTCATTATGCTAATGGGATGTATTATTGATTGCAAACGCACAACTTGTCGAGGTCACTACTCCCATCTCATCGAGACACAGTTTATAACTCTATCATAACTAACTTTTCATACTTGCTCCAATTCATTTTAATCAATTTAGGGTTCCAAAAGAGCAGAGTAATTGATGCCTAGCGCAATTATTGCCACTTAATTTCTAATTTTTTCCATCTTTGTAAATATGTTTCTTGGGTCTATGGAGGGTCCTTAATGTTATTGCGCTTTTCGAAGTCACCCGTTTATGTTGGTGGTGCGTGTGTGATGGCGTCTGGTTGACGGGGACGTGACGGGTATTGAGGGCTTGTTGGATTTATTTCATCATTCTCTCGCACTCATGAGAGATAAACGTTGTGTATTCGCCGCGTGTTTAACTCAATTTCTCCTTTGTCCTTTGAATTACCAATTAATTCTCGCTCCATCTTCCTTCTCGACCTTGCGAAGCGTGCCTTAAAAGCTTGTCTACTCAGAAGATTTTTGTCCTCCTCGTAGATGAGTGGTCTAAGGGGCGGTTTAATTGACATCAAAACGGTTGCTCGCTGCCTTAATGTACTGTTCGAATCCCACCCCAGTTCGGATTTTCGAAGTAAGAAATAACTATTTCCGAAGAAAAATTATTCCATTTGTTCTTTCTGGGTGTGTGTTGGATATATATATATATATATATATATATATATATATATATATATATATATATATATATATATATATATATATTAGTACCCACACCAAATTTAGAAGTCGTTGCTGACCCTCTCGTGTCTCAATGAGAATAAATATATCATCTCCAAACCAAAGGACACTCACTAGTCCCCTACCAACTATGACTCCTTATTGATTTTTTCTCTTTCCCTTTACAATATTTACCCAATGACGAAGCTAAAAAAATCTCGACATAGGCTGTGTGCCTGGTTGACTCCTCTATCGATTCCAAGCCATTTTGATTATTTTTAATGTACGTTGATTTTCACTATTAATCACAAATAGCCTTTTTAAAACGCTTACTATTATCTACTCTCTTCCCAGATCTTCAAGACTTAGTTAGAATTTAACATTAATCTATCCAATCCTTTCTCTATTCATAGAACACTTTCAAACAGAAAACACCTCCCCTACTTACTCTTTCTGCTAAGTTATGGTGCATTACAGGTAATCTATGTGTAAATCCTCTCCCTGTCTTAAATTTCAGCGTATTCATCGTATATTATCCTTGTGTGTCCCCCCAACCTTTCCTTCACATTTTTGTTATAATGCTCTCAAACAACATTCATACAAAATGTTGGGCCGCTTCTCACAGATAACCATCTCATCATCGTCAAACCATTAAATAAAAATAGCAGTGTTTCGTTCACCGATTATCCAACATGTTTAAGAAATCTCTCTACATACCCATTTGTTATTATTTCTTATTCTTATAAATCCATATTCTATATCTTACCTTTCATTTACTCTTCGTCTGTCATTCATTATCCGCAATATATTATCTATCTTCTTATTGGCATCTACCTTACAACCTTTCGGTCTTTCCTTCTTTGGAAGAGATCTACATAGTAATCTTACGTTAGGCTCTCGACCAATTTTTCCTCCCCATTTTCCCCATTGTGATTATTTCCTCTCTCTTTTTTTTATCCACGGCTTATCTTTGCTCTATTTTACAATCACTCACACCTTAAATATTCCACTCTTTTATCTTCAATACTTTTTAGTTGCTCTTGGCCTCTTAACTTGCATGTAGCACTATTTTTGCAATTTAGGGGGCCTCTTCAAAATGTTCGTAGAAATTGAATACATAAAATGGAAACAAAATGAAGTGTAATTTACATTTTCAAAATAAAGTTGATGGAGTTAACGAAGCACCTTTGGAAGCGATGATATCATCCATTCAACCAATTTCTAAAAAACTGGGGAGTGTCCGTCATGCGTTTTTGAAGGTTTGGTAAAAAGTCTGCTGGGGCGAGGTCATTTGACCTTTTTTGTATCACTCTGTTGAGGATGTTAAAAAAGCCCTTTTAACTTTATTCAATTCTCAGTTTTATTGAAATGGTTTAAATGGATGTTATCATCGCTTCAAAAGAGTATGACCTAAATGGAGAGTATGCTGAAAAATAAAATTCATACTTCATTTTCTTTTAATTTTATTTCATTTTTCTCTAAATTTTAGGACGACCCCTCAAATGATCCAACTCCGTCCAAAACACTTTCATTGCAACCGGTCTCTCTCGTTTGCCTTAGTTTTCTGAGATCCTATATAAGTTTTTTTTTATAGTACTCCTTTTCCTCTTCTATATTTGATCATCCTATCGTAACTTTTCCCATCTAGCTTGATATTATTTTATAGAACCACTTTCTCTCCTATTTATTTATATTGTCCCCTCCTGTTCTCTGTGACTTCCATTGTTTCTACATAATCGCCCTAATCTATTCACTTTCTCCTCCATGAAGCTCTCATCATTTACCCTTTTTTCAGACTGGATCTCGATGCACTTTCAAGGTTATTACCCTAAGCTCCGATTCCATACTTATTTCCTGTTTCTCTTACATGTTTATTTCTCCACATATCTCTTCACTCTTTATATTTATTTAAAAAAATTCCATCGCACTTTTCCTTTCTCCACGTTGTCATGTTGGAATCATTTGATCTTCAAAGATCTCCATGGTTAAGCTCTTTTTAAATATGAATAAAAACATCTTAATATCATTACTGTTCATATCTTCACCCATTAGTCCCAAATGCTGATTAAAATCACCAATAAATAACAACCTATCATTTATGTCGGTTAGGTGAAGCTAGGATGGTGTTTGTTTATGCTTTGAACCACAGCTACCTAATATAAACTAATTAACAAGTAAAACACAAAGACAAAGAAATCGCAATTACCGAAAAACCCTTAATCCATCCTAGCACAAATCCATTAACAAGTTAATTACAAGCAGTTATTAACGCAATAGGCGAAGAGACCTAACCTAACATAGTCTTTCTCATTTTCATGCTTTATATTAACTCAATCACTGACTCAATTTTTCTGATGTGTTGCTTTAAATACATCACATTCTCGCTTGATACATCAAGCCCTTTCGTGTTGTAGGTACAGTGTAATGCTTTCCCTCAGGTTAGGCTTGATTTGACTGTGGAAAGTGAATCTCAATAAAGTATCTTAGATGTTCGAATAAAGCAGAACATTCTGCGACATATTTAGCATGTACCCAAATCTCTATAAAAAACGACCAGTAAAAACATTCTAATTAAATACAGACTCTAATTCAAATTCCAACTGGGTCATCAAGATAAACACTAGGGTCCACATCCAGCATGTCAGCCATCCGTCCCTCAAATGAATGAATGGGCACAGGAAAAACGGGTTTTCGGCTTCCCATTTGCCGCAAAAATGGTTTGACGAGGAGCAAATGACCACAATAATGATTATTACTTCTGCCTATGCAATATCAAGGACTATTGGCTAAAGACGCGAAGTCGAATCAAGTATCCTAACCTGGCATCTGCAATTCGGCCAGTACCTCACAGTAATGAGCTACCAGTTTCAAGTTCACCAGTAACACAGGATCAGAATGTACAAAGTGATAAACCAAAAGCCAGAAGCCAAGATGGTATGGAAAATATGACCTAATTAGGGATCTTGATCTACTGAAAGAAAAGGCTGAGTTTCTTGGATCGTGGCTGAAACAACCGAATTAAGTGCGGCATGGTGTGTGGATCCCTACTGCAGGACACAAACACAAAGAACTGTCGTTTTTCTTTAAAAGGAATGGGTAAATTTGTTAGTAGGCTAATGCTCATGCACTGATGAGAGACCTCTGCAAGACCTGCCCATACAAACCAAATGAATGGAAGCTTTTCCTAGATTCCGGAAAGAATTCTTTAAATCCGTTCTTCTGTACAATTGTAACCACCTTTTGTCGTTTCCTATCCCACAGAGTTTGATAACTGAAATACCTTTTATTGAAAAAAAATCTCGCGCGGAAGCAGGAACGCTTTTGAGCGCTTTTTGCGAAAATGTCTCGGGTATTTCAAGAGAAACTGAGTCATGGGCATGGCCTTGAACGTGTTAAGAAAAGATTGCAAGTTACGTTCCTATGAAAGCTTTTCGTGCTGATATTAACAAGGAAGCCCACCAGTAGGGAATATTTGCATACAAGAAACTCATTATCCTACTCTTCGTTTTTCAAAGTCGTTAGAAGAAGCATATGTGCTTTTTCTGCTTATGAAATAGCAAAACCCATAGAAACCACTGCATGTAAAGCGAATGGCCTCCAAGACCTAAAGTTACTCAACAAGTAGATTCAACTGCCTTCTCAATCAGCTAGTAGATGCACAAAAAGTCTTCCTACCAGCCAATTTAGGTTTTTAATACCTGACCGCGAAATTCAAAGTTGTTGTAACTGAAGCAACATCGAAAGCAGATGTATCAAAGGGTCCTGAAGTTACTTCACTCATTGACGACCATGAATTCTTACATGCCCTAAATCAGACTGAGAATACTGCTTACAGTCATTAATGTCGTACGTAACGTTCACCTTCGCCTTCACCTTCAACTTCACGCTCAACTTAACTTTCACCTTCACTCTTATCATGACCCTCAATTTCATCTTTACCCTCAACTTCACCTTCACCCTCGTCCCCACCCTCTCCCTAATTTAGATGCAGAATTTTAGTCAAGCCTACAGTAAAGTAATAGATAGTGTTAACCAGTGACAAAGAAAGGGGTCTTTGGGGGAAACAGACCCGCCAGCGAATTAGGCGTTTGTAGCAATCGCGTGGTTAAAGTTAACCTAAAGATATGCTATGGCGTTCAAGGCGCGAAGTGTGAGTACAAGTATAGACCAGGTTATGATTTGGGGCGAGGAACTAGCGTAAACTTCTCGCATAATGTTTTGCCAATCAGTTATGACTTTAGTTGAGATTTTAAGCTTTTTAACAAATAAAAGTTGTTGCCAAGCCTTTATACATGAAATAATCGATTGCCTCAGAGCAATATTAATTCTTCTAACCAAGTATCCTTTCGCAATTCAACACAGAAACTGCATTCACGATTATTGTAGCACCTACACATTAGCGTCTACGCCAACGCGAAGATGCTAATAAAAGTTTCATAAAATGTCCAATTTTGCAAAGTCGTTGCCCTAACTTAACTTAAAACGAAAAGTAGTAGCATAATTTCTAACGTTCTAAACCCTAATTAGTGCTGGGGGAAGAATAATACCCCAGCCTAAACAGGGCTCTCCTATGTTTGGTGAGTTATGAATGACATAAGTCATTTTGAACTTCGTAACCCGGAGAAAAAAGGTGAAAATAAATAGAGAAAATAATAAACAAAATGTCAAAATTACATCTTAGAGGTCAATTTTTTGAGAAGTTGATTATTTTAGATTTGTTAAAGATAAAGTTCGCTGGTTTCGGTCCTCCTATTAAGCTGCTGTGTTGCTGCTTATCAGGCGGACATCAACCGAGGCAAGCAATCCCTAACTCCCCACCGTGATGGCTAGTGCCTAGCCACGGTGGTAACCTCTCTAGTAAATAGTGTCAGCTTAAAAAGAATCGGGATGGAGATTCGAACTGCTGACCCAGCGATTGCCGGGCAAGCGCGCTAACCACTTTACAATGATTAATTAATTAACTTTATTAAACGTGAAATTTTTTTAGATATTTAATACTCTATTTAAGTTATTAGTATTTTTTAATTTTCATGTAATATGGAGGTCATCGTGGCCTGTCAAGGGTCTTTAGGGAGTGGTGGAGTAAAGGGTGGGATTGAACATCACCCGGATTGGACGTTTATTCGTCTCTAACGAGAAAGATTTGGGGCGGAATCTTTCACGCTCTGTGAAGCCAAAACAAGTTGTGTATGAGTGTATAGTGTATAGAGGCAAGGGATTTAATATTCTTATATATCTAGTTGATGTTGATTGGAGGAAACGAAGCCACTTAACCAACAGAGTCCTACTCTAAGGGATGATTTTGGGGATAAGGGATACTTATTAATTTTTCCTATTTTCCCTAATATTTATCAATCTGTTTGGTCAATTAGGTGTTAATAAAATTACAAAATATAAAACATAATTTTATAAATATAATACAAAAATAGACATTTATATTAAAATTACTAATATAAGTAATAAAACTAAGTAAAATGCCGACAAATGAGAGCGCACAATATCACTGATCTGAACGTAGAAATAAATCCCTCCGGTAAAGGTTTAATTAACCCCGCTTCACACCTTCGTGTGACATCGAAGCACAATTCTTTTAACCTTTACCATTTATAAATGGCCCAGGCTTTAATATCTTTAAAACCAACTAGGCATTGCTAGTTGAAATGAGACTTAAGTACAAGGCATAACTAGGTTAAATAAAGCCTAGAGGCAAAAGGCATTACTAGATTAAACGAGCCCTAATCAGTAGGGATGGCATGGGTAGACAAGAATAGCTTAATTGATGCCTAAACATTAGGCTTGCCTAGTGAGGCCTAAGCAATAGGCATGGCTAGCGTAAATGAGGCCAAATGGGGAGTTACTGCTAGCCTAAATGTGGCATAAACAGTAGGCATACCTTGCTTAATTAAGGCCTATGCAGTAGGCATGGCTAACTTAAACGAGGGCTTGACCCTTGGCATTCGTAGTTCTAATGAGGCCAAGGTATTAAGAAGGATTGTTTAAAATGTAACATAGAAACAAGAGTGAAATTAATTCCTTTTCGCAAATCCTCTTTCCTTTTTAACATCAATCACTTCCTCCTTCCACCCTTTTGCAAATCCTCTTTCCCTTTTAACATAAATCACCTTCTCCTTCCACCCCTTCGCAAATCCTCGGGCTTATCATCGATTGTCTTACTGATCTTTATGTGAATATCATTAACTTGTCAGATGGACCAAGCCCATATTACGACGGTTCTCGTCCACTAGCAGGCTTTGATTGAGTAAAATACCGTAGTTCTAGTAGTTACTAAAGAAATATTTAAATAAGTTTCAGAATATTATACCGAAATAATATGAAAATAATTAAGAGACTAAAATAAGTTTGGTCCCCCCAAAATAGTATTGTTATGATCAATTTTAACGAGTCAATAAATCAATGAAATATACAAAATACAGATTAATTTTCAGATGAAAGTATTTCTAAAAGTTTGCTGATAATTAAATATTTCTGTTTATGAAATAAACAGTAAAAAATATCTTGATCTAATTTGGATGGGACCAATGCTTGTTTCTCTAATAATAACGATATTCCATCTCAATAAAAATCACAAGTATCAGAATCAAACACTAAAATCTTATTAATCATTTTAATGGCAATGTAATTTTTAATTATAAAATTAATGACTATATCTCATTAAATTGCAATTTACCCTTCGCTCAACAGTAAATTAATTTATTCACCCATAAATATGAAAACTAAAAGAAAATTGATTGCTGTGTAGAACCTTACTCTGACAGAAATATATTTAAAAATAAGTAAAATGTTAATTTGATTTGATGTTATTTTAACAAGTTTGGTTGTTTAAATGACCTTTATTACGCCAGAAGCATTAAGATAATCTCAGCTTCCCTCAATATCCAAAAAGCAGTAGGTTGCAATACAGATTTGAAAGGGGTTGGCAATTCATATCTGTTAAATCTGGTCTATTTAGGTTACGGCAGACCTAAAAGAATCTGGTAAAATAAAAACTCACCTTTTTCTAGTTATATATTTATCTTTTTATCTAAGATAAAATCTCTTTCTTGCTCTACACTAAATAAAAACCAATCAATAGAAACGATAAGTGGGATTAAAATCTAATCATTTTTGTAAAGTCTTTCCAATAACAGTCGCAAATTTTAACAAGTTTCAGCGTCGTGTCTGCAAATTTCTCGTGTTATATTTCCTTGTTTAAAATCCGAAAGATTTATTTCATGTTTACTTCAAGATTTGCTGACTTTAGTGGATGATGTGAACGAAACGCTCACATGTTTTGATTCCAGTGATTGGCGTGGAGATTAGCGTCCCAAAACACTCACCAAGGAGGTGAAAATTGGCGCCTCTCAGTAGCATCGACATTTTACCATTTTTATCATTATTATTACTTACTCGCATTTTTAACTTGAGTGAGTAAAACATTCGTAAATGAGGGCGAAAAGGAGAGTGTTAATTGTGCAAGAAATTCCCATCCGAAAATTCTAAAAGGAAACTACTTGGAGTCTCGTTGAACGGCAAAAGTAAATCAAAGTACTCAAGGTCAATCCTACAAATCATTCGACTTTAATCCCTTGAGTAAAGAGTAAGGATGGGGAGAGGGGCAGAATTCCATGTTAGATGATCTGTGTTAGAGATGGTGGCGCTTAAGTGAGAGACATTAGAGTCCAATTTATTCGGAAAGTTTAGTAATCGCCCCGGAGAACCTATTCGAAAGGTTGTTTAGTTCAGAATGCCCTCGTTAGTTAGAGTTTAGTTTAAGGGTAGTTTGAGACTTTGAGAGAAGTTTGATGATTCCGAAATTGATAGAAGGTTAAGAGCTTGAAGGAGTGAAGGCTAAATGAATTTATGCGAGAGAGGGGGGTAAAGGGGAGTGTATAAAAACTTACCTTGGCCGGAGAACCTGGACAAGGACCTTACTTGAGAGAAGAAGTCGTTCGCGGTGCCTCATACTTCAGAAGGTTTCCATCCCGCCGAGTCCCTGCCCAGAGACCAGGAGTTTGGGTAGATAGAGGTTTCAGCGAGTTGTTTCTTCCTCCAGCTAGTGATGAATAGTGGCTGTTTGTCCCTCCTGCAAGGGGGTTTTCAAGGAATGGGGAACGGAGGAGTTGGGGGATGATTAGGGGGAAGGAGTTGGGGGAATATTTCCGAGCCCAAACACCCTCTCCCAATAGTAAAGCCATAAACCAACGTGTCCACTGTGCCGATCACCGAGTGGGTGGAGAAGGGCAATATTCGTACATCTGTCCAGGACTGTCCTAAGCTCGCAACACCCTCTCTCTCAATCCATAAATACTCATAAACCGAGAAGGGGGGGGAGGAGACAACCCAACCACAACGTCCTGGCAGTGGAGACGCCGTAGATCGACCACTTAACCTTCTTCCGTTTCGCCCCTCGTCTCGAGGAGAAGCTGAACTGTTGTACCCGACCACATAATGCAATAATCAGCTCAGATCGGGACCCGAGACCCTAACATCGGTTAAAACAGCAAGATTTCCCCTAAGAGCTGGGATTTAATTTCAACGCAGCTGCGAAATTATAGGAGCGTTTCCATAAAGCCAGAAGGTCCCACAGGAAAAGCTGTACGACGTTCTGATAAAAACCGTTGGAGCAAGATGCTTCATGCAGCCTGTCTACACATCCCACTCCCTTCCTGCTCCTACCCCAGTAGAGTGGCGACGAATAAAAGCAAATATCTCTGGAAAAACAATGTAGATTACTTTAGTCATCAAGGCGACGAAGAAGCCGGCAAGAGGCCCGGCTACCAACAGAAAGCACCAAGAAGAAGCTCATCCTCGAGCTAGTTCTTTGTGGTGACACCAAACTTTAAGTTAACTTGATTTAAGAAGCAAGTTTCACTAACTCTCTTTAGAGAACCCCCTCTATCCTGGTGTATCCCAAAACACAGAGATAGTCCTCGCCCTTAAGCAGTACCAGAACTAAGAAGAAGCTCATCCTAGAGCCAGCACCTGGTGGTCACCGCGAACTTTAAGATAACTTGATTTAAGATGCAAGTTAAACTTACTCTCGTCAAATAAACCTCCCTATTATGGTGTATCCCAAAGCACAGAGATGGTCCTCGCCCTTGAGGAATACCCCCAAGTGAACTCTACCTCCAGCACTCCTCCGAAGACAAGAAGAAACATTCTTTCACTGTCAAGTGGTGAGATTATTTCCTCCAGAAGGCGTGCGTCGCTCCACCTGCTACACGCTCCAAATTCCTTTGTGGCTTTAAGGCTATTTCTCCCTCACAAGCACATCAGGACACGCTTCATACGTCGGCCTGGATACAATATTCCTGTGGTGGCGTAACCATTGAGTTCAAGGTCAAACTCAAACCCGATTCTAGTAGGAATCTAAAAAGGTATTTAAACCCCAGTATATGTTTCAGTAAGGTCTGTTTGCATTTTTATATTAAAGTAAGCTGTGGGTCAACCATTACTATAATTTCAAGCATGTCATTTTAGAAAGCTTCACTTAAATTTGTTGAACTCATTACTGTGTATTTAGTATGTTAAATCTCGTTGGTTCATGTTTTTTTTAATTAAAGTTGTAGTTTTAATAAACAAATTTATATTCAATCCTCGAAATGCTAAGCGTGGCACGAGCAACCCTCAAAGATTGAAGAAGTAATTGTGAGGGTATGGAACGTACACACTCACATGCCGCCATGAAATCGGGGAAAAGAAAGAGATTTGTCGTCTGATTTGACCTTCGTCTCCTCTCCTCCCACACATCACCCGACATTCTACCGCTCTCCTCCGCCTTCCCCCTGACCTAAGTCGCTATCCGCGCCAACCCTCCCCCCCCCCTCAACAGGTGATAGGAAGTCTGACGGAAGAAGGCCTCTATCTAACAGAGAAGCGTAAATTATATTTGCCTTCTTTATGATACCGTGGAGATTGTCCAGAAGGCGCCGTGATAAGCGAATTGTCGTAAAGGGAATCTCTCTCTCTCGATTTCACACAGTCTGCGGTATAAATTGCAATGCCGTTCATCCCTCAGCAGAATTTTTCCGGACCTACTCGCGTAATCCTCACGTTGAGCGAGAGTCGTTGCCGTAACGTATTGACTGCCAACGCGTGACGTTGAGTCAACCTGGTCGCTGTCTTAAAGAGTTCCTGAGGCAAATCTCGCCCCGCAGAGTCTGTGACTAGAATAATACGCTATGTTGCTTAACGTAACTTGAGAAATAAAAAGGAACATCCAAATAGTTACTGGAAGTAACTATTTGTTAGTGTCACATCCAGTTTAGAGTGAGCTAACCGGAACTGCAGTCAGCAGCCCCGAACCCGTCGTATTATCCCCCTTTCTCTCCGAGAACTCGTGTTAACGCCACCCGAACCACCCAGCCTGGACCAGAGTAGTCGTCTCTCCAATCCATCACAATTAATGGTAATCTGTAAACCCAGTGTCCTTCTATTCTTAAATTACCTATTTAATTAACAGTGATTGATACTCCCATTGAGTCATTATAAATCTAGGCGCTTAACGTCATTGTCATCCTTCCTTTATTAAGGAGATTCAGGTAAGTCATTGCCTGATATTATTATTTATAATTGCTGTCAACCCACACTAATCCGTGTTTAATATTTAATCCTTATTTACCTAAATGCCCGTTTAACTATTGCTACTAATTATTTTTTTGTTGTAACGTAAAGTTTATTTTTGTACTTGTGTTTATTTGGTGGCTCCTCCTTTTTGACGTACCCTTGGCAAGACTTTAATTAAGAATCCCTTCGGCTAATTTATTCAATCTGTATTATGCACTCTTAGAATTTAACAATCACAAACCTCCCGCCAGTAACAAGTGGGACTTTTATAGTGAGAATCCTGGCCATGGCACAACCCGCCTCTAACCAGCTTTCGAACGTTCAGTAGGAATTAAAGCTTATATATATATATATATATATATATATATATATATATATATATATATATATATATATATATATATATATATATAATGATCGTAGATTGAGTCATAGGGTTTCAATACCATCGACTTAAACAAAAGTGGTGTCAGCTTTAAGGGGTCAAATTTTTGAGAAAGCGAACTCATATAGCCTAAAACTTGCCAACGTCCAAGGAAGCTCCCCAAAACTGACGTAAATTTGTAATAATTATAGTCTATTCCCCAAAGGAATATAAATAATAACCATTAATAATCCTTTCCAGATAGCAAAAACAAAGCTAGGAAAATATTCGTTATTTGGGGGGGTTAGTTATTAGATTGTATCGGTTAGGAACAATCGCAGCTTCTAATTCTCTTACCAGGTGCGTAAGTTCTTTCGTGAGTCATCAGTTCCGTTAGCAAGAGCAGCAATGGCTTCCCAATCGTTCGAAGTTTTCGTCAAGCAAGGAAAAGCTCCTGGTCTCACAGGACAGGAACTAAAGTAATTCGTCCAAAGCGAACAGCGAGAGGAAAGAGCACGTTAACTGGAAGTAAGAAAAGAAGGGTTAGAATTTGAAGAAAGAGAAAGGATTCGACAACATGAACGAGAATTAAGCAGAGACCAATTTGAACTCAGTTCTGTTGGATCCCAATATAAAGACGAAGAAGATTTGTGCTCATAATTAACACATTTTGAAAAGATCTTTGAGGTAAACGGATGGGCTATAGAATCCGAAGGAGTCATTAGATTGCTCCCAGTGCTTAGTCCGGACTTCAGGGAAATTTTCATCTCGTTACCACATGAAGCTACAATAGACTACAGCACCTTGAAGGCCGAATTGCTATCTGCCTTAAACTTGAACCCTCAGTTCTACCGCGATAAGTTTAGATCGGCTAAAATCCAGCCAGGTCAAACATACCGAAATTTTGGATATATCCTGAAGCGAAACCTCCAGTTCTGGCTAGAATCCTCCAAAGTCTAATCGAAGTATGAGACTTCATTGACTTTATGTTAAAAGACCAGCTATTTTCCACCCTCCCCCAGGAGATCCGAGCATTCGTGCAAGACCACCGAGCGTCTACCTTTCAAGAAAGCTGATCTCCATGCAACAAATCATCGCCTATACCCACAAGATACCCGGAAGAATAGTTCCCCGTCCCCAAAGAATAAATTTAGTCAATGGAAGTCCCAACAAAAGAAACCCCCTCCATTGATAAGGAAGGACCACAGCCCCGTTCAGGCCAAAGAATAAGCCTTTTGTAGCCTACAAAGACAGAAAGCCCCCAGTCTTCAATACCCCCTACAATAACCAGCACCAGAATAAGCAAGTTATATGAAACTCCTGCGGTCCCCCCGGCCATTATAAGTCCCAATGTGTACAGAATTCCAGCCTACGTCCCACCCAGAGCCAGCAAGTCCACGACTTAACCGCTACCCTTCCCCCGGAACAGCCGGCCGCGCTTACGTCATCCCCCTCGTCTCCATCCCCACAGGAATTTCAAGTGAACTTCCTGTTCAACAAGAGTTCTCCCGAAGGACTAAATTTTGAAACCGGCTCGATCAATGGCTGCAAAGTGTCCACCCTCGTGAGAGACACAGGGTGCACATTCATTGTCGTGTCAGACAAATTGATTCCCCCTGTCTACCCCCAACATAAGAAGTACGCAATTGTACACGACATCTTGGGTCGAGAAAATAGATTCACGCTAATCCGCTGCCATGTACAGTGTAAATATTTTACTGGTTAGGCCGACGTAGTGGCAGCCCCCATCAAATTTTGCTCGGTACTCATTGGCCAGAGCGCACTACTCTCACCGAGCGAAGTGACTCAAGCTGTCGTCACTCAAGCGCAAGCTAGCCGCAAGACCTCTCCCTCAAAGCGCCTCCTTACCCCAGAAGCCCCTTTAGAGGTTCCAACAAGTAATGCACAATTCCTCAAAGCTCAGCAGAGCTGTGTTTTACTTCAATCCCTTTGGGAAAAGGCCCGGGAGAACGAAGTGGTGTTCGTTCGAGGAAACCGTCCCATATAGTACGTCATTAACGACTCCTTTCTGTTTCGCACCTCGCGAGATGAGTTTGACACACCTTCCAAGGTCATGTGTATTCCGCGCACACATGTAGGCCAAATCCTGGGAGTAGCACATGAAAGTCCCATGGCCAGTCATTTCGGTCATAACAAGACTTCTCAGTGAGTATTTAAATACTTTTTTGGCCCGTTACAGCCAAAGATATTGCAGAATTCTGCAAAAGGTGCGATTAGTGCCAGAAAACCACTGCAAAAGGTCGAATAACCCCAGCTCCCTTGCAAAGAACCCCAGTCAGTTCAGAGCCCTTCTCGAGAGTCGCCATCGACCTCATCGGACCAATTCATCTTCTTTCCCCCGAAAGACATATGCATGTACTAACATTGATAAACTGCGCTACCCGAATTCCAGATGCTGTCGCTCTAAAAAGGATCGATAGTATCTCTTGCTCTGAAGCCCTTATTTCCATTTTTACTAGAGTAGGATTGCCCAAATAAATCTTGTCAGATGGAGGCCGCCAGTTTACCTCTGAGCTCATGGAACACGTGAACACCCTGCTCCAAATCAAACCTATCTTTACCACGCCATTCCATGCGAGCGCGAACGGCATGTGCAAAAAGTTTAATGCGACCTTGAAAAGCGTCCTCAAGAAGCTTTGCATGGAACAACCCCAAGAATGGCACCGATATTTGCCAGTTGCATTATTCGCATGCCGCGAAATTCCCCATAGGACCATCGGATTTTTCCCGTTTGAGCTCCTGTACGGAAGAAACGTGCGGGGGCCCCTCAATATTTTGAAGGAGTTATGGTCAAATTCCCTTATGTGTCCAGAATTAAGGAACACTTATTCTTTCGTCCTCGAACTAAGGGAAAGATTAAAAAGGTGTTCTGACATAGCAGTCAGAAATTCCGAAATTAATATGGAAAAGTATCGGACATACTTTGATCTAAAGGCCCTACACAGAAAACTGAAGCCCGGAGATGAAGTTCTGCTCTTACTCCCCACGGACTCCCATAAACTTCTCTCCCAATGGAAAAGCCCCTACCCCGTTCAGAAAACCAACGGATCGGTCGATTACGTAATACAGACACCCGCAGGTGATAAGTTATATCACATAAACATGCTAAAAAGTATCATAAACGGGCCTGTATAAACAATATAGTCGCCTTCGACGAAGAAAGGGTAATTGACGCCGTCCACCCAAACAACCCCCTAAATATTGTTAATTACATTTTCGTGGAATCAAGCGAAGATTGTCCCCTCCCCGTCCTCCCGTCCGAGCTGCTTCCCCCCCCCCTCAAAAAAGAACCTTTTCCCGAGTTGGATGTAAACTCCGACTTCACCCCTGCCCAAAGGAATCAAATGATGGCACTTTTGGAAGAATTTAGTGACGTCATTTCCGAGTCACCAGGATGCTCGACTCAGTTCGAACATGATATCGCTCTCACTACGCTCGAACATGATATCGCCCTCACTACGCTCGAACCTGTGTGATGTAAGCTCTTTTCCGTACTGGTGCACCTAAGAGACGCTTTCAATGAGGAGGTCGACAATCTTTTGCAATTAGGGATTATCAAGCCATCTACGTCCGACTACTGTTCTCCAATAGTCATGGTCTGCAAGCCAGACCAGTCCTTTATGATGTGCGTCGATTTTCGAAAGCTAAACACCGTCACCGTGTTTGACGCCGAGCCTCTTTCCCTGATTGACCAAAATTTACATCTCTTCGAAGGAGCCGCCTACATCACTTAGATAGACCTATGTAAGGCCTATTATCAGATCCCTCTAAAGGCATCAGCGAGGAAACTAACAGCCTTTCCTACAGACAAAGGTTTAATGGAATTCACTCGTCTCCCTTTTGGCTTAGTCACTGCCTGCAGTAGCTACAACTGCATAATACGCCGTGTAATAGACGGTTTAAAAAACTTTTCTTTTTATTTTGATAACGTGTATGTGGCTACATGTTCATGGAACGACCATATCTCGTCCCTCCGCTTGCTTTTAGAATGCTTAAAGCATCATGGCTTAACGATTAAACCCTCAAAATGCCATTTTTTTTATAAATCCATAGAATACCTTGTATTTAAAATAGGCGAAAGTCACCTGGCCCCACAGAAAGAGAAGGCAAAGGCTATTGTAAAAATGCCTCTACTGCCAACCAAGAAGCAATTACGGTCTCTCCTCGGTGCTGCTTCGTTTTACCACCGCTTCGTACCCCAATTCGCTTCTGTAGCAGCTTCCATACACGATTTTCTAAAAAAGAAACTCCCGGACCCCCTCAAGTGGAACCCCGACGCCGAAGCGCGCTTTGAAGAGCTCAAAGAGAAGCTAGTCTCCACCCCGATCTTAAAACTGCCGAACCCTCAGAAAAAAATTGGCATACGGACAGATGCCTCCCAACTGGGTATTGGACGCGTATTACTCCAATACGAAGAGGAACAAGAACCCGCTCATATAAGCTATGCGAGTCGCTGACTGACGGCTCGCGAAAGGGCGTACGCTACGGTAGAACTGGAAGCTCTAGCGATTGTTTTGGGGATACAAAGTTTAGAATGTATCTGGTAGGTCGTCCATTCCTCATAGAGACTGATCATAGACCCTTAGCATACTTAAAAACTTGTAAAAACTGAAACGACAGGCTAATGCGTTGGTCATTATTGCTAGCTGAGTACCGTTATGAAATCAGGTATCTAAAAGGGCCTGACAATGTACTCGCAGATAGCCTTTCGAGAAACCCGATTTCAGATAGCGATTAATAGTCAATTAATTTTTTTTGTGTGTATCTCTTTGTATAAATAATTATTTCTTGCCTGTACTCTGTATGTGTTTTGTTTTGTTTTGTATTTTCTAAAATATGTAAATTAGAGAAACTGACGTAGCAGTAGTATTTTGTAGCCATTAGATACTAAGATAAAGTCGTAACGGTTCTGATCAAATTACAGATTGAATGGTTCAGTCGAGGAAGATAATTACAAATTCCCTCGGTAAAGTTAACGTTCACATTCTTCCTTATTTCATGGCGGAATAATGTTTTTCGAAATAGGTAGGTGTGTGAAGGTATGGAACGTACACACTCACATGCCGCCATGCAATCGTGGGAACGAAAGAGATTTGTCGTCTGAGTTGACCTTCGTTTCCTCTTCCCCCCCTTCCCTGACATTCTACCGCTCTCCTCCGGCTTTCCCCTGACCTAAGTCGTTATCCGCGCCCAACCCCCCCACAACAGGCGACAGGAAGTCTGACGGAAGAAGGCTTATCTCACAGAGAAGCCTAAATTATATTTGCCTTCTTTATAATACCGAGGAGATTGTGCAGAAGACGCCGCGATAAGTGAATTGTCGTATAGGGGATCTCTCTCTCGATTTCACACAGTCCACGGTATAAATGGCAACGCCGTTCATCCCTCAGCAGAAGTGTTCCGGACCAACTCGCGTAATCCTCACGTTGAGCGAGAGTCGTTGCCGTAACGTATTGACTGCCAACGCGTGCCCGCTGAGTCAACCTGGTCGCTGTCTCAAAGAGTTCCTGAGGCAAATCTCGCCCCGCAGAGTCTGTGACTAGAATAATACGCTATGTTGCTTACCGTAACTTGAGAAAGAAAAAGGAACATCCAAATAGTTACTGGAAGTAACTATTTGTTAGTGTCACATCCAGTTAGAGTGAGCTAACCGGAACTGCAGTCAGCAGCCCCGAACCCGTCGTATTATCCCCCTTTCTCTCCGAGAACTCGTGTTAACGCCACCCGAACCACCCCGCCTGGACCTGAGTAGTCGTCTCTCCAATCCATTACAATTAATGGTAATCTGTAAACCCAGTGTCCTTCTATTCTTAAATTACCTATTTAATTAACAGTGATTGATACTCCTATTGATTAATTATAAATCTAGGCGCTCAACGTCATTGTTATCCTTCCTTTATTAAGGAGATTCAGGTGAGTCATTCCCTGATATTATTATTTATAATTACTGTCAACCCACACTAATCCGTGTTTAACGTTTAATCCTTATTTACCTAAATGCCCGTTTAACTATTGCTACTAATTATTATTTTGTTGTAAAGTAAAGTTTATTTTTGTACTTGTGTTTATTTGGTGGCTCCTCTTTTTTGACGTACTCTTGGCAAGACTTTAATTAAGAATCCCTTCGGCTAATTTATTCAACCTGTATTATGCACTCTTAGAATTTAACAATCACAAACCTCCCCCCAGTAACAAGTGGGACTTTTATAGTGAGAATCCTGGCCATGGCACAACCCACCTCTAACCAGCTTTCGCACGTTCAGTAGGAATTAAAGCCTAAATATATATATATATATATATATATATATATATATATATATATATATATATATATATATATATATAATGATCGTAGATTGAGTCATAGGGTCTCAATACCATTGACTTAAACAAAAGTGGTGTGTCCAGATCAAGGAATAGAATAATTATTGGACCGGACTATGAGCAATTTTACGAAAGTAATAATAGGATAAAAATAATCAATAATAATTAAAAAATATATATCACTCTTAGAGAGAAAACGTATCCGCGGAGATTTTACGTACGTAACCAACACATAGGTACGAACTCCAGCCATCACTCGGCTTTTTCTATACCACTACATAAATATTTGGTCTCAGGTTTTATGGGTATTGGAAGAACTTATTAGAGGTTGTGTCTTGTCTTCCCTTCAGGAATAGTAAATGTGTGCCAAGCGTTCGAGGAAAGATTAAACATAACAAGATCCGTGTATAAATTTGTGGTGTTTAGCCTGTTAAGGTTTTTAATTAATTTGTTGGTGGATTTGTATTCCAATCAGCAAAGTATTGGGATTAAGGGAAGTTAGGCAGCGTGCTATCTGGTTAGTGGTTGCAAAGTAGCTGAGCGTACAGCGGTGAAAAGTTGACAAACAAATACAAAATGGATTCGGTCGAAAGATTCTACCAACAAACCCAAATTCTGGGTCTAGAAGTCGAAGATATGGATGCCTACGCTCTGTCAGGTCTGAAAATCGAAATCGAAGAAAGAAGAAGAAAGTGGAAAAGAGAAGACGAATACAGAAAAGTGCTGAGGGACGGAAAAAGAGAAGAAGAAAGAATACAGTGGGATAGAGAAATAGAAGAAAGAATGCAGTCGAAAATTAAGCAGAAGAAAGAAGAATACCGAGGGGAAGTAAAACAAACGAAAGAATAATACAGTTTAAAAAAAGAAGCAGAAGAATTAAGAATAAGGATAAAATAGAAGCTGAAGAAAGAAGAATAAAGATAAAATGAGAAAACGAAGAATTATGATTAAAAGAGAAGAGGAAGAATGAAGAATAGGGCGGGAAAGAGAACTAGCGGGAGCGGCAAGAGAAGCCGATGAAAGAAGAATAAAGAAGAATAGATATTTGAAGAAATAAAAATAAAGATCAACAAGATGTAGAAGAAAGAAAAATACAGATGGAAAGAGAACTAGCCCAAGCAGAAAGAGAAGAGAGAGAAGAAAAAGAAAGATTGCTCGCACATGAAAGGGCATCTAGCGAGGATCAGGTGGAGGTTTAGGTGGTTTTATCCCGGCCTGGAGCTAGGAAAGTATTATCGATGAAAACTCAGCCAAATGAGGCAAAGATGGATGAAGACGGAAGTAGGAAAGAGGGACAAGCATGTGTACCTAAGGAAGAACCTACGAAGAAAACCCAGCCAAATAGGCTCTAGCCATAAGGGTAGGATTAAAATTATTTAAGTACCATAAAAAGGGTAATAAAAATAGGTTGCAATAGCATTACTATTTTGTGATATACTTGGGTAGACTCAATAACCCGAATGGTCGAATTAGGAGCGGTAAAGTAATGATCATAGAGCACTACTTTAATATTAGCTATATCAAAGGGGCCGATAAGATAAAGCCGCTGTATAACCTGAGTCGAAACCTCATCCAGCGTTATTTCAGCACCCAGTAATCGTAAAACCATGTGTTCATTTTTATTGTGTATTCGTAGTTAGTGTTTGGATTTAAGTTCTTAAAAGTTTAGAAATGTAAGAAAATAGCTGGTCAGATATTATTTTTGATCCAGGCTCCTTTTTTTGTGTGTAATAGATTAATTATGTTTTGTTTGGTTTGCTTGTTTAATTGTGTTGTAAAACATACCCCAGTAGGCTCGCGAGGCCTATGCCTATCCGCTACCTTTTTACGCGCGCGCATGTGTGCCCAAGCTCAAAGAAACTCAAGGTAAGATTATGGTTGCCCCCAGTTAGCCGTGATAATCAGTAGTATGTTCAAAGACATGCAAGTTTGCTTTTGTTGACTATGTTTAGTTATTTGCTTTTGTTGTTCACTGGAGTTCCCCCTCCCTCCATTAAGTTCTTCGAAGGGAGGTTCGTAAGGGAATCGATACTGCCCCTCACCCCTCACAATCGAGCCGCTGGTCGTTAACCACAACGTCCTGGCATTGGAGACGCCGTAGCTCGACCACTTAACCTTCTTCCGTCTCGCCCCTCGTCTGGAGGAGAAGCACAACTGTTGTCCCCGACCACATAATGCAATAATCAGCTCAGATCAGCACCGATACCCTAACATCGGTTAAAACATAAGATTCCCCTAAGAGCTGGGATTTAATTTCAACGCAGCTGCGAAATTATAGGAGCGTCTCCATAAAGCCAGAAGGTCCCACAGGACCAGCTGTACGACGTTCTGAGAAAAACCGTTGGAGGAGGATGCTTCATGCGGCCTGTACACACATCTCCACCCTTCCTGCCGCTACCCCAGTGGGATAGCGACGTATAAAAGCAAATATCTTTGGAAAAAACTGGGTAGATTACTCTAGGCACCGATAACTGTATGGCTGATAGTTTAAGTAGAAACCCGTTGGATCCTTTTCCAAACTAATAACGGCCCATTTCCTTCTTTTTTTGATCCGTGTATTAATTTTTTTGATAAAATAAATTTGTATATTAAACCATATAATAAGGAAACGCGTATCCTTTTTTTAAATTTATTTACTTATATGTCTACAATTAATTCCTTTTATATCCTTAATATTAGTTAATTTTGTATAATCGTAGGATATACTCACCTTCAGGCCAGTGAACCCCAGTTAATGGTATCAGGGAAAAAAATAGCTTAGGAAAAAAAATCAACAAGGCACCATTTTTGTATTTATGTAAAAAAATCCCCCAAATTAACCACAAATATTTTCAAATGAAAAAGTAAGTTGAAAATGCTTTTCATTTACTTTATTGTGGGAGTATAGCTCGGAAATAGCGGCGAGGAAAGCGTGGTATCTTGGTTTAATTCCCATTTAGAGCCCAAGGTTTGAAACAATGGCGATTGCTCTCGGTGGACTCAGAATCATGTTTTGTTTTAGCACATTTAAAAGCAAAATTATCTTGGATCACTAACGCTGGACCACACTCTTCACAATTAATTTGAACTTTAATTAATTTATGATCGCAAAGAACCTGAAAGTTTGAAAATAGCTTTAGAGGAAGTTGTACTGATACTGTTTAGCTGGAATATTAAAACTAAAATTTCCTCATAAAAGATCGTCTCTCCTCCTCAAAAACTAGTTCCTCAGAAATATATAGTTAAGTATTTTTAAATGTATAAGAATGATAATAAAAATAGGCAAAAAAGTGCAAAGAATCATGAATGAAAAAAAGTAAAAAAATACAGTGATTAAAGTGATTTTAAATGGAATAAAAAAAAATCATTATTCATTCATTTATGACGTCAGCCCTCCCCCACGAATCGCATAAGCGATTTTGCTCCACCAAAAGTTGCAGAAACGAGTTAGTAAACCAAACAAAAACGTGAGAACATTATTCTATAAACAATTACCACTATATACTGGGGGGGGGGGGGAGCAGACCCCTCCAATTGATTGAAATCTCCAGGGCATCGCAGGGCGATTCTCCTCATGAGCCGATCCCCACACAAGCCGACCCACAAAATTAGTCAAAATAGGTGAAAAATATTGGAACATGGACGAAGAAGCTCGCGGGGTATGGATATTCAGAATTACCTCCATGATAACAAGCTGATCTCCCACCGAACCATTCAGGAAGGGGTAAGCCAACCAGTATGACAGTTATGAAGACGGTCTACGGTGTCCTCAATGTTGCTCTAATAAGGATCATTTACATGCCCAACGGATACTCTACCATCTGCAACGGGATGGTGGACGTCGATAGGCTCGTCTCTGAGGAGGCCAAAAAGTCTGCAGATAATCGGGCTGGAAACTTTAATCCAACAAGAGATCCTTGCGCTTTGCACTATCCTCTTAAGAAGCCCTAACTCTTTCCTCACCGAGAACTCGTGTGGAGAGATCAAAGAAGAGTTCCCTAAGAAGCAAAAATGGGCCAATATTAATAAGGTAGAAAAAAATTGGTAAAGGGCAGAGCATCGTGAAAATCGTCTTCACTAAAATCGAGATGGCCCAGAGGGCAAAGAATGAAGGCCTTCTGGGTTTTTATTAACGGGTGTCGCAGGAGCAGACTGAGACAGAGGAGTATATCTCAGTCGAAAGCTGCTTTAAATGTTTCGCTTTCGAAACTTATCCGACGAGGGAATGTCAGGATAAGGACGTCACGTGTTCTAACTGCTCCGAATCAGGACACGGGTGGGAGGAGTGTTCGTCACAAAATCCCAAATGCCTAAATTGCAGAGTGGACCACAAGGCTTTGGCCATGTGGTGTCCCATCCGTAAAAAGGCAATCTGGGCCCAGAAAGAAAAAATAAAGGAGGAAAGGTCACGTACCTACGTGGAAGCAATGTCTCCACCCACAAATATTCCGGCAGAAAGGATAGACACTACAAAATTATTAATGCCGATTGAAGGCATGGAGATTATGGCGATGGTCATAATCGCCCACTTGTCCAACTTGACATACGAGTATATTTTCACATTCGCAAAAGAATTAAATCGCTTTTGAAAGAGAATGGAGTTAAGAAACAAACAGTGGTTGCCCGAAAACCCTCCGTCGGAAGATTTACTGAAGGTACATTCATCGACAACAAAAACGCAAACGAAATTATACAAAGAGAAACAGCGGAAGAAGATGAAGAAAACTCAAAGAGCGTAAGCTCAAACAAAGGCCCAAAGAAAACGAAAAAGATAGGAATGAATAAAGAAACACCCAGACCCAAGAAAAAGAACCATTAAGTACAGATTGCGACGAAGAAGAAGAAGAAGAAATGATCAAGTACGAAAGATTACCCATCACAATGAAGAAATAAATCCTGGAAAAGGGTTATCTCCTGGACGGAGCAGATGTCGACCTTAAGATTTTCAGCTCGCCCCTGAGCAAGCCACCGAAAGAGAGCTCGATACAGATGCTCCAAAAAATCAATTTAGGAGGTTCAAGTGGACCTTTAAGGGGCCATACTCTTCAAAATAAATCAAGTATCTGCTATCGGAGGGCGCAGTATACATCCCTGCATCCTGCGTCTACACGGTCAACATGCATCAGACCTTCAAACAAATAAGGACTGGACAGAAAACATTGGGAAAATTATAAAGTGATAAAATTAAAATAGTGATATATAATAAAAATGAATATTATAAAAAAGAGGAAGTTAGAACGATATAAAGTGTTGAAATAATAAAGTCTTAAGTTAATTAAAATAAATATAAGGGCAGCTCAACCTAGCCGCATGATTCATCATATTTTTCGACCTGTTCTGCTCGCGCGCCCACCTCGAGGCCATAATCTGCGAGTAACCTACGACTGACTCGTCTTGGAAATGTTTCAGTTCTAGCAAAAAGTAGGCGCACGCGCGCCGAATAACCTACTATCGAAAGGCACTGTATCTATACCCCGACTGCGTGACCAACGTCTCGTACCCTGCTCTGGCGAGCTCGTATAAATAGAGGCCCCCTTCTCTACTCGAGAGAGAATCGTTCTGGACATCGTTCAGCGAGGAACTTCTGCTATTATACCCTGCCAGCTTTGACGCTGAGTCCTTTTGCTGCTCAACGATTTTTGCTGTCTCCAACCTCGTACTGCATTTGTTCTCCGTTGGGAAGCCGATTACCATGGGCTAGTTAAGATTATCCCTCATCACTCTTCCACCTCCGCCCTTGGGTACTCCGCCATCTCAACCACCTCCACCCTTGAATACTTGGCCATCGAGTCTTCAGTCACCCGTGTGTCATTCACCCTCTAGATCGCGCTGCACGTGGGTCCTGCGTCATCTTGATCATCCACTCCACCTGTTGGTCCTTGGTCATCTCAATCGTCACCACCCGTGTGTTCTTTGTCCCTTGGATTTCCGTCAACTGGAGGTCGCTCCACTACTTTCGTATCAGGTATTTATAATATTTCTTTCGTCTTACGCCCTATAATTTTTTAAGTGCTCCTGTCAAGAATCATTGATTTTGTGTTATTCTTTTTATACCTCTTACCTAAGCAGTGTAGTTAATGATTTTTAAAGACCTGTGTTGTTTCGGCGTAAAGTGGTTAATTTTATAATATCCCTTATTATACGCGGATTCTATTTAATAACGACGTGTTGTCGTTAGGTAGTTTCGAAGTTTGTGACTTTATATTATTTTTAGTACCCTCTTGTACTCCATTGACAGGTTATTTTTCCTTTTGGTAAATAATACGGTTGAATTTTTCTGTGTATTTGTTTTACCATTGCGGGATATTTGTGCACCGTACGGGTAACCTTTCTGGTAACCTTTTTGATAACCTTTCTCTTGTGTGTATTTTGGGGCCGAGAAAACAGACTGAGTCACTCGTTTGTCCTCACAATAAAGTATCTTAAAAAGTTAGTTAATATAAAACGTATAAAAATAAAAGAGATTAAAGTAAAAACGAATCAGCATAGAACGATAGAGTTGCGTAAAATTGAAATCTTAATGATAATAAACTAGAATGTAAATATACTTTTCTTGGACTAATCCTAAAATAAGTAAATAAAATTTCAATATTAAATTAAAAGTATTTTAAAATAGTTATAGTGCTTAAAAGTGTAAAGTAAGAAGGTATTCGAATTAAACAGAAGCTTTAAATAATAGCAGCAAAAATATCTAGATACCAAAACTTAAATGAATATTTTATCTTTTTAAAAGTCATAATTCTAGAATGCATAACTGTAAATTTTCAATTTTAAATATTTATGTATTAGAAATACTATAATATAATATCTAAATAGCTAGTGTCCCCTGACTCCTGGAAGCATTAAAAATCCTACTTCGAATCATAGCTTTCTAATCTCCACACAATTACCCTGTCGTATGATTAAGTAGTCCTTCTTGACATTGGCTACCCTCCGTAGACGTGGGGAGGGAGGTGACAAACAAATATAGGGACTGTCTCCCTTTTAAGTACGTGGGGATTAAAGACTAGTGCAAATCCTAATATTGGTCAACTTGCGATACTATTTCAACAGGCTTCAGATGGTTATAGGATATAAACAAGTGAAACAAAATAAACAAACAACAGATGAGATTGACAAGGATACACTTTAACAATTACGTTAATCGTCCGCAAAGGAAAATTTAAATGAATTTACAAATAATGATATTGTCTGAGCCGTACGAGACACAATAATTACCCGAGCGGAATCGGGAGAAGAATACGAAGAGCCTTGCGGCCGGAGAGCGTCACGCCTCTTCGAAAAAGAAAATATAATGGTTTACAATTTTCTGGACGAGACCTCGAGTAGTCAGTGGGGGATAATTCTTTTCTGAGGAGCGTAGCTAAGCGCGTTATTCTTGACTAGGTCCTTTGTCTTTGATCTCCGTCGTTCCGAATAATGGTTTCTGCCAGCGAGTCCTAAGGGTGTCGGTTGTCGCTTGAGACTTGTGCGTAGTCTTTGTATGATTCCAATGACCTCCAAAATGCGGCATGAGTAATTTGGGAGTACTGCGTGAAAGCGGTGTGGATACAACTCGCGCTCTGAATGCTCTGAGAATACTGATTTGATTATTTCCGGACTAGGGAATATATACAAATCCGCCGGAAGCTCTTTTGTTTGCCGACGGAAGCGATTCTGACTTTTGTCCCCAGAGACAGGGCGGGGATGGTTTTAGCGCCATATTGCTAAATGGTGTCCCTGTTCCATTCTGACTTCGATATCGCTCCTGAAGTTTACAGAAAGGTTCCGATGAAATGTTCTTCGTCCATGAGATATTCCTTTTCTCTTTATTTGCGCGACTCGCTTCCTCTATCTCTCTCTCTCTCTCTGACATCTCCTCCCCCTTAAGATGGAACTTCCGGGAGAAGTGACATCTATAGAAATAAATAGATAAAGGTGTACAATACCTTGCGTCACAAAATGAATGGAAAAAATATATATATAAGCGGTCCTAAATCCACACGGAAAAGAGCATCTCACAGTGAAAAAAAATTAAATTCACCTGAAAAGAAAAATAGCAATGAGATACATGGTTAATAAAAAAGGAATATCAAATAAATACACGTAAAATAAAGACCTAGACACTTAAACAATGCACATAGATTGTCTCTTATCAAAAAGGACTAATTTACAACAATTAGGCTTATAAATACTGAGCTTTCAGAACAGGTCACATCTGCCTCAGCTACAAAATAATGAGTAGCGTTTATTTACAAAAGGTGTTCATATTTGAGACCGAAAGTTACGCAGACATATTTACATGAGAATAATATAGTAGGCTCAAAATCTTTGGGGAGTAAAATCTATAGGTTTTGGCTCAGGCTGTTGGCTATACAATTCTCGGAGCTTTTTAAATGCATTATTTTAAATTGAAATTCTGGGAAAATAAGCTCCAACGCATTGATCTCCCATTATTGTTTTTGATGTTCCTAAGGTACGACAAAGGGTTATGGTCAGTCTTGATCACGATAGCCAGGGCCTCGCGCTAAAATACTGCGTAGTTCTTTTCACGCCGTAGTAATTTTTGGCTAGCGTGCGCTCTGGAGAAACTCGTTATTAAGTCAGTATTGGAGCAATACGCACCCTATACCGTCATTTCTAGCATCCATCTTAATGCCAAAAGGTTTGGCGGGATTAGGCAATCGCAATATCGGTGCCGACGCGAGTTTACCCTTAAGCTGCATGAAACTGGCGATGGATGACTGGGTCCATACGAGTTGCTCAAGGGACTTCCTCTTCAAGAGGCAACACAGGGGATCAGAAAGGGCGGTAAAATTTGAAATAAAACGCCGATCAAAGGAGGCGGAGTCCATACAGGACCTTACTTGTTCTTTGGTTATGGGCAGTGGCATTTTTACCATGTATCGGATCTTATCCTCCTGCGGGGCTAATTGTTTCCTATGTGAAGTCGAGGTAATTGATGTTATTGAAGCCATATTGACATTGATCGGGAATATGGTGAGATTATGGTCCCTTAGCCTTCTAAGCAGAGCGTGAAGAGCGGTCAAGTGATATTCCGAATCATCAGCAGCCACGTAAATGTAATCATAATAGAAGGAAACGTGTGGCAGCCCATATAAATTCCGTCTCATCATCCGATTGTAATTACTGTAAGGAGTGACGAGACCAAAGGGAAGCCGACAAAACTGCATTATCACATTTTGGGCGGGAACTCGGTGTACCTTTTTACCTCTTCTCTCAATGGGATCTGGTAATAGGCCTTACACAGATTTAATTCGGTAATATACGTCGCCTTTTTGAAAAAATGAAGGTTTTGGTCGATTAGGGAATAGGCACGGCGTCGAATATAGTGATAGCGTTTAGTTCTCTAGAACCAATACATATTCTGTAGGAATTATCGGGTTTCTTTACCATTACAACCGGGGAACAATAATCTGAGTTGGAGGCTTCAATTATCTGTAACTTTAACAATTTCTCAACTTCGGCATTGAAATCTTCCCTTAAATGAACGGGCAAAGGGTACGCTTGTACATAACAGCCTCTTGCGTAGTTAATTGGATATCGTGCTCAAATTGGGGAGCAGAACCTAAATGTTCGAGATGACGTCACCGAATTGATCGAGAATAGCTTGGAGCTGGTTTCACTGAAGAGATGATAACTGGTCATTTATTTTGACCTCTGTTGAAATGGATTTCATCACATCTGGTACGAGCAAGGCGTAATCGTCGTCTTGATCTACGCATGCAATTTTGGCCATGCCCAAGGGTTCAGGTGGTAATCTGCTTCGACGTCTGATTCATCATCTATTGCCACTATTTTTTGGACTCCTGCGTGATGTTGGGGGGATCATACGCGGTAGCAGGGATTATCTTTAACGCGGTAAGAAAATCAAATTACCATATTTAAAGAATTCCTGCGTTTTGTTGTGGGCCTTAGTCTACAGAGGGAGAAGGGACTCACACTCCTTCTGATTTTTAGTAAAATCATCGTTAACGATGTTGCCATCATTTAAAGCACCAGGGGTTGCTAGGGGAGCGGGCGCTTCCAATTCTTGCTTCGCTGGAGAGTGGATGGTCACTGGTTGAGCCACCGGGGGTGAGGAAACTTTGGGGCTCTGCCCAATCAAAACGGCGCAAAACTTCATGGGTGCTGCCACTAATTATGCCCAGCCAGTGAAGTAGGTGCAGGAAATATGTCACTTTATAATGGAAAACCGATTAGCACGTCCCAGGTAGTCATGGATGATAGTGCACCGATCGTGATCCGGGCCTATCTGTGGAAGTAGCTCATCCGAGACCACGAGATACGTGCACCCTGGATCTCGAACGAGTGTGGAGATACGGCACCCGTTTACCGCACCTGTCTCGAATTGAAGGTCCCCAGGCTTGCTCTTATTGAACAAAAAGTTCACCTTGTGGCCAACGGGACCTGGTTCACTTGAAGAGACAGAAGTTTCTGGTGGAGACGTGGTCTGAGAAGGGGTGGCACTCACCTGGTACATCTGGTGGGAGAAGTTATTCCTCAACTAGAATTCTGAGTACAATTGTTTTTTACATGTCATTTGATTCCGCATGAATAACAAACGACGTTCCTCCTGGGGAACGCTAACGATAATGAGTTAAAGAGAATGGTCGCTCTTCTTGTTTGATTGGCAATTGAACAGGTTTCGGTTTAGTCTGACCTGTTACCTTGACAAAGCTTTCTTTCTTGTGAAGGACGAATTTGTGCTTCTTCATCTGCGATTTGGGAGAAGATGGTTCTAATTTCTTATCTTCTTTGGGGTAACAGTTGTGACTAAAGTAATATACGTCAGCCTCTTCTATAAACTCCTTGAAGCTGGTGCATCTTCTGTCCTTGATGAGTGACCTGATTTCGGATGTAAGCGATGCCAGAAATTGGTCATTTAAGATGAAATCAATCAAAGCATCGCAATCTTGGGTCACTTTTGATGCGTGCATCCAACCAGAAATAAAGGTGCCTTTGTATGGTATACCCGAATTGTCTAAAGGTTTGATTGGGTTAGATTCGACACTGCCTGAACTTAACATGATAAAAATCGGGAGGCATGTTATTGGCGGTGAGTAGCTTGGCCTTTAACGTGGAATAGTCAATTATTGCCTCGGACGGGAGGAAAATAAAACTATTCTTCAGGGGGTGTTCCAAAGAGGCAACAATTTAGATACACCGTCTGTTCTATATCCCAGTGATGGACCCTGAAATTCTTTTCGAAGTTAGTCAAGTACAAAGCTCCCCGTTAAACCCAGAGATTCTCTCTGTGCTTTGAAAATATCGAACGACGACATGATGCTATGCCGGTTCGCACAAAAAAAATGTAAACACGAAAGACTAGCAAATTTGTCGAACCTGAATTTAATCCATTGATAAGCACCGTGAAAGTGCAAATATGCATTTAACATGATCCAAAATAACGCACACCTAAAAAAAAAACACATGCAAAAGAACTCGCTTAATTCGCACAATGCGATCTATGTGATTAGCGAACAAGTCCTGGCGTAAATCCTAATACACAAGCCAAAATAACGCTGATAAATACAATTAAATATATACCACTCGTGTATCTAAGTAATTTAATAAGAGAATAACTGTATCCTTGATACCCTAAAACCACCAATTTTAGAAACCTGTCAAAAGAAACTTTTTTAACGATCCCTTAAACCTGTCACTAGATTAATAATGAAGGTACGAGGGGTGGTCAATAAGTTTTGCGAATCAGTAGGGAGAAACAGAGGAAGGGAGATGGCTGTTTGTGGGGGTGTTAGGACAAGTTATGACAAGTCAGTACCTGCAGCCGCACGCTCCTGCCTCGTCTATTCAAGAAGCAGTAGCTGATCGCAGATCTTCAGTCACAAATTTTTTAACAATGGAGAAGGTTTAGCACCGCGCAGTGATCAAATTTTTGACCGAGGAAGGCAAGAATGCAAAAAAGATCCATGAACGCATGGTTGCAGTGCACACCGACACCGCCCCTTCCTATGCAACTATTGCTCGCTGGAATAGGGAGTTCCGCCATGGTCGTGAGTCCCTTGGAGTTGATCCCCGCCCAGGACGTCCATGAGACGTGACCAACGAGGACAATGTGGCCCGTGTGGAGAGGATGATCCTTGAAAATCGACGGGTGAAGGTCGAAGAAATCGAGCGAGAACTTTGAATATCACATGGAAGTGTTATCAACATCATCCACGAAAATTTGGCCATGACCAAGGTCTCTGCCCCATGATCGACTTCAACGTCGTCAAAGTTCACAAGGCCAGATTTGCACAAGCTGTCCTGCGCGAGTGCGGATTTGAAGAGCTCAACCATCCCCCCTACGGTCTAGATCTGGCCCCTAGTGACTACTTTTTATTCCACCAGCTCAAGGCTGCACTGCGTGGACGCCGGTTTGTGGACGATGAAGATATCCAGCTCTCCATCCAGGAGTGGATTGAACAGCAGTCGGGAGATTTGTGGTTGTTGGGAATTCGAAGCCTCAGGGACAAGTGGCGCAAGTGCATTGAAGTCGAGGGTAGTTATATTGAAAATTAATAAAACACTTTTCCTCATATCTCGTTTCCTTATTTTCGAATTGCAAAACTTATTGACCGCTCCTTGTATATATATATATATATATATATATATATATATATATATATATATATATATATATATATATATATATATATATATATATATATTTATATATATATATATATATATATATATATATATATATATATTTATATATATACTAATATGTTGTAGGATCACGTAGTCCTTCTTGACCTTGGCTACCCTCTTTAGAAGTGGGAAGGGAGGTCACAAACAAATATAGGGACTGTCTCCCTTTTAAGTACGTGGGGATTAAAGACTAGTGCAAATTCTATTATTGGCCGACTTGGATACTATTTTAACAGAGTTTTAATGGTTATAGGATATAAACAATTGAAATAAAATAAACGTTAATGCTATACAAACAACAAATGAGATTAACAAGAATGATACACTTTAACAATAATGTTAATCGTCCGGCAAAGGAAGATTGAAATGAATTTACAAATAATGATATTGTCTGCGCCGTACGAGGCACAATAATTACCTGAGCAGGATCTGGAGGAAACTACAAAGAGCCTTACGGTTGGAGAGCTTGGCGTTTCTTAGAAGATGAAAAAGAAAATGTAATGGTTTACGATTTTCAGAGGAGCGTAGCTAAGCGCGTTTATTCTTCGTTCTTGATCTCCGTCCTTCCGAATAATGGTTTCGGCCAGCGAGTCCTAAGGGTGCCGGTTATCGCTTAAGAATTGCGCGTCGTCTTTGGATGATTTCAATGACCTCTCAAGATGTTGCGTGTGTACTTTGGGAATACTGCTTGATCACTGCGTAAACCTTGCTTGCGTGAAAGCGGCGTGGATACAGCTCGCGCTCCGAATGCCCTGAGAATACCTATTTGATCATTCCCGTGCTGCAGAATATATACGACTCCTCTGGAACCTCTTTTGTTTGCCAATGGAAGCGATTTCGACTCTGTCTCCAAAGACACGGCGGTGATGAAATTAGCGCCATATCGTTAAATGTTGTCCCTGTTCCAGTTTGACTTCGATATCGCTCCGGAAGTTTACCGAAAGCCTCCGCTGGAATGTTCTTCGCCCGTGAGATACTCTCTCTCTCTTGTTCTCGAGAAAGTAGAGGGAGAGGTGACGCCCCCTTTTAGCGGAAAGAGAGCTTGTGTGTACCCTTGACTTTTAGAACTATGTAAACGGGCTTACCTCTCTTTTGGGTACCCCTGGTAGGGCTTACTTTTCGATTTGCTCGGAAACGAGATTCCAGACTGAGTATGTCCTTCTTTTTTCTACTCTATCCTTCTCTTTTTTCACAATTATCCTATCTCTTCCACTTATACAAAAAGAAATATAACCCTACTTCTCTCATGTCACTCTTACCCTTTTTTGCCTCTTTCTACTTATAAGGATCTAGCAGCTGCCTCATGCGTCAAAAGAGATGCTTTAGAAACTCTATAAATAACGCCAATCGACGCTTACTGGTTTCCAGAGACTAGGACTAGAGGTTTCCTAGACATGGGGCACGATGAATGGGATGAGGGTAGTGCCCCGTTAACCCCTTTCCTAGTCCGTAATTATTGACCTTTCCCAGTGACCGTTGACGGATGCCTCTAGTAACATCAGTCCGAGGTGACGGCCCTTTGTTCCCAGGTTGGCTGCCAGGCCAATAAAAAGCCTTGGGTCTAGTCTCTTGGTGTGGTGGGATATCCATTAAATGCTACTCCGAGATCCTGGCCGTAGTGAAGGGAACTAGTAGGAGTTTAGTACGGGGCGTGCTCCGTTGTTCACCTGGTGAGAAATCGATGGCCCCTTGGGGGATAGTCAGTGCTGTTTGGTTGGGAGCCACGGCACGCCGAGGTTTGACGACTCGGTCGGACGAACAGCAGCACATGAAGCGTGCCTTCTGAAAGATCCGAAACGTCTCCGATCAATGGCGGGAGCGACTCACACGGGGCTAATTCACTCCCATCCTTAATTTTATTGAGTGGTCATAAAGTAGTCAGAGATATAAAGTTTTCAGCATGACTGGAAAGAAAGGACCGGCTGCTCTTAAATACACATGTTCAGTGTGCCTAACGGACAAGTGGTGCGTGGACATGCCGGAGGGGTGTTACTCCAAATGCCACCCGGCAAGTATCTGTACTGACTGTGTCCTTAAAGGAGAAGTGCAAGAGCGCAAGGATCTATATAAAGCATCTAAGGAAAAATCCAAAGAACTAGAGAGGAAGTTTCAGAACACAGAATCTGAACATGCGCGTCGTCTTCGCCGTCTCGAGGACAGAATCGTCGAGTTGTCCTCAAGACTAGAGGTTGAGTCGGCTACCGATGTATCTCCCACCGACAAGACCCTCTCCCAAGATGCGAGCACTAGATTGGCAGTGCTACTCCAGCCTTCTAACGTCCCAGAGCTGAAGTCAGCTGCTGCAAAACTGGCTCAACGCGCGAAAAATAAGAAGAAAAAGAGGAATAGAGGAAATAAAAAGGAAGAGAAGGTAGAAACAAAAGAAGAGAAAGCAGAAACAGAAGTTAAACCAGAAAAAGATAGAAAAAAGAAAGAAGAAGAAAAAGAAGAAAAATATGAAGAAGAAAGAGGAAACAGAGAAGTCGCTTCCGAAACGGAAGACTCTTTCCTCTGCAGCCAAATGGGCGAGGGTCGTCATTATCGGTAATTCTTAATCAAGGGATCTGCAACCTATGCTAGCGGCCAGCCTTCGCACGAGTGTGAGGGTAAGTTGCTTCTCAGGACGTGGGAACCACAAGATAAGAGTAGAGGGTGAGAAATCTCAGATTAGAGTTCAGTCGTTGGCCTGATGGTAAGTGACAACGACCTATACCTTAGAGGAGGTAGGGTAGGCCCTACAAGCAAGGTCCTTTAGACGTTCATGGGGGCTGTGGATGACTGTGGGTTGAAAACCCGCATACCTGTCATGGTCGGGGTGCTCCCGAGAAAATGTCCAAGCCGGATCGCTCACTCGAGGAACGTTGCATTGAACCGACGACTAGCAGAATTAAGTATGTACGGCGGAATGGAGTGTCTTTTGTCGACCCCTACCGCATCTTTTATGGTAGGAGCGATCTCTATCAAATGGATGGGGTGCACCTTTCCTTTAAAGGAAAGGCTGTACTCTCAAACCTGATACAAGATGTCGTTGAGCGGACTCAAAGGACGGTCGGGCCCAAAGTGAGGGTGGACGTGTGCCAGTACGCCAAAGTCACCCCTGGAACGACCTTCACGGAGTTCGATGGAAAGGTTGCCACCACACTACAAAAATAGAACAGAGAGACAAGTAAGACAGGAAACGGAAAGTTCTTCTGTTTAATGCGAGGTCAATCAGAAACAAGTTTCTTGAACTTCGTGGCCTCGTAGCGACGGAAGAACCTGAAATGGTGGCAATAACAGAGTCGTGGGTAAAAACCTCAAACTGTGATTTTGAAGGTGACTTTACGATTCCAGGTTACCAACTCTTCTAAAAAGATATGCCAGACAGTAAGGGTGACGGTGTGATGTTGTATGTCAAGGATACACTCATATCGACGAACTGCAACATTGTAGCCGACCACGAGCTACTAGGAGTTGACCTAGATATAGGTACTGCCAGATACATGACCCTGGTGCTTAACAGATTCCCTGCCCAAGTCGTTGAAAAGGAGGACAGGGATTTGTACTGGCTGCTAGGTGAACTTGTACGAGACAGAGTGTGTATCGCTATGGGTGATTTAAACACTAAAGTTGACTGGGAAACGTAAGAAACCTGTGGCGAGAATGCACTACTCCTAGAGTTCGCGAACAACGATTTCCTGACTCAATAGGTGAGAGAGCCGACGAGAGGCAATAATACCCTCGACTTGGTTTTTACCTCTAAGGATGACATCGTTGAAGATCTCTCGGTAGGCGAAGAGCTCCATGGCAGTGATTACCGACAAGTCAGATTTATAGCCAAGGTCCTCAAGGAAGAGTCTGCGAATAGTAAATCGAGGGAACTTGATTTGAGAAGAGCGGAATTTGCAGGTCTTTGTGCTGGCTGACTGATGCGAGGCTAGAATTATACTAGGATGTTGTAGATTCGGGGAATAGATTCCAAACTACGTTAATGAGTCTTCAATCATGTTTCAGCCCTTTGAAAAGCCTTCGTCGGTCTTCCGTTCAACCAAAGTGGTTTAATCGAGAAATCGGTCTACTGCTGAGGGAGAAGAGAACGATGTACCGGTAGTTAAAGATTTCTGGAGACTTTGAGGAGTACCATAGGCTAGCTCGGAGGGTGAAATCCAGCATAAGGGCGGCAAAGCGTGCCGAGGAGCTCCGAGTGGCGAGAATCTGCGAGGAAAATCCCAAGAAGTTCTTTGGTTATGTAAATAGCCGTAAATCAATCCATTGCACGATTGGCCCTTTAATGAATGAAGAGGGGGAATTAAATCACTCAGATGCAGAAAATGCTAACCTCCTCAACGACTACTTCTCTTTAGTGTTTACTGAAGAATGTGGTACCATCCCCTAGCTCACGGATGCTTACTTGGGGCAAAAGCTGGAAGAAATGGACTTTACCCAAGGAGAAATAGAAAAAAGATCACTAATCTAAGGACGAATAAGTCGCCGAGTCCGGAAAGGTTTCTACCTAAAGTGTTAAAAGAAGTGCGCGATGAAGTGTCCAGACATCTGAGCATAATCTTCAATGTGTAAATCAGGACCGGATGCGTTTCTAGAGAGTGGCGTGAAGAAGAGGTGACTCCTATCTTCAAAAAAGGAGATCCAAGCTAGCCGTCGAACTACCGACCTATTAGCTTAACCTTAATAGTTGGTAAAATCATGGAAAGCATCTTGGTAGACAAAATGACGTCATATTTAGAGTCTAAGTTGCGATTGAGGAGTTCCCAGCATAGGTTCCAAAGGCACCGGTCGTGCCTAACGAATCTTGTGGAATTCTTCCACTTCGTTTCTAGTGAGCACGACCAAGATAAGGTGGTGGATGGTATCTACTTAGACTTTCAAAAAGACTTCGATAAGGTACCACACCGCCGCCTCCTCCGGAAAGTGCGTGCGCTGGGCGTAGACGGAAATGTAGCAAGTTGGATATAGAATTGGCTAAGCGGCAGACGGCAACGGGTGGTGCTGAATGGACAGGCTTCTAAGTGGATGCCCGTCACCAGCGGTGTACCTTAACTTTCTGTCCTGGGACCACTACTAATCATCATCTATGTTAACGGCATGGATGATGACATAGTTGCGAAAATTTCTAAATTTGCCGACGATACCAAGCTTGGCATGGACGTTGCAAAGGAAGGAAACACTGCTCACCTACAAGAAGATCTCCGGAAGATTCGGGAATGGTCAGACACGTGGCAAAAGCCTTTTAACGTGAACAAATGCAAAGTAATGCATATCGGCCAGCGAAACCCCCATTCACGGTAAAACCTTAACGGCACTACTCTCGAACGCACTGACACCGAGAAGAACTTGGGTGTAACAATCACTAGTGACCTCAAGTTCTCGAAAGGGTGCATAGTAGAGAGACGGAGAAAAAGGCCCAAAGGATGTTAGAATATATAAAGCGACAGTTTGGATATCGAAACAAGGAAATAGTACTCTGTTTGTACAATTCACCTGTCCGACCGCACCTGGAGTATGTCGTACAATTTTGGAGTCCTTCTTTTCGAAAGGATATCGCGAGATTGGAACGTGTGTAATCCAGGGCAACCAAACTGATTGCCTCTCTGACACAAAAGTTACGATGATAGATTAAGTGAACTAGATCTGTTCTCGTTGGAAATCCGGAGACTGCGTCGTCAGCTTATCGAGGTGTTAAAATTATTTCGAGGCTTCGATAATGTAGATTACAGTGATGTCTTCCAACTTAGTGAGGGCAGAACTAGAAATCACGGCTACAAACTTGAGCTGAAGCGTTACCACCGCGATATGTGTGGGATATTTTTCACATACAGCATCTGTGGTAGCTGGAACGCACTTCTAGTGGAAGTTGTCAACAGCATTTCTGTTGATCAGTTCAATTCAATACTGGACAAAGTCTTGAAAAGTGGCCGTGTGGGCACGTAAGCCTTTGAGCAGAACTGTGCCTGCTCGATGGCTAGTCCAAAGGTACCCCATTTGAATGGACCGTAAGGTCTTATAGGGTACTTGTTATCCTTGTAACTCCTTTTTCTTTATCTGCGGGACTCGCTTTCTCTCTCTCTCTCTCTCTCTGACATACCCTTTTCCCCAATATTAACTAACCTTATAACTAACGTTGTTACTTAATACCAAATAAATCACATGTAAATGAGCCTCCTGTGTGTCCTTACCTTCGCCGTGAAATTGAAGAACAGACTGGTCAGCATCAACTTATATGACTATATATATATAAATCATTATGTGTATATGATTTTGTCGAGAATTTTACTTCAGAAACTAAAAATTCAGAGAAACCTTTCGCCAATTGGAGGTAAATCTTAAAATTTACTGAACTTAAAGCAGATACCAAATTTCCTCAATATAAAGATGGTCAAAGGTGCTTTGCAATTACACACTAAATTCGGACGTTAGAAGAATTCCTTCGCTCTAATGGAAGCGCCTCCCCTCTCCATCGAGTAGATAAAAGGTCATTAGAGTGCCGCCGCCTCAGTTCCCTAGTGCCAGGTAGTCTCCTATTCATTGCCACCAGAGTCAAGTGCCTTCCTCACATGTTTATTCCCTACTTTCCTCTACACAGTGAGATTCACGTTTGTTCTGTTGAGCCCTGTTATATGTTATACGAGGGTTACAATTTGCATTCTTTGACCAAGTATTAAACCATGACGTGGTTTACATCGACTCTGTCTTGGCTATTCTCTTTTTATTTGGAAATCTTGTTTCTACCCACGTTTTTCTTTGAGTAAAGATTCCCTCGTTGGTATCACCAGTTTCCTCTCTAACTTTACCAATCTCTTTACATAGTGGTATTCCACAACTTTCTGAAATTATCTTTTTACGGAAGATCAACCGAGGATTTTATCTTGTAGCATTGCCTTCAATTGCAAAGAGTATGATCATTTATACCATATTGTCGCATTTAATTGGATGAAAGATAATAGTCCATTGCTGCACTCATTGTAGTGACATGAAATTCTATGTAGAGTGATAGATAGTATTTATTTATACTACAGCAATGTATGCATTTAAATTCATAATTGGAGGCAGCACACCAAGTTGAAATTATTAAATGGAAATCGAGCCAAGAAAGTCTCTTACTTTCACAGAGACACAATCTCTCTCATAATCTCTGTCTCTCTATCATATTCATTCTCTTTCATATTCACTATAACTCTCCTATTCACCCTCTCACCTATTTTTTCTCATTCTCTCTATATCCTATTATCTCTCTCTATCTATATTCTTCGCTCTCTCTCTCTCTATTCCTTTATGTCACTCTCTTTATCCTTCCCTCGCTCGCTCTATCTCGAATTCTCTCTATAATTCTCTCTCCGGACGAGTATCAGATTCTCATTATGTCTCGCTCTCTGTTTGTCTCTCTCTCTCTGTTTATCTATGTCTCTCTCTCTCTCTTTGTTTATGTATCTCTCTATTTATGACTCGGTCTCTGTTTATGTCTCTCTGTGTGTTTATGTCTGTCTTTCTCTATCTCTCTCTCTCTCTCTGACTTATCTCTCTCTAGGTCTCGGTCTTTGATTATGTCTCCGTCTCTGTGTATGCCTCTGTCTCAGTTTATGCTTATGTTTATATTTATGTCCCCTTTCTCTGTCTCTGTTTAGCTACATGTATATATCGCTGTATCTGTTTAGCTCTCTGTTCATATCTGCCTGTGTTTATGTCTTTGTCTCTCTCTCTTTCTCTCTCCCTCTCCATCTCTCTGTCTTCTCTCTTTATCCTCCCCTTTCCCTATCCCCCTTTCTTATCCCCTTCTCTCTCTCTTTTTCTTCTATTATTGACCTCCAGCCTCCCCTCCTTCTCCCTTCCTCCATCCATTCCCGCTCACCACTGAACACATTAAGCAAACCATGACCTACCTTGTTTAATATAATCATTAAACTTGTGAAGTCGTTACACTTGTGATTTGAAAGCAGTTCCTCCTCTCTCGATAATCCTGACCGTTCCATTTTCCTTTCCTGTTTGTGTCAGGCTTGTTGTGGAGTGGTGGAGGGGTTGTAAAAGCCGAGTTCAGGCCTATATAGGCCTGTAAATAGAGCTCGTGAATCACCGCTCACGCCTTTCGGCTATGTTGTTTTCCGAACCACAAATAAGGGACGGCGGAAAAAAAGCGAGAATAAAGATGCCACGTGATTTATTTTAATTAAATCCTAATAAAGTGTATAAAAAGAGAGGGAGTATAAAGAAATTAAGGACAAATGATAGAAGAAACACATCTTTTTATAGGAAATTGCGCCAGCACTCACTGTCATCTGCGCGGTCCCGTCTTCTTTGGAGGGAGTGGGCTTTAATTTCGGTAGTCCTGTGTTTTGATACCCACCCACGATCGGAGAAACTTTCGTGGCCTAAGTGTTAGCCACTCGCTCCGCTGTAGAGGAGAGTAAGTATGAAATCACTTGCAACAGTTTCCAAGGTGGCATCACGTGGGTTCTGTAGTAAGGAAGAGAAAACGGTGATGCAGGGCTGGATCTGTCGGCGCACCCTCTAAATGGTGGCAGCCCCCAGCGACCGTAGAAATCAATTTTTTTCTACATTGGCCTGGAATCGAACCTGCACCTCAGGCGTGGAAATACAACGCAGACACTTACTTAACGTCATCAACCTAAAGAGGAACAAGCACGTACAAATCTACAAATTTAAATATCTTTACAGCGGGAGAACGTGAACGTGGCTCGAGTAACAAAAAGAGGAGACTACCTAAGGCTTCACCTCAAGCGAGGAGAGGATGGTAAAGCCCCTGCTACCCCTGAAACCTAGATAAAGCGCAAGCCCTCACTCCCTCAGTGTGAACACCCACAAAACGGTATCAATTGCAGCATGCTACAGCTGACATCTGAATCATATCGTACCCTCCCGAACATCCAACAGGAAGGTCTGTGGCTATATGCCTTTTACAATTTTTCACATCCCCTATCATCACCACTTCTTTGCCAATTTCTTCTTAGGAACACGAGTGGACATTCCCTCGTTCGTTGTCGCTTTAAAATAAATAATTAGGATGGGAACGAAGGGAGCGCAACTCTCTTCGTCTTTTCTTCGATCCCCTGTAATGTCCCATGGCTAGGGAGACGACTAAGGGTAAAAAAAAGGCCCAAGATCGAACCCAGCGTCGATGGGACTCGAGTGCAGCTACAGAGTCAACCCCGTCTCAATGGAGATTCGGTGAGACGTCCCTAAATAAGCGTGAATAAGATTTTCCCCTTCAACTAAATGAGTGGTAAAATGGTGCATTGAAATTATCGAGGTGCGACGAGTGTTTGAAAAAAAGGTATGGGGAAAAATTCAATATATTTTCTCCAAAAGCTTTTATTTTTCTGATAAAACAATGAGTATTATGCAATTATAGTCAACAATTTAACATTAAGAAACTAAAGTTCGCATTATAAAAGAATATAAACACAAGAAATTAATATTTTTTGGCTATTGGGGCCAAAATAAGCAACTATTGATTTTTTTACCCAATTTTTTTCCTTTTGTATGTTTACGTATATTTATGTATACCATATAGGTACTTAATTTGGTAGGTTTTATTTGACTGAGGGTATGATTTTAGTGGGTACACTATTAGCTGTCTTTAAGCAAAAAACTATTTTAATCTAACCAAACCTAAACTAATCTAACCTAACCTATATTTACCTAACCTAATCTTGATGATTTTAAAGTTAAATCGTCAATTATAAAATCATTTTATTAAAATTCCTTTCTTTATTTTTGAAGGACCCATCCAAAGTAAAAGAGTGCCAAATAAGTTAATAATTAATGGTTTAACTTTAAAATTATCAAGGATAGGTTAGATTAGGTTTAATTAGATCAAATAGTTTTTTGCCTTAAAAACAGATATGTTTTGACAAGGACTTACCCAAGCTAATAGTGTACGGTTTAATGTCGCATTTAATTTTTAATAATTTTCCTATCAGATATAGGTACTAATTTTATTCAATATGGGTAAGATTCAAGGCTCAGGCCGCAAAAATTCTAAAATAAATAGGCTATTTAAGGACTCGATGAACAGTAAATTTAAAGGTCCAAGAGCAAAGTGTATATTTTGTTTGAAAGAAGTACCAAAAAATGGCTCACGAATGATAAAACATATGAAGGAATGCAAAAAGTGCTATGACTCAGTGAAGATAAAATATTTACCAAGTGGAAAAATGTCTGATACTAGTGACTACGTTAAATCTATTAGTGTGGAAGATAACGCAGGTGCTTCACTTGATTCACATTCTAATGTATCATTTGAAACTGATACTTTTGAAGAACATAATAGAAGCCCACAAAGGATTGCCCCAATTCTTCTAAAGCCAAGTTGTTCCTCAATCCCTTGTGCGAAGACATCAAGAAATCTGGTCTCAAAAAAATTGGCACCTCAATAAAAAAAATCAGTGCTTTCATAGATCAAATGAATGATAATGATAATGTAGGTATTTAAAATTTAGGTAACATGTAATTAAAATTAAGATTTAAATTTCACAACTCTTCTTGAAATAGCCTGAATATATTTAATAAAAAACTCAATTAAATGCAGAATAAAAATGATTTCAGTAGAGAAAACCCTACTGAACTTGAAAATGCAAATATCCTATTTTCTCTATTGAATATATTACTCGTATATACCTAACTATTTATTTTTTTTAGTTGGTAAATATTTAAATTCAATAACAGGAAAAGTGTGAAAAACAACTTGCAAATGCAGTATTTGTTAGTGGATGTTCACTCAGGATGACTGAGCACCCAGAGCGGGTAACCAATATAATGAATATGCATCTGATATAAGAGAGATCATCAGTTCCAAGTATTGGCTTGAATTGCGATGGATGGAGAAATGTAAGGTATGTATTTAAAAGAAACATTTTGCCAATTAATTTTGATATGCTTTTTTAAATAAATTCTGATATATTATGACAAAAAAAAATAATTATGGCTCTATTTTTTTAATAGAAATGAAGGAATAATCAATTTCATTGTTATAACTCCAGAGCCTATATTTTAAAAGTTTAATTACTTTTCACAAATTAACCCTTTGATATCTAAGAATGAGAACATTCTTCCCATTGTTTGATAAGTTGCCTACGGCTTAGGCATGACATAAGCATGATCATTCTTTTGAAGTTTGGACATATGCTATTTGATATAATGAAGACGTTTTTCTCCTCCAATTAATTAAAAGACAATACCTGTTTTGAACTAATAAGGATTTGTGAAATTGTGACTATAGGTATTCCGAAGTGAACTTTAGCTTGATTAAAAATCTAAAATATTTATCGTATTTTCTATACAGGATCAGAACGACATACAGGAGAATACATAAGCCAGTTAATTTTCGAGGTGATAGAGGATATAGGTCCAACCAAAGTAGCAGCTTTATTAACAGATAATGCTTCAAACATGAGATCTGCATGGGAAAAAGTTAAAATTCGGTACCCTCACATTCATGCATATGGGTGCTTAGCTCATGCTTTGCACTTACTATTTTCTGATGTAAAAGAAAATGAGACAATTGCTAAAACCCTCAAGACAGCAATAACAATTGTAAAAACAATTAAACACTCTCAAAAACTATGTCCGTTCCTCAAAGAAGAAAATAATAATAAAGTTTCTCTAAATATGCCTGTTAAAACCAGGTAAGATAAAGCATACAGATATTGTCAATGTTATAGTTGGTGAATCATATCTAGCTTTTAACTGAAATAAGTGATATTAAAGACCAATAAATTTTATTAGTAGTTATTTTCAAACTTTAAAAGTGTTTTGGAAAAAGCAAAATATTTTTAATTTAAAATGGTTAAGAATGATCATGATTCATGATTATGCATTATAATTTAAACTCCATCAATATTTTAATTTATATTTATCTTCAGATGGGCTTCAGATGTTACTTGCTTAGAAAGCATAATTCAAAATAAAGCAGCTCTCAAAAGACTCTCAAATGCTGAGAAGGCAGCTGACTTGATTGATACCAATAATTTGAGGTCCTTAATTCAATCCAACTCTTTTTGGAATAAAGTAGAAATGCTTTTCAAGTCACTGTGCCCAATAAAGGATGCAATATTGTTGTGCGAAGGAGATGGAGTTGAACTATCTGTCGAGGAATAGGCCGAGGGGTGGTTGGAGTTTTCCCCGACTCTTATATATATATATATATATATATATATATATATATATATATATATATATATATATATATATATATCCTATTATCCCGAATGTAGAGGAGTCGTCATACTACTCCTTATACTTCGTTCGGCCCGTGTCCTGAATAGGTTTATTGACTCGGAGTGCTTAGAGGTTGGCTACCGAGAGATTGGAATTAACTTTGCCACCAAGCGACCCAAAGGAAGTTAGATACACAACAATATAAAAATAAAGTTTTAATGAACACTAAACAAGAATATATATATATATATATATATATATATATATATATATATATATATATATATATATATATGATAGAAAGGTTTGAGGCCGCTTAATTTCAACCGTTATCACATGTTGTTTAAAAACACGATGCTACCCACGTGCATCTTTGCCTTGAAGCCGGGCGCATTACAGCCGCCACCTGAGTCAATGTTTAAACATGGAGGTGTATCTTCCCCCTTCACCCCATGCGCCGACCTCGCCAGATTGAGTTAGGCTTATGGGCAGATAAGGTATTGTTCTCAGGCTCGGCTGTGCATTTCCTCGAAGCCCCCACTACATTGTCGCCTACGCCAAGGGGATGTCCCGACTATTTATTTGGAGACTTTACCACTAAGATCAGATTAGAGATCCAGATTTTCTTCGCGAGACATCACTACGGTCCAGTCTCACCTTGTGCACCAAAGGGCCCTCGACCTCGAAATCCACCATCACTTGTCCAGAAGAAGGACAATATCCCGGGATTGAGTGCCAAGGTTCGAGCCTTCGTAGCGCCAAGTCCACTAGGCTTCACACTGTTGTTCAGAAAGGGAACAACGTTAGAACAGCCATGGTTCTTTTGAGCCCGTTGACAAGAAACGGTTCTCCCCCCCCCTGTTGTTCAGAAGAGAACAACGTAGAACAACCATTGTTCATCCAGCCAGTTCGCCAAGAAACGGTTCTCACCCTTCCCCCTTGTTGTTTATAAGAGAACAACATTAGAACAGCCATTGTTCTCGAACCCGTAGACAAGAGACGGTTTTCACCCCCCCTTGTTGTTCAGAAAAAACACAACGTAAAACAGCCATTGTTCTTCAAGCCTGTTCGTCAAGAAACGGTTCTCATTCCCAAGACGCCACGTCAGGATCATTCAATTCACCCCCCCTTTCCTTCGGCTGGAACTCGCCAGCGGACCGAAAATTCCTTCACGTTGCCTTGCTCTGCACAACAAGTGTATTTACGTAAGCTGAACGTTACCTTTGAGTATTTAACCCTTTTGACAACTCTATCTTGTGCTTTAAATGGTTTAGCGAACCATCCCATCCCTTCAACTTTAGATTTGTTTTACCTCTCTGAATCCTGGGATTAACTAGATTCCCCACGACCCTTTCCATTCTCTGTTTATGTCAATATTTTCCGTTTTGTGTGTTGTTGATAGTTTTTATTAATAAAACTCTATTTTATTAATGATAGCAATATTATTATCCTTGAGCTCAGTTCTACTTCTTAAGCATATCGAAGATAAATAATATCGGTCAACCCAGACATCCACGCACTCTAAAGATAATTAAATAAGTTCCCTCAACGAATAGTTATATATGGTATATCGTCGAGAGTCCATTCTACGACATATATATATATATATATATATATATAGTATTTAAATTTGGTATCAAGTGTGTAAGGTTTAACGCTATATCTTTACAAACACTGGTCTCAGTCGAGTAAAGCATAGTGTTATTCGTTATAATAATAGAGTATAGTAGTTCCCTTTTATTTTAACGATTGCTATCCCTTTTTTTGAAACTTAAGAAGCTGGAGTAGCTCAAGGAACTGTTATAATAATTTGTTTGTGTTTTTTTTTGTTGTGTGATTTTAGTCAGTGGTTATTTAGATCGAGAAACTAAGTACGAATAGGTCAGTGCCCATATTTAAGCAAGCTAATTCTCTAGAAGGCATAATTCTTGTTGCAAGGAATTTTAGTTGGTGGACTATTGCGCCCCAAGTGCAAAGATGACTCAGTTCGAAACCTTTAAAGCGCAAGGAGAGTCCTTGGGACTTTCCGTAAAAGAATTAATTGAGTACATTCAAGAGAAGCAAAGAACGGAAAGAAAAAAGTTGAGAGAAGAAAGAGAAAGAGAAATCCAACGAGAAGAAAGAGAAAGAGAAATCCAACGAAAAGAAAAAGAAAGAGAAAGAGAAATCCAACGAGAAGAAAGAGAGGAACGGAAAAGACAAGCTGAACTTCATTATCAGATTGAATTAGCTCGTGTTGAAGCAGAAATACAGTCAGCGAGTTCACGTTCAGAACCCCCCCTCCCCCCAATCTCCCACTAAAGCTCCCCAGTTTCAAGGTCGGAGAGGATTTCGGAGCATTTTTAGCCCACTTCGAAAAGATCCTCGAAATCAATAACATGGATCTGGAGGCTGAAGGTGTAGTCAGATTACTTCCCTTGTTAAATTGTAAATTGTGCGAAATTTTTATATCTTTACCATCTGAATGTACAATTAACTACAGCACCTTAAAAGCTGAGTTATTGGCCGCTCATAATATGACTCCTGATTTCTACCGCCAAGAATTTCGAGGAGGTCGTATTAAGCCCGGAGAGACGTTTCGTCAATTCGGATACATTCTTCAAAGGAATTTTAAATTTTAGGTAGAATCCTCAAAGGTTGATCCTAACTACGAGTCCTTAACGGACTTCGTGTTGCGGGATCAATTTTTGGCGTCTCTCCCGACGGAGATCCGCGCGTTCGTCAAGGATCGTCGGTGCCAGACCTTTTAAGAATGTACCGAAGAAGCGGATGTCTATGCTGCAAGCCATAATTTATACCCAAAGGAGAATCGAACTTCTCACCAGCCCCCCAACCAGGAAAGAAGGAAGGATTCGCGCCCCTTCCCAGGAAAGCTGACGAAGTTTCCGGGCCCCGTAAAACCCCAAAACTTCCTTCCACAAAACCAACAACGGGACTCCAAACCTCCCGTTAAGATTTCTCCTCCATCTCTCCTCCCGAAGCGACCAATCATATGCTTCACCTGTGGTGTAGAAAACCACATGAGCTGGAATTGCCCCCAAAATTCTAGGCTTAAAAGCGAACCAGCCCACCAAGTTAACCAGATTAATGCCACCCCGGCTTCCCCGGTGGTGCATACCCAAGCAGCAACTTCTCCCCCTCCGTCAGGCCACCAGGTAAATTTTATTTTTGACAAAAGTTCACCGGGAACTTTGAAATATGAGGAGAGCAGCGTGAACGGCTGTCGAGTATCGACTCTCGTCAGGGACACAGGATGTACGTGTTTCATCGTTTCCGACGAGCTTCTTCCCCCAGTGGACCCTAGCTACGAAATTTGCGGTGGTACATGACTACCTTGGGTGGGTGAACCAATTCCCCGTCGTTAGATGTTACATGCAGTGTCAATATTATGATGGCAGGGCTGAAGTCATTTCAGCACCCATAAAATTCTGTTCTGTACTTATAGGACAGAGCCCTCAAGTAAGATCCGACCCTGTGTCCCAGGCCGCCCTTACTTGAGGTCGAGCTAAGAAGGAAGCCCAGGAGTCCGTCTCCCTCAGAACCTCGATACCGTCTGAATTCTCGGAGATCCTCAACCAGGACTTTAGGACGGCACAAAAGAAGTGTGAAGCACTAACACCCTTATGGGATAAGGCCCAAAAACCAGGACACGGAGACTGTCCGTGGACCCAAAGTCATCAGGTACCTGGAGCAAGGTGGCTTACTTTATCGATCCGCCGAGGACAGTAATAACGCTGTTACTACTGTCCTATGCCTTCACGATCCCATGTCCCTATAGTGCTCAAAGTGGCTCATGACAGCATTTTTTCCGGTCACTTTAGTCACACTGAAACGGGCCAGCACATTTTTAAATATTTTTATTTGCCGGGTGCTGCAGCTGACATCTTAAAGCATTGTCGATCTTGCGATGTGTGTCAGAAGACGTCCCTAAGGGGCGGGTCAAACCTGCTCCCTTACAAAGGGGACCAGTCATTACTGAACCCTTCTCCAAAGTGGCCATCGACCTGGTTGGCCCTATCCAGCCCCCTTCGAGTGAAGGGCACAGCTACATTTTCACATTGGTAGACTTTGCTACCCGTTTTCTTGAGGCTGTCTTCCTTCGCCGAATCGACAGTATTTCTTGCGCAGAGGCCCTCATTTCCATCTTTTTAAGGGTAGGCGTTCACAAGGAAATACTCTCCGATAGACGCCGACAATTCACCTCTGAGTTGATGGAGTACGTAGGGAAGCTGCTCATGGTAAAGCCCCTTTTTACCACCCCCTTCCGGCCAGAGACAAACGGGATCTGCGATAAATTAAATGGAAATTTAAAATCCATTATTAAGAAGATTTGTGCCGAGCAGCCCCGCGAATGGCACCGATATCTCCCCGTCGTCCTATTCGCCTATCGGGAAATTCCCCACCGTACATTAGGCTTCGCCCCGTTCGAGCTCATTTATGGACGTAATGTACGCGGGCCACTTAGTATTTTAAAAGAGTTGTTAATCAAGCCCCGAAGGATCAAGAACTCCAGTCATCTTACGCCTATGTCTTGGACCTAAGCCAGAGGCTCGAGAAATGCGCAAACACCGCCTATGAAAATGCCGATGTCAATTTGGAAAAATACAAAACCTATTTTGAGGTCAGGTCCGAAGATCGTAAATTTAAGCCCGGTGATGAAGTACTCCTGCTTCTTCCCACAGCCAGTAATAAATTACTGAGCCAATGGAAAGGTCCGTACTCGGTCCGCGAGGTACGAGGACCGGTAGATTACCTCATTGGTACCCCAGCAGGCGATAAGCTCTATCACGTCAACTTATTGAAAAAATACCACCGACGCGCCCATGGAGATACGTTCGTAGCACTGGACGAAACATCGGGGCTTAAAGAGGATTACCCCGCGGAGTCCCTTAATGTAATCCAGACGGTTTTCACCCCCCTTGTTGTTCAGAAAAAAACACAACGTAAAACAGCCATTGTTCTTCAAACCCGTTCGTCAAGAAACGGTTCTCATTCCCAAGACGCCACGTCAGGATCATTCAATTCCCCCCCCCTTCGGCTGGAACTCGCCAGCGGCCTGAAAATTCCTTCACGTTGCCTTCCTCTGCCCAACAAGTGTATTTACGTAAGCTAAACGTTACCTTTGAGTATTTAACCCTTTTGTCAACCCTATCCTGTGCTTTAAATGGTTAAGCGAACCGTCCCATCCCTTTAACTTTAGATTTGTTTTACCTTTTTAAATCTCTCTGAATCCTGGGATTAGCTAGATTCCCCACGACCCTTTCCATTCTCTGTTTATGTCAATATTTTCCGTTTTGTGTGTTGTTGATAGTTTTTATTAATAAAACTCTATTTTATTAATGATAGCAATATTATTATCCTTAAGCTCAGTTCTACTTCTTAAGCATATCGAAGATAAATAATATCGGTCAACCCAGACATCCACGCACTCTAAAGATAATTAAATAAGTTCCCTCAACGAATAGTTATATATGGTATATCGTCGAGAGTCCATTCTACGACAATATATATATATATATATATATATATATATATATATATATATATATACATACAAATAATGTGCTTTGAGAGATAAATTAGTAAGTTAATCTCGGATATTTCACTTGGCTTGAAAATTACTATTCAATATAAACATCCTTATACACTTGTAATGCTTGTAAGCTTCGCGATGAAGTCGGGGAATGTGAAAGGGAAGGGTAACCTTGGAACCTGGGGTCGGGCGGCGCTGGTGAGTGAAAGTGGTGAGGTAAGGGGTGGAGACGATGAGGTAGGTTCTCCAGGGACTGACCTGATCCTACAATTCCATTACGATTCTTGCTGGAAGAAGGCGGTGAGGGGAGATTCTTGTTACAGAAGGACCCACGCTCGTGAATTCCCACGAATCTTGGGTGCCTCTGCGAGGGTTGGGGGGGCGAAGTGACCTATCGAATTGTAGGATCACTGAGAAAAGCCGAGATGTAGTTCTTTCGCTTAAGGAACTAGAGTGAGGCTCTTTGTAGCTTCGGCTCTTACACGTGAGTACGAGCTTGGGTATGCACTGCCTTGCAGACCAACGGTGTAAGGAGCCTTCCTAACTGGGACCAATCTCCTCTCTGAAGACTTGATGCTTCGACAAATTACCACTACACCGGTAGATGGAAATTCCTGCCCAGCCAGACGCTGTGCAAGCTCTACTGAGGATTAAAAGAATTCCTATTTTATACTCGAAACTCGGCACGGGTTCTCAGGGCACCGGAAGTAGATTAGATGTCAAGCTACTCCATTTCGTCCTTTATAAACTTCCGGCAACTATGGGAAGCGAAGATGGGCTCCCATTTTTCGTTTAACAGTCCAAGAAGGAATTCGGTGGTTAGCTGAAACGGCCGGTGGCTTCTTCCGGCTGAAGACCACGAGATATTTGGCCGGAAGGAGAATGGTTGATAAGCGGCCCGCCCGAAATGGAGGTGGGCAAAACTTAGGAGCATTATGCTATTCTCCTACACTATCTATAGGACAAAAAATCTTTTTCGATCTCAAGGAAACTGTCGCAAAAATTTCTCTTGAAACGGCTGTTTCAAAACAAATTTAAAAGAATTGATCACAGCTATTGATAAGAGAAGAAATTTTGTTCTGAAGTCAGTTGATTTTGCAGCTAACTTACTCGACCCACGCTACAAAGGCTGTCACATCACTGAAAGTGAAAAAGTAAGTAGTTATATACTATATTTAATACTTTCCTATAATTTGATTGTTATCAAAGGTTTTTTTATTCATTAATATGCATTCATTTTTATAAAGGAATAAGGTTTTCTGATTTTTATATACCAAAACCACCCTACAAAAATATCAGTTTTTTTTTCTGAACATTTCCACTTAAAAAACTAATAGACAAAGTAAAATTAATTGTTTTAATTTTAAGTCATTGAACATATAGGCTATTTTTTTTTTTTTTTAAGTGTTAAAAACCTCTAAGCCCACATTTTTCCCTCTAAAGCATAATTACATATAATATATAATTCTACAGGTGGATGCAACAGAAATGATTTTAAGGCAGCTGAGAGTGTCCCAACCATCGAAGAAGCTTCAATTTTATGTAATCTAGCTGAATATAGGCTTAAAGAGGCTATTTTTTCAAAACATTTTCTATGGAAGCCTTTGGACAAAATGAAACCTCACACTTGGTGGAGAGCAATGAATGGCTCCTGCTTCAAATCTCTAATCTCTAGCAGCAAAAGTAGTTCCACTACCGCCAACAAGTGCAGCAGTAGAAAGAAGTTTCAGCAAACAAGCCTGGATTCATTCCACACGACGCAATCCTCTAACAAATGTTAGAGCTGAAAAATAGTGTTTATTTCACTTAACTACAAATTGTTTAACAACAGTACTGGAGGATCCTCTAAGCAAACCGATCTTGAAGAAAAAGAAAATGTAGAAAATGAAGAGATAATGTCAGAATCTCTACAACGACAACCATCCTTTAGTGGTTTCAGTAGTAATCAAAATGAGAATCAAATGGATTTAAATTTAAGTTCCATTGTAACAGCAGATGATGATGAAATGGTTGAATTATCCTCTAATGATTTATCAGATTCATAGAGCCTACATGACAGTAGCGATCAGAATATCCCCGAGTTAGATGGTAGCTCAAGTTAGAGAATGAGTACCTAGTCTTAACTTCATGTCACTCAACAGATTTAGATTAACTCTATGTACTTATATTAATTTTGTTTGCCAAAGGAAACTATTGCCAGTCACAGTCCACAGATATTATTTAGGAGTATGCATTTAATTTAGTTCTAGTGGTTAAACTTAATCATGTTATAACTTATATATATATATATATATATATATATATATATATATATATATATATATATATATATATATATATATATATAGAGAGAGAGAGAGAGAGAGAGAGAGAGTGTTATGGTTTATAATTATATTATGTGCTCACAGAGATCTTTCAAATAAGTTACTGTCAATTTTCTAATGTAGACCATCGACTTTAGCCAAAGGATACTTGTGATACTCTATTTTTTTAATTCTATAATATAAGTAATAAGTATATACATAGTTTTTTCAAATATATAAACATATATTTTTTTCAAAATTATTATATAAGTTGCAAATATCTTTCAAAATAGATAGGTTCAAACAATGAGTGTAGACTGTAGTGAAAGGAAAGGTATAACAGCTTATTTTTATGTTATATGATTATGATATGTTTATATTTGTTTCAATGTTTAAATGGATAGTTATCTTTCGCAATGTGCTCTAAAAGATCCTTAAAAATTATTAGTTTAGAAATTAAATTATATTGCATATTATTAAGAGTCAACGGACAAGTGTTATATTACCTTTATTATATTACCTAAAAAATATTTTTAGTTTATCACCTGCTTATTGGAGGATTTCTTACTTGTTAGTAAACTGCAATTAATTCATTTATATAGATAAAGAGTGTTATCTTATTGTATACCCACTCCTGCTTTAAGTCTAGTCAAAGGAATAATAAGAATTATAATAAAAGTTTACTAATTGTTTAAATAATATATATACATTTATTTTAATTAATGAGTTTATTTAACATCCTAAAGAGCTCCAACTAATTAAACATTAGATCCAAATTTTGGATAAGTAGTTTTTGGTTGTATTACATTTGATTACATATTCAAAATCTTTAACTTTGAAATTAGAGGGAGCCAGATTATTTTTGGATCATAGATCAACAAATTTTTGTAATGAGTCAGTACTAACTATTAAGTATTGTAAAGACAAAAGGAGGCTACTGGCATTTAATATTCCTCTATACAAGATTTCATTAAATTTGGTAATTGGGGAAATTCTTTCCTAAGGAATTGATAAGTTGGCAGTTTAATCATGCTAATCTTTATATAGATATCGTCTAAAATGTTTTTACAACTCTGATTGAGCTAAAATTACTTATAAATATGAAAATATAGTATTGTTTATCTAGTAATTGCTTAATGTTTTCCATTTACTTGAAAAAAACAACAAAAATTTGAAAAAATCCCGCCTTTTTTATGTTTTTTTCAGAATAAAAACGTTTTTTTTGAAAAAAAACACATTTTGAAAAAAAAACTCGGTGCAACTCTAGGTGCGACGGGAAATTGGGGAAATTATGTAAAGAGGTGGGGGTTGGGAGGTGACGAAGAATTGTGAGAAATGTGTAACCGCTTTGCTTTCCCACATTAGGTCGGTGCGCATCAAAATCAGTTTAATATTGCTCTCGCAAGAACAAAACTTTCGTGTTCACAGTTTCCGAGGCTAACGGCCCATATCCGGACTTAGTTGCCTTTACGACATGCGTCGAATTACGATATGGTCCTTCTTCCTGCTCTCATATGCGAGCAAATCCTATTTATTTTTAAAAGCAAAAACCATCGAGATTATCTGCCCCAGAGAGTAATGCTGGTATTTAATTAGGGTTTGGAGAAGATTGTGAGGTGTGGCGAGATTTTTCCGCCAAAATTTATTTTTCAATCGAATGGTGAGGTTTCCTTCATTTGATTTCATGACCCTGAATCAGCAGTTGATTTATTAGGGGGTGGGAGGGGCTAATGGGCAATCCGTGGTAGCCGATTGGTTGCCATTTTTTCTCGATGCCTATAAATTTAGGCGGATTACGTCTCGACGCTAAGAACGTTTAGAATCTCCATAACGAGCGGTCGCTTTCTTAAGATACAGTTACGCTTTCAGGGTAAGTACAAGTGAGGAGTTTAAAATTTGGTCGATTTCTAAACACTTCGGGTCTATAAAGTTTCATATACGGTTCTTGATCAAAGAGATAACAGCTCTTTTAATTACGATATCAATTTTTTTTAGTTGATCTTGAGGAAATTCTCTTGTCAATTTAATTATTTTGAATAAATGTATTTCAGATTGGAACAAGGTTTTGCTCTGATTCGATAAAAATCAAAGCGCGTGGAATTTAAGGATAAATTTGATATCTTTTGAAATATCTAATCTCCGGTAGGAATTCTGATGTCTTTCCCTTGTTATTTCAATTTTTAAACTGCTTACCTTAGTCTCTATCTGAAAGAACTCATAGCATTAGCACCATTGAATGCTCAATTTTACGCGCTCTGCTGGTAATGGTGCCAGACATTTATTCGATATGATCTTGTAATTCAAGAAATTTGAGTATTTTGTGGTTATGAACCCTATACACTAGTTTATAAGCCTTTACAAATAAAAAAATAAATTTCACTACTTTCTTGAGTACTTTAAGTTAAAGAACAAGAAACTGTTACGCCCTCATTAAGTATTTAGTTAAGTCTCGAATATCAGTAAAGAACTATCACGTTGGCAGAGTATATACTTTCACTAAAACCAAATCATATGTAGCAAACGCCCATAAAAACAACTCCAATGGTGTGACATGTTAAAGATTTTCTACTGGTAACGAATTTTCTTACCTATAAAGAAGATATTCTACTCATAGCGCTAAATATTAAATAATCCGTTGCCATAGAACCCATGATTACAAGAATACTTGCGCGTGCAGTCACATACCAAGCATTTGTGTATACAATCCAGGACTCTAAAAATGTCTAGATTCTCGCCTTTAAACGTAAAAACATATACTCTTAATCATATATGAATTAAACATGGACTGATCTTTAGTTCTGTTTGTTTGTGTAACGAAGGCCGACTAAGAGAGGCTTCTCCCTCTCTTTGGTACCAAGTTGCCTCTTTACGCTATTTATTGTTTGCTAATTCTCCGTTTCCCTCAAACTCCGGATATCACTATCGTTTTCGCCTTAGTTTTTAAGAGATCCTTTTGCCTTTGGCATGAACCAAACATTCCTTTTGATGCGTTGTTTGTTCGTTGGGTAAATATGAGATGTTTTTATTAGCTGCAATTTTTAAACAGCAGCGATAAAATGTTTTTGCAGTTCCTAAATTGACTTAGTCCCGACTGCTCCTAAAGTTCGATAATGATACTTTTCGAATTAGGGTGGCGAGGGAAGTGGAAAGACATTTGTAGCACTCATTCACCTCAGCACAGATCAAAGTCATAAGCTTTTTTAAGTAAGTAATTGCTGTAACCAAGGACAAACAGATAAAGAGGTAAATAAATAGTAAGAACAGGAATATTAAAATTATAAATAAGACAAAGAGTGGAATTAAAAAGCCTTTAAAAACCTTTATATTGTAGGAATATTATAAACATTCGTGAACAAGCTAATTATTATTATTTTTCAGACTGACGTTTTGAGGTTCTTTTAACCTAGTCGAAAATTCCATACCCATTCATCATAGTGGAGATGTCTCGGTAAGTATTAATGCATAACCAACTGGGTCAAAAATCTGGGTATATAAATGAATTAAGACAACCTCTATCACTTCCCTTTAAGCTCTTTTCCCCTAGACTTCCGTTAATCTTAACTCCTTTTTTCGCTCATTTCCCTTCTATTCAATCTAGTGTTCTTTCGTATTTCACGCTTGATTGTAAACTTCCTCTTTTGAAAAATGAAGCTCTCTCGTGTTTATAGACCAGATTAAATTAATGTCCCTGCTTATAATCCTCATTAATATCACAATATGGAGCAATCACTTTCGTATTTTATTTAGGTCGGCCGTAAGATCCATTGTTGAGAAAGCTGCTAAAGAGGCATACGATGCTGTCGATAACGCCAGCTCTTTTCAAGATCATGGACACAATAAATTTCGCAACGAATTTTGCCGTCGAATCGATCCGGAACTCAAGTCAATTGGGGTTGGATTTCAAAGAGACCCCAATATAGGCAGCGATCTTAAGCCGGATGTCTTTATCCCTGGTCATTTCGCCGTTGAAATTAAACACAAAGGTAGTGGGCTTAGTACAGATGACATAAGGCAAGCAGAGAAATATTGCGAACAAACTAAGTGTACGACACTTTTAATAAATTTTGGTAAGCAAAATGGCCCAAATATTAGAGAAATTAACCCTTAAAATGATAGACATACATAAGAGTATGTGAATTATCGAAATAAATATATAAACACGAATTCATTATAAAGTGAAGATATTTGTGACTTATCGAAATAAATATTTAAAAGAAATTTGTTTTTATTACACTTATACAATAATCAAATCTTAAATGAATCTCTAATCATAATTTGGACTAATCTGCATTTATTGTAAGAGGAATTAGCAAGAAAAATGATTTGCAGGTAATATCTCATATCATGACTGATATTAATATAAACTCGAAAAACAGAAAAATGAAATTTACATTCTGAATTTGGGCATTTTAAAAGGTTTTCAGTTAATGAACCTTAACCTCATTAACAGGAGTTTGAAAGTTAATGTAAGGCAACTGGACTGGAGATGACATTTATTGTCTTTTACACCTAACGTCAAAAAAAATCTTTAGACACGGCCGTCTGCAATTTAATTTAAGTCTCAACAGATTAATGGTCTTAAAAAAGGAATATTTACTCAGGATTATGACCATAAACTCGACTTGGCGTGGCTCTGTTGTCGACTATGTTGAGGAAAACTTAACCATATCAAATCCAATGGCTTATTACCCATTAAATATGAAGGTCATGAGAATGAGAAATAGAGAGATGGAGAGAGTGAAGAGATAGGGGAGGAAGAGGGCAGACTGAGAGGAGTTGTAGAGACGCGGGGATGGAGAGAGAAAGAGAAAGTCTCTTTATGTTCCAATCCAACAACACAACCTGCCTCTCCCATTCACCCATTCGCAGTTTCTTCCACCTGCCTAGGGGATCCATAAAGAGGGATAGGTGGCTGCATCCAATTACACATCTGACACGTCCTCCACTCCTCAGGGTCACGGCCTTCTCCAAAATAAAATTGTGCTCCACGGGCCTTCTTGGACTTCGACTTAAAACGTTGGTGAAAATTAAAGAGAGATATTTATCTAGAGAGAGTAAAGTGGTGAAATTGTGTGAGGTTAAAGAATAGAGGTGGTGCTCGAAATAGGATAAATAGGTCCCTGGTGAAAGGGTAACTCTGCTTTTGGAAGTTTTTCATTTAAGTTTTGTGTTTGTTTTGTCTAATAAACTATAAAATTTATAGTTTCTAATAATTAAATTAAACCTGTTAATTTAATTAGGTTAGATTTGATTTGTGGGCATTTAATCCTTTATTTGGGTCGGGGGTTTTGTTCCCGCTGTAAGCTTTCAAAAATATTTTTTAGTGAACTTTAACTTTATGAAACCTTAGTGTTGTGATTAATTACTAAAGAAACCTAAACATTACACTAGTCATTTGTTGTACTTTGTCGACTCGGTCATGTGTACTTTGGAGTCACGTTGCCGTGTGTCAATGCCTTGCTGCTTCTAAATGGCCTTTTTTGTCGAGCGACCTCGATGTCTAAGTGTGCCATCTCACGGAGCGCCACGTTGATCGGAGATGATCCAACCGAGTCGTGGAACTCCTCCTTCTGTGTTCTCTCCTTCGGGTATTTGTGATGATAAGCACCGCTTTGTTCTGTATTTTTTGTATTTTTGCAATGTGGGTCTCGGCGCTCGCGTTCAGCGGCACCGCAGGATACAAGAGCCTCGAGCAAATGCACGCTTTGAATATCTTTGAGTTTATTTGAGGATTTTAAGGCACGGAACCTATATAATTCCCTTAAATGAGCCCCAGAACCGGCCCTTCCGTGCAGTGAGGGATTCGCTTTCCGTCCACACGTATATCGTTGAAGGTCTTGTGAAACATGGGAATTATTTGAAAGTTTTGAGCGTTGGTTGATATCTTCCATCTTCTCTCGAGAGAGTTGATGTTAGCTATCTCCCTAGCCGTGTTTCTCGCATAAATTCTCTGTGAACATTGTCGGCGGTACTAATTTGAGATATATCTTCAGCGAACTAACCTATATCAAACCGTCGGAGAGCGGTTGTATAAATATTGTATAGTAGGGGACTGAACAGCCCTCCTGAGGGACCCCTGCTTTAAGTTCGAATTCGGGGCTTTTATGTTCCATGATTTGTATGTATGCTCTCATCTCTATTATGTAGTCGTATAAAATCCTCTCAAGAATTTGTTTGATGCCTACTTGCACGATCTTATATTGTAGGCCTCTTTTCCAAACCTTGTCAAACCTTTTTTGACATCGCGGAGCACCAGGTCGGCTTGCATTTTTTCTAACTTGATCTTTGTGAGCTTTTCGTTGACAACGGCTAGTGCCGTGTCAGTCCCTCTTTTCCGTCTGAATCCGTGTTGCAGCTCGTTATTCAAGTTGAGTTCATCAAGAAAAGAGTTAACCCTGGTAGCTAATATCTTCTCGAAGACCTTGCCGCAAACTCTCTATGAGATATATTGGGCGAAAGTTGGCAGGCAGTCTGGGGGCTTTCTCGCTATGGGAATAAAAATCATATTGGCCAATCTCTATTGGTGGGAGAAATAGACCGTGCTCAGAGCGGCGTTCATGATATTTAGTAGGCCACTACAAACGTTAGGCGGGGCCTGGATATAATTTTCGCCGGTCAGCCCCGTGTAACCCGGCGCTCTTTGACGAAAGGACTTTAAAGTAGTGAGTGGAGAGTTCTATGGCAGTTATTTTACTGGTACAGCATTCCAATAATATTTCCTGCGATTCACAATGATGAGGATAAGTTTTATGCATTTGTGTGTTTAACCGTTGTATTACGTCAGCTTCGAATTCGAGGTCGTAATTGTCATTTTCTTCCGGGATAATTTTAAAGATTGAAGACCAGAAAATTCTAAAGTTATTTAAATCCTGTCTATCTCCGTAATTGTTTGTGACATGTTTAATAGTGAATTTTGTGCTTGAAGGTCTTCTTTTTACGCACTTTACCGTCTTCCAGAAAGTGTGCGAGTCTTTTGTATGTCGAGCCTGTCTATTAGCCCGTCCCATAGTAGTGCTTGTTGGTCCGTAATTAGTGCCTATAGTTCGTCCTTAATTTGTCTTTGTATTCTGTGGGGATTGTGGTTAGGGCCTATCAATGCTACTACATTGGACAAGTCTGTATATTCTCGGGCCAGGACTCTCATGGGAGGGGTCAAAGGGGAAGCTGGGAGGGTTCGGGGATCTAACTTAAGAGGTAATTTCTGTAATGTTCCCAGCTCACTTGCTGGTAGCATTTGCATTCTGGGATTGGAATTTGATTGGGGTTAACTCCGTAGGTGGTGTATTCTGTCGCTGCACATCCTGCCGGCGAAGAGAACGCTTCTCCGATGGTTAAATATTTTCAAGAGGTTGTGCATGGGCGCATAGCCTCGCCTTGGGTGTTGGTACCACGTAGCAACGAACATTTCCCTTATGGCTGTATCCACTTCAATGGTAAGGCAAGATTCATTTAAGTCTTATAAAGTTCTGTAAATTTAATCCATTTTTGACGGCTATTGCACATCCGTCATACCGTTCCTGACTCTGATTTTTTTTTCTAATGAAGTCGTATTGAAAAATGTTAAAAGTTGTTGCGCGGTCAGTCCATGTTCAGAAATGGGTATTATGCCAGGGTCACTCTGTCGCATAATATTGCCAAAAGTGGAACCTTTACCGTTCCACCCGTTGACATTCATGTGTATTATCGGAAGTATATCTGCGATTTTGTCTAACGTTGGTTTCTAGTCACGGGTGACTCTACATCTCACTATGTCAGTCGATCCCCGTTTTGATTTTTTCATTGTTTGAGTAATGACATTATAACTATTCGGCGGATTCTAACGAAATTTGAAACCCTTATGTTCTTTTACATTCGCTTCGAATCAACATCTAAACAACCTACACTACCACCACCTACACCACCACAAACACCACCTACAGCACCACCGCCTACACCACCAATACCTACACCACATCCACCACCACTACCTACATCACCATCACGTACACCACGTACACCCCCACCTGTACTACAACCACCTGCACCACTACCATCTGCACCACCTAGACGACCACCACCTACAACCCAATAACCTACACAGCCTACAACACCACCACCGTATATACTACCCTCGCTTGCACAACCACTACCTAAACCACCAACACCCTTACCATCACCACCTACACCACCGACACCTACACCATCACCAGAACCTACACCATCACCACCCATACCCTGACTACCTAAACCCCACCACTTAAACTACGACCTCCTACAACACCTATATCACCACAACCTACATCCAACCACCTAAACCACTACCACCCGCCACCTACATCACCACCAACTACACTACCACCAGCTACACCACTAAATTCACCGTCTAAACCTACACAATTATCTTCATTACATACACTACCACCACCTACACCACTACCTTGACCGCTTACACCACCCTCACCTACACTACAACCACCACCTCCACCACAACTAACACCTATATCAGAGTCTTCTACATCAAAGCCACCTTCACTACCACCACCTTTACTACCACCATCTTCACCACCACCATCTTCACCACCATCACCACCTACCCCACTATCACCTTCACCACCTACGCCACATTCTACACCACAGTGTTTAGTATATGGGATTAAAGCAGACTCCTATTCGCGCTTCCCCCTAGCCACGTGTGGTGTACTGGGCGGGGTACGTTCCCTGCCGTTTCTTATTTTTCTCTATTCTGTGTCAATTTTACCATATTTTGAGCGAGGGCCTCTTCGACCTGCCACTCAGGAACCTCATGCAGCAGTCTCACTTGTATCTTCTGGTCCTAAACCTTCAGCTAACGCGCGGAAATCCAGCTCCCATGGAAAGGGAGCTGTCCCAGGAGCAAAGATTTTGAGGTTGAATCCTCTCGCGTGGTATTTGAGCTGGTGCTTTCTACTTTACGAAGAAGAGGAGGTTGACCTTGGCCACAAGTTTTTGAGTTTTTCCTCGATTGTGGCGACCTGGCCTCCTTTGGACGCATTGCTTCCGTGTTGGGTGTGTGCGATTGTGTGATATTTGTAGCGGCGGCATTTTTCCTGGGTGTTGCGGGCGCGTTTTTTTTGCTTGTGGTTTTTGTTTATTTACACGCAGGTCGCGTGCACTGGCTGTCTTATTTGGAGGAGGGATTTTTGGGCTAGATTCATTGCATTGACGGGCTAGGGTGATTCGCATAACTTCCTCCGAAGGCGGGTTCTCGGGGAACTAAATCTTTTGCATCCTGTTTTTTACTAGCATGTGATTAACCTCCGTTGCAAAGCTACCTAGGCGAGTAATGTTCGTTATGTTTTCATAATGAATGCAACACATAATTTGGGTGAAATTCTCGTTCTCAATGTGCAGGTATGTCAGTTGGTTATTGGTTTTGTTATAGCAGCTCTGGCAACTTTGTCATAAGTAGTATTGACCTTTTTTTCTTACCTCTGTCTATTTTTTGTGTTTGCTTCTGTATTTCCTGTTTTTTCATAGAGATAGTCCGGTTGTTCCCCTCGCAATTGAGGCATTTTGGGGTGTTGCTTTTGCAATCGAGCCAAAGATTATCGCGGCTAGCGCAGATGCAACAGAGTGCAAGGTCTTTTTCAGGGCAGTTGGGTGTGGTGTGTTTCCCGTACTTGTAGCACCGAAAGTACATTTGTAAGTCGATAAACTCTTCACGTTCCATCTGATCTGTGCATAACCGTATCTTCAAAAACAACCTTAAACACGTGCGTGTGGTTTTTGAATTTGATGACTTCAGCTACCTCTGCAAACGGGTAGTTCCGTTCGATTTATGTCTGTATTTCATCCGCCGAGTGTCACCCGACTCAGGAGTCGAGCCCGCACATTAAGCTTCGATTGGATCGAATTTATTGTGGTGTGGTCGGTAGGGTTAAAATTAATTGTTTTTAGTTATTCAACGGCCTTGCTTGAGGTCAAGGCTTCACAATCATCCTCCCTAGCACGTTCCCTCACCCTTGACTTTGGTTATGGGTGGTGTTTTTTTAACAATGAGGGGAGGGATCTCCTCCCCCGGTTGGTGTCACTGTGATAGCCAAGACATTGCTGAGGCCGGTCCATCTGGTTTAGAAGCTCCTACTGGCGGAGGTGAGAGCTTCACATGTCTACTGCTTAATTCTCTTTTAACCTAGCCATGCATAATGCCTACTGCTTAGGCATCATTTAAGCTCACTATGCCTAAAACTTAGGCCTCATTTTTGCCTATATCCTAGAGTTCATTTATACTCGAGATGCCTACTGCTTAGGCATCAGTTATTGAGTCATTCCTAGTGTTTAGGCAACATTTAGGCTATCCATGCATTAAGTTAGCTTTTTATTAATGCCTAGTCTCTAATTATGATAGGCATGCATACTGTTTATGTTTCATTTAAGACAGTCATGCCTACTACGTAGGCTCATTCAAGGTACCAATGCCTATTTCCTAGGCATTGCATAATATAGTCATGCCTATTAGCTACGCATCATTTAAGTTAGCCATGCCCATTTCTGAGGACTGTTTTAAGTTAGCTATTTTCGTAGGTCAGGTTAGATTTCCTGACCTCAGCTTGCTTCCTTTGACTCGGAAGGGAACGTGGCAAGCCCGCAGGACAATCTGCGATTGGGCCTTGCCTTGAATGATGCACTGTGAACGTGGGTTGCACTAAATTGAGTAAGAGTGACTATTTTTCTTCTTCGAATTAAATCAACTAACTAGGAGGTTCTGGATATTAAACTAAATGAATAAAAATCTTTATTACTCTAAAACAGGTTAGATTTCCTGACCTCAGCTTGCTTCCTTTGACTCGGAAGGGAACGTGGCAAGCCCGCAGGACAATCTGCGATTGAGCCTTGCCTTGAATGATGCACTGTAAACGTGGGTTGCACTAAATTGAGTAAGAGTGAATATTTTTCTTCTTCGAATTAAATCAACTAACTAGGAGGTTCTGGATATTAAACTAAATGAATAAAAATCTTTATTACTCTAAAACAAAAATAAAATAATGGATACAACATAGAAATACAAAAGAACTAAATGGGCAAAAGACATCAGCTCCTGGCAAGAGCCGCGAGCACGTACACACAATCGTAAAGACCGACAAAAGGTATACACCATTTGTAAGTGAATTTTACTGCGGCGCCGGAAGTGGATTTTAGTTTATCCATACAGACGCCCCGGGCGTGAATTTAGAGCTTCATGCCATCTCACGGAACCTCTCCTCGTTACAATTAGGCTCGCTATAGTGCGTCTTATCAAACGGAAGTTACCTAAAACAGAAGCCGATCCAGGGTTCTTTCCGTCCTACCCATTCTCTCTCTATCTCTGATCTCCATTTCTCTCATCTTTGAGAGCTATGCCTACTGATTATGCCTTATGTAAGGTAGCAATGACTACTCTTGAAGGCATCATTGAACCTAGCTATGCTTAGAAACTTGGCTTCATTAAAGATTACCATGCCTAGTATCTACGCTCTGTTTAAGCTAACAATGCCTACTGTTTAGTCTCCGTTTATTCCATCCATTTTTACTACTTAGGCCTCATTTAAATTCTTTTATCAAACTTCGAAGTAGGATTCTGATTTTTCAAATAGGACTGGATGGCAGTTAACTGCAATGGATTCAACGCTGGTGTGTGGTTACTCTAGCTCTGATTAGCCTGACTGTAGGTTTATCATCCACGCAACCGTGTAATGCTATCAAATAGACTAATCTGAAACTACTACGAGCAAATGGGTGAAAATCCTCTTGTAAAGCAAACTGTCTGTCTTTACTACCTTTACAAGGGTTTATGCATGGCTAGTATAAATTAAGCCTAAAAAGTATGAACGACTAGCTTTAATGAGGCCTCAGCAGTAGCCATGCCTAGCTTAAATGGGACAGGTATTAATAGCATAAATGAACCCAAGAGACTAGTCATAGTTAGCTAAAATGAGTCTTAAGCAGTAGATATAGCTAGCTTAAGTGAAGGCTAGGAGGTAAGTATGGCTAACTTAAATGAAGCCTAGGTAGTAGATATAGCTAGGTTGAATGGCGTCTAAGAACTAGGCATTAATAGGTTAAATGGATCCTTATCATTAGGCATGGCTAGCTTATATGAAACCTAAGCAGTATGCATTGTTGGCCGATATGATGCCATAGTAGTAGGCATGGCACATTGAAATGAGGCCTTAGCATTAGCCATTCCTAACTTAAACCAAGCATGAATACTAGGCAAGCATATCATAAATAAGCCCTATGCAGTAGGCACTTCTGAATTAAATGAGGCATAAGCAGGACGAATTAGAAGAATAATCTAGGCATTGCTAGATTTTTTAAAGACTAGGAACTAGTAATTGCTAGTTTATTGACGCGTATTTAGTAGCCGACTAGGGTAAATGAGGACAATGAAGTAGCCATGGTTAGGTTAAAGGAGACATAGGAATTCGGCTTTTTGAGCTTAAATTAGGCATATGCAGTAGACATGGATAGCTTACATGATAGCTAAGGTGTAGGCATGGTTAGAGGTAATCATGCTGAAGCAATAGTCATGGCTGCTTAAATTTGGGCAAGTTAGTATGCATGGCTGGGTTAAATATGGCCTAATCTGTAGAATGCTTAGCTTATATAAAGCATAAACATTAGTTATGGCTAGATCAAAAGGAAGAACTAAACAGTAGATATGGCTATCATAAATAAAATCTAATTGTATAAATGTCAAGCATAAAGTAGATATAAACTCTAAGCATTAGTCAAGCCTAGCCTAAAATCACGCCTATGCACTAGGCATGTCTATATTAAATGAGGCCTAAGCATTAGGGATTACTAGCTTAAAGAAGGCCTTAGCATTAGGCATGTCTAGCTTAAATGAGGCCTAGGCACCGTGTGATATACCTGGAAAGCGCCTAAGTAGTTGGGTTTGCAAGCTTAATTGAAACCTAAACAGTAGGCATAGATAGTTTTAATCAGAACAGGACAGTAGGCATGGTTAGATTAAAACAGGCCTAGGCCTTAGTAATGACAAGCTTACATGAGGCCTAAGGAGTAGTCATGGCTGGGTAAAGTGAGGCCAAGATTGTAGGCATTGTCAGCTTAAAAGAGGCTTAAGCATTAGGCGTAGCTAGCTAAAATGTGGCTTAAGATTTATGTATGACTAGCTAATATAAGGCTTAAGCAATATGAATGACTAGTTTAAATGGAGCTAGTGATGTTTAAGCAGTAGGAATGAATAGCTTAAATGGAAGCTAGACATTAAGCATGGGTAGCTTAAATGGGTCTAAGAACTATGTATCGTTATTTTAAATATAGTCTAAGCAGTACGTATGTAGAGCTTAAATTATTAGAAAGATTTATGCATAGCTATCTTAAATGAGGACTATAAGTAGGCATGGATAATTCAAATGAGGCCTAAGCAGTAGCCATGGCTATCTTAAATGAGGCCCACCCGTAAGCATGGATAAACTAAATGAGATCTAAGAGTTCGGCGTGGCTATCTTAAAAACATTAGTTGGACGCGTCAGGAACATTTCTTTAGCAGGAAGGTAGACTTTATTTATTCATCACTACTCATAGTTAAATTAATAAAGAATTGGTTTAATATGTATGAAACCCTGTCATTCAAAGTTACAAAATTGTTTCATTATCTGATTCGACAGTAAAATATATGAATGCTGCTATAGCAAAGGGCAATGAAAGAAATGCATCTCTTTATTCATGTTAGGATTGCGAAGGGTTTTCATGATCAAGATATAATAGAAAAGTGAATCCTCAATTTCAACAATCTGCTTTATAGTTCGTTAAGTTTTAGGCGCAAAGATCACAATTTCAGAAAAAAATTCAACATTCCATTAAAGGTCGTTTCAGAAAGAAAGCCCGGTCACGAAAAAGATCATTATTTTTAATCTCCAATGATGAAAGTGTTCTGGAAGCTACCCTGGACAGACAGGAAAAAAACAGATTCCTAATTCAACTGCAAATCTAATGCGTGCCTTTTATTAATCATGCGGATAAGTAACCCAGTAATTAAGTACGTATCTATTTCAAGAAACCTTATTTAGTTTAGCTATGCCTACTGCTTAGGCCTATTCAAACTAGTCGTGCCTACTATTGAGGCTTCATTTAAGCTAGTGTCAGAGAGAAAGAGAGAAGACGGGCACGGTCATTCCTTACAAGGAGAGAGAGAGAGAGAGAGAGAGAGAGAGAGAGAGAGAGAGAGAGAGAGAGAGAGAGAGAGAGAGAGAGAGAGAGAAGACACACCTGGTCGACCCTATTTAATCCACGCTAACGAGGCTCAAAATTGCGAAGGCAGTCATGGGCTGGAGGCACGATTTCCCCTAAGCCTGAGATGTGCATAAGATCACGAAGGGTCCTGCCGGGAATTATCCTACGATACCGTTAATTTGGCAAAGTTCACCTCTCCTGGTGAAGCGTCTGTCCACTAGAACCTTCCCCATACAGGTGCGGGGAAAAGCCCCCTCCGTCTCACCCCTTTAAACGTCCGACGCAGGATTTGGAAAGCAGTAACCGCCAGTAACCGCATCTGTCCCGAGTATCTGCCACTTGCCCGTCCCCTTTAGTTCCGCCCGAACCCTTACCGAACTCGTCAATCTCAGTGTATTCTCTTACAACTCGCGAGAGTCCATCCCGTACTCGTTAGTAGCCATTATACGAATGCGAAACATAAAATTCTCGATTCGGTATTCTTAACCGGAAGGCCAGCTCTGAGTTAATTTCATTTAATAGTCATTGGAAAGAGTCTATTATTGTGGACACTACGCCGTTTCTAACAAGGCAGAATTACTCCCGCGGACCAAATCTTTGAGGTGTCCGCAACGCACAACTCTCCTCTGCAACCTCTTTCCCTTTTTAAGCCTTCGTCATCTGGTCTTCGCGTGCGCTCAAGGTCATTTGAGCATCCCATCTATCATTATCCGCTCGTATTTATGGTAGTCGACACCGCTCAGCGCGCTCTTTGAAGTCGAGACTCTTGCACGTCTCCTATGTTTGTATACCTTACTTAAAACCCTTTTTAATTCTGTAAATATATTATTTCATAGTAGTAAAGTGTATTTTTTCTCCCTTTCTATTACCCCAAGAATCTTCCAATATAGCTAAGCCTTGTCCAACCTAAGCTGCATTCTGAAACTAAATTGCACACTGATTTGTATTTATAATTTTACCCACGCTCATAGTGGACTAATCCGTTCATAGGCCTCCCTCCCTCCCTCGGGCTGAGGAATTTGCAAGAGGTTGAGATCTAACATCAACCTACGACATATAGTAATATCTATATTATATGGTCTCAGGTTTATTGGGGTTAATCTCGGTTAATCAATTGATTAACCTTAGTTTAATTGTTAAATTTTCCGGTTCTGGAGATCAAAAGGTGAGGAATTACTACTTACCAAATTGTATTTTTTCCGTTCCCATTTATTTATTTTTTGTGTGGAATTATTTTGCGTGATCGTGCATCAGTTTTACTTATTCCTCCACGGAATTGAATTGTTTTCCTTCAAGGTCTAATATCGTCTCCCTTAAATTAAAAGTACATTTAGAAATTGCGTTGTTCTATGTATACATGTCACTAGGCGTGCTGTAACTCTCGTCTAAATTACAGCGAGGGATTTAGGTAAAGTCTCTTCACCAACAGATTTTCCAGAGTAATCATTCGGATAGAATCCACACCGTGAGAAGTTGTTGCGTTATTTTCCGCGAGTGTTTTTTCCCTTTGTTGTTCGTAATTTTATTGAGTCAAGTAAAACCCGGTTGCACTTCCGTCTGTGCGTTACTAGCAATCTCGCCACATTCATTGTCGTGCGTTAATTTATTTCTTGTTATCGCTTCTCTCGCTAAACAACCGGTAACGTGTCTTAGTTTGAAATTTTCAAGGCCCAAGGTGAGTCCCTTAGGATTCAATGGAAAAGACCTAATAGTCTACATCCAAGAGGAAGACAGGAGAGAAGGAACCGAAGAAAGAGTAATAGAACGCGAGCAAAGAGAAAAGGAACGCGAGGAAAGAGAAAGAGGCAAAGGAAGAGAATGCGAAGACAGAGAGAGGATTCGCTTCCACAAATTGGAGAAGTGCATGGCTTGGAACAAGACGCTCTCCATTAAGTCCGCAAGCTCCAGACTAGACGCACCGCAATAAGCGACCATAAAACTCCCAGTATTCAAAGAATGATAAGACTTCGGAAGGTATCTCACTCACATCGAGAAAATCATCGATGTGAATTATTGGGACATCGAGACGGACGGCGTAGCTCAATTATTGCTCCTGCTGAGTTGCCAACTGGGGGATATTTTCATCTTCTTTCCCTCAGAGTCAACGATTGATTACTTTTATTTAAAAGCCGAGCTGCTCGCCGCCTATGATATAACACCGGACTTCTACCGAACTAAACTTAAGCATTGTCGCATAAAAAAAACAGACTTTCCGTCAGTTTGGCTACTTCATGCAGCGTCACTTCAATCTTTGGAATGGTGCTTCCAAAGTGCCTCATGAATACGACGCTCTGCTCAATTTCGTCCTCAATGATAAATTTCTTACGTCGCTCCTGTTGTCGGAAATCAGCCCATTCATGAAGGATCGGAAGCGCCATACTCTCAAGGAATGCATCGAGGAGGCAGACTTCTATGCGGCTAGACACAACTACTATCAGGAAGAAGGAAAGAAGTCAGAACCCCCATTTTCCAATTCCAAGGCAACAAGAACAAATTTGTTCCTAACAGTGGAAACAAGTTCGTCAAGTTTAGTAGACCCTCTTAACCAAACCCTTCTTCTCGTCAAGCACCGTGATGTTAAGGGTTTTGCTCTCAAACACTCTGCCTGCTCGTTCCTCAGGAGGACCATCGTTTGTTTTTCATGTGGAGTTTTGGGTCACGTAAGAACCATTTGTCCTCAAGACTCGCAGTTAAGAAGCACTTCTTCTCACCAAGTGCACCAAATCAGTGGCACGTCTGCACCCCGACCGTCGTGAAACGAATCTCCCTCTTCTTTAAAAACACCGAGTATCGCTGGCAACCAGGAAAAATTTGTGTTTGATAAAAGTACCCCTAGAGTCCTCCAATTCGAAACTGGGGCAGTGAATGGTTGCCGGATCTCCCAGAGGGTGTAGAGGTATCCCCTAGAATAATATCATTTCCTCACCTCCTAAGATATTACTTTGGGAGAGCAAGTGAGCCGTTACTTCACCCTCTCTCCGACTTCACCCTTTTTGGAATTGCCGCTAGGTCTTCGCAAAGTTCACACCGAGGAATGACGCTAAAATTGAAGGCTACCTCTCCGCCGCCTCAATCTTCCTTCCACCCCCCTCGGGTCGGGAGATTACTTTATAGGTTAGCCACTAACAGTTTTTAAGGCTCCAGCCGCTGTTCGTCCGTCTGACCAGCTAATCCCTGCAGTTGACACTTCCCTGCAAGGAGACTCGGTTTAACACGCCCGATAACGGGGATTCAAGAAGGCTTCTCTCTCTCTCCCTGTTTTGGTGAACTCCGAGTATATATGCACCCTCTCCAGGAATAGAGACAGATTTGGTTAGACGACACTTCTCCGAAAGGAGTTCAATTCAACGAAGCTCACTCTCGAGAAGTGTGAGTGACGGTTGCAAGCCACGGAAGAGCTGGAAATCACACCCGTATTTTCGGGTCAGGAAAAAGAGTCTCGTGAGGAAACGTCTTCCTTTCTCAACCACCTTCGGATCAAGGGTTGGATAAGCCGTCCTTCAAAGTTCTTCTGGTGACATCTGGAAGACAAGAGGCCCGTTAGCTCGCTCAAGCCGAGTGTGGAGAAGTCATCCCCCACCCATTTCGAAGCTCGAACGGTGCGGTAACCTCTTGAGGACAAGATTTCTGAGATAGCTCGCTCGACCCGAGATTGGAGAAGTCCCCTCCCCCCCCTCCCTTTGAAGTTCGTCCCATGGACTTTTGAGGACAAGAGGCCCGCATCTCGCAAAACACAAGTTCGAGAAAGTAGCCACACCTCCTCCTGGTTTGTGGCTACCCCCCTTGAGTAATCCAGGTCACCAAGACTTCCCCCAAATTTGTCCCGCTTTACTCTCGAGGTTCGAAGGAACTAAATCACTCACTACCCTAAATCTCCCATTATAACCATTCAATAACCCTTGTTATCTAATTAGTAATCGGAACCTAATTCCGTCTTATTCATGTACCCAAATATATCCATATTTATTATTGTGCCTTTTATTTAGTGTGTATTAAAATCTCTTTTTTGTTGTTGTGTTTGGTATATTCCTTGGTGACGCGGCTGCCGCTATCTATTCAAATCCCACTCTTAGAACAATAACAGTTGTCGCCTTGCTTGGCCTACCTTAGAGCCTGTGTGCGCATATTCCTGTACAATTGGCCATACTTCGACATAAGGTGCACGTGTATTTTTGTTTCAGATGAACTAATTTCCCCTGTGTCTTCGCCTCACGAAAGGTTTGCCGTAGTGCATAATTACTTGGGGCGCGACAATAAATTCCTCATTGAGGATTGTTATATTGAGTCTACATATTTTTCTGGTTGGGGTGAAGTCGTTGCAGCCCCCACCAAGTTTTGTGCTGTCCTAATTGGTCAGTCTTCCTGGTTATCTCCTGCCCTCCTGGCTCAACCCGTTACTACACGTTCCTGTGCGAAGAAGAAACTTCAAGCTTCGACACCATTAGAACCCCCGTGTGCCCCCGAATTCTAGAGTGCGATGAGCAGTTACTTTTGGTAAAAGTCAGAGAGAATGTGAGTCTTTTCGCCTCCTATGGAGGAAGGCCGAAAACAAAGTGTGCGAAACCATCAGAGGGAATAAGGTTATTGCCTTCCTCATCAAGGACGACTTTCTCTATCGCGTGTGCACCGAGGAAAACGACACCCAGCCCCGCACACTATGTGTGCCTTGCTCCCGCATCCCTCCACCTCTTCAAAGTGCTTACGCTAGTTTGTTTGGTGGCCACTTCAACCACATGAAGACCGCCAAAACGATCTTCAAATAATTTTAATGGCGTAGCGTGACCGATGAAGTTCTGCGATATTGTCGTTCGTACGACATTTGCCAAAGGACGCCAATAAAAGGGCAAGTTTAACCTGCGCCTTTACAGAAGGGCCCCTTAATCTCTGAACCCTTCTCCCGAGTAACTAGTGATTTAATTGGGCCAGGCACCCTTCGTCGGAAGAAGGCCATAGCTACGTTTTAACTCTCGGTCGATTTTGTCACCCCAAGTCTGTGCCCCTCAAGAAAATTAACAGTATTTCGTGCGCCGATGCTCTTATTTCCATCTTATCCTGTGTGCACCTACTCAAGGAATTTCTATCAGATCGTGATCGCCCAGTAACCTCTGAATTGATAGAGTACGTAGGTAAATTAGTAATGATTCAGCCTTTGTTTATCACTCTTTTCAGCAGGCTGGGAATGAAATGTGTGAAAGGCTAAAGGGTAGTCTCAAGGCCATTCTCCACAAGCTGTGTGCACATCAACCTACTGAATGGCACAGTTTTCTTCTAGTAGCTCTCTTTGCCTACCGTAAAATCCCCCATCGTACGTTAGGATTCGCCCTATTTGAGCTTTTATATGGAAGGAACGTTAGAGGCAGCCTGAGTATCCTAAGGGAACTCTACTCGAATCAGAAATTCGATCAAGACTGCCATACCTCGTACTCGTACCTACTATCTTTGAGACAGAGGCTGGAAAAATGCGCTGAAATTGCGTATCAGAACGCTGACATCATTTTCGACAAGTATAAAACATACTTTGATTGCAAGTCCAAGGAAAGAAAATTTATCCACTGAGAAGTAGTTTTGCAACTCCTCCCGACGGACAACAACAAATTGGTGAGCCAATGGAAGGGCCAAACCAAGTAGTCGAGCAACGTGAACCCGCGATTACTTCATTGAAAGCCCCTCAGGAAGAAAGCTTTTGCATGTTAACATGCTCAAGTGGCTACCACCGACGCGCGAGCATCCACCAGATAGTGGAAATTGACGAAGAGTCCCTAATGGAATCTGGCTATCCCCTCAACCCTTTTTCGTAATTCAAGTCGCCTGCGTGGAGCAAAACAGCGAATACCAGTTGCATGTCTTGCCCCACACTAATAATTTCCTGTCTGCGGAAATTAAGATATGGGACAAGTTATCTTCTCTTCAAATGAATCAATTGCAAGCGCTCCTGAGTGGCTTTGGTTACGTTATCATCGAGATTCCCAAATGTGCCAAACATTTTGAGCACAACTAACCCGAAACCCATCCGTTCCAATCCATACCCCCTGACTATATACTTCCGGGATGCATTCAATGAAGAAGTAGATAAACTTTTAAGGTTGCAGATCATCAACCTTCGGAGTCGAGCTATTGTTTCCCGGTTGTAATGGATACGAGGCCGATGGTTCTTATCGCATGTGCATCGATTTTAGGAATCTAAATTGGCTTACCGTATTAGATGCAGAGCCAATCCCCACCCTACACCAAGTTCTCCATCTTTTTGAGAAGGCAAAATTCCTCTCTGAATTAGGTTTGTGCAAGGCCTATTATCAGATTTCCATGAGGAAGAAAGGGAAGAAATTTACTGCTTTCCCCACTGAGAAGGGGCTGATGTAGTTCCGTTGGCTTCCTTTTGGTTTGGTGACGGCTTTCAGCAACTATAATCGGATGATGATGAGGATCCTAGAAGTCCTACCCAACGTCATCGTCTATTTTGATAATATATATGTGGCCACCCACATATAATTATGTGCCAATTCCTTTTTTTAATTTATTTTTGTTCCTTAAATAAGTTGGAAATTTAACTGTAAAATACAGGAACGCGAATTTTTCTTTTTTCATTTTATTTTTGCTTTGTTTGTATATTGTGAATTCTTTTGTATCTTTTTATTGTTAGCTTTATATAACCTTAGAATGAGATTCCCGTTAGGCAAGTGAGCCCCATTTAAGTATATCATTGACAAAACAAAAGTGGGAAAAACCCCACTAGTTCCACTAATTTGTACTTTTTTTCCGTTGAAATTTGTTCCAAGTGTCCTCAACCTTAACTGCTATTTTCACGCGAATATAAGGTACAATCCACTCTAAATTATTTCTCGATGTCACTTACCTCCCTGAAGTTCCATCTAGGAATGAAAGAGTGACAAAGAGAGAGAGAAAGAGAGATAGAAGACGCACGCGTTCGTCTCTTTGAAGGAGAGAGATACGCACCTCAGAGAGACACACCTGTTTGACCCATTTTATTCCACGCTTACGAGGCGCAAATTCGCGAAGGCAGTCAGGGGCTGGAGGCACGACTTGGCGGAAGCCTGAGTTGTGCTTAAGAGCACGAATGGTCCCGCCAGGGTTTATCCTGCAATGGCAGAAAGCGGGCAAATTCCAGCTGGCCAGGCGAAGCGTCTGTCCAGTGGAACTCTCTCCATTCAGGTGCGTGAAAAAGCCCCTCCCCCTCCCCCCTGTAAAAGGTCCGACGCCAGACTTGGAAAGTAGTAACCGCCAGTAACCGCATATGTCCTGATTATCCGCGAGGATCTTCCATCTTTCCCGTCCCCGTTAGTTCCATGCAAACCCTTGCTGAACCCGTCAAGCTCCATGTATTCTCCTAGAAGTCTAGAGTCAACCACGTACATGTTTCTACCTGTTACCCGAACGCGATGCCTCAAATTCGCGATTCGGTATTCTAAACCGGAAGGCAAGATCTGAGTCCATCTTGTTTAATCGTCGTTTGCCAAGAGGCTATTATTGTAGACTCTGCATGATTACTCTCTCGGACCAAATCTTCGAGTAATCGCAACGGGCAACTTTCCTATACAAGCACCCCCCTTTCCTTTAAGCCTACATCATGTGGGCTTCGCGTGCGCTCAAAGTCATTTGAATGTCCCATCTATCATTGTCCGTTCGTGTGTATGGTGGTCTACAACGCCTAGGTCGCTCTTTGAAGTCGAGACTCGTGTACGTGTCCGATGTTTGTATACCTTACTTAAAAGCTTAGAAGACCTTTTAATATTGTAACTATAAAATTTTCATAGTAGTAAAGCATTAGCCAAGCAAAACTACACTCCGATTTATACTGATAATTTTACCCACGCTCATAGCGGACTAATCCGTTTATAGGCCTCCCTCCCTCGAGCTGAGGAATGTACAAAAGGTTAAGATCTAAAATCAAGCTACGAGAGCTAGCTATGCCTAATACCTAGGCCTCATTTAACTTAGCCAGTCCTACCTCGGAGCTTTCACTTAAACTAGCTAAAACTACTGTATCGGACTCATTTAAGCTACGTGAAAGTGAGGGAGTTGGTGAAGGTAAAGGTGAGGGAGAGGGTTAGGGTGAGCTTCTACAGCGCCGGGAAAATTGCGTGGTTTGCCCTTTTTGAAGCCTATTTCATGTCACGCTGGAACTGTGCCGGTGTGTACGGATGGCTGCATGTATCCAAGAGGGGGTCAGTTTCCACGCCGGTTTCCCCCTGTTTGAAGTTAGCAGGGCTCTAGTTGCAATACACCCCTCAGTATGAGAAGATAACGCCCCATCTCCTCTGTTTGAAGTCAGTGGGGTTCTGGTTGCAATACACCCATCGGTATGAGGAGTAACGCGACGTGCCCGGGTCGAGAACCAGATGGTGATATATATATATATATATATATATATATATATATATATATATATATATATATATCGACTCGCAACGTGCCCTGAGTGTTCTCGGAGCAGGTGCAGTTGAAGTTGAATGTGAAGGTGAAATTGAGGGAGAGGGTGAGCGTGAGCTTCCAGAGCGCCGTGAGTATTGCATGGTTCGGCCTTTTTGGAGCCTATTTCGTGTCGCTCTGGAACAGTGCCGATATATACGGATCTCTCCAATTCCCCAAAGGGGGTCGGTTTCCACGCAGCTTCTCCTCTTTCTGAAGTCAACGGGGCTCTGGTTGCAATATACGTCTCGGTATTATGGGAAGATAACGCGATTTCCTCTCTGTTTGAAGTCAGCGGGGTTCTGGTTGCAAAAATCCCTCGGCATGGGGAGATAACGCGACGTCCCTGGTTCTAGAACTGGATGGTGATATATAGCGACTTTCAACGTTCCCTGAATGTTCTTCGGGAGAGGTGAAGTTAAGGTGGAAGGTGAAGGTGAAGTTGAGGGAGAGGGTGAGGTTGAGCTTCAACAGCGCCGGAAGTATTGCGTGGTTCGGCCATTTGGGAGCCCATTTCGTGTCACGCTGGGACCGTGCCAGTGCATACGAATGGCTCGAAATCCCAAAGAGGAGGTCGGTTTCCACACTGCTCTTCCTCTTTCTGAAGTCAACAGGGCACAGGTTACAATACACGTCTCTGTATGGGTAGATAACGCGGGTTCCTCTCTGTTTGAAGTCTGTGGGGCTCTGGTTGCAATACACCCATCGGTATGAGGCGATAACACCGTTTCCACTCTGTTTGAAGTCAGCGGGACTCTGGTTTCATTACACCCCTCGGTAGGGGAGATAACGCCTTTCCCCCTCTGTTTGAAGTCAGCGGAGATCTATTTGCAATATACCCCTCAGTATGGGGAGATAACCCCGTTTCCTCCCTGTCTAAAGTCAGCGGGGCTCTGGTGGCAACACATCCCTCGTTACGAGAGTAACGCCGTTTCCCACTCTCTTTTAAGTCAGAGGGAGTCTGGTTGCAATGCATCCTTCAATATGGGGGGATTAAGCCGTTTCCCCTCGTTTAAAAGTTAGCGGGATCTGATTGCAATACACCCATGTGAAGGGAAGTGTCGTAGAATTCTTTTTAATAAAAACCCTACTAACCTGACACCACTTTTATGATAGTGTCGTAGAATGCCCCCCCCCTTTTTTTGTTCTATTCTAAGAGTGCTAAGGAGTCTCTAATATATATTTATATCTGAATATCTTAAAAAACAGAGCCGTTCCGAAACACGTAAGGATATATAAGAGAAATGAACATTAATCCCTAAATAAACTTATATTTTAACTTTAACCATTGAATACGCAACATCTAAACATTAATTACAGCAATACTCTGAATATTATCCTAAACAAGAATTAATTAAATTGGTTTACCCACAAAAATTGGTTAATTTCTATACACACAACAATAATATAAGAATTAGGCTTACGGACTCATCTGGAGTTTAAAGGCCTCAGAAATGTTATCGACTCACGACGCGTGCAGTCTGTTCAGATGTAGATGGGCGAAATTACACGTTCGTTTTGGCGAGGGTAGCAGCTGGGGGGTCCACACGTTCTTCCGGGGAGGGAGTTGTTCAAGGACGAGAACAAATACACTGCTTTATGCAACACCTAGGCAATCGTAGTCTCTCTGGCGAGAGTGAGTCGAACTTGGTTCTTAAATCAAGTTAACTTGGAGTGCGGTGTGACCACCGAGTAACGAGCTCGAGGAGAAGATTTTCTCCTTCGTTACTTATTTCCTTATGGACGAGGACTGAACTCGGGGAGGGTCTTTTTCAAGGGCGAGGATCGATGAGACGAGGTTTTTCTGACGAGAATAAGTTACTTAAAGTTCGGTTTGGTAATCAAGTAACTAGCTCGAGGATGAGCTTCTTTTTAGTTCCAGTCTTCTTCAAGGGCAAGTATAACGGAGGGGGATTTCTCTGGCGAGAATAATTTGAACTTGGTTCCTTACAAAGTTAACTTAGGAGTTCGGTGTGGCAACCGAGTAACGGGCTCGAGGGAGGAGCCTTTTCCTTCTTCTTTTCTTAATTCCTCAAGGACGAGGAATACCCCCGGTGTTTAAGGTGGACCAGGATATACGGAGTCTCTCTGGCAAGAGTAAGCTGAACTTAACAAAGTTAACTTATCGTTTGGTTTGATAACCAGGGACTTATCTCGAGGATGAGCTTCTTCTTAGCCCCTTAAGGTAGGTAGCCCTGCCTCTCTTGCAGGGTACTTCTTGGTCTGGCGAGCCAAGTACTCCACCTCTCCAGTCTCGGTAGTTCGGTTCGATCCGAAGACTTCGTCACCTAGAGACTGACGTATACTACCTCGATTTTCCTCAGAGTTCCTCATTTATACCTCGTCACCCCCCTGGGGGAGTGGTAAGGTTGGAAGGGCTTGAGGACGGCCTCAGGAGAGGTTTTTTGCCCAACGGTTTTTCCCACCGATTCTTACATCAGCTCCTCGTTAGCCTTCGAGCTTGGGAGAAACACGTCTCCAATTTCTTATTTGACGTGAAACTGGATCTCACTCTCCTGGGGGAGATCTTGCATTTTGACCTTTAAGGTCTTTCATGGCATCAAAATAGGCGACGCTGCGGTTACGCAATGGACCCGCCGATGCCTGGGGCGGATGTCTTTGCGGTAACCACCTTTGGACTGCATCACGAGTGAACGGGGAAGAGGGGGGAAGTGACGATTCCCCTACAGGAAGATATCGCTGTTTCCCCTCTGTTTGAAGTCGGCAGGGCTATGGTTGCAATACACCCTCAGTATGGGGAGATAAGGCTGTTTCTCCTCTGTTTGAACTTAGCTGGGCTCTGGTTGCAATACACCCCTCGGTATTGGAAAATAACGCTATTTTCCCTCTGTTTAAAGTCATCAGGGCTCTGGTTGCAATACGACCCTCGGTACAGGTAGATAGCACTTTTTCAATTATGTTTAAAGTCAGCGGGGCTCTGGTTACAATACACTCCTCGCTATGGGGAGATAACGTGACGTGCCCGGTTTGAGAACCGGATGGTGATATATAGCGACTCGCAACGTGCCCTGAGTGTTCTTCAAGGTAGGTAGGTGAAGTTAAGGCTGAGGTTGAAGGTGAAGCTGAGGGTGATTATGTTGGTCAGGTTGAGGAAGAGGGAAAGGGTGAGGATGGGCGTGGTTGTGAGGGTGAGCGTCAAGGCGAGGGCGAGGGAAAGTGTAACGGTCATGCTGAGGGTGAGGGTGAAAGTGAAGTGGAGGCTGAGGGAGAGGCAGAGATGATAGTTTATGTAAAAATGAAGGTGAGGTTGAAGGTGATGGCAAGGGGGTGAGGGGATGATGAGGTTGAAGGTGAAGGTAAGGTGGTGAGGTGATTATGAGTTTAAGTCGAAGTTGAATGTGCGGCTTAGGGTGAGGGTAAGGGTTAAGGGGAAGGTGAGGGTCATAATGATGGTCAGGGTGAGGGAGAGAAAAAGTCTCTGGGTGAGCGTGAAGGTGAGTGAGAGTGTGAGGGTGAGCGATAAGATAAAGGAGATAAAGAGTCTGAGTGTCAGGGTGATGATGAGGGTGAAAGTGAAGGTGAGATAGAGAAAGAGGATGAGCGTGAAGGTGAACACGAAAGTGAAGGTGAAGGATAGAAGAGGGTGATGATGTTGGTCAAGGTAAGGCAGAGCGTGAAGTTGAGGGAGATGAAGAGTGTGACAGTGATGGTGAGGGTAAAAGTGAAGGTGAGTCTGAGGGGGAGGTTGAGGGTAAGGGTTAGATTTAAAGTGAAGATGAGAGTGAAGGTGAAGTTGAAGATGAAGGTGGGGGTGAGAGTGAAGGTGAGGGTATGAGTGAAGCTAAGTCTTAGGCAGATTGTGAGAGAGAAAATGAGAGAGAAGGTGAGAGTGAAGGTGAGGGTTAGATTTAAGGTGATGATTTAGGTGATGGTGAAGGTGATAGTGAGGGTGAATTTGAAGATGATGTTGGGGTTGAGAGTGAAGGTGACGGTGGGGAGGGAATGAAGGTGAAGTTTAGGTTGAGGGTGATGATGATGGTCAAGATGCGGGAAAAGGGAAGGGTGAGCGTGAAGGTGAGGGAGAGGTCGATGGATATGTTGAGCGTGAACGTGAAGGATAGGGAGAGTGTGAGGGTGAAAGTGAAGTGAAGGGTGAGGAAGAGGCTGAGCGTGAAGGTTAAGGTGAAGGTGAACTTTGGAGGGAGTTTGAAAATGAAGGTGAGGTTCAAAGCTAAGGTAAAGGTAAGGGTGATAGTGAGGTTGGAGGTCAAAGTGAGGGTGAATTTTAAGTTGAAGGGGAATGTGAGGGTGAGGTATATAGTGAAGGGTATAAATGAAGATAAGGCTGAGGATGAAGATGAATGTGAGGGGGAAGTTGAAGGTGAAGATGAGGGTGAGGCTGAGGCTGAGTGGAAGGTGAAAGTGAAGGTGCAGGTTAGGGTGCGGGTGATAATGATGGTCAGTGTAAGGGAGATGACGAGGCTGAGTGTGAAGGCGAGGGAGGAGGAGAGTGTGAGGTTCAAAGTGAAGTGATACTTGAGGAAGAGGCTGAGCGTGAGGGTGATGGTGAACGTCAGAGTTAAGGTGAAGGTGAATTTTAGAGTGAGTTTGAAGGTAAAGGTGAGGTTTAAGGTTAAGTTAAGGGTGAGGATGATAGTGATGTTGAAGGTCAAGGTGAGGGTGATTTTTAAGTTGAAGGGGAAAGTGAGGGTGAGGTTGAAGGTGAAGGGTGAAAATGACGATATGGCTGATGATGAAGATGAGTGTGAGGGGGAAGTTGAAGGTGAAGTTGAGGGTAAGAGTGAGAATGAATATCAGTGTGAGGGAGAGGGTGAGGGTGAGCGTGAAGGTGAGGAAGAGGGAGAGTGTGAAGGTCTGCGTGAAGGTGAGTGTGAAGGTGAAGTTGAGGGAGAGGGTGAGCATGAAAGTGAAAGAGAGGTTAATGGTGGAGGTGAAGATGAAGGTGAGGGCGAAGTTGAAGGTGCAGGTGAAGGTTAGGATGTGGGTGATGATCTTGGTCTGGTTGGGGGAGAATGAAATGGTAAGGATGGGCGTGAAGATGAAGGAGAGGGAGAGTGTAAGGATCATACTGAGGGTGAGGGTAAAGGTGTAGTGGAGGCTGAGGGAGAGGCAGAGCGTGACGGTTAGGGTCAAGTTAAAGGTGAGGTTGGAGGTGAAGGTGAGGTTTAAGGTAAGGGTGAGGGTAAAGTTAAAGGTGCGGGTGAGGATGAGAGTAAAAGTGATGGTGATGATGGTTAGGGTGAGTGAGATGGAAAGTGTGGGGTTGTGCGTGAAGGTGAGGTAAAGGGAGAGTGTGAGTGTCAGGGTGATGGTGGTGAGAGTGAAAGTGAAGCTGAGGCTGAAGAAGAGACTGAGGATGTGGGATCGGGTAAGGGTGAAGGCGAGGGTTAAGGTGAGTGACGGTGAGGGTGTGGGAAAGTTGAGGGTGATGATGCTGGTCAAGTTGAGGGAGAGGGTGAAGATGAGTCTGAGGGAGAGGGTGAGCGAGAAAGTGAGGGAGAAGATGAGGGTAAAGGTGAAGATGAGGGTTAGGGTGAAGCTAAGGATAAGGGTGAGGTTGAAGGTGAAGGGGAGATTTAAAGCAAAATAAATATAAACTATCCCTGCTCTAAGACGATGACACTTCTAGCACAATTTTGTTCGGAAAGTTCAGCATTTAATTCTATGGAAACATATCCATTTGCTTTTGGAGACAATGCCTAGAAGTAGAAATGGGGCTTTCTTTGTGATGAAGTCATTGTTTTTTTCCACTTAATATTCATCTAGTGTAACAATTCTGTCCAGAAATGGTCTGGATTACTCAGGGTAGCTACGTAACGTGAGACCATGCTTCTTCGTCGTATGAGCCTTAGGGATCGTAATAAAACCGCAGTCCAGCTACAACCTGAATAGACAGAGAGCGGCTAGTTTATGCATCCGTTAGAACATTCCGCCTCAGTATGCTATTACAAAGCCCAAAGTCTTGTAAACCCAACCAGAAGCCGCTGACCAACCACTAGCAGAACAGAGGTGGACTTGTCGGACCATAAAGCACGACCCCATTGCCGTAACTGCATCATACATCAATGGAGTCGTGTTTTCTGGCCAGACGAGCCCACGTTCAAGTAGATCTCAAGCCTAAGTGAGGTTAAAGTCTGCATTAAGCCTGTGGAACAGTGAGATCGAGAGTCTATATTGTAAAGAGTACAGCATTGTGGCCGCTCTGGAACGTTATGAGGAAGCATGTAAAGTTCTAGTGTGGGTCGTCTTACCGTTTGTGACTTTTTACTTTACTTGTGCCCCTAGGAAGGCCACACCACTCCATTTGTCGGTTCATAGGATCCTAAAAGAAGCGATATGGGCATAGTGCGTGTTTGTGTAAGGTTTGGGCAGTGAATAAGTAGGTGTTTGATGTTCTCTGGTGTATGGTTGCATCCGGTGTACGTTGGTGGCGGGACAAGGTTTATTCTGTGTTTGTATTGGTGTAGTATATTGTAGCAGTCTGACCTGAGTTGAGAGGAAGTACTCGATGTGTTTCGTATTTATTAATGGATAGGAGCTGATTAGGATGTTGTTTGGTTGTAGTGTGTTCAATTATCTTTGGGTGAAGCTAGTGTGGATGTGTTTGATTAGGTTGGGGTTTATGGTTGGGAAGAAATGTTATTGTAAAGGTATTGGAAGCGGTGTGCTTGGGCATTTTTTGCTTGTGTTTGAGTAGTGGGAGCTTTGTTATCAGGTGGTGTTTATGGCGGGGACGGGTCAATGCTCTTCTGAAGTGTTTGGTTCCAATCATGTCTACATGTATTTTGATTGGGATATTTTTATTTCAGCATCTATATGTGGAGTGAGTGTACTACATGCACAGCCAGTGATTGTTCTAAGTGCCTTGTTGTGTGGTATGGAGTGTATTCGTGTCCGATTGGGTACTGGTTGGGTGTCATGCTGGTGCTAAGTAGTTGAGGGTGTTGCGGATGAAACTTTTGTATATAGTGGTGAGAACCTCTTCCTATTTTTCAAATGTAATGTTCGATAGTGCTAGGAGAGCGTTGATTTTCTTTGTAGCCTTGTTTTTAATGCTTGTTGTGTGGGTTTTGAATGTCATGAGGGGGCTAGTGTGAGTCCAAGAAGGGTAGATGTTTTGTTTAGTGGCGGACGTTTTCCGTTTAGTCTGATTTTTCTGTGTTTGTTCGATTAGTGATAGTCAGATGTGAAGATCGTTACTGTTGATTTCTTGGCTGAGTCAGTCATGCGGTTTTGTGTGAGGCAGTATTCTAGTGCGTATTTAGGTTTTTGAAGGTTCCTGCTTGGTATTGTGATTGAGTGTTTGAGTGAGATATCATCTGCGTAGGTGTAAGTGTTGATTAATGGGGTTGGGGTTGTAGGATGTCATGTGTGAATAGGTTGAAATGTAGGGGTGAAAGAATGTATTATATAATTAATTAGTATTTTATTTAGCATAGATAGCGAAGAAGAATTATCATATAATAATATTTTGAGATGAAAATTGGACAATAAATTTAGGCCTAACAACTGAGATCGAATGTTATCGCGTTGGGAAATTGAATGGAAGAATGGAAGATAGGGAAAATAAAATGTATTCAAGAATTAATAAATGAAAACAGGATGGATTGAATATAACTTTAGACAACTTGGTATACACGAGTGATCGATAAATGGATCTTAATAGGACGTTGAATAGGAAGTTAAATATGATGTTAAATAAAATAGGATCACAATACGATATTAAATTAGATGTAAACGATATTGTTAATAATAGTGAAACTTATGATAGTAGAACACGATGAAATATAAATTGGGATGTATGATAATAGTATGTTAGCTATCACTATGGTAATAGTAAATTGGGGTCTAAAATGAATTAAAAATATCTATATTTAAAGTGCTCACGCTTGAGATGAATTTAGAGATCTGAATAGTTAAACACCGTTTTATTTGCACGAAACTTTTTAGCGGACGGCGCGGGCGAGATAATGATAAATTAATTTTAATTATTTTGAGTAACATATAAATCATATACACGTACAATATTTTGTTTATTTGGGAAAACTGCAGAATAATAAGAATAAAGCAGTGCTATAAATGAATCCTTGTGAGATGCCATTGAAGAGTTGTTGGGTGTATAATTTAGAGTTTCGGTGGATGAATTTGTCTTGTCCGAAATGAGAAAGCTATTTATCTACTTTTTTTCGTTGTAGCAGAGGTTAGTGTTCATGAGTATCTTTGCTAGGATGTGTTTTTTGTAGGGTCCACCCTTTATCTATGCCTGTTGCAGCAAGGTTGTACGTGAAGGCTTGTTGGGTGTAAAGGATTGTTGAACACATCGATTATGCGTTGAGTGAGGTTGGTAAAGAGGGTCGTGGTTGTGTCTGAGAGAGGTATATTTGGGAGTTTCTTTGTTGTATTAGTTTTTTGGAATATTTTTTTAGTGAGTACAAAAGTGAATTTCAAATCAATGTAGGTGTGTGTATGTTTAGGTAGGGGACAAAAGTATGTGTAACTGGAGAGAAAGAAATAAAAGTGGTGAACAAAGAAGGTATTGTGAGAGATTTGCAAAGAGATGCACGGCGCCTGGTGATCAGGCCTATCACTTTCATTATATTTTTGTTTTGTGAGTTATTTTGTGGTTGTTTTTGATAGAGTTTATATTATATTGCGTTCAAGTCATTTGTCATAAAAATCTTAATATTCTTTGGATGTGTTAGCTGCATTTGCTGATTTTTGTAATTAATTACTTTTAACTTTGTGCTTAGTATATTTTGTTATTATTTATTTTGTAGTGTATGTATTTTAGTGTTTTTGTTTCTTATTTATTCTTCTTCCTGTCTTCTTTCTTCCTTATTCTTGTCTCATTCGGTTATAATGAGTCTTGTTCGGTATAACTAGGTCAACTTCGATGAAGTTTTCATAGTTCGGTATTATTTGTCTTATTCGGTTTGTTGTCTTCGTCTTTGGTATTTAACATTCTTTTCTGCGTAGAGCGGCACTTTGTTCCCGTCAGCTACTAGGCTAGTAGAGTTTGGAAATCGGCAACGACTTCTGGCTCTTGTGTTCTGGTTAATAATTTGAATGATTTTATCATTCAGTTCTTAATTAACCAGTTCCTTCATATTCCTTCTCCGTTCTTCTATGAGTATGTTATTGGGACTTAACCCCACCTCTCTTGCAGCTCTTCTTGGCGTCTTCTTTCTCACCTGCGTGTATCCGGAATTAGGTATACGCATTTATTCTGCACGCCTTGTACTCTCCTCTTTTGTGTCTTCGAGGCAAAAGGGAGGGTGGAAGCGAAGTAGAGAAGCGTAGATGTTATAATTGCGTTGTAGATCTTCTTGTTTTCCTCACGGAGATTTTTGAACATGAATAAACTTCTGACTGCGGCCAGTACCTTATAAATTCGATCTGCAAAGTAAGTTTTGTACTCTGATGAAGTAAACTTCATTTCGAGTATATGGCACTCCGTGGTGTAGGTATAGCCTCTATCCCCCACCCTAACATCAGATAGTAGTCTCCTCAAGGACACTGGAGTAACTGGCTGAAATCATCGACGTATTGAATGTTGAGGTAAGAAAGGGTCACAGCGGCCGGGACATCTTTGGTGCATATTGAATAGAGAGTGGGGGACATACACCCCCTCGGGTGGCCTCAATCAAGCATAAACTTAGGTCCACCATGCTCCCCAAACTGACATACGCCTCTCTCTTCATAAGATAGTTACATAGAGTTCTTTTTAAGTTTCCATTTAAGCCCACGGAAGGATCTTGTACTGCATTCTCCTTTGCCACACCTAATCAAACGCCGTTGATACATCCCGACACACAATATCCACGTAACTCCCTCCATTATAGCTTAGGCGAGCTTTTCCGTGATGACATTTATCGCTTTTTCCGTACTTTGCTTTTTTCTGAACCTTAAATGGTACCGATTGTACCGGGAGTTCTCCTGCAGGTAAAACACCCGTCTTTAGTTGAGGATCATCTGGAAGATCCTTTCCATGCTTTGGCAAGAAAATCATCTTGGCCGTCTTGTAAGCATTTAGAAAGTATCCTGTATTAAGACAGGCGATAAAAATTTCCCTTATTCTTTCTATGATGTTAGCTAGTGCCTTTTTAAAGTTTAACTTTGTTAGACCCGATTTCCCCGGGGCCTTTTGACGAAATAAGTAGAGCACGCCAAGTAGTTCCTCTTATGTAATCTCGGCTTCTCGGACGCGGTGTATATCCCCCTAGTGATGTGGGTGCGTTCTATGTATTTAAGAATTAAGTTCGTCTATGATTTTGCTCTGGATCTCTATATCATAATCCTTGTTTCTTCTCCAGTTATACTGAATATCTTTCCCAATAACTACGGAATATTGATTCGATGTTTTTTTCTTCAGTTACAATGTTTCCTTCTTCGCTCATTATTTCAATTTTCTCCTTTCTACCAGTAGACTTTTTGAAACGCCTGATTCTATTCAAAAAATCTTTTGAAGATGAAACTGTTCGAGGCTCTCGATCGCATCATCCCAATGTCTCCACTTTTGTTCGAGGGTGAACTGGTTGAGCTCCTCTTTGATCTCTTTACTTCGTTGGATTGAGCCAATCGATGCGGTTTTAATGTTGATTTCATACAGTAATTTCAGCTCACTGTATAATTTCTTCATGTGTCCGGTGCATATGTATGTTGAGATGGACTTATACTTAGATTTGGTGGTTTCAAGTTCTATGCGCTTTAATTAGATGGATGTTAAGGTCGTTGAGAGCCTCGTTGATCTCCTCGAGTATGCCACATCCAAGTTTGTCGGATGATAATCCTTGAGGAGACGTACGTACTGTGCCCAGTCTTCTTTTTTGTAGTCTTTTCTAACTACAGATGCGACTTGTATAGGGTTCTTATTGATGGTGAGTAGGATCCATATATGGTAACTAATGGTACTTTGCCTGGTTTAATGTAGGAACTGAACGGTAGCTGAAGATTAGCCAGACATATGTCTGGGTTCGTGGCACTCCTTCCTCTGACAAAGGTGCGAAAGTCGGAGCCAATTCGCTGTACAATATTTCTAAACAGCAAAATGTCTAGGTTCCTTCCAATTCCGTTGAAGGTCCTATAGCCGGACTACCGAGACCTAGTATTCAGATCACCCATCAATATCGTGGGTGTTATTCTGCCAAATGGGCCTCTGAGGGACTGGAGAGGTAAAAGATCTCTCCAGGGTGGCTATAACAAACTTTCTAATTTTAAGTTCGACCTATAACGCGTATCGCAAGAAAGGATTCTTCAAGGTTTCTGATTTGCTTACATTTTATCCCTTTCTTAATCGCAATACTGGCTGTGTCGTAGAATGACTCCCGACGATACTATATATAACACTATTCGTTGAGGGAACTTCCTTAATTATCTTTAGAGTGCGTTTTACTGTCTGGCGGCCGATATTATGTATCTTCAAAATGCTTAAGAAGTGGAACTGAGCTCAAGGATAATAATATTGCTATCATTAATAAAATAGAGTTTTATTAATAATAACTTTACACAATACACAAAAACGGAAAATATTGACAAACAGAATGGAAAGGGTCGTGGAGACTCGGGCTAATCCAAGGATTTAAGGGATCAAAAAAAGGTAAAACAAATATGGAGTTAAAAAGATGGGATGGTTCGATAAACCATTTAAAGCACAGGATAGAATTGACAAATAAGGGATCAATACTCAAAAGGTGACGCTTGGCTTACGTAACTTCATTAGGGTGCAGTGGAAGGTACTTGAAGGAATATTCGGTCCGCTGGCGAGCTCCAGCCGAAGGGGGGGGATAAAAGGATCCTGACGAGGCGTCTTGGAAAGGAGAACCGTTACTCGACGAACGGCTCGACGAACAATGGCTGTTCTACTTTGTTCTCTTCTGAACAAAGGCGGGATCAGAACCGTCTCTTGTCTACGGGCTCAAGAACAATGGCTGTTCTAATGTTGTTCTCCTTTGAACAACAGGGGGGGGGGAGAACCGTTTCTTGGCGAAGGGCTCAAAACGAACAATGGCTGTTCTAATGTTGTTCTCCTTGAACAGCAGGGGGGGATGAGAACCGTTTCTTGGCGAAGGGCTCAAAAAGAACAATGGCTGTTCTAGGTTGTTCTCTTCTGAACAAAGGGGGGGGATGAGAACCGTCTCTTGTCTACGGGCTCAAGAACAATGGCTGTTCTAATGTTGTTCTCCTTGAACAACAGGGGGGGTGAGAACCGTTTCTTGGCGAAGGGCTCAAAACGAACAATGGCTGTTCTAATGTTGTTCTCCTTGAACAACAGGGGGGGGATGCCTTGGGGACTTGGCGTCACTAAAGGCTCGAACCTTTGGCACTCAAGGAATATTGTCCTCCTTCTGGACAAGTGATGGTGAATCTCGAGGTCGAGGTCCCTTGGCGCACAAAGGGAGAGAGGGTCGTGGTGATGTTTCGCGACGAAAATCTGGATCTCCAATCTGATCTTAGTGGTAAAGTTTCCATATAAATAGCCAGGACATCTCCTTGGCGTGGGGGAGAATGGGGTGGAAGCTTCGAGGGAACGCACAGCTGGGCCGGAGAAAAATGCCTTATCTGTCCATAAGCCTAACTCGATCTGGCGAGGTCGGCGTATGGGGGCGAACGGGGGGGACGATAACCTCCTTGTTTAAACATTGACGTCCGGTAGCTGTTGATAAGACTCCAAGCCTCGAATCGAAGATGCACGTGGGCCTCCTCGAGGTTTTAACTAATATGGGATAGGAGTTGAATTTAACACAGATTCAACTCGTTCTATCACACCCCTCCATTCCAGGGGAAGTTGTCACTTCGAAAAAAAAAGAGAGAAGGGACAACGATAGAGCTCCGTTGTAGGGAACTCGTTTTCTTGTACCAACCGTATCTTCCTGCACCTAACTAGTATTACCTCAATACATGATTATTTTGATCTTTAGATTACAGGGGAAAATAACCTTTAATACAACTTAATAAAAAAAAAGGGCATGGAACAATGAAATGATATAAACTTAGTACATACGGGACAAAATAATTTATACGTAAATTAATAAGAACAAATATATATGTACATAAAAAAAAATTAGACATTGAGCGTTACAAAATTCAGACATATACATTCATTAATTATATTACAAAAGAATCTTAAATTAAGTCGTGCAAGACGGTATATACCTACATGGAGATACTAATCCTATGAATACAATTGTTCTACGCTATTCGGTAACGCATTCCTACTGAGTGCGTCAGCGACCTGGTTATCGGAACCTTTGATATAATTTATTTTAAATTGATACTCTTGCAAGAGTAAACTCCAGCGCATGATGCGGCCGTTTGAGTGTCTCAAATTCCTAATATAGGCTAACGGACGGTGGTCGGTTCCTATTCGAAATTCTTTACATATCAAGTACAGCTTGAATTTGTCTATGACCCAGATAATTGATAGAGCTATCTTTTCCCTAGTGGCATATCTCTTTTCGCGTGGTAATAATAGATGGCTAGCATATGCAACTGGATGACTCGTTCTGTCATCCTCGTATTGAAGGGGTACACCTCCAATGCCCTCGTTGATCACGTCGGTCTTAACCCCAAAGGATTTTTCCGGGTTGGGCAACTTAAAAATGGGGGCAGAAATGAACTTACTTTTGAGCTGATTAAAATGGGAAACAGCGACATCATTCTAACGTAAACGATCGGGGAAATTCTTTTCCTGAAGGGGGCATAGGGGGGCCAAAATTGCAGCGAAATTCGGAACAAATCGCTGATAGGGAGAAGCTGATCCTAGGATCGATCTTAATGGCTTCTTTGTAATCGGGAGGGGCATGTCGGCGATTGCCTTAATCTTGTTCTCTTGGGGACCTAACTGGCTTGGTCCTATTTTGAAACCCGAATATTTAATGGGTTCGTGAGCAAAATAGTATTTGCTGGGGCCAATGGTGAGGCCATTTTCACGCAGTTGCTCGAAAAGAGCTAATAGGGCGGGTAAATGGTGATTCCATTTAATTAGTTCTTGTATCTGACTCTTCTGACGTGGTGTCAGCTGCGCGTCACTTTTCAGGTCAGAGGGTTCCAAAGACTCGCCTGGTAGGGAATGAGGAGGGTAATCGGCATCAGGTTGGATGCACACTGTCTGGATTACCTTAAGGGACTCCGCGGGGCAATCCTCTTCAAGCGCCGATGCTTCGTTTAGTTCTACGAAGGTATCTCCATGGGCGCGTTGGGGTTTCTTTTTTTCTTGGGGTCCAGGGACAGTCTCCGTGTCCTTGTCTGGGGCCTTATCACCTAAGGGTTTTAATGAATCACATTCCTCTTTTTCCGTCCTAAAGTCCTGGTTAGGGGTCTCCGAGAAATCGGACGGTATCGGGGTTCTGATGGGGACGGGCTCCTGGGCTTCTTTCTTATCTCGGCCTTGAGGAAGGGCGGCCTGAAACACAGGGTCGAAACTTACTTGGGGGCTCTTTCCTATAAGTACGGAACAGAATTTTATTGGTGCTACAATGACTTCAGCCCAGCCATTATAATATTGACACTGCAGGTAACATCTAGCGACGGGGAATCTGTTCGCCCGCCCAAGGTAGTCACGTACCACCGCAAATTTTTCGTGGTTAGAGGCCACTGGGAGGAGTTCGTCGGACACGATGAAGCACGTACATCCTGTGTCCCTGACGAGAGTCGATACTCGACAGCTGTCCACGCTGCCCTCCTCATATTTCAAAGTTCCCGCTGAACTTTTATAAAAAAAAAAATTTACCTGGTAGCCTGACGGATGGGGAGAAGTTTCTGCTTGGGTCTGCACCACCGGGGGAGCCGGGGTTGCATTAATCTGGTGAACTTGGTGGGCTGGTCCGCTTTTAAGCCTAGAATTTTGGGGGCAATTCCAGCTCATGTGGTTTTCTACACCACAGGTGAAGCATATGGTTGGTCGCTTCGGGAAGAGAGATGGAGGAGAAGTCTTAACGGGAGGTTTGGAGTCCCGTTGTTGGTTTTGGGGAAAGAAGTTTTGGGGTTTTACGGGGCTCGGAAACTTTGTCAGCTTCCCTGGGAAGGAGCGCGAGTCCGTCCTTCTTTCTTCTCGTTGGATTTCTTTTTCTCGTTCTTCTCGTTGTATTTTTCCTTCTCGTTCTTCTCGTTGGATTACTCTTCCCCGTTCCTCTCTTTCTCTTTCTTTTTCTACCTTTTTTCTTTGAAATTCTGCTTTAATCCGAGCTAATTCAATCTGAAGGTCAGCTAGTCTTATCCGTTCCTCTCTTTCTCTTTCTTCTCGTTGTATTTCTCTTTCTTCCTTTTTTCTTTGTATTTCTCTTTCTTCCTCTTTTCTTTGCTCCTCTAGAATGTACTCAGTTAGTTCTTTTCCGGAAAGTCCACAGGACTCTCCTTGCGCTTTAAAGATTTCGAACGGAGTCATCTTTGCACTTGGGGGCGCACTAGTCAACCAACTAAAATTCCTTGCAACAAGAATTATGCCTCTATAGAATTAGCCTACCTAAATATGGGCACTGACCTATTCGTACTTGGTTTCTCGATCTGAATAACCACTGACTAAAATCACAAAAAACACAAACAAATTATTATAACCGTTCCTTGAGCTACTCCAGCTTCTTAAGTTTCAAAAAAAAGGGGATAGCAATCGTTAAAACAAAAGGGAACTACTATATTCTATTATTATAACGAATAACACTATGCTTTACTCGACTGAGCCTAGTGTTTGCAAAGATATAGCGTTAAACCTTACACACCTGATACCAAATTAAATAGTATATATATATATATGTCGTAGAATGACTCCCGACGATACTATATATAACACTATTCGTTGAGGGAACTTCCTTAATTATCTTTAGAGTGCGTTTTACTGTCTGGCGGCCGATATTATGTATCTTCAAAATGCTTAAGAAGTGGAACTGAGCTCAAGGATAATAATATTGCTATCATTAATAAAATAGAGTTTTATTAATAATAACTTTACACAATACACAAAAACGGAAAATATTGACAAACAGAATGGAAAGGGTCGTGGAGACTCGGGCTAATCCAAGGATTTAAGGGATCAAAAAAAGGTAAAACAAATATGGAGTTAAAAAGATGGGATGGTTCGATAAACCATTTAAAGCACAGGATAGAATTGACAAATAAGGGATCAATACTCAAAAGGTGACGCTTGGCTTACGTAACTTCATTAGGGTGCAGTGGAAGGTACTTGAAGGAATATTCGGTCCGCTGGCGAGCTCCAGCCGAAGGGGGGGGATAAAAGGATCCTGACGAGGCGTCTTGGAAAGGAGAACCGTTACTCGACGAATGGCTCGACGAACAATGGCTGTTCTACTTTGTTCTCTTCTGAACAAAGGCGGGATCAGAACCGTCTCTTGTCTACGGGCTCAAGAACAATGGCTGTTCTAATGTTGTTCTCCTTTGAACAACAGGGGGGGGGGGAGAACCGTTTCTTGGCGAAGGGCTCAAAACGAACAATGGCTGTTCTAATGTTGTTCTCCTTGAACAACAGGGGGGGATGAGAACCGTTTCTTGGCGAAGGGCTCAAAAAGAACAATGGCTGTTCTAGGTTGTTCTCTTCTGAACAAAGGGGGGGGATGAGAACCGTCTCTTGTCTACGGGCTCAAGAACAATGGCTGTTCTAATGTTGTTCTCCTTGAACAACAGGGGGGGTGAGAACCGTTTCTTGGCGAAGGGCTCAAAACGAACAATGGCTGTTCTAATGTTGTTCTCCTTGAACAACAGGGGGGGGGATGCCTTGGGGACTTGGCGTCACTAAAGGCTCGAACCTTTGGCACTCAAGGAATATTGTCCTCCTTCTGGACAAGTGATGGTGAATCTCGAGGTCGAGGTCCCTTGGCGCACAAAGGGAGAGAGGGTCGTGGTGATGTTTCGCGACGAAAATCTGGATCTCCAATCTGATCTTAGTGGTAAAGTTTCCATATAAATAGCCAGGACATCTCCTTGGCGTGGGGGAAAATGGGGTGGAAGCTTCGAGGGAACGCACAGCTGGGCCGGAGAAAAATGCCTTATCTGTCCATAAGCCTAACTCGATCTGGCGAGGTCGGCGTATGGGGGCGAACGGGGGGGACGATAACCTCCTTGTTTAAACATTGACGTCCGGTAGCTGTTGATAAGACTCCAAGCCTCGAATCGAAGATGCACGTGGGCCTCCTCGAGGTTTTAACTAATATAGGATAGGAGTTGAATTTAACACAGATTCAACTCGTTCTATCACAGGCTGCATCTTAGTGTTCTTGCAATAATTTTGATCAACACATCGTTATTCCAAATTTTCATTTCTTCATTACGAGTGTCGATCCCGTATTCCGAAATTAAGATGACATCTGTATCAATTTCCCTAAATAGTTGGGTAAAAAGTTATTTTCGTCGTCCAGCCGTTGGTGTTAATTTTTAGTATTTTCAGTACGTTCCCTTGCATGATCTGATGTTATTTACCGCTGTATCCTCTTATTTTTATTGTTCCTTTTAGCCCGTGGACAGCTTTAGTGTGTCCAGGCTTTTCACTCTTTAGAGGATGACTCAGAATTTTTGATTTGCCTTTCGTCACTCGTGTGCGAGTGCATAGGGCCTCATCACTAACTGAAGAGCAGGTTTCCTCCTCATCTTCTTCATCTTCCTTTTCATCATCATCCACTTCGGATTCCTCAGGAGAGAGCATTTTTTGGGAAGTATCCAAACCAGCTTTTCAGACTTCGAGGTTCTGGATATTTGAGTCCTTAAATCCCTTTAAGCAGTCGTGGTTTGCGTGCTTAATCACTGACGGGAGCGCGTTTGCCTTCGGGAGTGAATTAAGTACCTCATTGTGTAAGCCTGGTTTCATCGCATGGGTAATGTTAACGGTGATACGTGCGTTTACGTTACTAATGATGCGAGCTTCTGATGGAGATGCCCTCGTTGGTCGCAACTCCTCGCTCGCCTCGCATTCCCTCGCGGTGCTTTCGTATGTAGTCTCCTTGGCTTTCTTTTGGTCCTCTTCTTTCTTTTTTATAATTTCTTTTAGTTTAGGGTACTTCACGGCCATGGTCCTATGCTCACTCTTGCAGTTGAGGCACTTTTTCTTCATGCTTTCGCACTTGTCAAATCTTTGTCCCTCTGTGGCGCATACACTGCACCACATTTTTTTTTTCGGGGCAGGTTGTTGACGTGTGCTCTTCTAGTTTGTAGCATACAAAAGACATTTGTGTGCTATGGATCCGTTCCTGCTGGATGGTTTCTCCTGGTATTTTCATATTAATTACCAAGAGTCCGTCCGTCATCGCTTTTCCGGCCATTTATGTCGTTGTGAATATATCTTAAATACGTTCCTGCGCTCGCTGAATTTAATAATTTCACAACCTTTCTCCCACGTAAGCTGTTTCTCAGTTTTTTCTTTGAGTTCTTGTCCGAGTGTGCGCCAACCCAGCTCTTCACTTTGCGGTAGATCACACTTTGGTGGGCTGCCACTTGCGGGGCGGTTTTGATCTCGAGGCCGATGGTACATAGTGTGTCCGCTCCCTCTTCGAACAGGAGCCAGTCCATATATCTGGTCTCAGCTCATGCCATGATGAAACCACAGGAGACTTCGATAAGATTTACGAGTGCCACTTTGATGAGGTAAGCGTCTAGCATCTCGCAAAGGTTGCTCTTTTGAGGTGCTTTATTTCATTGTATGTTCCTCAGGGGCAGCCTCTTAGTGAGGGTTGTTCTCTTCCTGCTTCTTCTTGATTAATTTTCTTCTTTCTGCAAGAAAAGTGCAATTAAAGTGTTTCGTGTAGGATGAATGAGTTCATGTGGTAAAGGAGGTATGGGGGAGAATCGGTGTGTTTCCAAAAAAATGGAATTGAACGCTCCCTCTTAATCTGCAATTGGTCCCCCGCTCAGACACTGCCGTGATGAAGGGTGTTGATGGATGGATTGGTCTTGATTGGGCACCTCAAGGGAGCTGAATTATGGTGGACTTGATGAAAGTAACGACCGAATTAATTAACGCTACCTTTTTGCCACCACCCCTCGGGCACTTACACCATAACTGCCTCCAACATACACAATGATTGGGGTTATTTCCATCTGTCGTCCTGATGGCTCCGTCAGGTGTAAAGATTACTTCTCCACCCGTAGGCTGCATTAAGTCCCATTTACAACTAAATGAAATGTGAATTGCTTCCATCTGTCGTCTTGGTCGCTCCGTCAGGTATGGAGATTAGTCCTCCACCCGAAGGCTGCATTAAGTCCCATTTACAACGCAGTGGGCTACTTCTCAAATCAGTTTCCACATGAGCCTTTAATTATGCCAGTTCCAAGTGGCTGGCATAGATAGGACAAAATTAATGAATGGCAGACATCTGAGGCAGGTTCTCACGTTGGTCAATGAGCTGGAGCAACGGGGTTTTTAAGCTCTTATTTAGTCGTAAATATCTCTCTTGAAAAAAAATGTATTTATCTCTCCTTTTTAAAGTGATGAAACTCCACAAGAAATCTCCAGGTAGGGTGTTTTCTCAACAGCGTTGCTCTAAATCTGTTACTAAGCAATTGTTGAAAATAAATTCAATATAATTCTTAGCAGATGCTCAGAGTCGAAAAACCGGCCTTCTACAGAAGTGAGATTAGGTGGTAAGTGTTGGATTGTGTGAGGTTTTTGTTTGTTTTGAGTATAGGTATGACGTGGGCTACTTTCCAGATTGAGGGGATTCTGTTGATTAGCTATAATTAGTTAGAATTTCTGTGATGCTCGAGATTGCTGTTACCTATATGCTTTAGATGGATGTTAGATATGTTGTCTGGACCATTGGCTTTAGAGTTTGTGAGCGATGGCTGTTTTGCTGAAAATCTATTGCAGTAAAGGCGCTGCTTTATCTTTGGATATTTGTGTTCTCTGGATTTAATTTGGTGGATTTGTCTGTTATTTTCTGTGTGTTGCGAGGAAGTTTATGTTCGACTAGTGTTTCATGAGTATGTTAAGAGTGTTTTATAGTTGTAGCAATTTGGTTGTTTCTGGTAGCTCATGACTCGTATGTGGGAGCTCGAACGGTTCTTGATAGGCGTTTTTTAAAAATTATTTTCCATAGTTTTGTTAAGTTTGTTTTGTGGTCAATTCTGTTAAAGAGATAGCACATTTATTCATTGGTTACTTTTCAATTCTTTCATTCAAAATCCGCATTTTTTTGGTTTGTATATCATTTTATTGCAAATTTTGTGCACTTTTTTATGTTTTAATTATTTTTTAGTAACATGACTAAAACATAGTGAGAATTAAGATAATACAAAACTGTATACATAAGTGGGAAACTTTTCTTAGATATTTAAAGTAAATTTGTGAAAAGACAAACAAAAGTACATCATTGATTTTTATATCATTTTATTGCAAATTTTATGCACTTTGTATAGTATATATTTTGTTTAGCAACATGACTAGAACATAGTGGTAATTGTGATAATGCAAAGTTTTATACATTCGTCGGAATTCTCCGTAGATTTTTAAAGTTGTTTGTGAACAAAACGCAAAACTCTACTATGCGATTTTAGATATTTGTTAACAACGAACGGCGCCTAAGAACTTGTTTATATTTTTAGATCATTCGAATATAGATTGAACTAAGTTCCATGGCGTTCAGAACACCACTACTATTTACCTAACATCCACTTTTCCAACTGAGAACAAAACCTATAGTTGACCTTGTCCATAAAATATATGTTTTAGTCCACCATTAACACAAACTTCAATTGAACTATTAAAAACTGATTTCTAATGATAACTAAATCATATGTGCATCTTAGCGTGTGAATTAAGTACGAATGCTTAATTTATAGTAATTCTATAGCCATTTATATGATATCAGGTTTCAAGGGGGGTTCTGAAAGAAACCCCTGTATCTCAAAAATGGCTTCGTAGGGTATTTTGATTTTAGTAGGACTAAAAAGGCTTTTAATGAGCTATAATTTTTCATATGAGTATCTAACGTAGCAAAAAGGTAAAAAAATAAATGTAGTCTCCCCTTAAAGTAATGTTCCATTTTTTTGCTTGATATTTAGTGATTAAGCTGGCGATGTGGCTGTTGAGTAATTGGATGTTATTTCTTGTTCTGAGGAGGCCCTGTTTCGTGTGGGTGTAGTTATTTATAATTGTTTTTTGGTATGGAAGCTGGTTTCGAAAATTCAGAGAAGTTCCCTAACTTTTCCCGAGAGAATATTTGCTGCCCTCATTCAGAGAACTTTCCAAAATGCCTGGAATGAGAATTTTCAGGATCACAATGCCGCATGTTACAAATCTGTGTCCACCATGCAGTGGTTCTGGCAGGGCTTTGGAGTTGGAAGTTCAAAAGCATGAGTCCAACTCCGACTCTGACTACAACTACTGAAATTTCAATAGGTCCGTCTCTGACTCTGGCTACGATTCCATCTTCTTAAATTTTAGAAGAGCTGACTCTTATATGAATTTATTGTCATAGTGATAGTTAAGTCCAAACCTAAAATGTATATAGTTTACTAAAAAAAAATAATCAACCAAATTTAAAATTACAAATTCCTATATCAATATTCAAAGTTGAGAAGTCAAAAGTAGAGTATATAAAGCCGAGATTTTCTGTACAAAATGAATTCACTAACTATTGAACTTCCTTGTAGAAGAGGTTTGAAACCACTAGTGTATCTCGCACGTTGACTTGAGGGGGCTTTTCTCATTAAACCTAGTGATGCTGTAAGGCCGATCATTCAAATCCAAGTGCAAGGTCGAATAGTAGCTTAGAAACTCTTCTACAAGGAACTTCAATAGTTATTGAATAAATTTTTTACCGAAAATCTTGGCCTTATATAATCTAGGATCAAATATGAAAATTGAGTAAATTTCTATCTATAAGCTTAAAAAAAATTCTTTACATACACCCCTAAATATAATACCCTACATAAAAAAAAATTTTAAAAATCATAAAAGAAAATTAAACAAATTTATATCGATAAACTTTAAAAATAACATTCCTTTTCCAAGTTTCCTTTAGAAAACAATATCTTTAAACTTTATTATTTGTAGTCCTATTTTTAAAACTTTCAGGTGCCTAATGCAATAATCAGTGCAAAACCTACTCACATTAATTTTCCTGTTATTCCCCCACTCTTTTGCCGCCAGAATGATGGGTGATGGATGGATGGGATGGTTCTCGAGTGGGAACCTCAAGAGGGGTGAATTACGGTCGACTTGATGCAGTACCGGCCGAATCAACGAACGCTAAAGTTTTGCCAACCCCTCTCGGGTACTTAAGCCATAACTGCATCAAACTACATAGAGACGGGTGTACTTCCCTCTATGATTCTGGCTGAGTCCCCCGGGTGATGAGGATCTCTCCTCCGCCCGGAAATCGCAGTTATGTCCCAATTTCGAGATAATTTGTGACTTACGCTTCCGCTGTGGGCTAGTCCTCAAACCAGTTTTCGCTTAAGCCCTTAATTATGCCAGTCCAAGTGGCCGGCATAGTTAAGACGAAATCAATGAATGGAAGACATCTAGGTTCTTCGATGAAAAAAAGTATTTCTCTTTCTGAAGGGTGAAGCGTAATTCACCGTAAGATTTCCAGAATAAGCGCTCTTCTATGTAGGCGGTGGCAAGGTCCGTTACTAAGCAAGTAAATATGCTTTATCCGAAGGTTGTCAGCAGAACGTAGTAGTCAAGTATTCGGCCGTCAGTAAATCAAACTAGGAAAAACCGTCCCTCAACAGTCAAGTGATGAGCTGGAATCTAACATTAAAGTTGTTCTAAAAATTCCACTCACCGGATTGGCTCGTTTCCTTTGACGTTACGCTCAAGCGAGGCGGAATAAATATCCCCTAAAACCCGTTTTTTTTTTCAATCAGCTCGATTCTGACACCACCATATTTCATCGGCAAAGGAGAAAAGGATACATAAAGACGCTCCGTAGATGATCGAATAAGATCGAATAAGATCCAAGTAGCACTCCATGCGCTTCTACAAATACTCAATTATTCTAAAAAAATAAACTAAATATAGTTATTGATTTTGCAAAGAAAAAGATCGACAACCAAGATTAAAATATATATATAAATATATATATATATATATATATATATATATATATATATATATATATATATATATACATATATATATATATATATATATATACATATATATATATATATATATATATATATATATATATATATATATATATATATATATATATATATATATATATATATATAGAGAGAGAGAGAGAGAGAGAGAGAAGAGAGAGAGAGAGAGAGAGAGAGAGAGAGAGAGAGAGAGAGAGAGAGAGAGAGAGAGAGAGAGAGAGAGAGAGAGAGAGAGAGAGAGAGAGAGAGAGAGAGTGTAATGAACTATCTTCGATTTCAAATATCTATAGAATCAAATTAAGGGTTATTGGAGCGTATATAATTGATTTTGCTCCTACCTGAATAGTCTGTTATTCAAATGGGTATCTGTGGATGACTGGGCTTCATGTCCGTTTTGGGTATCTAATATCTTTTTCATCTTTTTATTATGCCACACAAATGGTAAAAAATGGTCATTCGAATCCATCGGTTAATCTTCCCACACTCTCATCCCCAGAGATCAGAACAGCTGTATTTCCATCACAACATCTTCCCTAACATTTGTCAGAGATAGTCCAGGGCTTCCAAAATTTGTTTTAGGCAATCTACTGTATAGGCTAAATAAGGCTCAAGTATATGCTAAATATTGCTAAAGTATAAGCTTATATGGGTGAATAAAACGACAGTTATCAACAGCTAAGTCATTTTCAAGAAAAATTGAAATGTCCAAAATTATCCGAACGCTTCGATTTCTTGTTGGCTATCTCCCAGTTAACATTCCTCTGTGTTAGATAACGCTTCTCTTCGTGCGCATGTTGATCGTAAAGCTGCGCCCCTAAAGATTGTCTTTCCTTTGGATCCTTTGCAGAGACTCATAAGTGCTCAAAATATGTAGTTCATAATATTTGCCAACCTATGCCAAATCAAGTTTATTTAAGATTGTACATCAACTGGTAGGTCAAAGAACACCCCAAAAGGGCAGACCAAACCTTTATCAAAACTCTAAGTAGCATCTTTTCTAAACAGTTCCAGTAATTTTTTGAAAAGATTTGTGATATTTTGCACCTGAATGTCTCCATACACTCCGTCTCTCATGATTTTCGACAATTCAATTTTTCTAGTAAATTGCTTAATTGCTGATCGCTTTCATCTTGTTCATTGAATTAGCGCAACCTTAGCCTATTCTCAGTTTATATTTGTAGGATATTTTAACCAATTCCGGAAACATTGTATCTTTCCTGACAAATGTAATGAAAGTTGAGGTGATAGAAATACAACCGTTCTGATCTTTTTGGATCATAATGTAAGAATGGAACATTTCCTCTCGAATACAAAACTCCAGCCCGATGGAATGAGACTTCAATTCGTGCTTTAACCATTGGAAAAAATATTTTTAGGTATATCCTTCTAATACATGATCAACCATCTTTAAAAAAAATTGAGAACACGCGAATAGAATAGAAGAGAAATCAAGTTTTCATAAATTTTCCGATAATTTTTCGTGGTGTGAAAACGTATGGAAGCTTGAGAAAAAATACCAAGAAGTAAAACCAAATCCCAGTCAAGCAAATCTAGATATCGAGTTGCTGTGAATAAGGCTGATGTTTCGAGAAAATGAATTTTCGAATAGATTGGATAAAAATGCACGTAATGAATTAATTGCCTGTACACAAGGTGAAACGTTCAAAATTTGAAAAGGAAACTACCAAATTTGACTTACAAATTCCTTTGCAATTTGCGATGAGAGACGGTAGTCAGAAATAATCGAAATTAAATTGCATTTTTTTCTTAAATAAGAGTAAAGTATGGCAATCAATGAGGAATAATAATTCTTCTCATATTTGATAAGCAACGCGCACTTGACCGGATAAACTTCATTGGGTATGAGAGAGTAAAAGTTTAATTCAATCGAAATAGCGTTGCTGCCCTGCGATAGCACTTAAACATGCTCTAGTACTTAGTTCGAGAGAAGCCTCCAAAACCACATATTAGGTGGTTATAGACTGGAATCTAATGTTCCTAAAAGTAAAAAAAGCGGTTATAGTGATTATGTTAATCAAAAGGGAAAATATTTCTTGGCAACACTTTCGGTTATAAAAACCGCAATATATTAAAATAGCGAAAATAAAATATATACATAAATTTGTAATTTTTACTAAATTACATATTAGCAAACATCGATAGATCAAGGGTTGGGATGATAAGGAAAAAGGAAGAGAGCGAAATACAAATCAGCGCGCGCAATCGAATATTATAATCTTTTCTTCTGATAACCATGGAAACAAAAAGATCTATCGATGGGTCACAAATCAATCTTTTATCAAATATTAGTAAAATACTATTGTTTGATATTTGAATTAAAAATGAGGAGAAATCTTTTGGAAGGCTTTTTTAAAATGAATATGAATGAAGAAGGAGAAGGTAAAGAAAATAATATGGAACGAAAGGATAGAGATAAGGGACGAAGAAGCTTAAGGCAAATCTTTGCCCCCTTTTTTACAAAGGGTCCTAGAAATATAAATATGTCGAAAAGGATGGCTGCTGATTTACTAGAAATTACTAGAATCAATATCTATTGTTATTATTTGTCAATTGACTAAAATACCTGATAAAATCTAAATTAAAAGTCCTGAATTGCTTCTAATATTGTCACATTTTTTACAAAAATTTCAATGTCTATGATAAATCCGAACGAAAGTTTTCCTTATTTATATTTGATCTCACTAGAAATTTATTAATTGCATAAATTGAAAAATCCCCATCTGGCCTGCCAATGATTTGCTCTATATCCGATAAAAGTGTTGGTTGGAACTATAATTCATTTCATTACTTGTTGTAGTAAAAAAATATGTAGGAGAATATAACCCATGAAGATGGATAAACAGAAGGTAAATGGGGCTCATTTCAAGTAACAAAAAGTGTTTAAGAGAGAGGCAGTACTCTTTTGATAATTATAATCCGTAGCTAACTATAATGCAATATACAGACAATCCAAAAGATTTGAGCTCAATTTTGAGCGAAGTAAACGCTTTTCTTAGAAATATTTTAAAGAAATTTATTTTTAGCTTACGTTATATTAGTTCCACTATGTCTCGCAGGACCTAAGGAAACTTGCGAATTTGGTGTCTAACTAAAAGTTGTTAATAATAAAACCATTTGCCTCATAGATTTTATCGACGACTGCATCTTTTAATTTAAGTAGCAGCTCTTTTATTCTTTCCAAGACATCTTCAAGGTTAAATAAGTGGAAATTACCCAACTGAATTTTATTATGGCCTTGTTTAAAATGAAAGAAAAAAGAAAAGAAAGAAAGAGAGGAAGTTGAGAGAAAAGAGAGAAGGGATGAAAAAGAAAACGTATAAAGAAAAGAAAAAATAGGAAAAGGAAAGAAATATAAGATAAAGGATAAAAGAAAAGAAAGGAAATAAAAGGAAGAAACGAATGAACGATAGTTGTTTTTTCAACCAATTTTTTTAATCTTAATTCCTTTAGCAGAAGTAGTTTTTACACCTTTCCACTTACTTTTTGATTCAATAATTATTTTACGATATTGAATAAGGCAAGTGAAAAACAGATACGAGAATCAGGAGCGGGATATTTAATATTAAGTTTCGTATGTTTAAATTTATGAGTTCAATAAAATTTTCTATACTCATTGGTATCAATTATTGCATCAACAAATTTACTACCGAGGATGAGTTAATCACGATGACCTAATTGCGGGTCTATTTGTACTGATTTATCAGGGTTGTATCCTTTGGCTGTAAGATTCGCACCTTATGTGGTCATGTGACTATGGAAAGAACAAAAAGTGAAGCACTGTACCCTATAATAGTTTATTATTAATGTCAAGGAATGATCTGGTAGTCATTGGAATTACCAGGAAGAAAAGGAAGAAAGAGACACTCAGCAGTTGGATGAAGTAAGGAACGAGGTAAAAGGAGAATCAAAGCACGTTTAAGTGTGAAAAAGAAAGGTGTGTATTTGTATGATATAAACTACCGAATGAATGGGAATTAAAATCTAAATATCGTTCGGCCTCGATTTCTAGGGAATGCTCTTGGTTTTGATTATTGTCTTTTAATTTAAAGTCGTCATCTCTTATAGAATTAATTCAGAAATTTCCGATATTTGATAAAAAACTCAGGCTACGTATGATAAATTATTAGCCTTCATGAAAAGTTGGTTTAAGGAGAACGATCAGAGTTTAAAGTCAATGAACCGAAGAAATTTGTGCTTTTATGATAGAGAATGTTTAGCATTAAGGGCTGAATCGTCATTCAAACTGAAAACTAAATCACTATTTCTTACAAATCTCTACTATCAACCTGCTAATATCTAAATTGCATATTTCTCTGAGTTGTTGCTATTCAACGAACTACACAAATCCTCTTGCTTCCAGGATTTTTTATTAAATGAATACCTTAAGAAACAAATGGAAGTTTAGAACGAGTAAAACAAATTTAACAAGTTAACAGCATTCTGCATTAATTTTTAAATACAAAGTTAATCAAGTGACCAAACAAATGAAAGCATAATTCTCAAACGAAATGGCGCTGCTTTCTTTAATATTGGAATGGATATATCATCAAAGGATGTCTTCGACATTTCTCAAAACATCAAAATGAAGTATTTGCTCCGCTTTGTTCAAGACTTCCTATTATTAAATGCTTATATGTTTGACTGACTTTATAGACGGATAAATAATTATTCCGGATTGTGGATGGAAATTACATATATAGATTAATTTCAACACGGATTCGTTCATTTTCTGTGTTCCATAATAAATTCACTCTCACTGTGCTATGATGAATTGTAGATAAGAAACAAAAACTGAAAATGTTAATTTTCGTTGCAAGATTTGGCAGCTTATAATGGAGGAAGGTTTCTTTATATGTTTTTCAGTCGACATTCAATTATCGGTTTATTATGCGACCATGAGTACCTGTCATATTAATCGCATACCATCACTGCGTACCCCAATGGTGGGTGAGAACAATCCAGTTTACTGCGATCGTAAAAGTAAAGGTTATATCTCCCAATTAATACAGTACGAAGGGGGCTGTTAAATTGGTCTACTGGTACAGCTCCTTGCTTGACATGGATGAAACGCGTCTCACAGGTGTGCCCGATGTAGTGTGATGGTGGTTATTCATTATTGTACTAACTGCATTCCATCACTGCGTACAGTGTAGTTTTCCCTACTGATGATTTTTGAGTTTAAAATAAGCATCGGAATAACAGTAAATCCTTTCCTATCTATGCATTAATATAATTCCCGAAACCAATACTTCAAAGGATTACAAATAGTGAGAGTTGAAGGTTTTGTCGAAGACAGTCAAAGGATGGTCGGAGAGAAAATTAGAATGATGAAAAAGATAAGTAAAAAGGAGAAAATATCAAAGCAGACGAAAGAGGTTAAGAGTATTAAAAATTAAGTATAATTTATACGTAGGATTATCTTATAATATTATGATTATACAGGGTGTCCGAAAAGTTACTATTCACGGATTTATTTAGTATCGCGAAGATCACATTTGGTCAGAGACTCTTGCTGTCGCCCAGGCATCCAAGCTCCCAAGCACCAACGCCCATAGCAACAGTCGTGGGTGTTAAAAGTCTCTAGATAATTCGACGGGGCCGGGAGGGGGGGTTACTATATGTTATAGGAAGAAGTGCCATGTGGTACTTTACTATAGTCATTTATGATCACCCTCTCCTGCTACGAAAACATATACTCCCCGGAGCTTGGGAACTCGGGTGCTTGGACGCTTGGAAGCCTCAAGATAACAAATTTGATCATTTCCTAAGTATAGTTTTAATTAAATTTAGAGTAAAACCAGCGAGAGGATCTCTAGCGAGAAGGTAGTGAAGAACCATTTGTAAAGACACCCTTCCCTCATTGAAAACTGGGATTAGAGAAGTGTCGAGTTCATCCGATTCCGGACGCATTAATTAGTCTCCTCTCTGTACTACTCGAGAAAAGGTTTATTTTCACATTCTCTAACCTCACCATTTTTTCGAGATAAATATAAATCCAGAGATTGGCACTAACAGGGATTTCAATTCGATTGAGCTCTTTTAATTAATTTTGTGACTTACAGTATTAAAAAACTAAAAATTCAACAAAAAATAATAAGTGTATGAGTAATTGAAATTATGCTATGTCGAGCTTAAAATTACATCAATGCTTAATACGTGTAAGGTTCAGACGGAATCAGTATTGATAAGGAGAGAGGTTTTGTCGGTGGGAGAGGATACGAGCTTTTTAATATGCCAAAATTAGTCAGTTCACACTTTACGGTGAATTTCGTTCAGTGATAATTTAATATATTATTTAATAACTGGCGGAGTGTTTGTGGTATATTTAGTTATAAGTAAACTATGAATGACATTTACCATTGAAATAAATGAAATTTAGTGGAAATTTTTGCGTTATTGCGGTATTTCAAACATACAGTCGAAACATTTTGAAAAGGTTTTCTTTTAAACTAGGGTTACCAAATTCCCACCAATTAATCCTTTTTCCAGCTGATTTAACTTTATATAATTAGTTTTTAATTATAGATATAATATTATTTGCATTAATATTGTTTTATTGTATTCTCATAATTAATTTTGCAACCTAAGGTGTTAGAAAAAAAATAATATTACTTGGCAACAGAGCCCAGCGAAGATTTGCGGCAGTTGTCCCAAACTATTCGAGGGTTTAGAGAACATAAATAATTATATGATAGTTAACTTACCTCTGTCCAAAACATGGTGAAAAATGTGACGACTAATTTGAACAACTGTACATTAATGATAGGAATAAAAGGATACAGTGAGTTCTTGATTTCGGGTGACTCTATAAACCGTCTACCTCACTTTAATTCAGAGGGAATTTTTAAACCTAACTCTTTTTTTATAAGCAAAATCTGAGAAGTGAAATCTACCACAGAGCAAACCCATTTAATTGGTCTTAATGAGGCGAATGTCCTTGTCTTTAGTAATGTGTTGTAATAAAATGTAAAGTATATATTTAAACCACCTCTTCATTCCATCAGGGCGTAAAAAGCAGAGACCAGTAAGTTTTTAAGGTAAAGTCGGCATTTTACAAATGAGGCTAGAATAGAAGTTTTCAACCTTGTTTCCGCTTTATCTTTTCCAATATGTCATAATGCAATTTCCTACTTTCCAAGAAGCTTTCTATCTCAAATGTGCATTTCAAATTATTAATTGACATATAATATTGATTTTACAAATTCAACCGCAAAAGAAAATGAAGATTTTGAAAAATTGGTAGAATTGTACTCTACAAGATGTCCCTAAATATATTTTGGCTAGATAGGTAATATCACAATGGTCTCGTCGTGTACCAGAACTTACCGCCTAGACTTCTTTTTTAGGGGTATAGTAAATGGTGTCCTTAATAAAAATTAGAAATACCAACCACTTCAGGGAGCAGCGTGTCATATATGAATGTGCTCAATTTGACGGAAATTTTAAGTTAATACATTGGGTGAATTTCGCCAAGATCATCGAACTTTGTATCACAAATAGGGGAAATCACATTAAAGATATTAAGCTTACCGGACGAAAAATAGTCACCTAGGGAGAAAAAACATAATTTAACATCTGAAGCGTGTAGCAACCTTAGGCAGCCGAGAGGCGTAGCTTAGTTTAAGTCGAAACATTAGTTAGGATTTACTTATGTTGCGGATGGCGTGAAGATCTGTAGATAGCAAATCAGCTCTACTTCAAATGGGCAGGGAAATCAATGTCATGGAATGTCAAAAGGTGTGATTGCATTTGGCCGCAACAAAGGTCATCATGTGAAGGAGGTGGCAGAATTTGGCAGTGTTTCAACGAGTACGGTCATCCGGATTTACAAGCAATGGCAGAACCCCAAAATGCGAAAAACTGTCTCCAGAATTGCGGAGGGAAGAAGGTGTTGACAGACAGGGACCGTCGTAGAATCTCCAGGCGTGTACTTGCAAATCGATTTGCTTCCAGACACGAATTGCAACAAAACGTCAATTCTGGTGCTTCACCACCCATTTCAGAAAGAACATTACACAGGCATGAACGTATGGAGCAAAGTGGCGTGCAAGAGGCCCTTACTATGGTTACAAGTGACTAACCTTTTGTCCGGTGAACTTATCATCATCACCACTAACTCTAAAATTGTATAACGGGATTTTTTAAGTTGGCTGAAACATTAGTGGACAAATGACTTATGTTTTTTGCGTTTTTTTGAAAAAATAATTTCAAATCGTGAAGTTCAGAAAATGTATTAAAATTATGGGGTGGATGTTTTTTTTATTTGTTAGTATATAAAAGCAATTTTAGGTGAAAAACCCTTTAGATATATTTAAAATTTTTATCAGTTATTTCTAATAATTATTTTATAATATCCAAAAACAAAATGATGAAGTTCAGAAATAAATATAAGTATCGAAATTTTGTGAATTTTTAAAACCCAAAGAAATACAAATGGTGAAGTTTAGAAAATTTATTTTTATATATCTTCTTCTATAACTATATTTTAATTCTAGCAACGTGATATTTTGAAAGGGGGGAAATTTAGTTTAGAGTTTATTTTTAAAATTATTATAATTGGCAAAGTTCAGAAAATTTATAAAAATTTAACCATTGCTGCTTTTTTTTAGATTTTAAATTTTAATCTTCGTGGCGAATCCATTGCCTGGTATTTTAATTTAATAAATGGAGTTAAAATTAAATAAAATTTATTTCAAGATTCCAATAATATGAAGGGAAAAATCTGTGGTGTCAATTTCTCCCTGTAACTCTAGAGTTATGATGAGTTCGGAATCTCCATCCCCTCCCCATGGACTAGATTTGTTTACCAAGTTATTAAATAAGATTTATTGTTTTAAATTGGGTATAATATAAAGCCAGAACAAGCTGGCAAACCCGTGAGATATCACCGGAAGGAAAAAGGGGTTGTTAATCCGAGAAGTTTGTCGCTTAATTGAGGATTGAGAATAAAAACGATCCAATCTAAATCGTTGATGTGTAGTCAAGACAAAACCCTATCGAACAAAATAAGCGTTCTAGCGATGAGGAGATTACAACTACTGACACAAATACGCTGATATTAGTGGACTATTTTCTTGCCTGTCCTTTATCTCGCTTCTTAGAGGTGGGCGGCCCAAGAAAGGTCGCAATGATTCCTGGGTATGTCCAGAGGTTTATAAGATTGAAGATATTAATGCGGGTTTGTATAAGGTTTAGGAAGTCTATAACACAGGCCTGCGTTTGAAATTTTTTTTAGGATCCCCAGGATTTCTTTGTGGTTTCGTAATGAATCCAACCTCCTGAGCTCACAAATGAATGTATATTTGTTCAATCAGGTCAGATTTTCTCGGTACAGCATACACCATTTTCATTGAGATTACCTCATTTTTTCTGAATTTAAAAAAAAAAAACCTTTCTCTATCTAATAATGCATTATTACTGTTATATCATATAAACAGGAATACACGTATGTAAACTATAATTATTTTAATAAACAAAAAATAAAAAAATGCAACATAATAAAGAAAATAATTATAATTTCGAAGAACAGACGCCCTTGACGATTTTCGTTTGTGCCTGTCATCTGGTGCATCACGCTTCAAACACCAACAGTAGTCAGCAAGCATGTTTCCGTTCCATTTACACTGGTACCTGGATTCCATTGTTTTTATGTCCTGGTGGAATCTTTGCCCCTGTTCTTTACTGTAATCCCCGCAGTTGTCGGGAAAATAATTCAGATGGGACTGTAAAAAGTGTATCTTTATAGACATTCGAGCTCCCAAATGTTTGAGACTTGTTAAGAGCTGATTGACCAGGGCAACATATTCTTCTAGGCTTCTTTTACTGCCTAGAAAATTGTTAACTAGAGCTTTGAAAGCTTTCCAGGCATCTTTTTCTATGTCCTTCATTAATGCATCAAATTGCTGATCAAGTTCCTGATTTGAAGTCCATCAAAAATTCTCCCATGGAGCTTAGCGTCACTGATTTGTGGAAATTTTTGAAGAAGAAATTTAAAAGCTTGGCCTACCTTATTAAGGGTTTTGACATAATTTTTCATTATGCCAAGCTTTATATGCAGTGAAGGGAGGAGTATTTTTTGAGGAGGCACTAAAGGTTCAGCTATCACATTGTTTGATCTAATTCTAAATGCTTCTCGTGGAGGCCAAACCTTTTTCTCATAGTGCATACTATCTGCACGACTGTCCCATAAACATAGGAAACAGGGATGCTTCGTGTAGCCTGTTTGCGTCCTAAGCGTAAAGGACACTACCTGAAAAATATTTAGCACGGTATGTAAATTGAGTGTAATATTTCTAAAAACAAATTCAAAGTAATATTTCTTAAAACAATAAGAATATGAATATGTACTGAAAAATCCTGTATGCCGATGCATTAAATCATCGTATTGGAACTAATTGGATATATGTACATCCTATTTTGACTTTATTGAGTTGTGTTGTATACCTTCTCAATTAGGATAAGTTCCCCATTTACCCAATAGGATGCATTAACCTATAGGGACACACTTCAACAAAAAATATAACTAAAAAATGACTCATGATTTCCAGATTTGCATTCTTGTAAAATGTAAGTTGATCAAAAGGTGTATACAACTATTTACAATTAAAAATGAAAATGTCAATATCAAAAAGCTTAGAAATGCAAAGTGTAAAATGATCTTACCTTTAAGTCACCACATATCCTCCACTTATAGCTAGAGTAATTTATTGCATCCAGCAATTTTTTCATATTTTCATAACTTTCAGTAAGTTGGATTGAATGGCCTATAGGAACGGAAGCTATCTTGTTACCAATATTCAGTAACACAGCTTTTAAACTTCTACTGGAGGAATCTATGAACAGTCTCCATTCTAATAGGTTGTAGGGAATTCCAAGGGCCTCAACAAGTCCTTTAATATTGGCGCAGTATACTAAAGAGCTGGAAGAATGCTGTAAAAAATAGCTTCGAAACTCTTGTTCTCTTATTCTGTACCCCCCTAAATGTTGTTTCTTAAGCGAGAAGATTACTTTCACGAAGTCGAGAGCCAAGAAGTTGTGTATTCACCTTTGAAACCCCCAGATCCCTGGCCAGGTCATTTACTTGATACAATGCTCACCTTTAAGATTTGTCATGCAAAAATAGCAGTCCGTAGTGTAGTCCTTGCCATCTCTCCACACCATGGGAACACCAAAAGAGAGGGACTTCTGTTCGCCCTGACCCCAGCGTCTTAAACTTATGTAGCATCTCTTGCAGCAGATATGTGGTGCAAAACTTTTATCTTGATCTCTTAGCCTTACTCCAAAATATGCATCATACAAAGATTTAATTACAGGAGGGATTGTACTTTGCTGCTCGGGAAAAGTCACTTTGCCGCAAACATAGCAAAATCTGTCAGAGCTATTCTTACATTTTCTGTTCATTTTTAACTCAACCACTATTATTATTATTCTTATTATTATAATGCTAAGCAATTTTTAACCTGCAAAATATAAACCTATTTGCATAATTACTCAAAATGTACACAAAATTTACTGCGAATAGAGCAGTGCAAAAACTATTGAAATTTGATGTAATATAGGAGATATATAAATTCTAAAATTATTATCACCCCCTGTATCGCAAAAACTGGAGGTGATAGAGAAAAACAGATGACAGATTCGGATTCAAGAAGTCAATTTTATTAAGAAACACTATAGAAAACCTAAGGTACATTTTTGACGCAGACCAGTGTAATCAGTGTTTGATGTTGTTTGGGCTTTGGCTGCATCTGGTGTATGTTGGTGTTGGAGGAAGGTTTCTGCATTTATATTGTTGTAGTATAGTGGAATGGTCTGACCTGAGTTGAGATTAGATTGCTCTGTGTGTTTTATGTAGTGGAACGCAGCCATAACCCATTCTTATTTAGTAACCCTAGGCTGACACAGTGGATAGACAACATACAATCCATTCGCTTCTCACTTAGCTTTCTTTGAATCTTTGGAATATCTCCTTTTTCGAGAAATCACACGCCTACCTGAACCGTAGATGTGTATATCATATATTGGTATATGGATTTCACAGAGTAGTAATGGAGGAAGGCGATAAATATAAGAATTTACCAAAGGAAAGAGAAAACACAGGTTCCAAGTACTTTCGAACTTTATTGAGTTCGTGGTGAGTATCACATTGAGGAACCATCTTCACACTGTATTAGGCACGTATGGGGGCGCTCCTTATCCATGCTAAGCAGGTAACTGTATAAAATAGACCCATTTAACGGGGGCACACTATTCCTATCTTTTAATAGTAAGGTAAACTGCAATGCATCATCACTGCGCACATTGAACTTTGCCTTTTTATTGTGTTTAGAATTTAAATGAAATGCGGAGATTAAAGTCTGGTTTTTCCTTTTCAAGAGGAATTATTGTATCATTTATGCAAATTTATATCCTATTCATTCCTTCAAATCAAGAAAATGAGTGAAAAAGTTGAATAATATTATCCTAACATTGCAACCAAAAATGAGAGCATTCACCAAAGAAGTGACTGATGCGAAATCTAATCCGGTCTCATTTTTATCTCATTAAACCGACGACGTCTTCGCCTTGAAGGACAACAAACAATAGTGTTCGTAATAAACAAATTTAGGGAAGGGAATTTAAACTCAGTCAGAATTGGTTTTGCATTCGAATTATTCGTTGTTCTTCCTATTCTGGCCCCGGGTGTAACGGGTGCAAATTCGTCAATTTACACATAAATGATAGAACAGAAAAATAGACTTTCAAGAACTGAGATTCACAAAAAATATTTAATTAATCCAAAGCTTCTCTAAGAAACTTAAAGAGGTTGTTATTTGTGCGGTTTGCTTCGAATAGTAAAGAGATGCTACAAGTATATCTCTTTACCAAATGTAAAATGCATTCATAGTCTTATCATGTAATATTCATAAAACTCCCCCACTTATTAGGAGTGCATATATAAATGTTTATTAAAGAAAAACTGTAATACCGTTCAGAAGTGATGGTGAATCGTTCTGCCAAACCATCATCGTACATCCAATTAACAATCAACGCTTTAGATCGGTGGGATAAAAATTTTTGCTCACTAATACTTGTTATCTTTCCTTTATATATATATATATATATATATATATATATATATATATATATATATATATATATATATATATATAAGTAAAAAGGGGCTCTAGTGAGCTAGTAGCTTCTTATTCCAAGCTTTCAAGCTATTCTCTGATGGCACCTCACAGAGTAAACATCACTGAAGAAGAGCTTTAATTGAGGCTTGAAAGCTTGGAAGAAAAATCTACGAGCTCACTTGTTCTCCTTTTCCCCTTAACATGTATCCTGGGCGAGAAGGTCTCCCAAAGTCTTTTACTTAATATTTTTCTTTAGGTGCCCTAAAGAAATTAGTGGAATAGACCACTGTGATAGTTTGATATGTAATTTCCTTCATCATTACCCTTCTGCATCTCTTAACATCGAGATCATCACTACCCCGCCGAGCTCAATCTCTCGGACTTCTTGGGGCTTGAAGATCCTTGAAGTTTCCTTTGTTTTGTCTATTCTTTTGTCTCTCATTGGAACCAACCGAGGTAAACTCTTCTTAATTTGTAAATAATTGTGGTTACCTACATGGAAACGTTACAATAAGATACTAAAATTATTGTAGTATAACGCTCTGCTAACGCTTAGTCTTTGATTGTCATGTCAAGGATTTTGTCAGTTTTCATGGGTAATGAGGCTGTCAGGCTTTCCTTGCATCGTTTGAATTCAAACAACAATTTCTTAATTATACTGTAGTAACAATAATTCTCCTCATTGTAGCCTTCATGTACTCGTGGATCTCATTAGGTGCTAAGCAGTTAAAAAGTAGGTAGCATTTGACTGAAGGATGGGCTATTTTTTCCATTTTTAAACTGTTTTCATTCTTAGATTTAATTTTCTGCAGCAGAAAAAACTAAAGTTATGGTCTTCAAATTTCCTATAAAGGCATTAAAAATATTGACCTAAATGTGAATTAAGCTAAACATAGGAACAAATGAACCTCTACCTAAGAGTTTTCTCATATTAATAACCCCTAGGACATATCTTTTTCTGTAAATATGTTCAATTTATTATTTTGGGTTATTAATTTTCATCGAATCTTCTGTCAGTTTTGTCCAGCTTAATTTCACTTCAAACCAAAATTTCTCATTGTACATTCAGTACCCATATTTGTCTATAGATACCAGAATCTCATTAATGATTGTTGACATTCTTCGTAAAATTTATCATTCTACGTTTCTTTAAATTGATTTTGGTTTTAGACTTAATTTTTGATTCAGTTTTAAACTTTATGTTCAGTGTATTTGAACTGGCAAATGCTTCACTACATCCTTTGCGATTTAAATATAGATGTACTAGAGATAAAATGAGTGCATAGATTTGTTTGTACTACTTTCGTGTTAGTAATTTTTCTCATTTATTGAAAAGGTGTTTGTTATATGGTATCTGATAACCATTATTATAGGAGAGTTCTTTATAGAATTCTTCAATTTCTTTTCTTTCATACTTTCTCTGTTTCTCTTTTATTCTACCACATGGTTGTCCTCCATAATTGCCAATCACTTCTTCCCGGCTATTGCATTTTTTTTCATTTATTTCAACATGATTTTATTACTGATATTTTGACTGAATTTTTAATATAGTAGGGTGTTCTGCGAGTAATTTCCCATTTAACTATTAAAACCATTACTCTAACCACTGTTATTCTAAAGCTAATTAGTAGAAAATTATGCCAATATTTGCCCTACTTAGCAGATTTAGTACCTACAGGCCATAATTAACTTGGCTCTCTACACAATTATTGCATTAATTTAACAACTTTGTTACTATTACTATTGATAATAGTCTCACGTTTTCTCAATAAGCAGTAATAACATTCTTTCTAGAAACCTTCGGTCTTAATGAATTATGTTATTTGATCTTCTTCATCCTCTCCTTTATATAGAAGTAAACCTTGCTATTAAAGTGATGTAATGATTTAAATTAATTGTTATCAAATGGTTTAAGGTGTAGTCAATATAGAAGATGAGGTAGAAGATTCCAACCTAAGGCAATAAATTTGATTTGTTCAAGTGTGTCCTGTGTGGGCGTTTATTGTCTTAAAAAGGGAGGACACCGTTTTGTTTGAATAGTGAAGGGATGCTTTTGTTCTAGAGCATAATTTAAACATCGCAAATTTAAAAGATATATAACTGCAGTAATGGTTTTCTTATTATTGATCTTCTCTTAAGGAACAACATTCACATATCCAAAAATGTAAAGCATAACCTTATTCTGTTGTTGTTGTCTAGGAGTAGGATTGGTATGTTTTAATGATAAAGCCATTGCTATTGGTCATGGTTTTACGATAGAGAATCTTTTTGTTTATCCCCTTCAACAATTAGGTCAAGAAATTGCTCACAGTTATTTCGAGTCAATTGAGATGAGGCAATATTTATACACTTTGTGAACCTTGGCCTCGCAAAGAGTTCATGTAGTTCATCCCAACATACTCTTTTTGTACGTTTAAAAATATCTAAGCATCCCCGCAGTTATCTTTGAACATGTTCAAGCAAATAGAGAACAATTTAAACAATTTGAAACACATATGTTTTATGTTTTTTTTTATAAAATGACATTAATATTTTTGAAACAATCAATAATTAATTTAACTTCACTGGCATTTGTGTTTCTGACCATTTTAAAATTCCTAATTACTTTCGTAACCCTTTAACATGTTTATTAATCTCGATTTCCTCTTGAGATCACTATATTACATTATTCTATGATAGTTCCATCTTGCCTCTTCCGTTGCCTTTTATATACCAGTATTTTTAATAACCTCTCCTACTTCAGCGTCAGACGACCCGACCTGACTCCATGGTGCTTACTAAATTTAAAGTGCAAAATCGCTTCAAGGGGAGGGGGGAATAGGCAGGTCCACATGTGAAGAGGATGTTAGGTAGGTAGCGTTCATATGGCAAACCAGCACATTTTTAATTTATTAAATAGAGAAAATGTGCTAGACAACAATTATAGGAAACTCTAGTAATCATAATATAATTAAATGAAAAACGGGGCGGAAATCTCGAGTGCTCTAATATGATATCCAAGATCGTACATTGTTTTTGGTCCTCAAATCTTGTCGATATTTTCAAACAAATAATTTAAGAATGGGATTCTGAGAGAAGGAATTACATGAACTTAAGGCCTTCTTCTTTTTAGGGCCACATTTTCATTCGACTTCTATAGGGAGAACCTTATTAATGCGTTGCCCGTGGCCGGTGTCCAAGGAACCCTGTGCCAGTGCAGTTTCTTCTTTTTGAGAAAGTAACACCCGAACTTTTAATTAGGAAGAAAAATTAGTACCAAAGGCGCTGTAGTGCATTATTTGTAAAAAAGTATTTTGTAAAACACCATTTTATCGAGAAAAGAAATGGAATAGCATTGTGCTTATCTGATCAAAGATCATAGATGTTGAGATCGTGTTGATTGTCATCTACCCGTTAGTTTACAGAAAAATATGTGGTAGCTCGACATTAGATTGCCATTTAAAACAGTAGTGATGTCTATTAATTGTTGCTGCAAAGAATACACCCGTCATAAATTTTGCGAAAATGAATTGAACGGTGTAAGTGAATCGGTACATTATTAATTTGAAAAAAAAATATTTGGTTGATGTCTGTGATGACTCTCTTCTAAATAATCCAACTAAGTTGGACGGAGGAGGTGATGAAGTTGACTAATCATGCCTACCACGATAAATTATAAGTTTAGTCTATTATATTTTTTACCAGTGGGTTTTCATTGGAATATGCAGAGAGACCAAAAAATGTTTTATGAGTGTGTGACGAGCCAAAGAAAATAAGCAAAGCTATGGCGAGAGTAACTAAAAGAATGTAGTGTACCTGACACCAATATACTTATAGATATTTGGCCGGAAATCACTACCACAGCTGGAAAGGGAAAAATATAAACATGATACTGTTGGTCCTTCAAAAACTTCAGGGAGCCAATACCTGATAAAGATCCAACCAAGTCGAGTAGCTTTAAGCTAGGACGAAAAGAAGTAATAAAGACTGTGGCTTGACTCATTCTTTATTAGATGCGTATTTATGCTATTTTTATTGCGAAAGAAAAAACCCCAAAAGTCTTTTAAGAACATTAGTAACTTTCATCCACTCACTCAATGAAGTTTAAAATCATAGCTTTTCTTTTTTCCTTGTGTTTATTAAGTAAACCTAAAATAGTGTTTTCATGAAAAATTGAAGTTTTAAGATTTTCAAAGGTGTTAAAACAACTCAGTTGGAGACGTGAGTTATTCGAAGCTTCATAAGACATCAGCCATGAGCAACGCTTCAGTAGCTCCATCCTTTAGAAACTGAACGAAAATCAGGCCCCGAAACGAAAAACGGAGATTTTATGTTGCTTCATATCAAAGATTTCTATTGATAGATGATAGTCATGCTTTTTGAGCATAGATAGTAGAAATTATCGATCCTTAAAGGGGAAACTAAGAACTTTCACATTTTATTACAAAGGCAAACAGGGACTTGTGTCAAACAAATTCCGTTCTGGATCCAGTACTCTTCTTTTAATATCAGTATTTTAGATACTCTTTTAGTGAGCATAATATGCTAGATATGGCTACAAGGTCGGTGTAAACTTAAATCAAATCAGGAAAATATTTTGTTCCAAACTGTATTAACAATTTATGGGCAGTTGATGTTAGGTGATTGACTCGTCAGATTAATTAGCCTTATACTATTTGCTCCACTGTTTTGTTTCATTTGACGTGTGGCTGAAACTACATCAATAGCTAAACTAAGCTTAAGCAGATTTTAGGGATTCGAGTTGCTCATGGAAACCAGGTTTAATTTCCTACCGAAAGAACTTGTTTTAACATGAAAGAAATTAAAATTGTTGTGATCTTCTAAAATAAAATATCACCAAAAGATTTGTGTATTAGAGTATTTGTATTTAGAAGGATAGAGATTTTGAATAAAATAAAATAGGATTCTAAGCAGCAGATTAGAAATAAACCTTCCTCTCTTCCTTATGATTCAAAAATAATATTAATCAGAGTTCTTACTGAGATATTGAATCAACCGAAGAATCATGATATCCGGTGATCGTTTATTTATATTAAATTGTCGGCAGTATTCTTTCTATGTGCGAAGGATGGGTTGGTTAAAATTCCACGATTTTGGTCTTTGTCCAGTTGCGACATTTCCCATAAGTAATACTAATCTAATTTATAAAAAAAATATAAAGAAAGGAAAATCTGACATGATTAAATATTTAGGTGAAATTTGGGACACCCTGAATTAATCTGAATCATAAACAGGAGAAGATTTTATCCAGTAGTATCTCAAATACCTTGAGCTTTTGCAATATAAATCAAAAACGGGAATAATATTGTTCGCCCGTTCGAATCCAAGGGAAGGAAACTGATGAAATGAATAGAAAAAGAGCAAAAGTGATTTATCGATACTTGGAGATGGACATTTTATAATCATGTTCATTTATAATGGGAACATGTCAATAAGGAAGGCAAGAATAAGTATTTTTTTAATTATCCTTCATTGATTAAAAATAAAAAAATTATGAACTACCTCCCTGGTTGCAATCCTGGAGTAGGACCTACCTACTTCGATGTATTCCACGTGAGGTTAAGTTGCAATAAAACTTCTACTTCCTTCCTACTTGTTGCATGGACCGCTAGTGCAGGAAGGGTTGGGTGCTATAAAATTGCCCCAGCATGCAACAAGCTTCCTCAACTATATTCTTTTTTCGCAGGACAGTCTCACAGAAGACGCAGCTCATCTTAATTGTGGTAACTTTGGCGCTGCCAACGGCACAGGTTGTAGAATCGGAGCTTTCTTGCTTAATCTCAGAAGCAGCTGAAGGAAGCTACAATGACAAGAAGTAGCGAGGAGTCATTAACAACAACATCAACCATTTACAGGAGCGAGAATATACAAAGAATTACAAAAATTGGAAGTTTCTTGGAGTTCATGAATTCTTTTGTGTTAATTCTTCTCTTGAGATCAACTTCCTCTGGTGTCCAAGGTAGTCTTTCTGGCTAGACCTGCATCTCTATGAGCCAATTCCTAGAAACTTCAATTTTTTTCAGGAAAACACTATTTTAGGTTTACTTAATAAACACAAGGGAAAAAGAAAAGCTATGATTTTAAATTTTATTAAGTGAGTGGATGAAAGTTACTAATGTTCTTAAAAGAATTTTTTGGGGTTTTTCTTTTGCAATAAAAATAGCATAAATACGCATCTAATAAAAAATGAGTCAAGCCACAGTCTTTATTACTTTTTTTCGTCCTAGCTTAAAGCTACTCGACTTGGTTGGATCTTTATCAGGTATTGGCTCCCTGAAGTTTTTGAATGGCCAACAGTATCATGTTTTTATTTTTTTCTTTCCAGCTCTGGTAGTGATTTCCGGCCACATATCTATAAGTATATTGGTGTCAGGTACACTACATTCTGTACACTACACTACACTACACTACACTACATTCTCGCCATATCTTTGCTAATTTTCTTTGGCTCATCACACACGCATAAAACATTTTTTAGTCTCTGCATATTCCACTGAAAACCCACTGGTAAAATTGGATTTTCGTGTTGGGCATGATTAGTCAACTTCATCACAACCTCCCTCCTGTGGGTTTTCATTGGAATATGCAGAGAGACCAAAAAACCTTTATGCGTCTATGCGTGTATTATCTCATCATGTCTCACAAGCAAAGTTGAAGAGAGTCGGAATTTCTTTACTCGTACTCTACTTGGTATTTCCCTCATTTAATGCTGCTGAAGAGATTAATGCTACCATTCCTTATTATTTACATTTATCTTCGAAAATAAAGCAAGTGAGTCATCTTGTAACCTCCTTGTCATATCCCTGAAGTAAGCCTAAAGAATCACAAGTCTCCTTCCTGTTATCTCCTTAAATCTTCCGCAGTTAAGATTGAAGAAATTGATACTTTTTCTTATCTCATCATCCTTACAAACGAAGCTGAAGAAAGTTTCCCCCTACGTTATTGATATTTCCCGCAATCATGGGAGGAGATATTCAGTTCAACTCTCCTTGTTAACTTCTTTTATTTTCTGTATTTAAAATTGAAGAAATTGATACTTTTCTTGTTATCTCCTTATTATCTTTCGCAAACGAAGCTGAGGAGAATTTTACCTATTGCTAATTGTTATTTCTCGCTAATATTGGGAGCAAAGATTCAGTCTTGTACTCCTTACAATCCTCTTTTATCTTCCACATTGAAGATTGAATAAATTGATACTTTGACTCCTATCTCCATATTTCCTCCTACCACAAAGGTGGAAAAGATTAAGATTCTCCTTACTCCTAATCTCCTTGTTATTTCTCGCAATAATTCGGAAGTGATTCAGTATTACCCTCCTTCTTATCTACCTTTATCTTTTGCAAGCAAGATTGAAGATATTGGAACTTTATCTTTCACTAATTTCATTTTTACCCTTTATTGTCCTTTTATGATTTTGCCATTATTATCTGCTCTAAGGCTGGTAGAACAAACTCACGTTTTCATTATAATTTTATCCTTGTTATCTCCTGCAAACAATAGACAAGAGATCCATGATTTCAATCCTTGTTATCATCATGTTATCTTTTCGTGATTTTGGTTTGTTTTTCAATAGTTAGGATGGCTTCCTGATCTCCTAGTTTTTTATATCCCTAGTAGCCACCTCTTAAGGCTACTCCTACTCTGTCACTTCCATATATTTTACGTCAACTAACTGTACCACTTTCTTATGTCTCTTCAAATACTCTGTCTTTTTATTTTTACCATTTAATATTAATTATCATCAATTGCTACAAACATAAACCCTGCCAAACGTTTTGTTTCTTCTGTTTGCTTAATAATTACCTATACTCCGTGGCAGCTGGCGTGGATCCAGGTGGGTGGGAGGCTAGGGGACTGAAGACTCGCCTCCAATTCTTAGACGCGTTTACTTGTATTCTGCTATTCAGATAAAGTTATCTAATAATACAAAATATATAAAAAACAATTTTTTTTAAACCATTGCAATCGAATGTAGCTTATATGATACGTGTCCAAATTACAGGTAAATCTCAAAACTAATCATTAAATTCAGTATTATTCCTTGTCTGACGTCAAAAAACTACAATAAACCACAATTCATAATTTTCTTATCTGCAGAAAAACATTCGAACCTGAGAGAGTTAATGCTCAGTCCTATGTGAGGTTATGTTATTTATTATCAATGCTATGTAAGATAACCATTAATAATCATCAATGCCCTTTTCTCAGATGGCTCAGAAGAAGGAATTCAGGTTAATCCCGGCCCCATTTTTATCTTGGATCAGCCACTGTGTGGCAGCTTCTCATCATGACAGTTTTCACTTTTCCTCTTCTAGAGGAAGACATTTCGCTCAATTCCATCATTCGCTAAGCCGGAAGAAAAAGGAGCACATAGTGATAATTACCTCCTTGTTTAACAACCGGAAGCAGAGAGCCGCATGCTCGAAATTAAGTTTCTCTCTGAAATCTAAAATGAAATTGGCAGTGCTGTCACGTTGTCTCTCCCCCCCCCCCACAACATATTTTCATCAGGTATTTAAGCAAGAAGACAATTTCACTTGTTTCAAGTCTCATGGAGTTTCCATTTTTTGTCAGTTCTCACTCTCATTCATCTTGAATGGAGTGAAATATGAGGCTGGATTTCTACCAAATGCTTCTTAGCCTAATAAAAATCAGCGGAGGAGATTTAGAGGTAACACATCCGAACGTGTTACTTAAGAATTTTACTCTCTTCAAGGAATATAGTTGTCATCCTCTGTTTAATTCTCTTATCTTTATTGCCTGTTATGTCAATTATTCTTTCCATTTGCGGTGCAAAACACAGATTTATTAAACGTAGATTGCTTATCTTTTCTTTGGTTGATTCTTTATATTTTCTGCGGCAAAGCAAAGAATGAATATTGGACATTCTCTTTCTTCACCTGTTTATTTTTACCTATGCCTATTACCTACCAATACTACCACAGAAGATTCTCTGCACAACCTGATTCATTCCTTTTATCATGCCATAAATTCTCAACTCTCCCTATAATTGGTCACAGGATAACGCATTTAAGCTCATGTATTGCGTCATGCCCATCTTCAATCAATAACACATCCTTATTCCTAAATATTGTCTATAGCCTGGATTTGACCTTGTTATGAGACAGAGCTGTGCTGTTTTCCCCAGAGGACTGCTTTGTGAAGGCGGTGTGAAAGAGAAATCGAGTACAAAGGCAGATGACTCAAAAACATTTCCCCTGAATCGAAGCTGAGTGATTAATTAAAAGTTTTCTTACATCGCGTCAAAGAAGAACCTTGATCTCAATGGACTTGAAGCCCGATTGTAGGCAGCGGGTCTGAAGAAACTGACGACTATGGCGCGCTGAAAAACCTCGACTCAAGTTATAATGAGAAAAACCTTGACTTCTTGGGAAGGATTTCATCCAAACATTGGGCTTTGAATTAACTATTGCTAATTATGGATAAAACTTTTGACTACGAGCCAATTATCCTTATTGGTTAGCAGATTATATAAAAAAGGCATGAGGATGATCATAAAATTGAAAAAAATGTCAGAATTTTACTGTGTCACAAGATTAATTCCTAATACCTACACCGCTTTTGAATTTATGCTAATGAAGATTATGCTTAATACCTTCACGCCTTTTCAATTTACTCTACTGAAGAGTAAACTTAATACCTACACTGCTTTTCACTTTCAGCCACAGAAGATTAAGCTTAATACTTCCAAGCCTTCTCACTTTTCCCTATCAAAAAATAAGCTTAATACCTAAGCGCCATTTAATATTACACTACTGAAGATTAAGCTTAATACCTACATGACTTTTCACTTAACGATAATGAAGACTAATCTTATAACCGACAAGACTTATTATTTTACCCTACTGAAGATGAAGCTTAATAACTACAAGACTTTTCACTTTTTTGTTCCTGAAGAATAAGCTTAATACCTACACGCCTTTTCAAATTACGCTACTGAAGATTAAGTTTAATACCTACACGTCTTTTTTTCTTTCCGCCCCTGAAGATCTTGCTTTTTTTTCACTTTTGTATTTCGTAAATTTACCTAATTTCTGACTCTTCTTACTAAAAGAAACTTAGTATCACCTGCATAAAAGATTAAACCATGTCATGTGACCTATGTAATTTATGAGGAAATAGAGGAGAGGTAATGGATCATTAGATAAAATAAAGGAGAAAGAAAGAATGAGGTGAAGAGACGTTAAAAAAAACATCCTAACAACCTGCATTCCTCTTCCATGGCATAGATGGGATATATTTATGTCATTGATGTGTTGACGGCTGCTTTTAGTCAAATTAACATATTTAATTGCAATTAATAAGTAGTAGAATATGATGAAATCCACAAATTAAAAAAAAAATATCAAATACAAAAATAAACATCACATATGAGATTATATAATATATATTCTCATATACATCTGTCTAACAGTTCAAAACATGCAAAGATGTAAATGAGTAAAATAGCTAGAATAGCCATCTCTTTAGGGTCAAATTTTTGCCTTTCTCTTTGTAAAGGAGGCGGCCATATTCCAGGTACATTTCCACTGAGATATGTCAGCAGCGAACATCAGGCACGTATCCTAGTAAATTACAGAAGGAAATTTATGCCGCCTCAATTCCAAAATATCCGTCGATATTATAAGGCAATTACTCTTTCTTTCTGCTATTTTAAAAGGATTTCCGTAATTAAAATAAAGGTGATCGATGACATGGGTAAATAGGGGTTTAACAAACCCATTTTCACCCTTCGTCCCGAGTCGACTCATAATAATGACCATGATAATATTAATTACCATAACTATTTCGGGCATATGACCTTATAAGCAGCGTTTAACTACAGTCTAATCACTTTTCCAAGGTCAATCAGAGGGTGAACAAAGCCAAAATCAAACTGTGAGGGGGTGGGGGTGTTTTTGGTAACATAATAGTCATAAGCCAAGTTTGCTTTGGCATAACACGTAGCACCAAGGCAGAGAATTCTAACAGATATGGAGTTACAGTATCGTATTTAGGCTTTTAGATAAATTCTTCAGCGCTTAAGTGTGTAAATCAGATTCACAAGTCCAATTATAATTACTTGTATTATTATTTGTATTATCAATTTACCTTTTATCATTTTCGCACAAATTGGATTTGTGCGCATCAGTGCTACTCATACTTCATGACCTCTTACACCCATTTATATTCTATAAAACACGAAACCACCATTCTTTTTTCCACTCCCAATGGTCTTTCGTATCAATAGGATACTATTTGATGTACAATCTTGCTCCGTCAAGAATCATTCGTAAGCATAATGCTTCAAGCGCTGCTCTTCTTGTAATACTCCACTCCAAGCAAATCTGACATACAGAAAAATCATTCATCTCATTCTTTCTCAAAAGCCCATTCACATATTCACCTCAAATTTGACATAGTCAGAAAAAATAACACACACCCATCCTCAATCACGTTCGCAAACACTGACACTCAATCAGGTATGCACACAGCGACAGTCAATCAAGTTCTCACACGCTTACACTCAATCACGTTGTCACAGGCTTACAATCAATCATTTTATCACAAGCTGAAACTCAAGTACGTTCGCACATGCTGATACTCAATCACGTTCGCACAGGCCGAAACTCAATGACGTTTGCACACACCGACAGTCAATCATGTTTGCACACGCCAACACTCAATCACGTTTGCACAGGCTGACACTCAATCACCTACTCACACGCCGACAATCAATTACGTTTTCACACACCGACACTTAATCACGTTCCCACACGCTGACACTCAATCACGTTCTCACACGCCGATACTCAACCAAGCTTTCAAACGCCTACACTTAATCACGTACATATACACCGACACTCAATCACGTTCGCATACGCCGACACTCAATCACGTTCGCACACACTGACACTCAAAACACGTTTGCACACAACGAAAGACAATCAGGTTCACATACACTGACACTCAAAACACGTTTTCACACGCCGACAGTCAATCATGTTGGCACATTCTGTCGCTCAATCATCTCAACAGTCATTTTTCTATATTCAATTAATTTTTCTTTGCCTATACCACCTCAGACCATTTCAAGAGGCAATCTAGTTCTTTCCTTTTCTGAACTATAAACGTCTCTCCAACACTCTACCCCCTTTCGCAGACCTTCTCATAAAATTTTCTTTCTCCCATACACAAACGGTGGCAAGCGAATACTCTAAAGCAGCTTTCTGACACAATCAAACCTTTAGCTATCACTTATGCTCTAATCGCTCCCGTATCTTTCTTAAAATTTAAATCGTTATGATCGGAATCTGGTTCATCTCTTCCACTATCATTCATCATATTATTCTAGATACTTAAAACTTTATACTAATACAAAGATAACAGCACATAAATAACTTCCCCTATCTTCACCTCCTAATACTATTAACTTACACTTTTCAGCATTAAATTTGTAGTTCCTTTCTCACATTTAATGTCCAAAGGTCTGATCCACATTTTCGAATCTTTCTCACTCTCAGCTATTTAAATCATCTCAACATCATATACCAACATTCATACACCATATTCTTCACCATTTCACGCCAAGCTTACACTTTTCTCAGTAAGAGACATCACAGACCCTTGTCTCCCATCTCTCAACATGTATTTAAATCACTTACACCACTCTTCTTTCACTCGAGTGGACAAATTACCTACAGTATAAATACTCTTAATAACAGGCAGTAGTTTACAATTGACTCCATATATTCTTACAATCTGCCACATTACTTTCCTATCTACACGATCATAATATTGACCCAAATCCATTTACTTCTTATCCCTATTTTTTTTTGATCGCTGAATTAGTGCAATACTTAAGTGATATACCCAATACCTACTCTAAACCCGGATTATTTATACTATCTCAATCATTCTATTATTCTCCTTCCTTAACCACCCAGTCACAATTTTTCATACACCATGCCTACTTCATTCTAGAGATTTATCCACCAGTCATTCTTCCAGTCACCTTTCTCCCGTTATTGTTATAAAACGTTACTATCACAGCATTTGCGCACTCCCCCAGAATTCATTTACTTTCAAATACCTTACAGCACAGCCGCCAATCCCATTCCTTAACGTAGTCATCTCCACTTTTCTTTGCATCTCACAGACGAAGACATCTATTCCAGCAGACTTCAACACTAGCAACCTCTTTTCTTCTATATCACAATAAATCACGCGGTCACTCTCACGAAATTAATCCTATTTACGGAAACTTCCTTACATAATTTATACAACACACAAAGCTACTCTAGCGACCATACTTTGATTTTTCTAGTGCTTACAAGTACCCTTCTAGTCTTATTCATGATTTGCACGGACCTATTCTTCACACCTCTTTCAAATCCTTTCAGAATAACTTCCTGTTCCCATCCGATACTCATTCATTTTGTACAAATGCTTGTTTGCTTTTCTCCAACTCTGATTATTCACTCATTTACCTTTTCGCATTTTCTCCTTGTATGTTTTCATCTGCATTCCGCATGTCTCTCACATACCCATCTGTTCTATAAAGCATTTTTAATTACATCTCTCTATTGCTCTCCATATCACGTTTTACTTCATCATTCCATCACTTAACCATTTGCGTTCCCTTTGAAATCTAACATCCCCACATATTCTTTGTCTTACTCACAAGCTCTTGCATAAATCATTCTACATATGGTTTATTATAACACTTAGACTTATACAATATCTATTAATCTCGAGCATTTTAACATACTTTTCCTTTCTCTCGGATTTAACAAACCTTTCATTTTTTATTTTCCCTTACTTTCACCCCTTCCTCCTGTATTCTCATCCACGCACCAGCCAATTTAACCTTACATAGCTCAATTAGGTCATAGAAAAGTCTCTCACTCATAGCATTTAAACTTTCTTGTCATATCCATCCCTAATCCTATTATACCTTACAAGGCACAGAACAATCAAGGTCTTACATCCTCACCCCTACCCCCCGCTTTCCTTTGCCCAAACCATATGTATTTTTGCACATCCTTGTGATAAAAAAAACGTGGTCGCGAGATAGGTTTCTTTTAGCACATAAACTCCACTCATTCACCACAGGTGTGCTGAAGGCTCCGGTAATCGAATCTCTCATAACTTCACTTTACGGTTAATCATGTTTCCTACAAGCATTAACCGATACCCTTTCTCAATTTCTTCCATCCTTCCTCCCATGTCATTCTTGATCCTCTCTTTCACATCTTCACTTCATTATTATAGGGTTCATAATCTACATTCATGCACGGTTACATCTTTGCTAATTTCAGCCCCACCCACAAAATTCTCGAACTTACCATTCACACACGACCATCGCATAATGCGACTCATCAATCAAACGCAATGCCAGTCCTGATCCACACTTTTACACAGTACATTTATACCACCCCACACAATTTCTTCATTCTCTTTCAAGTTTATTTCACATCGAGCAAGCATCTGCTATCTCCCTGGCTTAAGCACCTTCAGCACTATTTCTCTCTTTCCTTTATTACATTTCACACATTATGTTCATACATTGACTGGACGATGTCTGCGAAAGCTCTGCCGATTACTGCCATGGCATATTTCGCTTACAGAAGAAAAGTTTTCTAGTGCGCGGCTTCCCATGACATCGGCCCATATCTTGATTTAGTCGCCTTTTCCGACACGTGTTGAAGGGCGATATTTGTATTATTATTATTTAAATGCGAAAAACCCATTTCATCTACGACATGAGGTAAATGATAGTAGGTTCGGTTAGTATAGTAATGGTAGGTCTCCTTGAGACTGCATCGGAAAAGTCTTAGAGACGTTTCTCAACCACGCGAAACAAATGGCAGTACCAAAAGGTCAAAAGCCTTAAAAGAGAACTGTCTCAATTGACCTTCTCACATTCACTGTTGTCGTCACGGGTCACAGGATCGTTTTCATTCACCATTGGGGGGGAGGGGCTATATTATGTAACTTTTAAAAATTAAACTGCAGTGTACACATCTATAGAATGTGATAACTGCAGAGAAGGTAAGCATCATTAACGCTGGACAGGACCCAGATGGTATATAAGTAGCGCCCCCTAATCGGATCTGATGCCGTAAAAGTTGATTGTCTCGATTTATGGTGTTTTCATGTTGCATTAAGCCACATTGCAACCACATGATTTATGGTGTTTTCATGTTGCATTAGATCACATTGCAACCGCATTCAGTAGCTGTATACATCGCAGATTAATCTTAGGGAGGAAGTTTGCACTCTGGTCAAGTTAGGGTCAGTGAAATGTGGTGTACCTACCAGGTGGTCCGAAAATCTTGCCACTCCCTGTAAATATTGCTTTAATTTCCTATTTCAGATTGCTGACACGATCCGCTACAGTGTAGAGTATCGGCTGATTGCAAGTGTATGGGCACATGAGAGTGTGCATTCTGGCAAGAGCATAGCGGATGTGCGACATGACTTCACTGCAAGATTTAGAAGCCTAGCCCGTCCGAAAAGGACGGTTCTGTGTTGGGAGCATAAAACGTTTCTGAGCGGAACCGCATCATTATGTGCCACGAAAATGATGGTGTTCATACAGACCTCGACGTATGACAGTGTCAATGAAAGTGAATACAATAAAACTAGTATATGTGTTTGATATTATATTAGTTCTCTATCGAAAATGAATACACAAAAAAGTACATTAGTATATTCTTCCCTTTTTGTTTTACTTTTTGGTAGGTGGTGACAACACTGTCGGACCATCCTATACATGTCCCAAATTATTAAAAAGAGGAGAACTAGTTGGAGACGAAAGGACCTATCCACTTTCGACCAAAAATTAAAGAGGCTTTTGTAGTCGCTTCAAAGCGTGGCCTAATACATTCCTTTTCCAATACTAAAAAAATAAATTTTAAACTTTACCAAGGATATATCCTGGTTTATTAGAATGTTATGGCAGTGATTTTACATTTATAGATAAAACGTTCTAAACTAAGATTCAACTTTTCCACGATTGATGTTTGAGGTCTCAAATTTCAATCTTATCTTTCTTCTCTTAGATAAATTCGCTTATGTGATTATTTATTTGTTAAGATAATCAAGACGCTTTGTTTCCTAATCCCTAGACCGAACATTATATTGGGTAAGTAGCAAACATTATAGGCTTGAAAAGTTTGTAAATAATGAGCCATTTTGAAGAGTAAATGAAGGAGAATATTCCATTTTGTCCAAAGCCTTTAATACCCCCTCGGAAGTTGAAGGGATTTGTAAGCTATATTGAAATCATAATCATCAGCAATATTAGATTATATAAATTTATACTAATTTAAAATTGCTTTGAAATTTCTAAAAAATATAGATAAAGCTTGTATCCTGAGAATATATTTAACCAATAATTAAACAGATTAATTAATCCTCAACAACCGATTATCCTGAGTTAAATCGTCTATATTAATTGGTTCTTTCCAGAATATAACGAGTTTACTCGTTGAAAATTTAAATTAGAATTTAGGATGAATTTAATTAGTTAGCATGTTCTTCTTATTTAAAAACAAACAAAGTCTATTCCTATCATCCTACGCATTGAAGTTGAAGCTTCGGCTTGGAGCATATTAAATCAGCATACCCAATATAAGAAAATAAACTGTTCATAAATAAAACGTTCTTTGGAAGAGATTTGATATTTTAAGGGATTAAAGCATAAAATTTCATTAGTTATGATTCATCATGACAGCGTAGTTACAGTGGCGGGAAATACGATCATTTCGAGCTTTTCCACGGTTTCATATTGACTTTTGGCTCAGTCCCTCATTCTTTATTTTACGACTCGAGCGATGTCATTGGAAAGAACTGAACATTCTATTCCTTGAGATAAACAAAGTTCTTTTGTGATTTGAAGGAAAAGAATTTACAAGTTAGTGTTTCAAATTATTATCGGATAAAAGATATGTGCTTTGCTTTTTTCAAGGAAATGCGATGTTGGTTATGATATGAAATGTGCTCTATGCTCTTGGTATCTTCTTGACCTGAAAGGGCAAGGAACTTGCCTAAAAATTAAATTAAAGGGCAAAGAGAAGACTATTCGAAGTCTTGATTTCATTTGAGTTTTGGCTGTTCATATCTTGTCACCGTCTGTCTATAATCCTCCTTTTAATGGGACCAATGGGATTTCCTTTTAAGCAATGTACTGGTATTATCTTAGCACTATAAAACTGTTTCACTTTCTAACTTTTATTTGTGTTTGTCTATTTATCATCAAATTTTGTTTCTCTTTCCTTCAGTGATTTAAAAACTTCGCCAGAGATAGAAAAAGAATATATAAAAATGGAGAGGAAAGAGAAGGATTGAAAATAATTCTCTTCATTCTAGTTTTGTGTTCTGATATTGAAACGGAAGGTTATTTTAGTTCCCGAGACTACCAGCCAATTCATTTTTACTTGATAATATGTAATAAACGAGGTATATAAATTAAGGGAGTTAACGTTGATGTTCTCGACGGGGGCATGGGTTTGAGTCTATATATCTTGGGCAAATCAATGAAATTCAAGAATCAAATATAAGAAGCAGCCATCGTTCTTTTCTTATCTTCCTCCTTATACACCCGATAATTTTTCCCTGTCTTAGACCTAGTGAAACTAATCATACATAATTAATCATGCTTTTGCGTGACCATATATATGTAAGCAACTTATACATACATACCAGGTATCCTTTAAGTTTCTTACAAACTACTAATTTCTTATATATGTATATGTGTACGCTGCCTGAACTTGTCCGATACTCATTAACTTTCAGTTGAGATTTTGGCCTCCAAGTTTACAATTATAACTTTTATGATTACTTTCTTAACTTTGAATAATTGCAGTACTACTGCTACCTTAAGACCTAGTTGCTCCTTTTAGATTTAATGATGTTGGAAAATGTATGAGAGTCCTAAGTTGAAAGTAATTATACTTTTACAAAGCACATAAAATATACCGTCAAAAAGTTCGTCCAGGTTACAAAATACTTGAATCTTACACCTAAGATAAAATTACACCATGTTAACCTGGTAGGAAATACGGTAGTTTCTCTACATAAGGATTTTGTCCGAAAATTATTCTCACATTTTTGAAGGACCTACAGATGAAATATTTTACCCGATTGGAAGACTGCATTAATAGTTTCCTAAGATTAAGAATAAGCAAAATATAATATAACTCATGACTATATAAAAATTAGCCATAACTGAAATCTGGATGAAATGCGTGCCGTCCACTTCTTCTGGTTTAAGTTACTTTCACAACTATCTGATATTTAGCCCTTCTAGATATATGAACTGTATCCCTTTTTTTGCCACTTTCTCTACCATACGAGGTAATTCTTACCTATTTTCTTGGCTCGTTTCTTAGAAGCAACCTCTTTAGGCTTTCTGTTGCTGTTTTAAGGCCGGGAGGAGCCTTTTGGTCAGTGTGGCCTATCCAAACAAGAGTGCCAAAATCATTTCTTTACTCACAAACAATGGAAAACACTAGTGCGGGGGACTTCAAACAAAACCTTGAGATTTTAAAGGTGGTAGTTAATACTCCATAATAAGGAAGCTGAAGTAGCAGTGTAGGAACATAGCGTTTATTGGCATCCTTCCGACAATAAGATTTACAAATCTTTTCTAAGGAAAGTTTTCATGGATGAAGAACACCATTAGCATTCTCGCCAAAAAGAATAATTGCGCTTAATCATTCTACGGGAGGAGTTGTAGGAGCATTGCGAGCTATTCTAGAATAACGGTATTTATCTGAGCGGGGTAGACTAGACAAGACTGGGAAGACTTTAAAATGATGGTTGTGTGGATTTACCGTCATGATTGCAGAAGAGACTGGAAAACGCATAAGAGAGTATTTTTTGAACACAACAAGTGCATACATTCAAAATTCTGGGAGAAATAGGAACTTTGTCAAGCTTTACACACTCGCGCAGTGCGGTAAAAAAGATCGATGAATTGAAGGTCTCACTTACGTCATATGAATTTGATATTATCTAAATTATGGAGACATAGATATAAAGTTCTTTATTGGACCTTATAAGACAATTTAACTTACCCATCACTCAAACTTCCGACAACAATAGGTCTCGAGAAATCTTGGAGGTTTTATTTTATAAATAAAAAAAGAACTGATGTGATAATGAACAACATCAAAACATATAAAGGTGTGAGAATTTGGCCTTCGAGTTCATGAAAAAGAGTAACAATAAATTTTGTCCTAGTCTATAGGACACCAAGATAAACATAGGCAAACGATTATATTCCTTTTGAATAGGTTAGGCCTTAGTTAGATGAAAGGTAAACGTTCTATTATTCAGCAACTTCTATTTTCCATAGATAGATTTTTATAAATGAAAAGGCAGCCAACACAGGAAATCGATTTTAGCATTCTAAATGATAACTTCCTATAATCAAAATTAGACGAACAAACATATGCTCAAAAATCCTAGATAAAATTTTGTCAAGTAAAGATATATTAGATATATAAATATATATAAAGATATATAGTATATTAGATGATTCCAACTTTCAATGCTTTTCACTGAGCCTATAACGCTCTAAGCTTTTACGGTATGAAAGTAATTCGTTTTCATTTCTTAAAGCATAATTCCTGCCAAATTGGAGAGGTGTCATTGCGACTAGAGGGCTGTTATTTATATTATACACTAACTTCTATGATTGAAGCTGGTGAGTATCTCTCGAGAGCTCTGTCGTTGATACCAGCCGACTTGCTTGCCATCAATTTCTTTCTATGAGTCATTATCCGGTCGAGATCAGTAGAGCCCTTCTGGTTATCTGGAAATGAAGATCATAGAGAACGCTCTGGAATATAAATAGTCGTGCCCGTGCGCCCAGATATACTATTGACGCTATTGTCTTTCGCCTCAATGATGATAAGTTATTTTATATTGTATCCAAATCGGAATTGCTAGATTCAGGCACCCTCCTGTATCATGTTAATTGCCGTGTCAGTGATATATTCGTGCGAAGTACTTGTCTCGATAGCGAGAGGGCAAGGAATGAAATCCTCTGTCTTTGCTAATAGGAGCGGAACTTTGCGCTCCAAAACGTGGTGTCATAGTTATTGGAGAAAGCGATACTCCTACCTACTCTTAAATTTGACTAATGGTGACTTTGGGCGTAAAACTGGGTTATTAAAGGCGACGCGCAGTACCTGTCTCGATTGCGAGAGAACAAAAATTGATATCCTCTCTCTTTGTCGATTGGAGCAGACCTTAGCTCTCCATGACGTGGTGTCACAGATTCATTGGAGGAGGTAATCCTCTTCCATACTATTTAATTTCAATAATGGTGTCTTTGACTGCACATCTGGGTTCTCGAAGGAGGCAAGCCTCGCCTTACTAACCTAAGCTAGTATCTTATATTACCTGTTTATATTTGGATTTTTCTTTATATTTTGATTTTAAATTGGCCTATTTTTGAGAGTGTTCTCTTTTTTTTTAGTACACTTCATTCTTCAGTGGTGAGCAGAATGCCATTCTCAAATTAAATCTTCACCAACAAAAGCAGTTATCTGGTTCCTTTCAATTTATTTAATACGGTACGCGTGAATCAATAAATATGCTATTTTATCCCAACTATATTTTTTCATTCTGTAATTCCTCGGTGCAGATTATAATTATTCTTGTTCCTAATTCTTTTGAAGCACACTCATAATAATTAAACTATACGTAGTTGTAAATTTGTTGACCACTAAAGCAACCTAGCAGGTGCGAGTGACGTTATAATGCTCTTTAATGCATCAGAAAATTTCATTTCAAAACATCAAAAACGTTGAGTACTGTTACAGCTAACACGAAAATAACAGAATCTCAATTTTAGTGAAAATACACGTTAATATTTTAGGAAAATTGTATAGAATTTTCTTTCAAATTTGTCCATGATACTATCCAAGTCCATTTCACAAAATAGAGGGGGAAAATTTAAGATGATATAATGAGTTTTGGAAAAAAGGATGTATCTAAAACAAGAGATTGTTAAGCATAAATTCAGAGATAACCAAAAAAGAATATACTTATCGCTTTAAAAATTGAACATAGCACTAAGAAATAGTATACAAACTTAAGAAAGTTTGAATGTGAGGCTTCAGGATTTTCTTTATAAAAATCTTTCTTCATTTTTTATATGTCCAAGATGTTTAAAATATTACAATAAAAAATTTAAGGTTACATTATGCTTTTATTTAAATTGCTTTTATTTAAATATATTTCTTTGTATTTGCATTGTGCAGAAAAATTTGAGCACATTCGAGGTGCTTTCAATATTTAGTGTTGTTTACTAAAATATAATGTACCTTTAAATTAATTTAAATGAAAACACTTTATTGCCCTTTTTGTGTACCCTTTGAAAAAAACTGAAAATTGCCTTCATTTAGGACGACAAGGGTGGATTTATTTTATATACAACCCCATTGAAAGGTTAGTTGTTTTGATACCTGCCTGAAAGATTCAACTCAAACTTGAGAAAGAATCCACGAATGCTACAAATTTTGGTGACTATGGACTGACGTTTCCAGGGCAGGAACCAGCCTTGACTAGGAGAAAGCATTTGTTACGTCTGGAATCCTAGTACACGGAAACAAACTAACACATGGTGGCAGGACAGTAGCATTCAAACCAGCCTGCTTCTCAAACTTCTCTGGTAAGCTCCATTATTAAGGATTCTTTCACAGGGTTGCAGGCCAGTTCACCTGAATACTGATTTAGGAAGATACTTCTGTTTTTCTAATTTTAGAGGGCCATGAGTAACCAGATGAAGCTTACATTAATGTTTTGTGCTCTTTCCTATCAGTATTTTATAATATTTTCCCAATTATGAGTGATTACAATAATCCATGTAGCTATTCAACAACTGGAATGCATTCTTATTTATTCACACCACAAGTGGTGCCCAGAAAGTTGAGCTTCTCAGCGGGATGACTTTAGCACTCTTACTTGCATATTATGAATCTTCTCCACCAACTACGGGATACCCTAAAAAAGAATATTAGCAGCAATATTCTTAGGGAATCCGATATGGGTCTTTGTGCCTCTCAGATATAGGAAGCCCGAGAGCAATGGATCATGTGGCAGCTGTTGTGGCTTTCGTCTTGGTGAGAATCCGATATGGATCGTTGTTCTCCTCAGATATAGGAAGCATCCGAGAGCCATAGACTACGTGTAAGTGGTCATAGCTGGTATTTTGCAAAAACAACAAACTCCGAGCGCAAATTCCACCCAGCGTAGATTCAATCAAGGGACAAGTTAGCGCCTTTTCCAAGGGATTGACTAAGTTAGAGTGTGGGGAGACATCTTCATGGAGACGACCTTCTTCCACTCATCGAAATGCTCGCCATCTTTAAGACAGTATTTGATTGGACAAGACACAAAATGACTCCCGGGCGTAGAGAATGAAAAGTGTGCCCTACATTATAACAAAAATGTCCATGCTTCACTCTCAATAATCTCACTATAGGCAGCTCCTCACTGGCAGAGGATCAGTAATTATTATCATATTAAGCACACTTTAGGACCCTCAGATAGGAGAATTCAGCTTTCCCCTCCAGACTGAGACTGTCAATCTCAAATAAAAGTATGTTGAAAAAACATTGTTTTGCTAGCAATATGCAAGAATCTCATGTGTAAATTATATGTGCTTCGTTAGAAGTGTTATTATAGGCGCCAATTTTCTGTCTAATCTCGACCTTATAGTCAATATTAGAAACTCACCTTAATTAGGTAGTGAGGCAAAATGTAAAAATACATTAGTGCCATAAAGAACAGTTCTGCAGAATATCAAGATCGAATACTAGATGGTATGGTACCATCCTCTATATGAGCCATACAATCCTGTCGTGTGAAGACTCCAAGAGCTTTAACCAAAATTGCTTGAAACGATCATAAGTAGTATACTGTACAATTGTTATTCAATACAAATTAAAAAAAAACCACTTCAAAGACGAAATGAAACCGCATAGATAGCTAGTAAAATTCTCAGAGGAACGACAATTTCGAGTAAAATTTCTTTGTGGGTAAGACAATGTAGGCATATATCTGAACAATTAGAAGGCTATGGACATTGTGGCAGGAGATTTGAGATATGTGAAAGAATAGAGATTTGAGGTCCACCTCGGACTCTCAGAAATACATGTGGCCTTAAACTCAAAACAAAGAGCGTGAGGAGCAAGGTTGAACGAGGCAGGAATCGGGTCAACGCGGCTTTATTAATCATTGCTGTGTTTACTCGAGGAGAGCTATCCCCCACGCTTAAAAATATTTGATCTCTCAACTCCTATCCTCGAGGCGGAAAATGAACTAGGAAGAATAGTCTATAGGCCTCGTTATCTCGAATTTCTCAGCTGGAAGCCAGCTAATCCCCGAGCTCCACGTTTGTCTACGGAAGCGGGCCGTGGCCTGGGCCTATTTCTGCACCCCGTGAACTCCTTTTTAACCCAAGGTTTCGCTGGATCGAGAGAAAACCCACTCGCTCTACACACGAAGACACGTCACGATTCTCGATTCGGCTCCCCATTGGTTTATTCGACCACCGAAGGCTAGAACTCTGCCCCCCGTTGGACTCTTCCCCAGTCTATTGGCAAGCTCTATGCACCTGCCGTTCTTTCTTGGATTCGCGCAAGTGCTCCATCAACAAGAACACTGAAGTAAAACCTATAATTTTGCAATTATCGCCTGCTGAATTGCCTTTACCCATCGTCGCTTCAAGCTTCAGCTTTGCTAGCTGCCGTCGCCTACGGATCTTATTATAATCCGGTCTCCCCATATTAATAAACTTTGTTTGTATTTAGACTTAACGTGGCCCCTTTAAAGACTCAGATCCGAGTCAAGTTATTAACTGGCTATAATCTCTTCGACTTGTCCCTTCGACCGACACCGAGTGTCATTTTTAATCTGACCAAATATTTTTATTTAAACCCACATTTGTAGATATTTAATATTCACTTTTTATGTTATTAAATATTATTTCTGTCATCCTTTTTAAATAACTTGAACTGCACTCAGCAGTAGCTCAGTATTTAAGGCCAATCTGCACTCGCTTACTTTGATAGTAAAACCCCACGTACTGGGGGACGGTTTTCTCCCCCTTCTCATTAACTTCTCCCGCCAACTGGTCGGCCAAGCCCATCAGTGTATTTGTATATATATATATATATATATATATATATATATATATATATATATATATAATTGCTATACCACGACAGTTAATTTAATTCGAAAGTAACAAAATCTTAGATAGCGGTATCAAAACTTACTTTATGTATGTCAAAGTGTGAGAGAGACACATCAGACGGAACACCAAGATAGTAAATAGGCAATAAATTTAGAGAGGAGCACATCAGACAAATTGGCAATTAAAAAACTGAGCAATAACTTTATAGGAAGGCATATTCGACGGATCAGTAATTGAGAAAACGACAAATAACTTGGAGCGAGGAACATCAGATAAATCACCAATTATGAAAAGACAAGTTTCGAGCGATGCTGATCAGACGGAGAAAAATTACGAGGGAAACATATTAGACAGAGCTTTAATTAAGAAAAGGAGCAATATCATTAGATCGAGGCACATCAGACAAGCACCAACTAAAAAATCAGCAATAAATTTAGAGCGAAACACATGAGTGGGAGCACCAATTTAGAAAGGAACAAAAACTTTAAAGCGAGACACATAAGACGGAACACCAATAAAGTAAAGGAGCAATAAATTTAGAGTGATGCAACTAGAAGGAGTAAAATTAATAAATCGCAATAACTTTATAGAAAGGCTTTTACAACGGAGAGGCAATTAAGAAAAGGAGAAATAATATTGGAGTGACGCACATGAAATGGAGCAATATTTAAAAAACGGAGCAATAACATTGTTTTTGTGCACATAAGTCGGAGAAATAAGTAAAAAAAAAGCAATAGCATTGGCTCAGGGCATACGGTGCATCAATTGACCATATGTGCAATAACTTTAAAGCGAGGCAAGTCAGAAGGAGGACCAATTAAGAGAAGGAGAAATAAGTAAAAAAAATGCACGTACGACGAAACACCAATTTAGAAAAAGAGCAATAACTCAAGAGCGAGGCACATCGGACGGAGCACATAATAATTAAATGAGCAATAACTTTTAACTAATACAATTGTGACTTAGTACTAATTAACGCCTCCTCAATTATATCGGTGTTTAGTTTCATAAGTTTGCATAACAACAATTTCCTGATTATTGAATTCTTAGATGGAAGAATTCAATGAGGCTCAGCAAACGAGTTATTTAGAATGAGAATTAGATTTAAGTAACATTTAACATAAATTGAAATGACTTACTAAGGCGTCTTATTAAAGTTTCAAGAGGAATATAATTGAAAATATAAATTGATTATCGGCTAAACCATTGTTAAACAAAATAGCAAACATGGGCTAACCGATAGGAGTCACTTTCATTTTAGTTAGATTGAAATTATACTGAGAGTTAGGTATTACTTAATCAAAGGCTTCTATTGAGATATAAAAAAAAATGTGTATTCGATTAAGAAAGGATGCATTACTGATAGTATTAGAGGGTGCCGAGAGATCAAGAATACGGCACAGCGTCGGCTGCTCGACTAAGGTGATCATTGGGGCTCAAGAGTGAAGATTTATTGGTGTGATTAACTTTAAAGCTAGACTTAAAGATCGGGTCAATGTATTTGGGTGACAGGTTCACTAATTCGAGCGGACAAAATATTTCAAAATGTTACGACAGGAACGAGAGTTGAATGATCATCTGGTATCTTTCGTGGTGATTTTTTTCCATCTAGGTAGAGATTAATTAGAATGAAATAGCTCAGATATGACCATAGGTTTTACGAAGGAAGTCTAATAGCTATACTTCATAGGATCGTTTCTTTAGCATGATTAATGACATACATAAGGCTGATTAATCTTCGGAGGACATACTGGCCTTTGTTAGTCAATACATTTTATGTTTCTTATGAAAGTTCGACACATCAACCAATTTTTATCCATTATTTTCCAAACGGGTTCTATAAAGCGATGGATATTAAAACTGTTCTAATACATAAATTTTGTCCCAGAATATGATATTTGACCAAGGAGCTGCTCGCAGCTACACTCGGCCTTAAGATTAATTGAAAACTAAAGTAGATCCGGATTCCTGCTATCGAATTCCACACTAGCTCTAGAATACTGGCCTTTCAATACTTATCAGGATAAGTTACTATGTGTTATATGTGTACAGTTCTAGTCAAGATGATCAGTACTAGAGTCGTCCATGAAATAAGGACTAAAAATTAATATAGAGTTTTAAAATTGTCATTAAATGATTTAAACATTAGGCTTCTAGTATAAAAAATAACAAGAGACCAAGAATTTGTTATCAAGGAAGAGAAGTCCCCCAAAATGTCTTCCTAAATCTAAGGGAGCCATCTATCATTAGGGCTTCACGAAATAAGCGCAAAAAACACACTCTGAACTTTCTGGGTAGATCAATTAAGCTTAAATTTAAAAGATATCTCTCAGAACAGTTAAAGGAGACATAAAGGTCCCATGGTAAAGGGATTCAAAGCGAGAAACAAGATATGGATATCTGAGGTTAACAGAAAAAATTCGTTAGTGGCCTAAAGATAACAAAAATGTTAAAGAATTTATCAAGTATGTAAAAAAGAATATTGCATATTGTTTTACATGTAATTTACGTAATTCCATTTTAATGATTTGGGAGAAAATTATTAAAAAGTTTTACATTTTTCTAACAATTTTGCAGATTAACATGACTTCCAGGGTTACATTTGGGAGACAAAGAATTGGAGGAACATTTCTCCCTGCTTTTATGGTACAAACTGTAAGGCATGGAGCTGTTTCTATCAAATAGGGCTACATCTTTTGATTAGTGTCGGAGGATTTGTTTTTAGGCCAGGGAGAATGAACTCCACAACTTAAATCACTATTTTGTCACAAGTTTTAGAGCCAACGTTATTGAAATTGCACCCTACAACACAAATACCAAACGTTTTCGCTCTCCTACATTAATACCTACTCCACTTAGTCGTGTAGTCTGTATGGGTGATCGCCCTATCTCTTTCTATTAGAATATTGAATGATGTACCTGCTTATATATGATCAGCCCCTTCCATCGGTTCCTTTAAGCGTACTTCGAATACCTATTTACTTCGCTTTTCCATATTAATATCCAGGCGTCTTCGAAGGTATGTTGTTCTGAAGCAACATACAAAATCCCCAATATTATTTTCATGATTTTTTACCTAGATAGTTTAGGCACATTTTTTATTAAATTTATAATTGAATAATTACCAGATTTAGGTTCTATGTAATATAAGTGACAAGTTGGATTTTTCAAGAATGATTTAATTATCAATTCCAAAATCGATGATTTGTGGCTTAACGTTTTCGCTGATATATATTCGTATTATTCTTTTTACCTCTATATTTTCAAATGAAAAAAATACCCAAACCCTTTATATTATGCAATACTTTTCATAAAGTGAATTACTTTTAGCTTTATTGCCAAATTTTAATCTGAATCTGAGTCTAATGTTATTTAATCAGGTGTAAGACTGTTTTGATATTTAAAGTTACCTTTAAAAGTAATAATAAAATTTGAGTGTGATTTAATGTTGGCAAATTTATGAAAATGCGAATATAACTTTTTATCCTTTTTTAGATAATTCCCTAAAAGATGATTAATCAATTTTCTGGACATTTTTATATGTCTTGAAATTACATTTTTAAACTTGTGTGTACAATACATGTAAATTAGTCAAGAGTACAGAACTAGGACTAGCAAAGACCCTAGGGTCCGCACAACGCCTGTCCAGAGGTCGTAAGATTAATGACACCTCAAGCTAGGGAATATAGTACACACATTATAAGTATATTACATGAATTAAATTGTAATCCATATTAAAATGGGGATAGTCTTATAATCATATAATCTAAGACTAAGTGAACTATAACATTAATTCCACGCGAGTGAACTTATGACCATGTATCGGTAAACAGTAAACAGTGTATGAAAATATACAGAAGAAAGATTTAGTTAAGAAAAAGTTAGAAGACAAAGGAGAGGAAGACATCTGAATATTGGAAAAGAGTTAACTGCCTCTTGATGATTCGTGCTGAAAATCAAAATGAAAACGTTACGATTGCTGCTTAATGCTCTGCAAACACTGTAAATGCTGTGACATGTGACATGGATAGCTACAATGGAAACTAAGAAGCCGCTACCAACAGACAGGGACACAAAAGGCGGCCTGGCTGACTTTAACAACGCCAGGGCAAGCAGTTGATTGACCAGAGAAAAGGAATCCGAGCGTTAACGAGTAATATGGGTGTTGTAGTCTCCACCATTAAGCCGGCCCTGAATGAAGACCTTTGCAAGGAACAAATTCTGACAGCCAAGCCCAAGAAGAACTGCTTGACTAAGTCAAAGAAGCTCCTGCAATGATCTGCTTCTTGTTAGACGAAAATACTCCTCCTATGACCAGGTGCCCAACACCCAAAGTAAGAGTGGCTTGCCTTTAATCCATGTGAAGTTTAAAGCATAATAAAGACAAAGTTAATCCCTAAATGTGATTATTATTGGGTGTATCTCTAGTCATTGTGACGTCATGCTGCCCCACATCTTTGAGTAGGGTCTCAGAAAGTAGTCGGACGACTATGTGAAGCTGCTGAAAAATATGGTCAAACTCTGGCAAAGCTGAGTTCTTTCTGGAAGACTATAACTCCGTAAAGTGTCAGAAGTGGTTGAAGAAGAATTTCTACAACTTCACCAACGCCAATTTATGACCTGCTAATTCCACGGATTTTAATCCCATGGATTACTCTGCGGGGGCCGCAGTTGAGAGAGAGACCGAGCGATGTACCTGCAACATCAAAAAGAGCTGGTAACCAAGATTAAAGAAGTGTTCGAAGATCTCCCCAGTGACCCAGTGAGGGCCGTATGCGCGAGTTTTGGAGCCGTCTTGAAGCCACGGTGGAAGATGATGGCAACTTATTTGTGTAAACTATTATCTTCCAGCACTAATCTAGTTGATATTTTGGATATTTAGGAAATATTCTGAGAGGTTTTCTGTATGCAAGCTATCAAATTTAGCCTCAACAACCTGTAGTGTTTAACCCATATATGTGTGTAAGTGTGCGGCGCTTATTTTTTCCAAATTTAATTTACTGAATTAAATGTAATTCATTTTTTATATCTTCCGATGGATGTTTTTCCGCCAATATATTCGTTGGTAATTTAGAGCACTGTTTCCCAACCTCTTTTAACTTATGCTCCCCTTCTTTTTCCCTGTGTCCCCCATAATCATCATTTTTAGTAGGTAATATGTAGTTTAACATTTTTACACAATAATCTTGCAAAATGCAAAATATTTGTTTATAGATAAATTCAAATTCTATTATAAAATATCTATACAAATGTAAAATATAGATATTACTTTAACATTTTCCTATTTGCCCACTTCAGATGTTCTCTTTCTCCTCACTGAACTTTTTAAACACCTTTTTTATTTGTGGTATTATAATTAATCTGAAAGATATTAACAAAGGTTAGGAAAATTTGAGATATAATCAAAATTAGCTCAAATGTTTTTAGAAACTTTCACAGATTAAAAGTAACGCTTGGATGATTACTGTGAATATTGTTTTACTGTAAAGAAAATTTTTGTTTTACAAAACGCCTAATTTCTAAATAAATTCTTACGAATGTTTTGAATGACTTTTTCGTTTCTTGTATATATTTAGGATGCCGAAGGCGAAGATAGTATTATTTTCTTAATAATAGAAAAAATTCTCATAAATATCAAGAATCATTTGATATCATGTATAAAGTTATCTGTTTATGTCTCATTTTGCCCCAGAGTATATTGCATAATTTTTCATGTTTCAGAAGGTCGTGATTGGCTTCTAGACACTTACGATATCAGCTGACTTTTTTGTTTGGTTTGAACATTGGCCCCAAACAAGTCAAATCGGTTAATTCGCGGAGTAACAAATATTTTATATCTTAGAATAGGTATTTTGGCACTCCAATCGAAGAAAAGGAAAAGCCATGGGATCCTCCTGAATGAATATATGGTCGTAGAATCTCTTCACTAAAGGAATGCATGCGTAGCAGAAGGAAATTTATGCCTTAACCATTCCGAGTCTAGCGAGGACCGACAGACTATTGCTATTTTGGTATGAGGAACGTACACTATATATTGATAAAATATCACATGATATATAGAGGACGAATATCCTAACATATTCAATTGCACCAGTTCTACATAACGAATAAGCTCTGATATCAGCTTGTTAAGTTTCGAATTCATGGATAAACTCCACAAGAAAATGAAAGATAAAGATGAGGTTTGAGAAGAAGGGGAAGAAACATGGCCACTTCTCAAACCACCAAAATCTTGATGACCTAGTAAGAGTCTGAATATCTGGCGATAAATATAGCACATTTCGAGAAAAGAGCATGGAATCCATTCAAGAGCCTTGTCAACAGGTTTCTAAGCAACAATAAAGCCAAGTATTACAAGGCCCTTATTGAAGAACTGTTTAAAAGTTACAACAGTTTAATATGCTCAATATCACTTAAACTGCAGAATTGCGCTCCTATTTTAAATTTTTTCTACCAAAACTTCATGCTGTATCAAAAGTCCAGGGTGAATGGTTCCATCCTGACATACAAGTGATAGAGAAGTGATATCTGTGAAGATGTGATGAACTGATAATGGGTGACTACGTATGGAGCTTAGTTTGAGATTACAGTCCAGACAACAAGAGACAGCAACGGTCCAATGTTCATTTATGAACTTACTGATGTTTTTGACTTATTGATCTGCCATAGATATTACATTATTGTTAGATTATTCTTGCTTACTCGTTTTATACTATATTATTATTATAATATTCGGATATCGTTGGGGGTATTGCAATAAAAATTCTGTTTACAAGATTTTATCCTTATTGCTGGAAAACTGAAGGTAATTTTCGTGTTCAGCCCAAAATGTTACAGAAACATAAAATGAAAGTGAAACAGAACTTTCATAAAAATCTGTTACACTTTGTTAATGGGTTAAATTATCTGTTACACAGTGTTATTTAGCTCAACTATCAAAAATTCCTAAATTCAGGTCTCGTTTATTTTGATTTGATTTCTTCTCTGCCAATGTACTAGTTACACCTGAACAATGGTTTAATTAACTAATTAAATCTTTTGAGGTTAGAAACTTCCCTCGATACAATTCCATTACGATTGCCAATTTAATTTAATGTTGCTGAAATCTAAATGAAAAACCATAAAAATTGCATTAAATGCAAATATTTGTTTTTACGATATATACTACTTTCAAAATTAGCCTAAAAGTAAAGTAAAGTTTAAACGCAACACCACAGCAAACGTATAATTAAAATATATGCTACATTTTATTATTTCGTCTTTACACTAAGTGCAGTTATTAAGGCAACCCCCAAAAGGAAAGTTTACTTCAAAATCGGAACCCTAAAAATTAGGCTAAGCAAACTGAATTACAGATGAGAAGTGGATGTTTTTAAAGTACCTATTAAAAACAAACGAAATTTAAAAGAGAAAAAAGTACATAAAAAATAATCGGTCCGATAAACTCCGATTTCCTAAAATTGTAAAATCTCCCTCGGATGGTGAATCTAAGTTAAGAAATGTAATTTTGATTGAATTCTTTGAAGTAGAAGAGTACATGCAGTATAAAGCAAAAAGGCTTTAGAATGAAAAGGTAAATTATGAGAGCAACAAAAAATAGAGCATTCAAATGCAGGAAAAATCACGTGAATTATATATATCGAAAAAGATAAAAGAAATTTGATCTTAAATGAGGTACCAGAACGAAATTTTTAAATTGGTGACACTTATCAACGCTTATCAGGTGCAAAATAAAATTGTTTTTACCATTAACCTTTAGGGAGGGAGACGCCGCTCGCTTTGTGCCGTGTAATGTAACTAATGCGTTTGTATGCGCGGGCACGAATGCTGCCCTAGTCGCCAACGGCTGTCATTGCATTTGCGACTGATCTCAACCCTGCCTTTGTCGCCAAGTGAGGCCAAGCGTACCCTAAACCATTCCCCTATGAGCTAGACAACTACTGCAAGACCTCGACATAGCTGTCTGGCCTGTGTTACCACTGATTTTGCCCAGAACGCCCCTTTGGCAGGTAACACATTCGCCAATTTTTCAACATGCCCATAGAGCTTCCACAGTGCATGAGTATTGGGTTTGAACTTTTGGAGCACACCACGCGTTACGCTGGAGCCAGCGCCAGTGTAAATGGATGGCTCCAAATTCGAAAAAGTTGTTCGGCCTCCATCGCTGTCCCCTTTGTTTAAAGTTGGCGGGACACGACTGACCACTGGAATTGTCTTCACGACATTCTGGTTGCAATATATCTCTTGGTAAGGAAAACTACACAGTGTAAGCGGTTCCGAAACGAAATTGTGATCTATAGGGACTAACATAGCGCGCTAAGTGTTCTCGAGACATCGGAATCTACACAACAGAGGGATATGCTAATTGTCTTCTGCTGGCTTCAATGCGATGTAGGGAGAGAAAATCAAGTTTGTTTCTCTAGAATACATAGTCGTTTTGTTTCGGTTGCATGGTCGGGTGCTGAGGTAGACACGCTTCCCTCCGACGCCAGAGCATGCCTTTGCTCTTTGTTTCCTTTTTGGTTACGGCTAATCTCATGTTTTTTTCTCATTTGTGGTTTTTATCTTATTGTTTTTATTTTTTTTGCTTTTATTGTTTTTAACTTAACATAAGAATTGGGTAAACTTTATTTCGCCGACTACTGCCATTAGAACGATCTTGATGTAAAAGTAAAATGACTTTTATGCATAAGTAATTTGCTCAATTTTTTTACGGAATTCTATCAAAATTTGATGAGGATAAAGGATGCAGATACAGTTCATTTCTACGTTAAAGAAGCTTAGTAGGCGATATATTGAAATGAAGAAACAACCATGAGCAACAGTGATTTTACATCATAAGGTCTCGATATCGTATACCATCATCATTTAAAAGTAATCAAAGAACTAAGTAATTCGCTGTTTCTTAATTCTTATATAAACGCCAATGATTGTGAGATTGTGTATCTATGTGTGTCTGACCTCTTTAGGAGCAAAAATATGTCGATGAGATTAATAAAAATATACCCATTTTATGTTGCTATATTGTCCGGGCGAGTCATTGGAACATGATCCCTCTCGAGAGGTCAATTAACTAAATATTTATTACGGAAATTATAAATTATGTTAAATATTTGAATTTTTCCTTTACATCTGCTATCGATGCAACAAATCGGGTCCTTGAGGGAAATAAAAGTGTAATCACTTAATGGATTTTAATGACGGATTGAATGGCGCATGGATTGTCTCGATAGACTAGAGAATAATAGTTATGAATGAAACCCCATTTTTATACGAAATATTATTGAATTTTTTAATTTTTTTTACCGTAAAGGCTAAAACGGGGGAGCTGGTAGATATAAAAATATTTTCTTCTTATAAATATTTTTCCGTGGCAGCAAATGGGGCATGTTTTATGTTGACATGCGCAAGGATAAAAAGACTTAGATTCACGATCGTTATATAAATTCTCGATTTATTTAATTTTTAGGTTTTCTCGGCGGCAAAACGAGGTTGCTTTGAGATACATCGATCGATTTTTCTTATAGAACTTTATTCGTCGGGGTCAACGTTATATGCTTCTTCTGGGAAATACCTGATGACAAAAAGGCTAAAAACGAAAGTATGCATATTTGAATTTCTTTTATAATTTTTGGATCTCTTTAGTTATACGGACCAAAACGAGGTTTCTGTTTTTATATATAAATGCCTTCATCTTATGCACCTTTTAGACGTGGACTTTATATTGCAATTTTTTCCTCGATAACAATAAAGACAAAGAGGTTAATACCGAAATGTCTATTGGCCGGGGTCTTCCCTATTTTCACTCTGGCCGCGAGGACTTGTAGATCCTCTGTGATACCGAGTCAAACAGTCACCACATGGTACCATCTCTACACTTACTTAGACCGGTAGGCCGTGCTTATCCACCATGTCTCAGGTCTAGCAGAGGTGGTAGCCCAGTCTACATCATCCACCTTCCCGTGGGTAGAGAAAAGGTTGAGGGGATAGGTGTCTAAGAGAGGTGCTGAAAGGGTATAGTAGAAAGCGACCCAATTTTCTAAGGTACTATCAAAGTTCAAGTCAAAGAGATGACCCAGCGTTCCCTATTTGCAGTCTGGTCGAGAGGACGTGCTGCTCTTCCAGGTGCCAAGTGTAATGATCTCCACTGGGTACTCCACTTCGGAGGAAGAAGAATAGAAAATGATATTTCAGCTCGAAGAAAGTTAGGAAACGTAACAGTTTTCCTAGACTGACTTTGGACCTACAGCTTAATGTAGGATATGAACGACGGTATATTATGTTTGGTACCTCTTTTCTTTCACTATATGCTGCCACTTGCCCATGTTTTTGTGTTTACCTATTTGAATCGATAGTAAGAAAGCAATAAAGGGAAATAAAATTGCGAGGTATTTCAGAAAGTTAAACCCCTCTATGGAACCCCTCTATAGAACTTTGACAATAATTTTATGTTCAGAGTGAAGCAAGATAAATTACACTGAATCTGAGCATAAGATTAACGATTTTTAAAGTTCTTGGACAGGATTGGCTAAAATAAACACTCTTCTTAACTCCAAATTCACTAGTGAAATAACTCAATAGGCAATACTTGAAACACAATTGTACACAAAAATATACTATAACAAATCAAGAACAATAATCAGCTCTCCAAGAACTCTACCGAACGTTGCAGCTCCTAAGTAAGTATGACAAATAAATCCTCTTGCAATTTTCCCAAGATTAGTACCCGAAAATTAACTAATTTAATAAGACATTCAAAGTGAGTAGAAACCTAAAAGTGAATACATCCAAAGTGAAAACATTAAAGTGTAATAAAAAAGTGAAGTGAAGCAAAAGTTAACCGTGCTTAACAATAGTGAAATGAGAGAAAAGTGTTCCATCGAAGTTAACCTCAATACATACACAACCAAGTAGTAGCAAAACAAGACATACAGATAACTGCATGAATGCTAAAATCACAAAACTAAAACAATGAATTAATGGATACGAATATTGTCAGTTTCCCCGATAATTTTACCGAAGTTGTAAGTAATACCGGTAGAGCAACAAGTAAAACATACGAATGCAAAGAATGAAAACCAACCCTGGTTCGGATTCCACGCTAATAGGTAGGTCCAAACAAAATAAAACTATTTCATTTATCTCCTTTCATCACCAGCTTTTCACCCTCTTTCATCTCCTTATCCTCCTATTCTACTACCTGGTTCCCTGTCCCTCCTTCTACTTTCCTTCCACTAAACATGTTGGGACCTGGAGGATAAGGGCGGCGGAGCTCTGGGAGTTTTCTTCTCCCTTTTGACAGATGGGGCAATAGGGTGGGGGACCTGGAGCCAATTCATCTTCTTCTTCAACCACAGATATACTTTGGGTATAAGGTAAAGGGGATCTTCGCTCCCGAGTCAAAATTATTGTCAGTCTTTAGATGGAAGTCTCAAACACTTCCCCAAATTTCTTCTTTTCTTTAATATTCGTTCGCTAAAATGGCGAAAATGAGAGCATTGAGAGATATGAAAATTCATTCTTCTTTTATATCCTTATCCATAGGAATTAATGGTACATTTTTACTCTCAATCGACCCAAGATTAAAACATTTTTGATGAGCCCCTCCCCCCGATTTAAAAAAATAAAATAAAATTTTCCTTTTCGTTAACTATAGTGTCATGGTAGGTATAAGGTAGGAATGCAATCATGTTATATATTTATTCTCAGCTGATTTAAAAGTCCAAATTAGTTTAAGTAATAATAAACAAACTCAACTCATACAAGAAAAATCGTAAGCAACATACAACACTGAGAACCCCAAACCATCAAACTTATGAATAATTACAGAGCAAACAATTCATAACCATTGAATATAACCAACAAACCACAATAAATTAACGTACTTACATAACATAGCTCGTAACGACCAGCTACACCTATCAAACCAATAGGACAAGATTAGAGCTCTTATACACGTAACAACTAACAACAACGTGTGACAAAGTTTGGCTGTATGGTTTTATTTAATTTGATGGTTTTGTGCTTGTGGTTGTGTAAGGATGGTTAGTCGGATTGCAGGGTTGGTTTTACTTGAGTGACTAATTTGTGTTGACCTAAAAATGGTGAACTTTTTGTTCGGACAATAGTCCAGGTTACCGAAGCACCCGTGGATTCTGTGCATGTGGGTTTGTAGGGACCAAACTCCTCCTTACACGAAGAATGGCTGGTATGTACGGGAGGAATTGGCGACTTGCAGAGCAAGGAACGTATAAAGCAAACCTGAATTATGTACTCTTAGAATTTAACAATCACAAACCTCTCCCCAGTAACAAGTGGGACATTTATAGTGAGAATCCTGGCCGTGGCACAACCCACCTCTAACCAGCCTTCGCACGTTCAGTAGGAATTAAAGCCTATATATATATATATAATGATCGTAGCTTGAATCATAGGGTCTCAATATCATCGATTTAAACAAAAGCGATGTGTGATAGAACGGTTTGAGGCCGCTTAATTTCAACCGCTATCACATGTTGTTTAGAAACACGTTGCTACCCACGTGCATCTTCGCCTTGAAGCCGGGCGCGTTATCGCCCCACCTGAATCAATATTTAACCAAGGAGGTCCCCCCCCTCCGTTTCGCCCCATGCACCGACCTCGCCAGATTGAGTTAGGCTTATGGGCAGATAAGGTATGTTCTCATGGCACGGCTGGGCATTTCCTCGAAGCCCCCACTTCATTGTCCCCTATGCCAAGGGCATGGCTCGACTATTTATATGGAAACTTTGCCAATAAGAGAAGAATCAGATCTAGATTATGCTCACGAGACATCCCGCCGATCCGGTCTCACCTTGTGCACCACGGCCCTCTACCTTGAGATCCACTATTTTGTCCAGAAGAGGACAATATCCCTTGAGTGCCAAGGTTCAAGCCTTCAAGACGCCAAGTCCACAAGGCCTCCCCTGTTGTTCAGAAAGAGAACAACGTTAGAACAGCCATTGTTCTGAGCCCGTTGACAAGAGGCGGTTCTGCCCCTCCCTCCCTGTTGTTCAGAAAGAGAATAACATTAAAACAGCCATTGTTCTTTGAGCCCGTTGACAAAAAATGGTTCTCACCCTCCCCCCTGTTAGTCAGAAAGAGAACAACGTTAGAACAGCCATTGTTCTTTTACCCCTTAGACAGGAGACGGTTCTCATCTCCCCTGTTGTTCAGAAGAGAACAACGTAGAACAGCCATTGTTCTTTAAGCCCGTTCGTCAAGAAACGGTTCTCATTCCCAAGACGCCACGTCAGGATCATTTAATCCCCCTCCTTCGGCTGGAGCTCGCCAGCGGACCGAAGATTCCTTTGCGTCGCCTTCCTCTGCACAGCAACTTTTAATTACGTAAGCATAACATTACCTTGGAGTATTTAACCTTTTTGTCAACCCTATCCTGTGCTTTAAATGGTTTAGCGAACCATCCAATCCCTTTAACTTTCATTTCTTAACCTTTTTAAATCTCTTCCAAATCTTAATCCTCGGATTAGCCAGATATTCCCACGACCCTTTCCATTCTCTGTGAAGGTAAACATTTTCCGTTTTGTGTGTTGTTGATAGTTTAATTAATAAAACTCTATTTTATTAATGATAACCATATTATTATCCTTGAGCTCAGTTCCACTTCTTAAGCAGATGGAAGATAAATAACATCAGGCAACCAGATAACCACGCACTCTAAATATAATTGAATAGTTCCCTCAACGAATAGTTATATATGGTATACCGTCGAGAGTCCATTCTACGACATATATATATATATATATATATATATATATATATACTATTTAAACTTGGTATCAAGTGTGTAAGGCTTAACGCTATTTTTTTGCAAACACTGGTCTCAGTCGAGTAAAGCCTAGTGTTATTCGTTATAAGAATAGAGTATGCTAGTTCCCTTTTGTTTTAACGATTGCTATCCCCTTTTTTGAAACTTAAGAAGCTGGGGTAGCTCAAGGAACTGTTATAATAATTTGTTTGTGTTTTTTTTGTGTGATTTTAATCATTGGTTATCTAGATCGAAAAACCAATTACGAATAGGTCAGGGCCCATATTTAGGTAGGCTAACTCTCTAGAAGGCATAATTCTTATTGCAAGGAATTTAGTTGGTCGACTATTGCGCCCCCAAGTGCAAATATGACTCAGTTCGATATCTTCAAAGAGCAAGGAGAATCCTTTGGACTTTCCGGAAGAGAATTAATTGAGTACGTTCGAGAGGAGCAAAGAAAAGAAAGAGAAGAAAGAGAAAGAGAAATCCAACGATAAGAAAAAGAAAGAGAAAGAGAAATCCAACGAGAAGAAAAAGAAAGAGAAAGAGAGATCCAACGAGGAGAAAGAGAAAGAGAAATCCAACGAGAAGAAAGAGAGGAACGGAAAAGACAAGCTGAGCTTCAGCATCATATTGAAATAGCTCGTGTAGAAGCCGAAATACTATCAGCTACTTCACGTTCAGAAGCCCCGCCCAATCTCCCACTTAAGTTCCCCAAATTCAGGGATGGAGAGGATTTCGGAGCATTTTTAGCCCACTTCGAAAAGATCCTTGAGATCAATAACTTGGATCTGGAGGCTGAAGGTGTAGCAAGATTACTTCCACTGTTAAATTGTAAATTGCGCGAGATTTTCATATCTTTACCATCTGAATGTACAATTAACTACAGCACCTTAAAAGCTGAGTTATTGGCCGCTCATAGTATGACTCTTGATTTTTACCGACAAGAATTTGGAGGAGGTCATATCAAACCCGGACAGACGTTTCGTCAATTCGTATACATTCTTCAGAGGAATTTTAAATTCTCGTTAGAATCCTTAAAGGTTGATCCTGACTACGAGTCCCTGACAGACTTCTTGTTGCGGGATCAATTTTTGGCGTCTCTCTCGACGGAGATCCGCACGTTCGTCAAGGATTGTCGGTGCAAGACCTGTAAAGATGCACCGAAGAAGCGGATGTCTATGCCGCAAGCTCTAGTTTATACCCCAAGGAGAGTCGAACTTCTCACCAACCCCCCAACCAGAAAAGAAGGAAGAATTTGCGCCCCTTCCCAGGAAAGTTGACGAAGTTTCCGGGCCCTGTAAAACCCCCAAACTTCTTTCACCAAAACCAACAACGGCACACCAAACCTCCCGTTAAGATTTCTCCTCCATCACTCTTCCCGAAGCGACCAGTCATATGCTTCACCTGTGGTGTAGAAAACCACATGAGCTGGAATTGCCCCCAAAATTCTAGGCTTAAAAGCGGACCAGCCCACCAAGTTCACCAGATTAAGGCCACCCCGGCTTCCCCGGTGGTGCAGACCCAAGCAGCAACTTCTCCTCCTCCGTCAGGCCACCAAGTAAATTTTATTTTTGACAAAATTTCACCAGGAACTTTGAAATTTGAGAAGGGCAGTGTGAACGGCTGCCGAGTATCGACTCTCGTCAGGGACACAGGATGTACGTGTTTCATCGTGTCTGACGAGCTCCTCCCCCCAGTGGACCCTAACCACGAAAAATTTGCGGTGGTACATGACTATCTTGGGCGGGCGAACCGATTCCCCGTCGTTAGATGTTACCTGCAGTGTCAATATTATAATAGCTTGGCTGAAGTCATTTTAGCACCCATACAATTCTGTTCCGTACTTATAGGACAGAACCCCCAAGTAAGTTCCGACCCTGTGTCTCAGGTTAGCCTTCCTCGAGGCCGAGCTAAGAAAGAAGCCCAGGAGCCCGTCCCCCTCAGAACCCCGAAGCCGTCCGAATTCTCGGAGACCCTTAACCAGGACTTTAGGACGGCACAGAAGGAGTGTGAAGTACTAACACCCTTATGGGATAAGGCCCGAGACAAGGACGCGGAGACTGTCCGTGGACCCAAAGAAAAAAAGTACCCCCGACGCGCCCATGGAGTACGTTTGTAGCACTGGACGAAACATCGGCGCTTGAAGAGGATTACCCCGCGGAGTCCCTTAATGTAATACAGACAGTGTGGATCCAACCTGATACCGATTACCCTCTTCCTTTCCTACCAGGACAGTCTTTTCAACCCTCTGACTCGGATATCGACGCGCAGCTGACACCACATCAAAAGAGTCACCTACAATAACTATTATGTCAGTTTGACGACGTTATTTCCGAGAAGCCTGGATGCGCTACTAGTTTCGAGCATGATATTAAATTAACAACCTTAGAACCCGTCCCTTCAAAACCCTATCCCATGCCGATTCATTTACGCCAAGCTTCTAACGCCGAAGTTTATAATTTAATTAGTTTAGACATAATACAACCGTCCACCTCTAGTTATTGTTCCCCAATCGTCATGGTCAAGAAACCTGATGGCTCTTATCGGATGTGCATCGACTTCCGGAAGTTAAATTCGGTAACTGTGTTCGACGCCGAGCCCATCCCGTTGGTAGACCAAAACCTCCACCTTTTTGTAAACACCAAGTTCATCTCAGAACTCAATTTGTGCAAGGCGTATTATCAAATTCCCCTACGGCCCGATGTGAAAGCATATACCGCCTTTGTAACGGAGAAAGGCTTAATGCAATTTACGCGCCTTCCTTTTGGCCTGGTGACTGCTTGTAGCAACTATAACCGTCTCATGAGAAGGTTGTTAGATGGACTTCCGAATGTATCCTTTTACTTCGATAAGGTCTACGTCGCTACTCGTGAATGAAGTCTCCATTTAACCACCTTATTAGCTCTCTTCGAGCGACTACGCGAAAATGGCCTCACCATTGGCCCCAGCAAATGCCATTTTGCCCACAAAACCCTGAAATACTTGGGTTTCAAAATAGGACAAAGCCAGTTAGGTCCCCAAGAGGACAAGATTAAGGCAATCGCCGACATGCCCCTCCCGAATACTAAGAAGCAACTAAGATCATTCCTAGGATCAGCTTCTTACTATCGGCGATTTGTCCCGAATTTCGCTGCAATTTCGGTGCCCCTCAGCTCCCTTTTAAAAAAGAATTCTCCCGATCGTCTACGTTGGAATGATGTCGCTGTTTCCCATTTTAATCAGCTCAAGAGTAAGTTCATTTCTGCCCCCATTTTAAAGTTGCCCAACCCGGAAAAATCCTTTGGGATTAAGACTGACGCGAGCAACGAGGGCATTGGAGGTGTACTCCTTCAATATGAGGATGACGGATCGAGTCATCCAGTTGCATATGCTAGTCGCCAATTATTACCACGCGAAAAGAGATATGCCACTATAGAGAAGGAAGCTCTATCAATTATCTGGGTTATAGACAAATTTAAAATGTACTTGATAGGAAAAGAATTTCCGATAGGAACTGACCACCGCCCGTTGGCCTATATTCGGAATGTACGACACTCAAACGGCCGAATTATGCGCTGGAGTTTACTCTTGCAGAGTACCAATTTATGTTAAATTATATAAAAGGTTCCGATAACCAGGTCGCTGAGGCACTCAGTAGGAATGCGTTACCAAATAGTGTAGATTATTGTATTTGTAGGATAAGGATCTCCATGTATGTATATACCGTCTTGTACGACTTAAATTAGATTCTCTTGTAATAGAATTAGTTAATGTATATTTCTGAATTTTGTAACGCTCAATGTCTATTTTTTTTCTCGTATGTATATATATTTGTACCCCTCAAACTACGTATAAATTATTTTGTCCCATATTTACTAATTTTATATTATTTCATTGCTCCATGTCCCTTTTATGATTAAGTTTGTATTAAAGGTTAGTTTCCCCTATAATCAAAAGATAAAAAAAATCATATGTATTGAGGTAATACTAGATAAGCGTCTGAAGGTACAGTCGGTACAAGAAAACGAGTCCCCCACAACGGAGCTCTTTTGTCGTCTCTTCCCTCTTTTTCTTCGAAGTGACAACTTTCCCCGGAATGGAGGGGTGTGATAGAACGGTTTGAGGCCGCTTAATTTCAACCGCTATCACATGTTGTTTAGAAACACGTTGCTACCCACGTGCATCTTCGCCTTGAAGCCGTGCGCGTTATCACCCCACCTGAATCAATATTTAACAAAGGAGATTCATCCCCCTCCGTTTCGCCCCATGCACCCACCTAGCCAGATTGAGTAAAGCTTATGGGCAGATAAGGTATGTTCTCATGGCGTGGCTGGGCAATTCCTCGAAGCCCCCACTTCATTGTCACCTACGCCAAGGGCATGGCTCGACTATTTATATGGAAACTTTGCCAATAAGAGCAGAATCAGATCCAGATTATCCTCGCGAGACATCCCGCCGATCCAGGCTCACCTTGTGCACCAGGGCCCTCTACCTTGAGATCCACTATTTTGTCCAGAAGAGGACAATATCCCTTGAGTGCCAAGGTTTGAGCCTTTAAGACGCCAAATCCACAAGCCTCCCCTGTTGTTCAGAAAAAGAACAACGTTAGAACAGCCATTGACAAGAAACGGTTCTCACCTCCCCTGTTGTTCAGAAGAGAACAACGTAGAACAGCCCTTGTTCTTCAAGCCCGTGGGCCAAGAAACGGTTCTCATTTCCAAGATGTCATGTCAGGATCATTTAATCCCCTCCCCTTCGGCTGGAACTGGCCAGTGGACCGAAGATTCCTTCGCGTCGCCTCCCTCTGCACAACAACTTTTAATTACGTAAGCTGAACATTATCTTTGATTATCTAACCTTTTTGTCAACCCTATCCTGTGCTTTAAATGGTTTTGCGATTCTTCCCATCCCTTTAATTTTCATTTGAATACCTTTTTAAATCTCTTCTAAATCTTAATCCTTGGATTAGCCAGATATTCCCACGACCCTTTCCATTCTCTGTTTATGTAAACATTTTCCGTTTTGTGTGTTGTTGATAGTTTAATTAATAAAACTCTATTTTATTAATGATAACCATATTATTATCCTTGAGCTCAGTTCCACTTTTTAAGCATATTGAAAATAAATAACATCGGTCAACCAGATAACCACGCACTCTTAATATAATTGAATAGTTCTTTCAACGAATAGTAATATATGGTATACCGTCGAGAGTCCATTCTACGACACGATGTGTCCAGATCAATGACTAGAATAATTATTGGACCAGACTATGAGCAATTCTACGCCCCCTACGCCAAGCTTTTCCAGGATTGATCATAGAGAAGTTCAAAGTTGACATCTTTGTCGTTTCCTCTGCTCCGTCAGCTCACCAGTGATCCAGAATTTGAAAACTCAATTAAAGTGAACGAAGTGGAATTCTAAGCATGGAAGGCTTTTGTTTTAGTTGTAAAGCACTTTCTTGGAAACAAAAAGGTCAATATGTCTACTGCTTTCAGAAGCCTCGGATGCAACATTGGCATCACAAAGCATTACTTATTCTCATATATCGATCGGTTTCTTGAGACTCTGGGATTTATGCGCGACGAGCAAGGGTAGCGATTTTATCAAAACACGAAAGAGATGGAGACCAGGTATCAGGAAGCTGGGATGCAGTCATGATGGCTAATTACCTTTGGACTCAGAAAAGAGACATTCCTACCTCTGTGCATTCTAGGAGTTCGTAAAACCAAAGTACATATCCTGAATTTTGGACAATGATGACCTATTATCAAGTTTATATATACTTACCTTTATCAATGTCTACTATTCAATTTACACCAATCAATTTTTGTAAATTTAATTAATAAATTGTTTTAGAAAACGATTTTTTTATCTTAAAGCCCCTTTTCGGATGAGATTTATTAAGAAAAATCAACCGAAAATGTCCAAAAAACTAATCGATTTAGTTATAAGACCAGATTTTTTACAAAACGACTTAGCACAAAATCTTAGCTGATTGGAGGAAATAGGTGTACTTTTCGAATTCAATGGTGCAAAATTTTCCTAAATATGATGAAAAAACTTAGACGACTTACAAAGATTTCTTTTTCAAACCAATGTTATTATTGAACATCAAGAAAACTTAAATATTAAAAACTAGAGGAAACTTAAACAAGTTAGTAATTTACGGTCTATCAGATAGAGTATTTCCTTATTTTAGGGGGTTTTCCGCGTTTCATGATATAGGCCAACCTATTTTACAGAAAATATTTACTTCTTACGAATTCAATTCTTCTGGACATTTTCAAGGTAACTACTACCTTGGCCGAATCTACAATCAACCGAATATAATGAAGGAAAGAAAAATCTTTTATCTGTGTGTTAAAAAAGATATTTTTGAGAACGGTTTTGATTCATGATTATTTTTATAAATCGAATTAACAGACCAAGTGAAGTTATATCAGAGTGAAACCCAAACAAACTTTTTACGAAAGTTGCCCTTTCAATATATTTAAATGCAATCACGTAACCAGAAGATCTAACTTGCAATTAAATCTCTCCTAATATCCATGTGTATCTTCAAGGATTTGACACCAACTGTAAATCCATGATCTTTCAGGGCATCTGATTTGTTTAGTAAAGATATTAAAGGTCGTGAAAGTACTGTCTCGAATGGAGTTTGTTGTGCATTTCATCGCTTCAGTTGCCAGTACTGCTATGTAAGCGCTTGGGGCTCCGATTCCGAAAATTCTTTGTCTATGGTCCCTCAACAATGGGCCAGGGTTCCCTAATAAATATTATGGACAACTTTGACAAAACAATAAGCAAATATTAGAACTATATACTCAAGAAATTCAAGAATAAGTCCATTAAAGGTGGAAAAGCGAGAAATAAACCATTTGAAAAAGGCTAAAATAAAGTTTTTCTTATTACCCATTTTATAGATAATAATGATCTCGTATGGTGGGATCGTCTCAGACAAGGCAATGTTGATATTATTATTGTTTTATGTTATATTATGATGATTATTACTATGGTTACAGAGGAATGATGATCTGAAACGTGCAGTAGAGAGCAAAAGGAAGACGTACTTAAGATACGAAGTATTGTGAGAAAATCTAAGATAAAGAATGGCAGGGAACTTGTATGCAATGAAGTTGCCAGAAGTGAAAGGCGAGATTACGTATGCGAGTTGTATGATTTTAAAATTAGGACCCAGCAAAGACCGCAAGATTCTCTGGAGGTCAGTTCGTAAAATAGAAAGTAAAGAATGGAATACAGAGATTTAGGAGAGGTAAAGGAAGAGAGAACATGGACAATGAATCATTTTCACAAAACTTATTTATGCTAGGTTATATTTTGAAGTAATTTTTCCTTATTATATTTTTAAACAAATTCATTGTAGGGTTTTCGTCAACACCCTTAGGCAAGCCATTCCAAGTCTGTGTTATTTTATGAGAAAATGAATTTTGGGCGATCGCACACTAAAATGATTTTTACTTAGTTGAACTGTTATTTCTAGTTGCTATATGGGTAAATTATTAAGCACGTCTGGTATTTTAAATTATTCAATAAGTTGATCATAGATGGCGACCTCTTAGTGAAAGTTAATTGAGATATATCAGCCTTTTTCGGTACCTTATACGTAGGTGAGTCAAAAAGTTCTCAGACAAATGGCATAAAATTTTTATTTGTAATAATACTGTAATCATTTTTCTACATAAGCTCCATTAACATCTATACACTTTCTTAATCTATGAATCCAACGGTAAAGACCATCTTTGTAGAATTCACGGGGTTGTCTCTGGCACCAAGTAATGACCTGCTTTTTTGCTTCATCTAATGATTGAAACCGGGTTCCTTTTAGGTGTCCCTTTAAATTTGGTTAGGTTAGGTAACCTAACCTAACCTAACCTAACCTAACCTAACCTAACCTAACCTAACCAAATTTAAAGGGACACCTAAAAGGAACCCGGTTTCAATCATTAGATGAAGCAAAAAAGCAGGTCATTACTTGGTGCCAGAGACAACCCCGTGAATTCTACAAAGATGGTCTTTACCGTTGGATTCATAGATTAAGAAAGTGTATAGATGTTAATGGAGCTTATGTAGAAAAATGATTACAGTATTATTACAAATAAAAATTTTATGCCATTTATCTGAGAACTTTTTGACTCCCCCCCCATTCCTAAGTTCCAGAATTAATTTCCTTGAGCAAGGACTAAAGCGTTCTAATATTACAATGTTGTTTATGGATTTATGAAAACAAGAATAGTACCACATACGCCAAATTACTCTTGTAAGCGCTTTGTATAGCGGAAGAATAATATCTCTCGATTTAAATGCAAAATGTTTAGCTATATATCTTAGAACCCTATTAGCTTTTTGAGACACTAGGGTAAATTTTCCGCGTAAAATGAGATCATTTAAAATAAAGACAACTAAATCTTCTTCCATGTTGATGTTTTAAACTTTGGACTCTTATTTATAATCTCATCTTGACCAATATGATTCATCTCTTACTTGATAAAATTACATTTCATCCTTGGCTAGTGATTAACCTTTACAGACTCCAGCCTTTATTATGTTGTTATATAAGCCATCCAAGTCTTTATGCGAGTTTTTACAGTGACTGTGATATTTTATCCTTGTATTAAGTTTCGTCTCATCAGCAATTTTGAAATGTTATACAATAAATTCGTGTAATTTTTTATTTTATTAATTAAAGAAAAGTTACTATAACAGATCCCTGATGAACATTACTATTGACTGATGGCCATGATAAAATATTTCCATTGACAAAAATTCCCTTCCCACAGTTTTCCAGCCAGTCTTAATTTTTTTTACACGATGTCCCTTATTCCATACGGCTGTAAAGATGAATTAAATAGGACTTAGTTTGGTTACGTGGGGTGAAACAGACTATTGCATTGGGGTATGAAATTCATTACCATATAGGTGGATGTTAGGACTGTGAGATATCTGGAAAAATGGAATTCAGCAGGAGACATAGAAAGTATAGTCGCTAAGATGGCCCAAACCTTTGAAGGTTGTTTTATTGAATTGGTCTGGTAGTTCCATTATAATGCAATTAAAAGTGTAGGAGTACCTGGGAATTGGAAAAGTGCTTAGAAAGTACCTATGTATAAGTGTAATTTTAGAAAGATAAATGGCAGAGCTATATTGGATTGAGTCTGTTTAGCGAGGGCTTGTTTTGAGATGATCAAATTGGGTGTATAGCGCAGAAAATAACTATGGTATCAAGTATTTGCATTCAAACATCTAGCTGAGAATACACCACATCAGAAATGTGAAATGTTGTAAGAGAACCTCTAGGCCTATTCCCTAGAACAATCAGCACATGTTTGGGGCATCTATGTACTCATGTTGTATGTACTCATGTATTTTGTATGGAGTGTAGCATCATGCTAGGTTATATGCATGTATAGAATGGATGGTGTGCTGCTCGTTGGGTTGAAAGTATTGAAGTTGCAAGTTCTTGCATGCGTTCATGTGAAATATTCCTTAGTGAATGTTTTAAAAGAAGTGTGGAAAAGGGCAACGATTGGGGATTCACTTATGGTTGTTGATTATCATTAGCATCTGAAACGTGTATCATTAATTCCTAAATACATGAACATAAAAGAGCTCATAGTAACGTATTTATGATTTACTGGATTTTTTATATCTTTGAAAATAGCAAAGCATAAAATTCTCTTCAATATGAAGATCAAATTAGTATCAAAGGCAATACTAATCTGCTTCACATCATACTTGCCAACTTGTCAATAATCAGTAGAGACATTCGTGACCTTCTTTCAGCTTCGCCACGTTACTTTATACAAGAGCCTGAGGTTTCTGTATTGGGGATTATTCTCTTTATAATTTCCATTAATTACATTAACGACCTTTAAATTTATTCTACTTTATACACTGTGATGATGATACCTCTGTTTTTATGACGCATAAAAACTACCAGACATTAATTACTACTCTTGAAACTGAGCGCTCTTATAACTACTACTGGATTACTGCTGACTATCTTTGAAATTCAATTAACCCACCCATTTACAAACAGTAATTTTGTCTAAGTTTACCATATAATTTACGTTCTTTTGTTGCAGGAATTAAAGAAAACGTAGCTTTTCTTAGCTGATAATTCATATTCTAACTCACTTTGTAAAACAACAAGTAAATGTAGGAAGGAAGGAGAGCTAGTTCATTGCTTTCACCAAAATATCTGGACATAGGTAAGTTATTGTCTATACATTGTTGCATATGGAACATTTATGGTAACTGATGGTAAAAAGGACACATAAAGACTTGTTTTAATGTATAAAATTACTGATGTAAAGAAAAAATACATTTTGTCGCTTTTTATTATTAGTTAAATTATGATGCCTATTTAAATGGGCTCTATGGAGCTCAGTCAGGTCACTGAAGCCTAAGAAGAATACTTGAATAAAAATAGTTTTTACCTCTAAATGCTTATTTTACTTTATTTTGATTATATGTTATATTTTCTTATCCCCAAGGGTTAGTATGTATATGAGTATTTATTTAGGATCCTAAAATATGGTTGTTACTAATATAAATATAACTGGGTCTTTTTTCAAAATTACAATGTATTCTCGTGTCAAACACATAATCTTTTTACTTTCTTTCCTTCTTATGCCCATATGTTTCTCTTTCAGATGTCTATTAGATGTTGAAGAGGCAGTCAACTACCTGTTTTCATTAACTATCAAAAAAAATGGCACCGTCATCGAAATTGCTTTGGAGATTCCATAAGATCGGGAAGAATCGAATGTAGGTGACGCTAGTGGGGATATAAATGTTGTGGAGTAAGAAAATGTCCGATTGCTTGAAGCAAGACTTCTGGCACACCCACCCTTATAAATATGACAAACCGAAACAGACGCACCGAGTCTTCTTCTGCCTTGGGAGCATCAATTTTTGAAGAGCAGGAAGAGTTTAGTTGTGATTATTATGTAGCAGAGCTTGTTCCACTGAAAAAATAGAAGCTAAAACGCTCAAAGCCTGTTTATGAGTGGAAGAAATCTGAATTTCAGATTTGTGAGGAAGGAGATGCCCAAAGCTTGCTTGAAGTAAATAAACCATCTATTGTATAAAAATAGGCAAATGAACAATTTACAACTGTAGACATTTTCGGATACTTTTGGTACAAGTGCAGGTTTGCGGAATGTATAAGAGAAATTCCGTCCAACTCGAAATATGTGTAGGTGTGTGAAATGTATGAGATAAATTCCTTCCAACTCGATAATATAAATGGCCGAAAAAAATCTTCATTTATTAGAATGGACTAGCCAGTCGTGTGGCATAAGCATCGGAAAAGGAATCAAGAGGTATCTCGTTCGAATCTCAGCAAGTCCAAATAAATTTTATAAAATGTCTAAATGAAGAAAATAAAGACGTTACAAGGACAAACTTAGCAAGAATACGAAAACGAAGGAAATCGGAAGAAAACGTTTAAAGGGCTAACTCAAAGGAAATTCAGTCAAGAAAAAGATACAAAAACAAGCAAGACAACCTAACCTGCAAATGTAAAAAAGAAAAATCAAGTGGAAAATCAATAAGGACAAATAAATAAAGATATAATAAAGAGCCCCCCCCCCCCAACATACAAGAATTGATTGAGGTGATCAAGACTTATTTATTGCCGAAGAAGAACTGTATCAGGTAGTTGGCATCTTTCTTCTCTCAGGTTATATCCAAGTTCCAAACAGACGGCTGCATTGGGTGAAGCAGGCAAACACCCGAAATATGGCTGGAATGAGAATACACTGATAGAAGAGATCGTGCAAAGCCTCCACTTTGTGGACAACTCAAAGATGCCCTCGGATGATAAGATCTTTATGATTCACACTTTTTTTAACATTTCAATAAGCTCTTCATGGATATCGCTCAACCACTTCCCATGACATGGTTTATTGATCAAGCCATGGAACCATATTATGTTCGAGATGCATTCAAACAATTCATTAGGGAAAACCCGTGAGATTTGGCTACAAAGTTTGGTGTCTATGCTCTCATGAAGGAGCGTTAATGAATTTCCGGCTAGTAGGAAGGAAAAGAATCTGGGCTTGAGAAAGGAGTGCAGGTGGGTGATTTTGTTCTCCATGCATTGGCAAAATGGACAGTTCCTAAGGGTAGCAGTGGTTTTATTGACAACTCTTTACAACAATTCCTCTACTACAGACTTTCTAAGGAGTTAATATTAGTCTGACAGCTACAACTCTTAAGGACAGAGTCAAGGATGTACCAGTGTCCCACATCAAGTAAAAGGTGAAGGGGGAGGGGGAGGCTTAGCTGCTTCAGGAAAAAAAAATATGGCTATTTTTGCATGGAATAACAACAGCGATGTTAGGGTGGCCAAAAACAGAAGTGACAATGTATCTCTTTCAATGGGAAAATGCAAACGGTGGTCAAAAAAGAAGAAAGAAATTGTAGTAGTTCATCAGGCAAACATTGTGAAGCTGTGCACCAAAAGAATGGGAGGAGTACATCTGTTTGATCAGTTTAGGCAAGCGTATAGAGTTTCATTTAGGAAGCGGGTGTCGTACATTCCTCTTTTCCGCTTTCTCTTGAATAGATGAATTGTAAATGGGTGGATTCTCTATAGAAAGATTCACAAGGAGTAAGAGCTAGAGTTCTGATGAAAACCCTACCTTTGTCCAAACAATTACGCTAAGACAGAACAAATTATTATGTTGTGGTATGAGATACTCAACGGCGGTGTGGTGTACTCGTATGTAGGAAAAATGTGAATTGTGAAGCCTAAGTGGTCCAAATGTGATGTGTCACTGCATATCAAGTGCTTTGTTGAGAATCACAAAATATGAATGTGTATTTTTCAGTAAACTGATGTAAAAACCTATGTCAAAGCTTATATTTTTGTCTGTATATACGAGGGGCGGTCAATAAGTTTTGCAATAGGGATATAATGAAACGAGATATGAGGAAAAGTGTTTTATTATTTTTCAATATAACTACCTTCGACTTTAATGCACTTGCGCCACTTGTCCTTGAGGCTTCGAATTGCCGATAACTAGAAATACCCCGACTGCTGTTTAGTCCACTCCTGGATGGCGAAGTGGATATCTTCATCGTCCCCAAACCGGCGTCAATGCAGTGCAGCCTTGAGCTGGCGGAATAAAAAGTAGTCGCTAGGGGCCAGATCTGGACTGTAGGGGGAATGGTTGAGCTCCTCGAATCTGCACTCGCGCAGGGCAGCTTGTGCAACTCTGGCCTTGTGGACTTTGACGACTTTGAAGTCGATCATGGGGCGTGAGGTTTCTAGTGACCCAATGGGCAGAGACCTTGGTCATGGCCAAATTGTCGTGGATGATGTTGATAACACTTCCAAGTGATATTCTAAGTTCTCACTCATTTCTTCCATCTTCATCCGTCGATTTTCGAGGATCATCCTCTCTACAGGGGCCACATTGTTCTCGTTGGTCCCGTCTGAGGGGCGTCCTGGACGGGGGTCATCTGCAAGGACTCACGACCATGGTAGAACTCCCTATTCCAGCGAGCAATAGTTGCATAGGAAGGGGCGGTATCGGTGTACACTGCAACCATGCATTCATGAATTTCTTTTGCATTCTTGCCTTCTTGGTCAAAAATTTGATCACTGCGCGGTGCTCAACCTTCTCCATTGTTGAAAAATTTGTGACTGACGATCTGCGATCAGCTACTGCTTCTTAAATAGACGATGCAAGAGCATGCGGCTCCAGGTGCTGACTTGTCATAACTTGTCCTAACACCCCACAAACAGCCATTCCCCTTCCTCTGTATTGCCCTACCGATTCGCAAAACTTATTGACCGCCCCTCGTAATATACATTCATAATTTATCATTTTCATAAATTTAAGCTTAAGAATATATAGAAGTAAGCTTTCCTAGAATTTTGTTCTAACTGTTATGAATCTTATTATAGAGTGCTCCTTTATATTTACGCGAAAGATTCTTGTAATAATTTCATTATCTATACAATTTTTTTTTAATTACTTTCTAAAATAAATATGTATTAAATCAATTAATTCAACATATATTTCTTTCATTAAATCCAGATCCATCAATTAACTTTATCATGTCAATGCACAGTGATAAAAAGTGAGAGTCACACCAAGAGGAACCGCTCCATAAATCCCATTTAAATGAACGGGGCATATTTCCTTATTGGAGGAGCAAAATTGTAAAAATCTTGCATAATTCGCAGTTTTATATCAAAATCGTGAAGTTCTATAAAAAACAAACCAATTTGGATGGTAGAGAAGAGTAGTCCGTGTTAAAGGAGTTAAACCGCTCTATGATAGTGTCCTTTAATATGCTTTTAGAAATAAAATCTATATTAATATACCACCAGTATATAAATCGATCGTACTTTACTATATTTCTTGGGATTCACATTGATGATACATTGAAGTTACACACCACCTAGCAAACACTTCTTATTAATTTTTCTCAGACCCCGGTCTCTTTAGCACGAATTTCCCTATCTTTATCTTTGACAACCAAATTCCAACCATAGAATTCACCGAATTATCTAAAATTACCTATTTAATCTTCTTCTGGGGTTGCTTTAATTCTTCCAATTCCAATAAAGTACATAAATCTCTACGAAGAAAATGAAATCACTTCGCTTTACCACTCACCCAGCAATCCAATATCAACTAAATTACTCTCTTTAGAATTTCGGGTTAATTTTCCCTTTTATCAAATGAAGGTCAAGTGTACTTCTTCCCACACGCATAAATCGCTTCACTTTTGAACGAAATTTTAACTTTGCTAAATTTCATAACCACTACAGGGTGTTTCCAAAGTCTGGTCCTATAGGAAAAAAGACAATGGTCTCCTCTTTCACCAGAACTTATCCTCTTGTCTTTCCTAGGTATGATAAAGGTGGGGGCGAACGAAAGGTCAATTAAAGATTACGAGATACCTGAGGAATCGCATCCTAAATGAATGCGCTCAAATTGACAGAAATTTGGAATTAATGCATCGAGTTCATCGGATAAATCTCGCAAATTGCATTGAACACAACATCGTAAATGGTGGTAATCACAATAAAGTTATTTATTAATATTTAAATTTAAAAAAAAGTTTAAATTAAATAAAATGTAGTTATATTTTTAATTGAAATTATGTATTTTTCCTGTGTCCAAATTTTAGGGACATCCTATACATCTCTATATTCCTTAGTATCTCGATCCTTTGTATTTGGGATGGTGTTCCTCTACATCTCAGGATTCCTTAGTGTCTCGATCCTTTGTATTTGGGATGGTGTTCCTCTACATCTCAGGATTCCTTAGTGTCTCGATCCTTTGTATTTGGGATGGTGTTCCTCTACACCTCAAGATTCCTTAGTATCTCGATCCTTTGTATTTGGGATGGTGTTCCTCTACATCTCAAGATTCCTTAGTATCTCGATCCTTTGTATTTGGGATGGTGTTCCTCTACATCTCAAGATTCCTTAGTATCTCGATCCTTTGTATTTGGGATGGTGTTCCTCTACATCTCAAGATTCCTTAGTATTTCGATCCTTTGTTTTTTGGGATGGTGTTACTCTACATCTCAAAATTGCTTAGTATCTCGATCCTTTGTATTTGGGATGGTGTTCCTCTACATCTCAAGATACCTTAGTAGCTCGATCCTTTGTATTTGGGATGGTGTTCCTCTACATCTCAAGATTCCTCAGTATCTCGATCCGTTGTATTTGGGATGGTTTTCCTCTACATCTCAAGATTCCTTAGTAGCTCGATCCTTTGTATTCGGGATGGTGTTCCATCACTTTTTAATCAATTTGATTCATTTATTATATTTAAACATCTTATAAAGTAATCCATTTGAATTCAAATGAATATCGCTTTTTTATAATACAATCACTCTATTGTTTTGATCGCAATGATTATTATATTAACGGAAGTTTATATAATAGTTAATTCAATTTTATTATTATTCTCATTAATTATTATCAAAATTACTATTTCCATTAATAGTATTAAACGGATGTTACCATCGTTGGTCCAATAATATTTTGTGGTCGGATTAGATTATGCGGCCTGTCTTCTAACACACAATAATATCAACGAAATATTGTTATTAATTAGCCTGTAATATCATCTAAATAGATATTATTATCATTATATGTTAGAGGGTGTATGTTATGGAAGGTGACTGAGAGTTCTCGCGCAAGAGCAGTGCAAATTTCTAACTTGAGAGGGATGGGTGGTGTTCGATTTTTAGGTAGACAGAGAAAAGAGAAAGACGTGTTTAAGTTATGAAGATTGGTATGAGTGTGGTTGTGTCTTAACAATTGCGTGAGGTACTGTAGCCAACTAAGAGGCAATGATAAGAATAGACTTATGATGTGAGCATGCGCGTGAGTGTATGAATGTGTGAAGTGTCTGGCAGGCTAAGTAAAAGGTAAAGTAAATGACTGTTTGAGAGATAATGTGGTGACTGGAAACTGAATGCATCGTAATACGCATGATGGGTGTGCATGAATGTTTTTTCTAGAGGGCGGTGCTGTAGATCAATGAGTGAATGAGATTCTACCGTACATACACCCCCCTCCCCTTCGGTGTAAGGAGAGATTTGCGTTGATACCATGATGGGGGAATTTGTGCATGTTAGCACCTAAAGGGGTTGGAATGAGAGGGTAGGTTTTAGTGTCTTTGATGTACATCTATCACAAAATGTTGAAAAGAGGTTCTTAATGATGATAGTTATTATTATTTTTAGTATTAAAAATATTTTTTGTATTATTCTTATTATTAAATCAGTCTAATTATTTTGACGTATTTTGCCTAACAAATGTGACAACGGGTAGGAATTTTGTCAGCCTGTGGCTGTTAGATATAGAGTATGGCTGCAATACACCAATAATCTTTCCCGACCTAGCAACATCTAACCACCTAATTTAGAGTTTAGTCGCTCATGTGAGCAGTTAAATGCCGTACTCAAATTTCGCGATCAACGAGCGATTTGCAAGAGGAAAATTATCTTCATGAATTATTGAAGTTCAAATATGGTAACCAATTCAAAAGAGCTACGCACCTTTCCAATTTCTAGTGCTCTAAGTAGTCTCTTCGTTCTACTAAAATGACTACAAATGTTTTTTTCTTATTGCCTCCTCTAACATTTCCACTTCTTTAATATTCTTTTCATTTTTTTCAAAGATTTCAAGTGGGATTGTTTCCTCTTTAATTTTTATTATCTTTTAAAATTCTATGAAAAAAAATCCGAATAATTGAAAGAATATTATCATTTAAGGTGTCGATGAGCACTAAGATCACGTCCTATGTAAAGAATAATTCAAGATAAACCTCATCTTTATCGTATAAGTTCCTGATATCAGAAGAGTAATAAAAAAGGCGTTGATTACATAAGCGCAATTGATGAATCAATTCACTTGTTTCCTTTAGAGACGTTCCTCCTCTTGCAATAAGTATCAGGACTCGAATATCACGCCATTACGATGATCAGAATATTTTTTATAAAGAGATGAAGTAGAATCTCGAACGTTAAAATATTTCGCAATATTCCTGCGAATATCTTCCGTGAAGAGACAGGAATTTAGCAATAAGATCAATCACGTGTCTCCAAGTATTTAATTAAACTCTCCTCTGATTTTTTCAAATAATCAACATTTTGAGAAGGTCAATCGAGATGTTTTGGCTTACTCTTGAATTATCTGCCATAATGAAATGCGGAATCGTAGGTGTGAGCAACTATGATGTTTGTACGAATTTTTTTCTGTATGTTGACTGACAACATTGTGAAAGAAGGCCAATGGCAAGGTTTTTAGAACATTTATGCCCTTTTTCGCTCTTTGCTAGGTATATTCAGGCGTGGAAAAGATAGTGTGAGATTTAAAGAAGGTGAAGATGATTAGTGAGAGAGAGTTTCACTTTATCTTGGGCTACTGGGGACCGGAGGGCGTGCGGCTATTCCAGATTACAGCTGTAGCTCGGATATTGCCCCTCCTAAACTATCTACCCACTTGCGGGATCGAATGGGAGGAGCGGAATACAGAGATCCTTAAACAGCTGCGCTAGGAAAATCCAAACACCTTCCTCTTTCCTTTACACCTCAGTGAAGAACGAAGCACTGAAGATTAAATATTGCAACTTCATTCGCATTTTTCAATTCCACAAACAGGTATTGTCTTATGAGCAAAGATGATATATCTGATATATGATTGCGTTCCTTACCTACCGCCAAGCATGACTCACAGATAGATTTGATTAATTAATGACCATTAACATCTTGTCAGTCTAAGGTGTCATAAGGAATTGATGTTTTTAAGTGATGTTTCTTCATGTTTCATTTGGGTTACATTTGTTTTACCAAAATCTAATTGCATGTTTCTCAATATATTTCTTCGGTATTAACCTTGTTCAAGGCGCCAAATCTTCAGGGGATATTTTTACCGACGATGGCTAGAGTGTAGGCAATGTACATGCAAATGTGAATTGCAATTATTTAAAAACAAATACAAGTATATTTTACATTAAAAGATCTGCACAAAGGATACAGGAATAAGTCTCATTTATGAAGTTCTTCCGCAACATCCAGAATCTAAAGACCAGACCAAAAGAATAATTGTTCTGCTCTATATCATACTATTAACACTCGCTTCTAATTTATCTTAAAAAAAAGAGAAAAATTAAAGAGATGTGGTTTACTAATTTTTGTACTCGAGCTAAAGACTGCATGCCTTCGTATGTTGGTCTTACTACCAACGAAATAAATAAACGCGTTCCCCAAACAGATTAAAACAAGGTAAGATATCAGAACTCATGTCCATAAGTAACAAGTATAACAAGTTATATAATAGTTCTGGTAACTTAAACATTCTATCCATATCTCCAAACAAATAAAAAACATAAAGTCGCCGAAACCATTGTTATTAAATCCAGCAAATCCGATCTACCTATAAAACCTAACGAAATTCATCAAGTAATTTACATATGATAGAAGTGTGATTAAGGAGGAGAGAGAAAGAATATCTATCATGAAGGCAAGTTGGAGACAATGATTCCTTTCCCTCACAATACTTATCGAATGACCAACGCACATTTTACACGGTCTTCAAAGCATTAGCACATCCTCAACCTATCTCTCCAATATCCCTTTCACACATCTATATACATAAATTCTTCCCTAATATCCAGACCAACTCCAGACTCTTTTAGTCTCAGTCTCCCTATCCCCATAAAGACCACATACTGAATCGACTCTCACTCCATTTTAGGCTAGGTTAGGTTAGGTTAGCTTATGTTAGTTTAAGTATGGTTAGGTTAGGTTAGGTTAGCTTATGTTAGTTTAAGTATGGTTAGGTTAGGTTAGATTAAGTGAGGTTATGTTAGGTTAAGTATGGTTAGTTAGGTTAGATTAAGATAAATTAGAGTGCGTTAGGTCTAGTTAAATGTTAATTTGACTCTTAATGTATCGCTATTCCAACTTCTTCATTTGACCGTAATCTTTTAGAATCTTTCCTAAATTTATTTTAGCCCGATCAACAGATATGACAGAAAAAGTGTTCCAACGTACAAATTGAGAGTGATTAAGCATAAGAACAGTAAACCTACACAAGAAAATGCAGTCCATAGGTTGGCATTCCTTACTCCTCCTTCAATATATACATATATTGTCCTCTCCAACCAATTTCGTTCTATTTGCCGAGTATGAGATCCATCATTGTGCTTAATGAAATTTTCTTGATGGTTAATTGTGTGATGATGAAATCAAAGTTGTGAAAGCTGACGATAGGGAGGCCATTCATCCGAGTGTATCGTAGATACAAAGGTAATTTCCGTTTAAAAAACTGATATGAGAGTTGCTGTATCTCTTTGCTGTATGTAAAAGTATCGTAAATCATTACCTTTTATTAAACCAAACACCAAGGACCATTAATTCTCAATTCTCCAACCATAGTTTCTGTTATTTTGGACCTTTTAGGATCCTTTTATCAGGGGCTTTGTCCCCTACCTTATTTGGCGCTATGTTATATTTGAGACGTCCAGCAAATCTAACTTCATCAATTTGAATTAAGTCTTCTTGTGTTCCAACCATCTGACCTCTATGTTGAACAGATACCCTGTTAGAGGAAACTTCTCGATAGTTTTACTAGAAATTCCAGTAAGTTTTGTAACCTTCTCCACAAATAATTTAATACTCAACATTAAAATAAGCTTCAGAATTTACCAGACACTCAATTTGCAGTTTAGTTTCCCATTTACATCAGTATATGTGAAAAACATTTTATCTTTTCTTACTGGGTGAACAGCGTGGCATCCTTTTCTTTTGCATCGCCATACTGGCAAATTCTTTCCTCGTAATATCTTTGTCGTTAGCCAAGTTGGTCCATCACATTTGTTGTATGCATCAAGTTCCATAAGATTAGAATTATCCAACAAAAACATTGTAGCAGCTTCTTCACCTGAAAAAGATTCAGAGCAAAACTCACGGAGAAAGATCCTTGAACCGCTATATGATGAATGATTTTTTTTTATCGCCCCCTACTGTTTTATAGTCTTACTAACATTAGCTTCACCATTCAAAACTTATTTACCTTTTAGATTTTAAGATTTATATTTAATTTTTATTACTTTTAAAATAAATATAATAATTTGTTTTTTTTATATCAAATAATTATGAAAAGAATCAAGCATATCTTTAAGAATCATGCTACAGTAGCACCAATTAAATTAAGTAAAACCCAGTTAAATCTTCCTCCGAAAAGAAGAGAAAGGCTGATGAATTTCTAAAATAGTTTATAACATTGTTACGGGATACTATATACTTTTGTCAATGGCATTTTGCTGTCATTTTGGAAACCTTAAAACCAAAATTGAATTTTTGGATAACCAAAAAGTTGATTGTCTTCTCAGACGATTCGCTATTTCTTGCATTTGCTTTCATTTTCCTGCCATAGCCACCCTCTATTTCCACTCTTCTGTACTGTGATATAGTCTAATCACTCTTTATCATTTTGCAGTCATCAACTCTTTTTTTTAACCCAGTAAACTAACCAAGACACCAAATAAACTCTTTGTGGTCTGAAAACTACCACAAATTTCTCCATTTACCATTTGTCTTCAAAGCTATAAAGAAAAAAAAAGAAATTATCCGAACGAGGACATTCTGTAGTAAAATTTCATTTTCTAAATGATTTCCTTTGCACTTTAAATATTTATTGATCAAAAGCAAGATTTGCAAAGATATTTTTAAAAATATGAGCGTTTACCCTCGTTACTCTGTTAACTTTTAAGATATTGCAGTATGCAATTCCCATCCGAAGACCGCGAGCAACCCAGAAAGCCTCAGTGAGTTTTAACGGCGGAAACTTCCCTTTTCCCTTAAATTCACTTTTCTCACCTAATACGACAAGACACCCCTCACTTATCCAAATAGTACAATTGGTCTTATTGGTTTTCACAAAAAAACATCCAATATATGGCAATACATTAGGAGAACAAATCATTAGATCTTAGAGACATGATAAAGATACATTTTAAATCGAGAAACCTTTCATCACACATCCACGAATTGCCCTCAGTATATTTCAAGATTTTCTCTACACGGAGTTATTTCGAGGAATCAGAGAGGGATTTAAATCAAAGAATTCTTTCTTTTGAGAACTCTCACCCATTATCTCATTATACATCTAGTCAACATTTCCAATAAATAACCCTTTCTTCATAGTCTTTGATTCTCTGCTGCATATTTGTGTGCTTTTGTGAGTCAATTATCAGTTTTTTGTTTGAATTATCTGTTCCTCTGATTTCTTACAAAGAGAATGCTGTATGCGATAATGTGCAGACGACTTCTATACAGTGCCTCCAAACTATGTATAAGTTTTTAGAAACTGAGAACCGGCAAACTCACTAATAGATTATTCTTTATTTCTATTTATACCCTATTGACCAAGGAGATACCGGGTATTGCAAAAATTCTGTTACATTCGTTTTGACGCTATATACAAAAGGACACAATGATAGGTTTGATGTAGTTAGACACGTTGTTATTGTTTTAACATATAAATATCTGTTGAAATTGTAATTTTACTCATATGGTTGCCCTTGGTAGCGAGAACGCGCTGTAGGCTATAGCGGATGGCGGTGCTCACATTGCAGACGAAGTCTTTCCTCATGGTGGCCCACAAGTAGTTGAAGGAGGACTTCAGTTCGGCGACCTTTCTGTGGAAAACCTTGCAGGCCGTGCTCGAGAGATGTGCGCACAAGATGTAATCGAGGGGGAATTGAGGTCGGGCGACTGCGGCGTCCATAAGTCCTTCGACCAGAAGCTTATGTTCGATCCCAAACGATCTCATCCATGAGGTCAGCCATGAGGTCCGAGGCAACGACCTGCTGAAAGAAGTACTCCAACTTCTTCGTGATTTTTCTGAAAGTCTCTTGAACAAAGTAGTGAAAGGTAAGGTTTTAAAAGATGATTAATATTCTCATTTTGTAAATATTATAATTGTATTTTATTCTAATTTTGGTTAGGTTAGATGTTATTGTTGGTTAATTCATTTCTAAGATATAAAACAAATCTAAATAATATAACCTTACTATAGGTAAATTTACAGAAAAAGCTTTCATACCATTTAACGAGTAAATAAAATTAGTTAAGAGCATGAGCGCAAGAGCCTCGTGAATAAATACCATACCACAACTAAGACTAAGATTGTCAGATTTGTTTTTGTATCAAAAATCTGTCTCTTATAAGACATAAGCGATAGCCTCGTTTTAGACGAGACGATAAAAAAGTAGCTCCCCGCGATTTGCGACTGAATTATCCTTCATTAACTCCTATGAACAAGTTCAGAGCATATGTCTTCTAAAGAGATTGGAGTGATTATTTTATTGATATTTACTTTAATAGAGTAAAATATCTCCTGGCTTAGGATTTACATAATACTAGGCAAAATCAAATCTAGGTTATATAATTTTGATAATGGCAAGTTCTTTGTGTGGTAGGAGAGTAATATGAAAAGAGCTTCATGATTTTAAGAATAAAAAGGTGTAGGTAGGATTTAATCAAATATCAGTTCACAAATTCAGTGGTATATTTCTGGGAAAAAAGGTTGCAAGCGCTAAGATTAGTGTCGAAGGATATTACGTACCGTGCCGTATTAATACATTTTTGTCGTTCGGTTCGGTTTTGCACGTTAATTTTTTAATATTATTGCGGTTGATTTTCACAGAGGCTGGGAAAGATAAACTATTTAGAACTTGATTACGTTTTGTGTTCGTGGCAAAAGGTTTTTTTAAGTGAAAAAAAAACAATAATTGTTGATAATTTTAATTTTTACAAACTCGTTCAGAATATTATGTTCTGTTGCTATCAACAATTAAATCGAAAATTAGTTTACTAGTGTTTCTTTTTGCAATATACAGTTACGTGAATATCTATTGGCAACAGATATCAAATTTGGTAATTTACGAAAAGAGTATTTGGCAACGTTTACATAATAATGATTTAACAAATCAAATTATTAAAATTAGTGATAAAGAATGTTTGAGAATGACTGATGGAATATTTTAGACTAGTCCCGGACAGCAGAGGTTACTTGCACGGCTAACCTTTTGGGTTCTTCATTATGGTATTAGACACGGCCGAAGAATCATCTCTACGATAATTTTAGAATAGCAACATGGTGAAGACATCCGTACACTCAGGAGCATATATAAAGCTTATAATTGAGCTGCACAGCCAATGAATTGGATATGGAAAAATTTTGACAAGTTTGAATATCCCAATTTCATATGTAAGGAATATGAGGGGACTACTGTTAATCTTGAGCGGAAAGGGCGACGGAGAAAATTAAATGACAGAGATGGCCGTTCGAATTGTCAACAAGAATCCGAGAGTCACTTACAAGGAATTGAAAGCAAATCTGGCTATTAGTGGAACAATCGAGGACATGTCAACAGTGCGACGTTACCTGGACCGTGAGGGTCTCCATGGACGTGTACCAAGGAGGAAACCAGTGTTGAAGACGGTTCTTATAACGAGACGTTTAGAGTTTGCTAGAGAACATTTTGATGACACTGAAGCAGGACTTAGTAAAATATTATGGTTAGACGAGACTAAGCTCGAGCTGTCTGGCATGAACGACCACCAATACGTTTGGAGAAAAACTGGAGAAATTCTGCCTGAAAAGAACATCATACCTACTATCAAACATAGAGGTCGTTACATCATGTTGTTGGAGTGTTTTGCTGCTGCAGGTACTGGCTCAATTTGTGTGATAGAAGGCAATATGAATTCCGAGGGATATCTGCTAACTTTGGATTAACATGTGAAACAATCGGCGAGGAAGCTTAGTTTTGGCAGAGGGCTCGTCTTCGAACAGGATAAGGATCCCAGGCACACGAGCAAATCGACGCAGACATATTTTGCCAATCAACGCTTAAAAGGGATGAAATGGCCTTCTCAAAGTACAGATTTAAATTCGATTGAAAATTTATGGAAATAGCTGGTCACGTGTTCATAAGAGGTCACCAAACAGCATTGCAGAGTTGAATGCTTTTGCAGTGGAAGAGTGGAGTAAAATCCCTACTAAAACTTGCAAAAACCTTGTTCATACCTACAAGAAATGTCTGATTGATGTAATAGCTGCTAAAGGTCATACCAAGTATTAATTAATAGTTGCCAATAATATATCTGTTATATTTATGAATATTGCCAATACTTTTGCTTCCTGTGTTTTTCTAATAAACACAATGTTCAATGTTAATAATTTTTTATTATCATTTATACTTTATAATATATTGCTTTTGGGCTAATATAATTAAATATAATATAAATCCGTACATTTCGAGAACTAGTAACTTATAAAAATTCGTACCTTACAAAATTTGAGATATGTTGTCTATAGATATGCGCTCAACTGTATATTTAAGTTAGATATTGGTAAGTGCTAGATTTTGAGAATGATTTTCTCAAGAATATCATAGATGAGGGAAGATCAGTAGCCAAATAATCTTATTCTGCTGTTGAATTTGGTGAAATATTAGTTCTTTTGAATGAAAAACATTGCAGTAATTCTTGATAATTCTGTGATTTTTACCGACGCGCTATTAAACTAGTGTTCGTTCTCTTTGAGTTTTTACAAAGAACAGGTTATTCAAAAGAGCAAATTTCTTATTTTTTAGATTTTTCTTTCTCGAAAAAAAAGATTCGTATTTTTTTAGCTTTTTCTTCTTCAAAAAAGCAAATTTCTCATTTTAAAAAATTTTCAAACCCTCAATATAGCAAATTCCTTTTTCAAGGCGTTTCTTCTTCCCCAAAGTATTTTTTTAAAGAAAGATTTGCAATTTTCTTCTATTTTTTATATCATCACAGTGCTTCTAAAAATAACGGTCACATGGATAACTTTCTATTGGAGATTCTTCAACCAGAGGCTCAAATTATTCCTAAATAACCCTTAAATGAACTTCCTTTAAGAGTAGCATTGAAAGGATTAATAATATTATCTGCCAAGATAATTATTTTAAATTTAAAGCTGATGTCAGTAGGTGGAGGTCATTACTTATACCCTGGGCCCCTTGCGGGTATTGATGCTGGGAGAGCACATGATTTTCAAGTTGTCAGCTGCTATGTGATGTAGCCACTTGTCTAACCAGAGGTCATCAATGTGCAAATAACTCCAGCAGAGCCCCTAAGACCCCACTTCCTGCTCCTTGGTGATTTTTACCATTCGCTTACAAGGTCAAACAACCTTTAATAAGACCTCACCCCTTCACACACCACTAAACTCACTCTTTTATATTCTCTTCTAAGTCCATCTCTATTTTGTTGTCCTCGAAGTACACCCCGCCTCATTCATTATCTTATTCACTCCATAAATACCTGTCACCCACCCATTCCCGCCCATATCTACTCCCGGTACAACTTGACAAAGGCAGACTCTCAATCAGCCATACCCCTCCGGCTTATCAACCATCACCTACACAGTGCTTGCCCAGCCAATTCCATCTAAAGAAATTAGGTAGATGTCCATACATATAACCATATTTATGAATTTTAAAGTAATCAATGAATTCAATTTATAAATATAGGGACAATATTGCCAAGACCTTTGATTATACACAGTTAAAACTATTTTCTTTCGTATATTTTATTCCGAATCTCTTATTCGGTGTAAATATTCTAACCAAAATTTTTATTGTTAAAATTCTAAAATTACGTGTAAATATTGTCAAAGTCACAACATTAGGAGGATTCTACGATAAAAATGCAGATGTTGGGTGGGAATATAGTAGTAGTCCTCTTTCCCTTTTGAAATCCAACAAATACCTGACCCTTTCAGATTGAAATTGCATCTTAACAACGCCCGTATCAATAATTTGAAGTTTTTAAGAATAGATTCATCTGTCCCATGTGAAACCTCTATAGCTTAAATCTTCCCCTATGTTATAGATAGCATTACCTTCTTTTACTACAAGTCAAAATTATGTGTCAACAGCGAAGTTGAGGGCCTCCCTACGATCCTAATATTAACTAGACATAATGATTAGCTCAGAGAGAGCCCTCAATTATTCCACAGATAGTTTCCTTCAACTGTTACTTTACTCAATTCAGTACTTCACTCTTCTTCCTGTCCTTGACCCATTCAGCTATCAAATTAAAAATCACAGATATCCTATTCATTTTTAGGTCATAAAATAGTCTCTTAAAAATACCCTTCTATTTATGTTTCTTAATATTCCAATTCCATTGTCACGGATAGCCTCAGACTCAAAATGGAGGACTACATAAAGTACTTAAAGGAGTCGGTGATCCACTGGATCCAAGAAGTGGCTGTTGGAATGTCATTTGTGTGGCATCATACCATACCACACAACTAGAAAAAACCAGTTTTGGCTTTCATAAAATTTCTTTTACCACATCACTACGAATATCTGACCTACCAATACCCCAGACTGCAATCCATAGGACTATTATGCGAGAGACGTGGTTGAAAGAGATACCATCAAGTCCAAGTGCACCACTAAGGTGTAGCGTAGGTCCAGGTTCAACGGTTTTCAACAGTTAAACTGTAGGACCGTCAAGAAGGCCTGAAGCAGGTTTCAACGCCACCTAGAAGACTTGATTGAAGTCAAAGGCGAATTCATTGAATAAAATGAATAGGACAGCAATCCTTCAAGTCTATAACGTTATGCAAGTTGCGTAAATAAATGAACACTTATTTTTTATATTGAAATTAGGCAACAAATCACAGACCACACTCTATACATGTCTAAACACAGTGAAGATGTTATGTTAAGTAACGAAAGATCAGTGCGTCGTGAGCACATATATGTTAAAAGTATCGTAATATTTTTAGCCAAGATAAATTAAAAAGTTTAGAAAAATGCCCCCAAGAACTTATGAAAATATGTCAAATCATTAAAATTTCTTACTTTCGAGTTTAAACTTAAAGGAAATACAGGATGAAAGTCAACGCAGTAATAAAGAGAAGGAATTAAACCATCATGTTTAAGTATCGGATAAAGTAGAATGATTATTCAGCCCTTACCATAACACCAAATTGATTCCAACTTTATTCGAGTAAAAAATTAAAATATCTACACCAGTGACAAAGATTTAAATATCTGAACTAAAGTAACAATATATATATATATCTCTCTCTCTCTCTCTCTCTCTCTCTCTCTCTCTCTCTATATATATATATATATATATATATATATATATATATATATATATATAATATCATATTTATTCTCTAATAAAAAAACAATGAAAATAAATAAATTAGTAAGTGAAAAAAAATGATGCTAATTAGTGCTATCCTTTTTTTTTATCTTTTGTATGAATTGGAAGATAATTGTTAACAGCGCACTATTTTACTCTCTTCCATGTGACGAATATTTGATATTTAAAATATATGATATGTGATGAAAAGTCAAGTTTCTTCCAAAACGAAGTTTCAGAATATAGCAAAAGCCCAAGCACGCTATAAAGATTAACGTGATTTATTTGGATGATTATAGGTATAGCTTTATCGTCTGCACTAGAATGCAATTGGTTTTCATATTTTTTTATCTTATTACCTAATGCTATCATTTGGATGACATAATTTATAGAAGTAGTGTTTCATGAAATATTATGACTCTATGACACACTTTGGAGTGCATTCTAGGTTAGTTGTGAATTTAACTAATTGATTATCAATAAAAACTTCTAAGTGAGAAATACCTCAGTAAAAATAGGCTTACGACCCGGCCCAACACAAGGACTTATTATTTTTGTCTTCAAGACTCTATACGGCTTAGTACATGTGGGGCTGAATTCAGACCAATCTGCTATAGAGGCTTTGTGGATGACACATTCGTTTTAATGTGGTTGCAATAATAAATTGAACCATTTCTCTTATGCATAAATTCTCGTAACCGAGGAATAAAATTGGCTATATAAGTAGAAAATAATGCTGGGTTCCATTTTCAGTAAAATACTAGGAAACGTCATTATATGTATAAGGTGTTCCAAATATCTTGGTACCCTCAGATGAATAGCTGTGAGCTTTAATTATATTTATACAAAATTATTTATAAATATATTGATTATAAAAGAGATACTTAAATGATTAAATTATTACACATTTTCTTCAAATGACGACCGAGATTCGGAACCTCTAGTAGAAAAAACAAATCTATGTAGGCTTGAGTACCACACGGTTGCCCAACCAATTAAAAGACGAAACAGTCTATATTCTTTTATTAATGTGGATTTTAATTAAAAAATAATATTTTATTAATTATATGAATTTCATTGTTATTAAAAAAATAAATAGCTAATAATGATTTATCAAATAAAATAGTTACGAAATTTTACTATGGTGTCGCGACTTTTGGGCTACCCTTTTATTTTCACAGCTCCATCCAAGAAATCATATAAATCTTCTCTTTAAGACCTCATCCATCGAGCCTACCACATTCTTCCCAGATACTAATTACTCGAAATTCAATTTAAATTCGTATAGAAATATTTAAAAAGAAGGGATGGTTACCTGGATTCAGCCCAATCCTTAAGTCTCCTCAAAATTATATTTACCCGAAAAACTATATTAATATAGCTCAAGATTTATCTAACCCTATTGTTCTCCAATATCGTGACAATACATCATATATTTGCTGAATGATCTCTAAAAAGTAAATTTACGTGTACCAGGAACACAATTTCGTACTTAGGAATTGAAATACTATTGGATATTAATCCCATTTCTATGTCGCTCTTCAGTTATTAGAAATGTCGGTGTGGGTCAGGCACCAACTCATCAGCCGGACACTTTGCCTATTAAAAATCATGTCCAAAATGTAAATCTCGAATTTCCCTACTATATACATATATATGAGTATATTCAAGTGACGGGAGTAGTTAATACATAATTTGGAATTGTTATTTATTATATGTTTTGAATCTATCTATAGAAAGAGATCATAATAATATCCTCTCACTAAAGTAACGATCTTAATGACCTCCCTACTACAGTATGGAAAATTACTCATCATTCCAAAAGCTGTTATTTAGGTAAGGTTAGGTTCCATTATTTTTTACTTTAAAAATATTTTGCGAGGACATGCTATCGTTTGTCTTTTATTATTGTCATTTATTATTTGGGTTAGGAAAATCCCTTTTTCAGTGCCTGACTTAAAATGCAAAGTTCCCAGCACAATCTAAGAGAGTTGCTACACCTTGGGCTGTGCGGAATTATTTGCACAAGGCATAATTGCAATGAAGAACTCCAAGATGAAAGCAATACATAAAGTAAGCATATCACGGAAGTATATCGATATTTTGTGGCATAATTTGTTAGAAAGTGCAGAGCTAATGGGGATAATAGAGACCTATATGTTTTAGCAAGTCAACAACCTAAAACACACTACTCGAAATAAAAGAATGGTTACTGTACCACATCCGACGGAGACTTCAATCTACACTATTAAAAATATCTACATCCTATAGAAAACCTATAAAGTATTTTGTAATCTAAAATAATACACTTACGGTTTCAAAGAAAGCCAGAATAGGCAAAAATATGGTTTGAAACGCCAAGAGAGTACAATCCATGGCACATAGATCCCAGGCTGTGAGAGATCTAAGATGGCTTAATACGAAATATTATGGCTCTATGTACTTGATGCATGCTGTTTAATTCAATGTTGGTTTAGGTCTAAGGTGTTCTAATAATTAATTTGACTTTATTTTTATATTATTATAATGTAACCTGTAACCTTTGTGAGGTGGATTGACTGACCTTTGAATACACCTATTCCATCATGATCTGATATTAAAATAGCTATAGTATGATTTATAATAATAATAATATCCTCATATTATAATTTACTTAATAAATTTGCGTGTTTAAATAATTTTTGTTCCACTCTTCTTGTTCCAATAAGGTTGTGAACGTGTTTCTTTATTGTTTTACCATTAAGTGCGATATCTCACTACACATCGGGTATAAATTAATTCAAACACTGTACCATATATGACCCTACGTTTTCAATTGGTTGTAGTTGACTTGGTTGTAGGCGGTGGCAAATTAGATATCTTTAACAAAGTAAGGCTGCACTCAATTCGAGGTTAACTCGATTAAGGAACCAGCGTTGTACAAATGGTGAACCACAATGATCTCATACACTGAAGGTGAGTGGTGTGGTTATCTGGAGGAATACCACAAATTTGAACCTCATAGTTAGCCTTATCTAAATCTATATTTCAATTCCAACTATCTGGGGGTGACACAAAAAGGGACTCGTCTTGTGTTATTCCTCGGCCATCTTCGAGTGGGTCCTAAGTAGTGGCGGAACTTAATTTGTATTTGAATTTATGCACTGAAAGTGAAACTTATTTTTAGCTAAATTTACACGAAAACTCTTCTTAATGGGTCAATTTGTGACTACTAAATTTTGCTTCGATACCTTCAAATGAATATCACTTCAATATTAGAAGTAAATATACATACAAAAAATCCTAGTCGTGTTAGGCATAATACGTGTAGATACGGCTCTACATTCAAGGGATGATTGATCTATGTGTCGGCAAGAACCTGTTCACTGTAAGACAAAATTGATGAGAATTAAAAATATAACTGATTTTGAATGGCTTTGCATTATTAAGGTTTCGAACTAGAAAGGCAAAAGATTAACTTTAGAAGAGGTCAAATTTTAAAGTTTTAGTGATCCAAATGTCAATTTTGGAGGTAAATTTTAGATGAATTTATCACACATATCTACTTGAATGAGTTTTTGTAATGGCCACATTCAAACTTTTGACGTAGAAGCAAAACTTTAATGAAGTGAATTAAGCAGCTTGGCGGTCGCAAGGGTACAACCCTGAACACTTTTTTATCCTATAAACTTCAGGAGCTTTTCTTTCCATTCTGCTTTTGTGGAAAAATAATGAATGGGAATCATTAAAATCAATCATTTAGTGAGTTTCAAATTTAAATGGCCTATTTTCAAATACAAATTTGGAGGATAGGTTACAAGTTTGAACCAAATACATATCAATCAATTAATGTGCTTAAGTCATTCGTTTTTCCATCAATTTTGCCCTTTGATTTTCTTTCTGCAAAATCAAAATGCACGTCAATTTCAGCGCTATTAACTCTCCGATTAAGTGTTTCTGGGCGTACGCTATTGGTCGATAATTATATTAATTGAATGAGATCGATGAACATTTCTCTTTTGCATTATAAGAGGATGCACCTGTTCCAACATATGTATGCTTAAGTTTATCTAATTATATCATTTTGCGTGGAGGTCAAAGGTGTTCTAATAATTAATTTGACTTTATTTTTATATTATTATAATGTGTGAGGAAACAAGCACGAGATGGGAGAAATAACGTCGCTTTTAAGCATGGCCTCCACGTGATGGACCTCGTTGTCGCTTACAAGAAATTTTCGAGGCACAAAAGCGTGAGAAAGAACAGGAGCGGGCTTATGGAATTGAGCCCTCATCAATCTGAGTATTTAAACAAGAAGTCTCCCCCACCCCCTTCCAGCCACGCTGGGAGCGGCTGAGACAAACACCAGCCGGGCCACGTTCGCCATTACTCAAACGATGGACGATAGTCCATCTCCCCTTTATGGGGTAAGCTCCCTCACTCCAGGCGTGCATATGTACCCGTGTGAGGAGGAATCGAGAGATTTGTGCTAGAGAAGCTCACGGTAGCAGACGATTTTACTCCTCTTCGATTCGGGTTGTCATACGCCGAAGGCAAGAAAACTTTGTGGGATAAAACTGAATATTTCTCCTTGGATAAAACAAATATCCACCCCAGAATTAGTTAAGAATTCTTCTCCCAGTGAGAATACCCGTCTGACTCCGTGCAACGATGCCATCTCTAAAGAAGAACCCAAGTCTTATCCCAAAAGGCTTCAATTGAAGAGTGATCTTTGCGTAATGCCCCCTTTAATTACGCATAGTCTTCCAAACAATTCTTTGATGACTCAAAAGAATTTACATCGAAAGAATTCCACGCCCCCATTCTCGAAGGCTCTGCTCCCCCCTTCCCCCGTCATCTCAAAGGAATACTTCAACTCCGAGCAAATTGACCCTGGACCCCGTCGAAGTGACCCAACCTCATCTCACCGCTCCGCAGGACACGACCATCGTGCCCCCCCTCCTCCATTTTGTACAAAGTATTGTAACGAATATTTTAGCTAACCCAAATTTATAACTGCCGCCTACTTATCCCCCCCACCCCATTATCATTGGGTCTTATAATATCATTTATCGTTGTACCATTTAACCTAAATTATTAATATTTATTAAAGTGTATTTTTTTGTTGACTCCTTTACTTCCGACCCTTGAGCTCATTATAGCCGTGTAATAGCCTGTAACCAAGTGAGATTTGGAACTCTCAGCCAATACAAAGATTTAATGTAGCTCTATTGGACTAGCCCTCCCTTACGAGGATCTGATCGTAACCGGACCTTGGCTGACCCAAAGTTATTAAAAGGAAACCCACGCGCACTCTAAAATCAAATATAATAGATATATATGTATGGTATATAGAGCTATACCACCACATAATGTAACTTGTAAACTTTGTGAGGTAGGTTCGACTGACCTTTCGATACACCTATTACATCATGAACTGATATTAAAATAGCTATAGTATGATTCATAATGATATCTTCCTCATAATATAATTCACTTAATAAGTTTGCGTGTTTGTAATATGGGTGCGAACTCCCCATTTTGTTACAAATTTACGAAGTTTCTGTGGACTTGTTATCACTTTGACATCTTCACTATTTGAAGGTTTAAAGAGGGAATAATACTCACCTTTTCTCCTTTTCCTTTTTATTTTCCCCCTTCTTTCCCTTCATTTAGCAAAAGTTCCCCTTGTTAACTGTCATTTCTTTTATTAATTAAGCCTTTCTCTTTTAATAAATTAAAGTTCATTAGAGAATTATACACTCTACCCATAGAATTCTTAATACCACTTAAAATTTATTGATTTTAGAGTGGAAATGAAACGGTAAAACTTCACACGTAAAAAGCCACCACAAAGTTATCAACCCTAGTATATTTCATTTAAGAAAATATAAATAAATCTTGAGCAGCTCTAGTAAGCGACACAATGATGAGGTCATCTAGCGCAATATTGAGAGAGAATAGTCGCTCTGATTTTATACCTATTTTTTCTTACAGAAGAAGAGACAGTTGGGATGCAAAGAATTTGCGAATGGTCAATGACGAGGTATACTTTTGTCGAAGAATTCCATTTTTGTTTTTTTAAGGAAGCCGGTCGGATCCTATTAATTATGCAAGACAATAATACTTCAATATTGGCTGAGTGGACTTTTCAAGTACTTTATTGCTAAGAGTGTCACAGCGTTTAAACCATTATTAAGGAAGAGCCGTCTCAAACACGTAAGGATTTAGTGAAACGCCCAGGAATTATCTCTAAATAAACATATATTTTAAAATTTAACAATTAACTAAAAAAAAACAGTAAACACATTTATATCCACCTACTAAGCTAGCGGAGGCTAAACCTGTTGGCAACTGGGCCTATTACAATATCTATTCATCACAAAAATGAACAAATAGACTCCACGTAGACAAACAAATTGCTAATTACTTATTATCTCGCGACCCATTTAGATTCGCCCTATACATCAAATTAAATTAAACTTTTCTACTAGTAAATATGACGGGGTTCACGGACAATTGTTTCTACTTCCGTTAAATCGTGTAAAGTAATAAACTCATACTAACGCAATACGAATATAAATGTTCTTTCTAACTTACATGACAGAAGAGATGAGGGGTTGCCGGATGCCACTGGTTGGGCTTTTCTCGCGCTTCGGAGAGTTAGAGTGGCCGATGATAGATTTTCTTCGAGATAGGATGGAGGTAAGGGGGGGGGGCGATGTCAACTTCTTATTACAACTTTGCCTCCTGTTACTTTTAAAAGACGGAGAGAGTTGTAGTGCTTTCTAGCTCAAAGAGTCCTCTTCTGGATACTCTTAAGCCTATTTGTATCCTAGCCTTTAACACCGGGTACCTAACTAAGTTTTGAGTATACGAGGGGATTTCTACCGTACTTAACAAATGGAACCTCGTTGGAGCTTGGTTCTTCTCCTCTGACTTTTACTGAGCTTGCGCTGTGAGAGTCACTCAAGTGTGAGCGGGTTTTCTTTTCTCCAGTCAGACTTATTTTAAGTCTGTAAAGGATTCTTCGATATGACACAGATACAAAAGTTAACGTACTAGGTTAATTCGGCACGAAGGGGATGAGGAGGATCGATCTTCTTAAACTGATCCTTTATCGTCTCTCCTCGAATAATCTTGAATGGCTGAAGGATCGATCTTCTCGAACTGATCCTCTATCGTTCTCACCGAATAATCTTGAATGGCTGAAGGATCGATCTTCTCGAACTGATCCTCAATCGTTCTCACTGAATCATAATCTCTTCTCTTTCCTTCAGGGGCTAATTTATAGGCGGACCACCGCCCAATCTAAGGGGAAAGGGGCGAGGCCACAGAGGGGAGAGCGAGTGGTTAGGATGCATTTGGGAGAGCGAGGAGTGAGGAGGTTGGCACCGAGGTGGCCAACTAGGCTTGTTAATTAGAGACACCACCAGCCGTCACCATCCTTGGTGTGCCTTTTGACTGGCACCGCGTTTCGGTGATATAACCACGGGTCTACTGATCTCGTAGGTAATTGGATCTTTTGAGAGCCGTTTAAGGGCCTTTGCTGGTTACCTTGACACAGATGGTCACTCCAACTACCTCCGCGGCGGGAAGATCAAACAGGTTAGGAAGTTAGACTGCTATTCGCTGGCTACCTTTCTTACGAGTCTCCCCATGTAGCTCGATTCCCTGGCTTTCTCCACAAGGAGAGGGGGGGGGAGACTTTAATGTATACGTCCGCCTGGCCCTCCAGGAGGCTTCTATGTTGCAATTCTTCTTCAGTCAAAGGAATCGATTTTGCTGAGATGAAATGAGACAACGACCTAGGAAACTAAGCAATCATTTAGCTCAAAAGAAATAGGTGGCTCTCCATTTTTTGCCGAAGTCAAGGTGGATATGGCTTTTCGGTAGGTAATTAGGTAGGCCAGGATAAAAATAGAACAAGAGTAAATTATGTATTAAGTGATATGTCTTGGAAACCTTTTTTTTCACCAAAACCTCGTTGCTAGATCCAAATAATCCTCAGGCCACAGAACAATGGTCTGCCTACGAAGCGCAAGCTCCTATAAAAAGGATTAGCGAAGCCTTTTCTCCTCTATATTATATTATTATTTAGGCGCGCTGTAAAAAATGTCAATCTCAATACATCTTGAGTCGATATTAATGACAAGAGTTATTTTGAATTCGATATTCTTCACATGGTAATTAGAATTGGGTAATAACAAAATCTAACCAAGTAATGTACCTTTGAGCAGAAAGCTGCCAACCTCCTTTTATCCAGAGCCACGGACCATTCCTAGTTATGGTGCGTTAGGCGCTTTAACATCTCGTTTATTTACGGTTCATCCAAAAGAATAAGTCCAAAGCCATACTCCCTGATACATAATTTCTCTTTAATATACACCTATCATAAACAATATCACCCACTTCTTAACGCGTTCGGTCTTAACTTAATTACCCTTCTCTCATACATATCTCTTTACATTTTTTTCTCCTTCCATCGTATAGTCCCACATGCTGAGCACACTTACGTGACCAAATACAGGTAATCTTTGTAATTTGCGGTTGTCAAATGTATTTTATTTTACTGACAATCATAATTATTTGTATTTAAGTACCAAAAACTATTTTTAGCATATTTTCTATCAAAATGTAACATAAATATATAATTTTAAAATTATATTCGTCCTCGTCGGCTCCAGCATGTGTTTGAGTATCGGTTTAGTCCTCAGTTATCCGGTCTCCTCAGCTGATGTTTGGGTCGGATATGACTTAGAAGACCCAGTCAGTAAAATAGAGACTAATGGCAGTAACTTAGGAAATTGTGTGGGTGATCGTGTCTGCACTACGGCCAAGCGCGCGCAAAGGCTAGTAACGGGGCCACTGCGGATCAAAACATTGAGACATGCAGTTTCGGTGAGGCTGGTTGCATCGAGCTACCGGGTTCTTGGTCTATCAAGGCCCGCCTTGGGCGTGCCTGCCCGTTGGTCGCTGCCCTACTCCGCCGGAGCCAAACATAGGAGTTTTATATGGCCCATGTCTGCTTAGTCCGCCTTTGTGGTCTTGCTGTTTGGTTGTTTAGTCTGAAACCTCCTCCACGACCTTACTGCTTCGTGTAAGCGTGCCAGGAGTTTAAAATAATAATAATAATAATAATATAAATATTCATTTTGAGATATCTCTTCGAAGGAAGTGAATAATTTCTTATGCAGTTTTATGCGTGCTTTTCAGAACTGAAACTTCTATTGCCTGGAAATGAAATTTTTTCACATAATTAACTGAAGATCTGTAATAGAAAAATATGATTCCAAGCAAAAACGAGTTCCAGATCTAAAAAATACACATAAAACTGCATAAGAAAAAACACATTTACAAATTCATTTAAAAGATCAAGAGCAAAGCTAAAGTAATATAATCTTTCCTTATCTTACCTAACTTTACCTTATCTAATCTAATGTAACCTTACGTTACCTTAACTTACCTAACCTAACCTAACCCTAATGATATTTTCCTCAGTTTCTCGCTGAAACAAAGTTTGCGCAGATAACAGTTTATTTACAAAAGGCTTGCTTACTTACTTATAAAGGGTATTAGATTAAGACTATTGGATCAATTATTGAGTCATAGCAATTATGTATGAAAAATAATATCGCCTAAATGATTGCCAAGGCTTCGGCGGCACACCTTCACTCGATGGTGAAACCTTTGATGACGCCTCTGCATAGGTGCTCCTCGATCTCACCAATATGCCTTATTATCTCATCCTTCAGCTGTTGAATTGTTTTTGGCTTGTTGATATAGAGCTTACTTTTGAGATGACCCCACAGGAGAAAATCTAAAGGCCTCAAGTCACACCATCGTGTTGGCCAATTGACCTAGCTGTTTGGAGAGATGATGCGACCTGGGAACTTCTCATTCAATAAAGCCATTGTTGCATTGGCTGTGTGGCATGTGGCGCCTTCCTGTTGAAACCACAAATCTTCGACATCCATAGAATTCCATTCAGGCCATAATAAGTTGGTTATCATAGGACGGTATCGCTCGATTGTCACCGTAACAGAATTCCAGACATCATTTTTGAAGAAATACGGCCCAATGATTCCGCTAGCAAAATGTGCACACCAAACAGTGACCTCTTGTGAATGCAGTGGCTTTTCAACAATCTCCTTGGGATTTTCATCAGCCTAAGTGAGACAATTCTGCTTATTAACGAATCCACCAAGATGAAAATAGGCTTCATCACTAAAGATGATTTTTTTCAAAAAATCATCATCGGCTTGTCTTTGCTCGTGCACCCAATTGACGAATGTACGGTGCTTCAAATGGTCAGCAGTCTTCAGTTCTTGTGTCAATTGAATTTTTTAAGCGTGTAGAGACAAATCTTTTGTCAAAATTCGAATGTAACATTTTAGTGGAGAGGTTCAATTCCTGCGCGCGATGAAGAATAGAGGTGTCTGGATCTTCGGCAACATTCTCGCGCACTTCAAAAATGTTTTCAACTGAACGGAGTAACCGAGCACGCAATGTCGTTTTGACATCTGCCACCGACCCCATTTGTTTGAATTTACGATCAACTTTCCCAATTGCACTCTCAGTTGGTCGATTATGTTGACCAAAACAATCGCGAAGTGCCCGAAATGCGTTTCGGTTTGAACGTCCATTTTCGTAATAGGCTTCGATAATTTTAACAAGTTGTTCGATTGTTAACCTTTCTATTTTACAATTGCCAAAGACTGAAGTTGTTTAATCTGAAAGAAAAAAGAAAAAATCATTAGACGCTTAAACTTAACTCACATTTAAATTCAGTCCAAGTTATTGGAACACCCGCTAGGTGTCCGTCGGCACGAGGACGACCTCTCCCATCTCTCCTGTCATGGGCACGCATGTGGCTGAGTAGACCTGATCTTATTTGGAAGCCACATTCACATTCGTGGCAGTTATGGTCCGCATCTGGGTTGATTAGGTGCCACTGGTGTCTTGCAGCTCGGGCATGGTCTTTTTTCTTTCGTCTTTCCGCTTCCAAGTGTTGTACCCCCTCCGTGGGATTACGCCGCCAAGTTGGTGTGTCTTCTACTAATTCTTCAAGGTGGGTTGGGTTTATGTTGCAGGCTTTTAAACGTTTTTTTTATATGGTCCTTATAGCGTTTTTTTCAGCCTGCCACTACGACGGGCACCTTCTCTTAGTTTGCCGTAAAGGACTTGATTAGGCAGTCGTTCGTCTGGCATCCTTATTACGTGTTCCAACCACCAGAGTGTGCGTCTAGAGACAAGCGCTTCTCTATTATCACATTTAGTTCTACGCAATATTTCATTGTGTGGTATTTTATCTCTCCACGTTATTCAGAGGATTCTTTGGAGGTTACGGATGTGAAAAGCTTTCAGAATTCTTATGTCTTCTGTACGGTATCCAATACTCAGCCCCGTACAGGAGCGCTAAAACACAAATAGCCTGTCACACGTCTACCTTTGTAGAGAGCTTCAAGTCGTGGTTTTCAGAAATCCGGTCTTTTAATCGCCCAATAGCTGCTAAAGCAAGCTTATTCCGGTTCACAATCTCCCTTTCAAGTGTGCTGTCCTTGAAAATAAAGCTTGCCAAGATAAATAAAGTGCTCAGCTTCATTGAGTCTTGCTCCGCCGATAGTGATAGGTTCTGGCGGTTTATGTTCTTGTTATTCGTGATTTAGTATGAGCTCGGATTTTCTTAAATGGAAACTTAGTCCACCTCGATGGTAAGCCTCATTAAGATCTGAAAGCTGGTTCTATAGATCCCTAGGGTGGCGAACAACTGGGGCTGTGTCGTCTGCGTACTGGAGTCCTTGGATTGAGACTAGCGTAGTTTTTGTCCTTGAACTGAATTTTCTTATTTTGACTAGTCCTCCGTCCATCCTGTATCTAATGGTAATGCCACTTTCCTGTGCTCCATGAATGGCAAAAGTATGTGCGATTGCCAAGAGGTAGATACTAAAGAGAACAGGGGGCATCACGCATCCCTGCTTTACTCCAACCTGAACTGGAAAGTACTCGGAAAAATCGCCACCCGAGATCACTCTTGCCTACGTACCTTCCTGAAATTGGCGAACAATTTCTACAAATGTGGGCAGACATCCAAATCTGCTAAGGATTTGATACAATAGGTCCCAATTCAACTGTATCAAAAGCTTCTGTCAAATCGATAAAAGCTAACACTCGTCAAATGCGGATATTAAGAAGTCACGTACCCTTAAACGTACTAACCAAAAACCAGCATGTGGTTTTACTGTTTTGTGAATCCTTTGAAATTATATTACAGTAAAAGAAGTTTCGATCATGCCTAAATTTACAATCCCTGCAGCATGTATGGAATTTAAAAACTCGCGGGATTATATTGTGAGCTCTATATACATATTACTAAGGCCTGAATATAGTCCTTAATGTCTTCAAGTATTATTTATCATTGTGAATTATAACAACCAAAGCGCGCAATTCAAACAATTAAACTGAAAACACAGCCATGCGCGAACCGTCCGAAATATAATGAAGCAGACTATGGGCTAATCAGTCAGAAAACGCATGCGCGGTTCGTCTGCAGATATATCATAGCATGCTATTGGAAAACTAGTCAGGCCAGAAGTAGGCCAAAAGATGAAGTAAATACGGTAACTGGTGCAGAGAGATTAAAATTTATCAAAATAATAACATATTTTAGCAAAATGAATAACTACGTTATTATTAAGTTCAGGAAGGTGAAATGACATGGGAGAACATAATTTTAAGAATTAAGAATGTTTAGGTCTTTGAAAATTTAAAAATAGTTAAGGTCTTAAAACGAATATTATCTCATAATAATAATCGTATAAATATTCGCAAGTCACCTTTAAAATATGAGTGTTCCTTGAAGGCAAAACGTTTTCGGTAAATGGCGCGGTAGCTCAATAATTTAGCCCCATTGAAAAATCGTGTTAAACTTTTCACGTTCTTGGCTTTTATTCCTAAATTTATACGGTAATTTGATACGAAGATAGCAGAGTCATTCCCAGGGTTTAGCACCTTATAATCAAAAAGGTTATAGAAGAAATGTTATTCAGCTTATTCAATTACATAGCAATACTTATTCTTTAGGCAATTCTGAAGAAAATAATTTTCTCGATACTTTGTTATTTTTCTAAGTTCAGAGAGCTCTTAGCACCGTATTCACAATATGTCTTACTTCCGCTTCCGCCAGGCAGCGACCCATCGACGCATGCGCGACCTGGCATGACATCATTTTTTACCAATAACAAGGTAGATAGGCTTAGACCCACCATACATTTTATACGGGCAATTGTTAATTATATTCGACCTCATTGGTTCAATTTGGCCTGTGAAGGAGAGTGCGATCTCAATCTCGAGCGCTTATTTACCAAAGTTTTGTGCAATCGCGAGGCTACAGTGACATTTTTAGTTTGGCAGAAAAGAAAGTTTTTGTAGAAAATATTTACCTCTTCATTTCTTCTGCCCAATATTTGCTCGACTAAAAGATCGGATTCACCAATTTTAGAATGCGGTTGTTACGCTGTATCTTCCGCCAGAAACATTGTAATGTAATGTTAGTAAGAGAAAGTTAAAGCTTATATGTCTATAGTCAAAGAATACTGTAGAAAAACTAGAGGCCTAACGACATTTAGCAATCACCTTTTGAATTCTAATCTAATATTAAGGTTTCGAAATACTAATATTACGAGTTTTCTACCCCGTTCTTTGACTACAGACATATAGGCCTTAACTTTCTTTTACCACAAAAGATAAGCAACAGTATAGAGCTCTTTGAAAATACCTTAAAAATTAAACCATTTGTGGATATCTAGCTATCTCTACGGAAAATATATTCTAATTAAGAAAGCGGAGCCTTCTGGAAATTGAGGCATCTCATTGCGTGTTTGCTGGGGTTGTTTGAGGCCGCCATATTCTAGCACTTCGGAGTTATCCGCTCAAACGAATGAAAAAGGTTGATACACTTACATAATTATCATCAGTGTAGGTACCTATCTGTATCCTTTGTAGAGTAGCAAGGGCAATAGAATTTGGATAAATATAAAGAATTTCGCCTCTTACGTCAGCTTGAGCGCTCTTCGGACACGCAATAGGACTCTTGTGCGAGTTTAGCCACACTCTATCTTCAAACTGGAAGCGTGGTGCTCTATGGAATGGAGTTGGACCAATGCTATCTTGATGACATTTGGGAAACGCAATCCAACATGGATCGGGCGGTTTGAACGATGGATGAGGAAAACGGGATTAGTACTGAGATCCACCTCTATACTTTGCGTCACGTTTGACTTGAGCCGAGTCCTTAAAGCGTTGTATAGATAACACTGGTTAACAAAAAATAGTTTTCTCATGGTTCTGGATCAAAATAGTCTGATTTTAGGGTAATTAATTGCATGTGCTGAATTTAATAATGATATTGGTATAGCTGTATCGAGCTGTTTTCCAGAAACAGCATAGCTATATATTTGGTGAAACATGTTATTCATACACTAATTTACGAGGACCGGTCAATAAGTTTTGCGAATCGGTAGGGTAAAACAGAAGAAGGGGGATGGCTGTTTGTGGGGGTGTGAGGACAGGTTATGACAAGTCAGGACCTGCAGCCGCACGCTCCTGCCTCGTCTATTTAAGAAGCAGTAGCTGATCGCAGATCGTCAGTCACAAATTCTTCAACAATGGAGAAGGTTGAGCACCGCGCAGTGATCAAACTTTTGACCAAGGAAGGCAAGAATGCAAAAGAGATCCATGATCGCATGGTTGCAGTGTACACCGACACCGCCCCTTCCTATGCAACCATTGCTCGCTGGAATAGGGAGTTCCGCCATGGTCATGAGTCCCTTGAAGATGACCCTTGTCCAGGACGCCCGTGAGACATGATTAACGAGTACAATGTGGCCCGTATGGAGAGGATGATCCTCGAAATTCTACGTGTATAGGTCGAAGAAATCGAGCGAGAACTTGGAATATTACATGCAAGTGTTATCAACATCATCCACGACAATTTGGCCATGACCAAGGTCTCTGCCATTGGGTCCCTAGAAACCTCACGCCCCATGATCGACTTCAAGGTCTTCAAAGTCCACAAGGCCAGAGTTGCACAAGCTGCACTGCGCGAGTGCGGATTCGAGAAGTGCAACCATCTCCCCTACAGTCCAGATCTAGCCCCTAGCGACTACTTTTTATTCCGCCAGCTCAAAGCTGCACTGCCTGGACGCCGGTTTGATGACAATGAAGATGTCTAGCTCGCCATCCAGGAGTGGATTGAACAGCAGTCGGGAGATTTCTGGTTGTCGGGAATTCGAAGCCTCAGGGACAAGTGGCGCAAGTGCATTGAAGTCGAGGGTAGTTATATTGAAAAATAATAAAACATCTCGTTTCCTTATGTCAGAATTGTAAAACTTATTGACTTCACTTATGCAATAATTTTTTTTTCAAATCTGTGCTTTTTTGTTTGTTTCAGATTGCTGGTTCATGGTGGTGCATATCTACAACTGCTTAGTTTATAATTACTCTGAACTTAACAAAACATGGAACGTAGCATGTCCGTGAACGATTCTGATCGTTTTTGTTACATATGTGGTGACTTTACTCCTGGTAGTCTCAAGACACCAATCACATAAGCTGTTCAACTGAAATACAAAAGTTACTTCAAATGTCTTTTGGGTGACCAAGACAAGATATGGGCACCTAATAGAGCTTGTAATTCTTGTCTCAACCAGATGAGCTAGTGGATGCGTGGTAACCGAAGCTCAGGAATGCTGTTTGCCGTACGAACGATATGGATTGAAGACAAAGACAACAGCAGCGACTGATACTTCTGTCTCTCAATAATCAAAGGAATAAACATCAAAACATGACGCAAGGTGCACTACCCCAATATTGTTTCTGCGATCCTACCAGATCCGCACAGCGCTGAATCCCTAGTCCCAAATCCACCGACTGAACAAGAATTGATCAGTGATTACGATTCTAATTCTACATCAAATATAGACGACTCTTAGGATAACTCTGAAAATACCAGGCCTAAACTCTTTACTCAAGAAGCGCTTCATGATCTCTTCAGGGACATAGACTTGTCCAAAGAAAAGGCAGAAGTTCTGGGATCCAGGCTAAAGTAGCATAACCCGCTGGAAACTAGAGTCTGTATAACTACAGCTCATAACTAACATAGAGAGCTGTCTGCATTTTTTAAGATGGCAAACAACCTTTGTTACTGTATACGCGTATTATCTTTCATGCAACAATTCTGAAAGTATGAACCATACAAGTCAAAGGATTGAAGGCTGATTATAGACCCTGGAAAAGACTCTCTGAAAATTGTTCCTTTATAAAATAGCAATCGGTTTCCATTAATCCCAAAAGCACATGCAGAAAAGATGGCTGAGAGCTATTAAAAAATTAAGATTTTCTTAGCCGCTATAGAGTACGAGAAATACTAGTTGAAGATATGTGGGGATTTCAAAGTCATCAGAGTGACAACAAAAAGGACATGTGCTTTTTGTGTTTGTGGGACAGTAGAGCTGATGCATAGCACTATGTGAAAAAGGAATGGCCAAAAAAAGCAAGAGATGCGCCTGAAAGGTTTAACTGTGTTCACAATCTCTTGTAGATCTAGAAAAGAATTTTTTGCTCCCACTGCATCTAAAGCTCGGTTTGGCCAAAAATCTCATTAAGGTTATGGATCAATCTGGTGCTGGGTTTCGATACTTATGTCAGAAACTATGTGGTATGGTTTATGAAGCCAGGTTGAGAGCAGGTGTCTTGAATAAAGCACAGATTGGCATATTAGTTCAAGGTAGTGAATTCAACAAGGCATTGAACACACTGGAGAAAAACTCATTGAAATCATTTGTAAATGTATCAAAGCTTTTTCTTGGAAACTATCGTGCTGATAACTACAAAGAAATCGTTACAACTATGCTGCCGAATTATCATGCATTTGGAGCAAGGATGTCCTGGAATTTAACTTTGTTCCACTTTCATATTTATTCTTCCCAGAACCTTGGAGACATTAGTGATGAACACGGTGAAAGATTTTTTCAAGACATCGGCATAAGGGAAAGCAGATATCAGGGACAATCATGTCATAACATGACGGGTGCCTATTGCTGGACGCTGCAACGAGAAGAGAGTGAGATGTATAAATAAAAGAGCAAAGTTCAGAAGCAATTTTAAAACTTCATAATTTTTCAATTATAAAGTATTTGAACTTATGCTTTCTGTTACAATTTCTTAGGAGCTTATCTGTGACGTATTTAATATCGTTATTTTGCGTGAGAAAATTAATGTCATCATATTTATTATTTTTTCTGATAGTTCAAGAAGGTAGATCTAACAGTAGAATAAAACATCTCAATCATACTCAACAATGTAAAATTAGTCATTTAAGCACAGTCACATAATAGACAAGTTGGTCTATCTGGGGTTAAATATCTGTTGCCCAACACAAGTGACGGAATATTGAATATTTGTACCTATTGATTTTTTTATAAGACCTAGTCTGATAGAACAAAACAAACATCTGAATCAAATTAAATAATATGAAATTAGTTGTGTGAGCATAATCCCATATGTGAACCATTTTGGCTGTTCACCAGTGTAATATTTCTAACTTGTAAAGGAATTCGTTCCGTTGCCGTGGTTATGACTGACACCGCTTCACCAATACGTGTTTTGTATTTAGACGTGAGAAAAATGTCAGCTTTAAATCTGCTTTAGTTGTTCTAAGAACGTACTGCATCAATATTTCTATTGTACAGACAATTTCCTGAATTGTAGTGAATTGCACTCTTACTCCCCTAAGCTTGCGATACGTATCCTTTCAAAATGGTAGTCCTGGTCGTTGATCGTTCCTCGTATCGAGATCCAAATGAAATAGTATTCTAAAGCGATCGATCTTGAAAATAATTATCTTTGAAATTAAAAACAGCATAACTTACTTCTACCTCTTCAGGACCTAAGAGTGCGGTAGCTTGCGTGACCCATCAGAAATGTCATGCAGGATCTATCTTCCATGGGAACCCCTCTTCTTCGGCGGCCAAACGCAAAAGCTAGAAACCTGCTGCGGCTAAAACATGAGCTCCCCTCCCTTGTGACTGTTTCCTGCAAACGAAGCTGCTACGCTCTTCCTAAATTCGGTTGTTATTTGAAGAGATCAATCCAAGGAAGGTGGCAGTGACCACGCCCTAAGCAGTTCCTAGTTATCTCACCAAGTAGGGTGGCAATACAAGATGTTTAGCCCCCCTTAACCTTGCCGAAAACGTGCCTTTGCCTATTCTAACCTGCTCCAATAACACCTCGAAGGCGACAGCACTAAATGGACTATCTATGGCCAAAATCTCTTGTAGCTGTGCTTCGAACCGTCCTATTGTCACCCAAGTCTGGGTATTCTACTCTAAAGATGCCCTCGATTGCTATTAATACGTATATCTTTAAGATATTTTCCTCGATGCATTGTTGTGGAGTAAGAGCTAACTGTAAGGAGAGCGGATAGGTGTATCTTTACGTTACTCTTTAGCTGTCAGACTTAAGCAGACCCTGTTGGCTGCGTCCCTCTGTCAACCATCCTAGCTTACTAACTAGGATTTCTTTGCACATCGTCATATATCTCCCTTCATTTAGTTACAGTTCCGCTCCCCCGGGAATGTGTGCGATAAAATTTTATTGTGTCTTTGGCTTAATGTCGAGGCTCCTTTTCTGATCTTGAATCTGAATGGTAAGTACCCAATTGCAGGAAAAAAAACGAAGAGTCACATTGGGACTGTCCTAGCAGAACTTGTTGAAAAGCTTGATACATTCATCCTCAATGTTGCTGAGGTCAATCACCTCTGCAAGTTTACCCAGGAAACCCCCATCTCGTTCATCAGGAAAGCGTGAGTACCATCGCCTTTTCTACATTTTAGGCTTATGCTCTTGCAATTGTTTCCTCCTCTCCTGAAGAGTGACGACAAGATTTCACCTCTTAAGATGAAATTCCACCTCATGAGCAAAATCTGTTCTGATCTGTCTTATGCATCAATACGACAAACGATAAATCGTACTCTATTTTTTAAAACCAACGTGAACGAAGATTGGCCTTTCTTTTACTTTTATCAATAGGATCTGATCGGAAGCTATGTTCTACTAACAACATTTCATTCGTTTCCAAATTCAATTTTGACCCCTGCCTTTTTAATTATAATGCCCATATTGAGGCTATAACAAGAACTGGCCTTATTTCCTTCAAAAATAATCTCATTTTGTCGTTTTCGATCCAAATAATTTTAATGCATTTGATCTCTATGAGGAATGAATCCCTCAACATGGCGCCCTAATTTTTCTTTTTCCTCAAACATTCTTATTTCTAAACACGTGAATACGATTAAATTTAATTTAACTTGTTTTTCTTATTTAAAAATGCCAAAAAGCATGAGCAAATTGCAGAAGTTACTTAAAGTCATACTGTTGAGTAGAAATTAGTAAATTTACTAAAAAAAAGAGGAATAGGCAGTAGAAGTGAATGTGTGAAAAAAGTAGCAACTCTATCTATTTAACATAAACTTAAATAAAGTACCCCATATTTACAATTTCTACAACATAGAAACCTGAAATTCGCATATATTCTCTAAAATTATAAAACTGTACCGATAAGAAAATTTGCCTTCATAACATGGTGGCAATAGTAATAAAAATGACAAAAATAGCTTTCATACACAAAATATTCACATTTCATTATGTATTCTGTGGTGTTATATATAAATCTGACCATACATAAACTTACCTATTCTAATATAACTTACCCTAAGTTTACCTTCAATTATGATACTGTAATAAAAGAGAGTGCTTTTACGGAAAAGAAACATCTTTGATGCTGTTCTGCATCTCTTGTTAGATTTTTACCTAAAATCTTGTTCGGTAACACATAAAGAACTCTTTAAAAAAGCATTATAAAATAATAATATAAGCTGCCAATTACTGCATCATTTTTTTCGCTTAGTTTCCTTTAATTAAGATTCTCTTTGGCAAATATTGGTCACTCGAATTCCTTCATACTTATTGCTATCAATTTAGGTAGTTTCAATATTTTAGCTACTTTCAGAATATTATGTAAGACGATGATAATCGAAATTACAAATATGAGCAAAGCGGAGTGAAAAATATATGCCAAAGCGAACGGAAATAAAAGGAACTAAATGGAAAAAGTAGTGTCAAATGGCAACTATTATTATTTGGTAAGAGCAAAATATAGATTTACGATACATGACAAGCTAAGTTAAATCTCTCTCTCGCTCTCTCTCTCTCTCTCTCTCTCTCTCTCTCTCTCTCTCTCTCTCTCTCTCTCTCTCTATATATATATATATATATATATATATATATATATATATATATATATATATATATATATATATATATATCCAACAAACCGCAAGAAACAGAAAACAGGAAAATTAATCTTTGGAAGTTGTATTTCCTAATTCCGGCGCGCCACTGAAATATTTATACATTGTATATTCGCCGTGTGTTTACCTCAATTCTCCATTGTCCTTTGAATTCCCTATTAATTTTTTTTCTTTTATAGTCCCGATCGACTTTACGAATCGTAACTTAAAACCTTGTTTATTCGGGAGATTTTTAAATCTTCCGCGTAGCCAAGTGGCCTAAGAGATGATTTATTTGTGAGCAAAGCGGATGCTCGCTGCCTCAGAGTGCACGGTTCGAATCCCACCCCTGTACGGAATTTTTGCGAATTAGGAAATTCTATTTCCGAAGAAAAGTTTTCCGTTTTCTATTTCTTGCGGTTTGTTTGATTTATTTTCATCAGTCTTTCGCGCTCATGAAAGATATAAGCATATATATATATATATATATATATATATATATATATATATATATATATATATATATATAACTGAATCACGAAAATAAGGAACGTGAGGAATTTATGAATAACGTTACAGCCACGAGGAAAATGAAACAACGGAGAACTGCGAGGCCTTTCGACTACTGGTCCTTTACTGAGCAGACTAAAAGACGGAAAAAGAGAAAGATATTTATACACCTGATTAATGAAAATATGGGATATAAAGATTAAAAGGGGTTGGATTAGCAGATACCTGGAAAAATCCTATTAACGAGATGAGCCGTCAGGGTTAAAAAAAAGAAAAAAAAAAGTTTACGGGTTACAAAAGAAAGGGAAGGGGGGCGCAATGTTTAGGAATCACATATGCAATATGTAAACCAAAAAAAAAGTTTACACATGATAACTAGAAAATATGACAAAAGAAAAATATGAGGAAAAGTTTTTTTTATAAATAAGCTAAAATAACTTCTAGGTGGTAATCATTAATTCAGAAATTTTATCTTTAAAATCACTCTTAAACATTCTTTTGATACAAGGGTCCAAAAAATACATTCTGTCAGTGACTGTAAGTGCTGTTGAATAATGGATACCACTTGCCGGTTGAGACCCTTCTCTCCCATATATTCATTATTCATCAAAATCTATAAACATTTGTAGATCTCCTTCTGCCAACCGCGTTTGCCACAGTGATATTTTCTTTTGAAAAGCATCTATTTTACCTCGTAGTGTAAACACGTCCTTAAGTTGTCCTTGCAAAGATATGTTTAGTTCATTTAACAGAGAAAAAACATCTGCCAGGTATGCAAGCTTGGCTAACCACTCATCGTGGGACAAGAGTTCTTGAAATTTCTGACTTTTTTGCTGCTGAAAAAATAATTTAATTTCTTCACGCAGGACGAACAGTTGGGTCAGTATTTTGCCCCTCGAAAGCCATCTTACCTCAGCGGGAAGAAGAAGGTGAGTATACCAGGAACTCATTTCCTCGGAGAGGGTTTCAAATATTCGAGAATTCAGCGCTTTGTGTCGAATTTCATTTATGATTTTAATAACCTCTGATAATACTTCGTGTAGTTCTGGGGACATTTGTTTCGCCACAAGATGCTCACGATGTATAATGCAGTGCGTAGACAAAATGTCTGGGTGACTAACATTTTTTACCTTTGCAACAACTCCTGAACGATGTCTAGTCATGTTTGAAGCATCCTCTGTACATATTCCAATACATTTTTTCCATTCAATTCTGTGTTCCAGGAAATAACTATCAAGTGCTTCAAAAATCTCAAAGGCAGAAGTTCTGTCTGGCAAGTTGAGTGAGCAAAGAAGTTCTTGTAATTCTCCTTCGAATTCAACCCTCACAAAACAAAGGAGAAGTACCTTGTTACTTACGTCCGTAGATTCATCAAGTTGAATTGAATAAAATGGTGAAATTTTACCAAGTTTATAACTTGATTTTCAATATCTTCAGCCATTTCTTCAATTCTGCGCTTAACAGTGTTAGCAGACATAGGAATTACCTTCAGTCTTTGGACAGCTTGTTTTCCCAAAACTGTTTCACAGGCTTGTAACATGCAAGGTTTGATTAAGTCTTTAATAGGAAGCCTTTAATAGGGACTTATCTTCAACAACCATATTTTTTAAAGCACTATTTGTTTATTCATACCTTCATGCATTCTTTGAAAATAGTCAAGTGGTTTCTTAGCTAAATCTGGGTGTTTTGATTGTAAGTCTCTTTGAAGTTTTGACGGTTTCATGGCATCGTTAGATGAACTCTCACAACACATAATACAAAGAGGCCGTGGGTCCAGCTCACTACCAGGTTCTTGAATAAATCCAAATTTCAAGTAGATTAAATCATATTTTCTTGATATTTTGTGTTTTTTCTTTTCCCCACCAGTTTGAATGTTCTTTCTAATGCTGTCTGACGAGGACTGTGGATGCCCTGATTCATTGATAAGTTCACTATTAAGTGAAGTATTACTATTTTCATTGGTTATTTTATCTTTAGTTTTACTAAAAAAGTGCAAAATATTCACTTGCTTTTTCCCACTCATTATGGGTCTATTACCTATTTTATTTGAATCTGGAAAAGAAGAAGAAGAATGAGTAACTTGAAGCAACATTATCACATCGTCTTTAGTAAGCTCCACTGATAAATTATACATATGCAACAACGTTTTGTTTATTCTATCAGAATAAGATTACTTCGGGATGTATATATATATATATATATATATATATATATATATATATATATATATATATATGTGTGTGTATATATATATATATATATATATATATATATATATATATATATATATATATATATATATATATATATATATTTGAATGAAAAATGAAATGTGGCCTGAAAATTTCCTTTTGTTTTTAAATTGGGCAGCTAGCTTCTGACAAATAGGCTAGTCCAGGGGACGCCAACTTTGTAATAGTAAGAGGTAGACTACCCCCCCAGTTAAAATGAATGAGTTTTCGGGTATGAATACTTATGAATATATCTTATGAATACTTATGAATATGGATCTTATGCGTACGCCAATGCTCAGTTTATATATATTTGATGTCAGGAAAGAATAAAACTAAAATACAGTGGGCCTACAATAAAAATAGACGTCTGTTGTTTCAAAAATTACTTATTGGCCTATCTCAGTTGCATGCACTCGATAGTGATGTTTTAGCCTCAAATAGGCCTAATTTATTGTTTACATATCTCTTCACTTTTTCATATCACTTAATAAAAAAAAAGGGCACTGTGTTCAATGTTATCACCATCATCGAATATATATATATATATATATATATATATATATATATATATATATATATATATATATATATATATATATATATATATATATATATAATACGCATCAGAAGAAAAAGCTGGGGTAGGCCTACTATTGTTGCTTCTGAAATTCCCTCGCCCTAACTTCAAGCGGTTGATACCAATGCTTTAGCTTCAAATAACGACTTATTTACGTCTCTATTCCCATTTCAATATTACTAAAAAAGAGCTTGAATTCACAATATGTTCAATTTTGTAACTACCATCATAATATCAGGAACATGTATATAATATCTATAAACTCGACGATACTTAACAAAAAAAATGGTTGCAGGCAATCGATAATGGTGTTTTACCCTTGAGTAACGATTTATTTACGTCTTTATTAACATTTTCATATCCCTGAAGAGGAGCTCGAAGTCACTATGTTCAATTTTATCACTATCATCATTATACCGGGTGTCCTAGAAAAAAGTTAACCGTACTTTGAATTAGTATAACCCCAAATCTATTGGAGATTTTTGGGTCCTGCAAAAAGTGTTTTATTTACCAACTATTTATCTGTCGATTCTGAAAATTTAATTAAATTCCCTTTTATTATTTTGATACGCTAATGAGTTTGTTGTAGGCTATCAAAAATATGTTTGCGCAAGGAAGTAAAATAATGAAACGAAGCCTAGGAAGGCTAGGCCACCGTGTCCTTTAAAGAGAAGCGTAGGGAGCATAAGTAGCCTAGGTCACTGTGCGATTCTTCAAGCAAAGCCTAGGCCATTTTGCAGTGGTTTTTTACCACACTGTGGTATGGTCTCGCCATTATTGCTTACTAAGCAAATCAAAGCGTTTCTGTGTAAGAGTTTACTTCCATAGAACCTTTTTAATTATGCAGTTAACAAAAGATCAACGCGTATTTGTAGTCACAAACTTTATTAAGACTGGCAGTATTAAACAAGTACAAGATTCATGGAACAACGTTTTTCAGGTAGGCACCCACCAAGCAAACCCACAATTTGAAAAAATGTTCGCAAATACCAACATGATGGAATATGCTTAAATCTAAATAAAGGGCGTTCGGGTCGTATGAGAACCATAAGAACAACAAAAAATATCGAAAATGTTCAGATGACACTTCTTCAAAATCCACATGTATCAGTCAGACAGAATGAGTTACAATTGTCATAGTCATCATTTAACCGCATTATTAAACATGACTTAAAATGGCTTTCCTAAAAGATGCATGCAAGACACCAGTTTCTTGAAACTGATTTTTCTCGTCGTAGACAATTTGTCGAATGGCTTCTCCATAAACCTGCTCGTTTCTTGGAAAACATTGTGATTGGTGACAAGGCAGCCTTTTTCATGAATGGAAAGTTAAATAGCCATAACATTCAGCAGTATGCGCCGCTGAACTCCCCCCCCCCAGCATTCAACTTTGACACACGTATTTGTCAGCAGAAAGTGTCTCTGTGGATCGGAATATGCGGGAATAGCTATCTTGTCGACCCATTGTTTTACAAGAATAACTTGAATGGTGCTGCCTACCTGAGTTTGATTAACGAGAGGATCTTCCCGGAACTCCGCCAGATTTACGGCAATCATTTCAATAGACTTTGGTGGATTCAGGACGGCGCACCAGCTCATAGACAGCTTGCTGTAAGAACAAAACTAAGAGAAACGTTTGACAACCGCATTGCCACGCTAAATCACGCAATTAAATGGCCCCCAAGATCTCCTGACTTAACACCGTGCGATTATTTTTATGGGGATATCTAAAGAATAAATGTATTATACTCCAATACAAAGCATCAACCATTTAAGAGATAGTATCACACGTGAAGTCAATAGACTTAAGGAAAATCACAAGTTAATCAAAAAAGTTGTTCAATCAATGCGATCAAAGGCGCAACTGTGCTTGGAAAGAAATGGAGGACATATGGAATGAAACTGTGCTTAGAAAATAAAAAAATGAATTTGTTTTACCCATATGAAGAGGTGTTTTTGTTAAAAATGGATTTAATTATATTTGTAGATTTTAAACTTCGAAGTTTCATTATTTTACTTCCTTGCGCAAACATAATTTTGATAGCCTCCACTAAACCCATTAGTGTATCAATATATTAAAAGGGAATTTAATGAAATTTCCAGAATCGACAGATAAATAATTGATAAATTTGATTCGTTTTGCAGGACTCAAAAATCTCTAATAGATTTTGAGTTATACTAATTCAAAGTATGGTTAACTTTTTTCTGGGACACCTTGTATATCATAAATATGTATATAATTAACTTCACGAAAAGCAAGCACAAACCTGCAATGCAATTTCCATAAACTGAACTGTCATACTCATGGCGCCAAACCATGGTTGCCCACTCTCATTTTTAAATGTCGCTAAGTACACCTGCAAAAGTACCTAAAAATCCCTCATTCAGAAGGAATTTCGTAATAAAAGTAGCTTAAAAAAAGTATAATCTATGTCAGTGGTTCTCAACCTTTTTTGGACCATGCACCCTTTAACCATATGTCAGAATGGTATTCCCCTTACAAAAGTGCCTGTTTCAAGGCCAACCTAACCTAATGTTGTCGTTGCTTCCAAAACTTTATTCTTCCTTTCTACATCCTAGGTGAGTAAGTACTTCAGGGCCTTCCTGATAAATATTTACAGTTATAATTAATTAACTCTGAAAACATTATTGTTAATTATTGATATTTATAGATGCGTGTCACTAGGTTGTCGTTGGAGTACACACATGCTAGCGGAAAGAAAACCTAGCGTGACCTCTCAGTAACGCGGGTCGATGCACACTGCATTTTGTGCGGCCTTGGGCCAGCTTTAGCCTGCCAATCTGTAATCCTCATTTTCCCCTGAAAATCTTGAAATTTCTCCTCAGGGGAAATTCACCCCTGGTTTAGAACCACTGATCTATGTCTATGATAACTTTCGTTCATCGTTATTTTTTTTATTTGAATGTTCATGAAATATAAATAATGACACATTTTTTCCGTGGACCATGGGTTGGCGACCGCTGGTATAGAGAGGTTGAGAGAGAGACATGTGTTTATCTAGTTTATTTTTAAAAACGCTAACAGAGGGACTATCAGCTACAACAGTATGAAGGGAATTCCATTCTCAGGGACCTTTACAGGTTAAGAAATTTGCTACAAATGTTCACTGGAATCGTTTTAATTAAAGGTTAAATCCTTGTGTCTGGTTTATTACCATCGGGCGCTCATTGAAAGAGTAGGTATAAATTTATGAAGTCTAATCCCCTTATGTTCTTGTATACCTCAATCAATTGCGCACGCAGCCGCCAATCCTGCAAAAAAAAGAAGGTTTAGTGCAGTCGTGGTATAGCAAGGACTGAGTGGTGGTGTACGTAAGTATAGGTTTGTTATGTACTTCAAAACTCCTTGAATAAAATTTTCTCTAAGGATGCTATATTTTATTATAATTATTATTATTATTACGTTATTTTTAATCTTTGAGGGTTTGTAGTACCATGCTCAGCGTTTCTAGGATTGAATTAAATACTTCTACTTAAATAGAATTTCAATTGAAACATGAACAAAAATTGAAATCTGACAAACAAACTACGCAGTTTTTAATTAAACAAGTTTAAGTGAGGCCTACTAAATTACACAATTGAATATACAATAATGGTTGACCCAAAGCTCAATCTAATATTGAACGATAATTGACCTTCCAAAAAAAGAGATGATGGAATTCATTTACCTTTTAAAAAAACACATGGGAATCGGTTTGAGACTGACCTTGGCCTCAATTTTTATGTGGCCTCAAGAATGTTGTTTAAGGGCAGGCGGGTGGACGGCCGTTCCAGATGTTTCTGGCGTGGGATAGTTTTAAACCCACACAGAAATTCGATACGTGCGACGGATGGCGTTAAGCACGTTGTATTGGTAAGATGATTTCACCAACGGGACTGGGAAAGTATGTTTCTTCCACTCTTCGAGTTAAGCTGGGACTAATTCGCACTGACGAGCGAAGAGCAAACGAGTGAATCCTTTCAAGTGAGGTTGTTGCTGGTTGAAGCCAGTTCTTCAACTAAAGATGGAAAATTTGTCAAATATTTCGCTGCATTAACCGCACCAGTTTGTCTCGGAATATTTTTTATCTTTAAAATGCATTTAGCAAAGAAACGTTGAAATGTTTAACGACTTTTCAGTTTTCTGTGACGGTAAACTAGACTAAAATAAAGGGATCTATTGAGATCTGTCTTTTTGGATGCATTAGAGGAGTTCCTGATGAGGACGATGTTCGGCCCTCATGGCCTGAAGCAGTGTAAGTTATCTTATTTTGCGATACATAAACCGCACGAATTTGTCTTAGTATTTTCCATATATATATATATAGTTAAGGGCTAATCCCGGAACTTCCCGTGTAGACAAGGGCCCTGGGGAAAAACACGGCCTTCTTCCCCTCAACTATGGCTCTGTAAATTGGAGAGCCTCTTAATCAACTAAGTGACAATGAAGCGTACGACTATATTATCATACAGATTATAATGATACAAGAACTTTGCACAGATCTGGCTCTTTTTGGAAATTGGTTCAGTAGGCCATACTAGCTGGTTAACAACAGCAAAACATGGCATTAAAGGCAGAACACTCAAAAACTTAAGACCGATAGGCAATATATATATATATATATATATATATATATATATATATATATATATATATATATATATATCTTAGTGTGCAATACACCTGTTGGTTCAACGTCAAATCAAAACATTGTTTGGTGGAAGGCCCACGCCACATCTTGTTTCGGCTGAGGCTACTTAAGTTGCAAAAGAAGTCTATAGTGGATGTGTTTTTCCATCCATCAACCGCTCAACATGGTATTCATTCTTCGAAATGATAATACATACATTCTTGTGTTGTCCAAAGGATTGTTCTATTGAAGGCTGGAGATGATCGAACACATGGACATCTTTCTGTATGTTCCAGGAAGTCATCTTCAATCAAACTCAGTGTTTCTTCCCTGTTGGAGCTGCTAGACTGCTCTAACTAGGTATTTGAACCTCCTTCAACATGTAAACTGAAAGAAGTTGCTTGACAAAACTTTGCAAGGTCCACAGTGTCCCTGTTCTGCCCTATCAATAGAAACGTGTGTGAAATAAATCAGAGAGACCGCAAGCAGAATGAATACACAGGAGAAAAGTAAGGGGTAGATCAGAAGGCAAGAAACAAGTAGGCGGCTGATGTCTTGTATCGTACAAGAAGTTCAGGCGAGCGGCTTAAATGCTTTGCTTGTATGACTCTTTTTAGGGAGGCAGGATGGCCAAGTGGTTTAAAGCTCTCGCTAACAGCTGTCCAGCGACGTAGGAAGCGCTTGCGAAACTCATTTCGCTACTTTTCTTTCTTATTTTTCTTTGACCCCTTTCCTACTCAAAGTTATCTACAGTGGTGCCCAAGACCTCGAGGGCCGGGGAGGGAGAACATTAGTCCTCGAATATCATTTCCTGACGCCGTTCTCCCCAATCCCTCAAAATACGTTCCGCTTAATGGAGGTGGCCTGTGCAGCGTGCAATAAGTCCGGCAAGCGGCTTAAATGCTTTGCTTGAATGACTCTTTTTTGAGACTCAAGATGGCCAATTGGTTTAAAGCTCTCGCTAACGGCTGTCCAGCAACGAGGGAAGCGCATTCGAAACTCGTTTCGCTACTTTTCTTTCCTGATTTTTATTTGTCCCCTTTTCCTACTCTAAGCTATCTACAGTCCAACAACGAATGAAGGCAAGACTTGATGAAACGTGTTAAATGATTTTTTTTATTTACTGATATGATCAATTTTTAATGTCGTATGATTACAAGGATATATTTTATGAATATTGGGATATGTTTTATGCAGATAAACTAAATGTCTATAGCATTACCTGTCATTTTGACAAGCTAATATTAATAACTGTTGTTTTCCTTAAGCAATTTATGAGAATTCTGTCAAACGTAGATTTTACAATCTAAATATTAAGCATTTACAAAAATATGGGCAGATTTGAATTTCTCACATACAAACACATTAATTACAATTACTAAAAATTAATTTTCCTCCCACAATCTGACACCCTAGCTCACTAGTGTTCCACCAACTATGACTTCTTCTATATTTTATCTTTTCCTTTGACAATACTTACTCTATGAGGAAGAAGAAAACACATAGCCACATGTACTTGGCTAAATGATTTACCGATTCCAAACCATCTTGATTCTTTTCATTGTAAGCTTATTTTCACTTTTAATCTCAGATATTCTTCTTAAACCGGTTAATATTCTCCGATCACGTTCTAGGGGCTTGAACCTTTACATCTAATTTCATACTAATCTATCAAAGGTTTTCGCTTTTTATATAAATCTTGCAAACAACAAACTACGTCCCTTCTATCGCATTTTTGCTAAGTTCTGGTAATATTCAAGCCATTCAATTATAACTCTTTTCCCTGCCTTTAATTCAATCGTCCTCATTGGGTATTAGCCTTTTACACTTCTCCCATCACTTCAGCCTTTGGTTATCATACTGCCATCATCATTCATACAACACCCACCATGGACGCGTTGCTCACATCTTTTAACGCTATTTTTATAGTAGACCTCACTGCACTCATAACGTTATCGTATTTGCTCAGGTTCAATCCTTATTCTTTGTTTCTCATAGATGTTTATTTCTCCGAATATATCTTCATTCTTCATATTAGATTGAACAAACTGTATTCTACTTTTCATTTCTCCATGTCGTCATATTGGACCCCCTTAAAGTTCAAAGTTCTTCTGTATTTTATCATTCTTAATTATCCATTAATAGATAGTAGTTCCAATACTAGTCTTATCTTCCCTCATTTTTCCCAAATGCTGATTTATAATAAACAAATCGCAATGACCGAAACACCTTTAATTTATCCTTGCACAAATTAGTCAACAAGTTAAATATGAACAATTAAAATTCCAAATAGGCGAATGTCGTAGCATAGGGTAAAGTTAACCCTTTAAGGTGTTTCTCAGCAGAGGTTAATGATGGCTATGTGCATGGGAAATTTATATTACAAGCAGAGTGCAAATTAACTGAAAGTGGGTGGGCCAAATAGTCGACTATCTTGGAGGTACCGGGAAAATAGAAAAACGGGTACAAAAATAACTTTACTAATATACAAATTAATATTCTTTTACAAGGTTAAAAGGGGCTTTAAAACAAGATATATACACATTAGACGTACACAAGTCTCAACGGCAAAAAGGGGGTTGGAAGGAACTTGACGGGGACGGTCGCCGTACAAACAAACGAACAATATTGACCGAGGGTCACTCGAATGACTTTTATCGTATACGAAGCCGACGATGGAGTGTTACCCCTTCGGAAGGGGGGGGGGGTGTAGAGAGAGTAATTGCACAGGAGAGTTGGGTGTTGCTGTTATTTCGGAGATTTGGTCGAAGGGAGTAATCCTTGCCTTGGCGCAATGTTCAAGTACTACTCTCATGACAATGACTATTACGGGATGAACTTAGATCTTGCTTTCGAGTTATAACACGAATCGAGACTGGAAGCGTTGCGTTCGAGGAGCGGGTAGAACGAGTACGGGGTAGACTCACGCAAATTAATCAAGAATATCCAGAGCTTGAAGGGTTCTGCGAGAATTATGTAGAGTCTAAGGGGACGCGAATAGCGGGTACTGACGGGAGGTGGGCAGAAGGCGGATACTGCCTTCTGAAGGGGAGAGTTCCAGGAACCAACAACGCATCGGCCGGCGAGAGTAGTCTCGCCCTTTTAGCACGATCGTGAGAAGGTTCTTAAGTCGGCGAGGCAAAACTTTTTCCGACTCCAGATGGCGGGCTTTCAGACCACTCGGCGTATCATGATTTCCTACTTCCATTAGTAAAGAAAAAAAGCGTCGACCAGGTGCCTGTTATCTCTCTCTCCATTGAAGATGCGGCAGCGCGCATCCTTCTCTCTCGCTTTGATCTCTGATCTCTGATCTCTGACACTCCTCCATCCCCAGATGAAACTTGAAGGGAAGAACTGACATCGGAGAATGATTAATGGGAAGGGGAGGGGGTATATACCTTAAAGTCGCATGAGAATAGAGGATAGAGTTGAGAATGCCTAGGACAAATTTCAAAATGGAGCCTAAGTACAATATAGTGGAGCTAGTGCGTGGCGAAGGTGGGGGTGAGTGCATCATACATATACAAAAGGTTATATAATGCTACGGACTGGTTGCTGAAGGATATTTTTTCGTTGATACGATTAATTGGGCTCACTGGCGCGAAGGTTAGTTTATCCTACGATTATACCAAAAAGAAAAAATAAGGAAATAAATGGAATTCATTGTACACAGATAAACATATATATATATATATATATATATATATATATATATATATATATATATATATATATATATATAGATACGCGTTTTATTCTTTTATTGTTGAATATACAAATTTATTTTAGGAAAAATATTAATAAATGGATAAAAAGACAGAAAGAAGGAAATGGCTCGGAATTAGTTTGGAAAAGGATCTAACAGGTTTCTACTTAAACTATCAGCCATAGAGTTATCGGTGACTTTTAAATACAAAATACGGAATTGGAATTCCTGGAGTAACAAGCTCTAACGCATCAACCGAAAGTTATTATTCTTGACGTTATGTAGGTATGATAGGGGCTTGTGTTTCGTTTCCACTACAAATTCCTTGCCTAATAAATACATTCTAAATTTCCAGATTCCCCAAATGATAGCGAGATAGCGAGAAACTTTCACTCAACTAGGAGCGTTTGCAGTGGATCCTTTTGAAGAGATGATAGCTGGTCACATATCAGAAATTCCGCAGACAGGAAATTATTTAAGTCTGGAAAGACATGTAACAGGTATTTCTGATCTTGCTCCACGCAGGCGAATTGGATTACGAAAAAGGGGTCCAGGGGTTAATCATATTCTATAGGGGATTCTTCGTCGATTGTAACTATCTGGTTGATGCTCGCACGTCGTTAGTACCGCTTGAGCATATAAAGTAGAAAAGCTTTCTTCCCGAGGGGGTTTCCATAAGGTTATCGACGGTGCCACGCTTCTAGACTATGTGGTAGGGGCCCTTTCAGTAGCTAAAAAATTTGTTTTTGTTGGCGGGGAGGTGAAGCAAAACTTTTCTTCCAGGGATAAATCCCCTTTTGGGGACTTGCAATCGAAGTATAACTTATACTTGTCGGAATTGATGTCGGCGTTTTGAGACGCAATTTCGGCACACTTTTCCAGCCTCTTATTTAAATCCAGTATATAGGAATAAGAAGTCTGGATATTTTGATCCAATTTCTGATTGGAATAAAGTTCCTTTAGGTTATTTAGGAAGCGTCTGACGTTTCTACCATATAAAAGTTGAAAGGTGGCGAATCCTAATGCACGATAAGGGATTTCACGGTAGGCAAAGAGGGTTACCGGAAGAAAGCGGTGACATTCAGTGGGCTGATCTGCACACAACTTCCTAAGAATGGCTTTGAGGCTTTCATTTAGCCTTTCATATATTCCATTCCCACTCTGGTGATAAGGAGTGGTAAACAGGGGCTTGATCATTAATAATTTACCAACGTACTCCATTAATTTGGGCAGGCCCACACGGATAAAGATGGAAATATGGGCTTCGAAGCAGGAGATACTATCGATTTTCTTGAGGGCCACAGCCTCGGAGAATCGTGTGACAAAGTCGACGAGCGTTAAAACATAACTATCGCCTTCGATTTATGGGGGATGAATCGGTCTGATTAGGTCGCTAGCTACTCGAGAGAAGGGTTCAGAGATTAGGGGTCCCTTCTGCAAAGGCGCAGGTCTGACTCGTCCATTTATTTCCGTTTTGTGTCAAGTGTCGCACGTACGACAATATTACAGAATTTCACGGGCGCGCCTTGCCAATAAAATTATTTGAAGATACTCTGAGTGGTCTTCGTGTGACCAAAGTGGCCAGCAAATAGGCTATCGTGAGCCGCTTGCAGAATTCGAGGGACGTGGGAGTAGGGTACACATAGTGTGCGGGACTCAGTGTAGTTTTCTTTGGTGCACACTCAATAGAAGAGGTCGTCCTTATTTTCTTCTGGGCTTTTGACCACAAGGTACCAAGAGATTGATATTTCTTCTGGCTTTTGGCAAAGACATTGGTCATCGCAGTGTGGAATTCAGGGGCACACGAGGGTTCCAGATCTGCAGGGGCTTTCAGTTCCTTCTCCGCGCGGGAACGGATAATAACAGGTTGAGCCACCGGGACGAAAGAATCCCGGGAAGACTGACTAATTAGGACAGGACAAACCTTGATGGCGGCTGCAACGACTTCATCTATGTTGCAGTGAACAATGGGAAATTTATTGGCGCGCCCCAAGGTTTCATGCAATAGGGCAAGCTTATCGTGGTCCGGAGCCACAGAGGGGAATAGTCCATCGGATAAAACAATATACTGCACCCTATATCACGGACGAGGGTAGAGATCAGGCACCCATTCACTGCTCGAGTTTCAAATTGGCTGGCTCCAGGGGTAATTTTATGGAACTAAACTGCACCTTGCGGCCAGGAGTATTCGGCGGGTTTGAAGAAGAGGGGGCTTTATTTTGCGACGGTGGGGGCGTAAAAGTGGAACTGACATGCTGTACCTGGTGAGAAGGAGGGGTGTTTCTAAACTGTGAGTTTTGAGGGCAGTTGGTCCTCACGTGACCGGAACTCCACAGGAATAGCACACGATGGTCCTCCTGAGGAACGACGAAGGGAGCGACGGAAGAACTTGGTCTTTGAGGAAGAAATCGCCCAGGGCGGCGTATTTATGAGGCACCTTGTATGCGTCAACCTAAAAATTAAAGTGACGCTGTAAGGAGTAGCCGAACTATCGGATGGTCTAGTATGGTTAATGCGACAGTGCCTAAATCTTGCTCGGTAAAAATGTAGGGGTTTGTTGTAAGAGGCAAGCAACTCGGCTTTTAACTAAGAGTTTACATTGTTGCCTCTGATGGGAGAGAGATAAAAATATACCTAAGTTAAGAGCTCAACAGGTGAAATAATTGTGCGACGCCGTCCGTCTCGATGTCCTACTGGTGAGATAAGACCCAAAGTTTTCGTTTTCTATAAAGACGTTGAGTTTTATGGTCGCAGGTTGCGGTGCGTTTAGTCTAGAATTTAAAGAGTTTCTGGAGAGCATCTCGCTCCTAGCTCTGCTCATTTCCAATTCGTGAGAGCGAATTCTCTCTCTTTCTTCTCCTTTCCTTTCTCTTTCTTCTCTTTCATTTTATCTTTCTCTTTCTACTCGTTTCTTTTCTCTTTTTTCAGCTCTTTCTTTTCTTTCTTCTTCCTGGATGTAAGCCATCAGATCTTTGCCACTGAGTCCAAGTGACTCACCTTGGGCCTTGAAAATTTCAAACGCCGACATGCTGCTGGCACAACAACAAGAATTAATTTAACGCACGACAATGAATATGGCAGGATCAAAGATTCATCTACGCACAAACGGGAGTGCGAATAGTTTGACTATCAAACGAAAACAAGAACAACCAAGGGGAAGAGGGCGAAACACTCGCAAGAGAGCTGTTTCGGTCAAAATTTCACTCTAATTGAAAGAGAGTTACAGCACTCCTAGCACAGCAATTCGAAGAATAATACTATTTTTCTATACCTTTAAATTACGGCACCAGATGAGGCCTTGAAAGACAACAATTAAACTCCGTGGGGAAATAAAATTAATAATTAAACACGGTCACTCGACAATCAATTCATAAAAATTAAATAGTTGGGAACGGGAACAAGTACACTTCGCAAATAAGTATGCAATTGTTATTTCTCCCCTTTTAAACTCCAGAACTGAAACCAAGAGTAGACAACAATTAACAATTTAACCAAGGTCAATCAATAAATTGGTTTAGATTTCAATCATTTGATTAACCAAGATTAACCCCAATAACCTGATAACAGTTTAATATAGCTGTCGTAGAATAGGATTAAGTTAACTCTTTCTGCGTTTCGAGTGCGTGAGAGATTTATAATATAAGCTGAGTGCAAATTAACAGAATGTAGGTAGGAAAATAGTTGACTATCTTGGAGGTTCCGAAAAAACAGAGAAACGGGTACAAAAATAATTTTACTAATATGTAAATTACTATTATTTTCCAAGGTTCAAAGGAGTGTTTGTAAACAAGCTATATACACATTAGAGGTACACTGGTCTCAGCGGCTAAAATGTAAGAGACTTGGTGGGGATGGTCACCGTAGAAGCAAACAAACAATATTCACCGAGGGTCGCACAAATAACCTTGAGCGTATACGAAGCCGAAGATGAAAGCTTGCACCATGGTAGAGAGAGGACATGCATAGGACAGTTGCGCGTTGCTGTTACCTCGAAGATTTGGCCCCAGGGGATAATCCTTGCGTTGGTGCAAAGTTTAAATAATAGTCTCTTGATAATGTCTATTACGTTACGGGATGAATTTTGATCTTACTTACGAATAAAACACCAAACGAGAATGAGCGCGTGGCGTTCGAGTAGCGAGTAAAAGCGGGTACGACGTAGACTCACGTGAATTAACGAGAATACCGGAAGCTTGAGGTGTTCTCCGAGAATTGAGCAGATTTCAATTGGACGCGAATAGCGTGTACCAACAGGGGGCTAGGGGCCGATACTGTCGGGGAAGAGCGGACGGTGGATACTCTCTTCGAACTCTGGCGCTGGAGGATTTATAGTGAGGTCAAATGAGGTTTTCCCCACTCCGTTCGAAGAGGAGGGTTACAGGGTCCGATGCGTCGCCAGATAAGAATAGTCTCGCCCTTTTTGCGCGATCGCGGGAAGGTTCCTAAGCCAGCGAGGCGAAACTTTGTCCAACTTCAGATGGGACCCTTTGGGTTCTCAGACTTGTCGAAGCTTTTTGTAATGGAGGCAGTTCAGTTCTTCTCAGCGTCTCACGGTATCTCCTAATTTCGCTCCTCCATTAGCGCAGACAAAAAAGGTCGCCCGGTGTCTATTGTCTCTCTCTTTCTCCATTGAAGAGAAAGGCGGAGCGTATCTTCTTCTCTCTCTCTCTGTCTCTTTCTGATATCTGACAAAAATCTTCTAATTCTCTCACACACATAAATCTCAATAATAGTAAAGAAGAAATGGTGTTAAATTATCAATTCATTGAATTATTAATTAAATCGATGCCAAGAGACATTTTAGGGAGAAGGCTGTCTCATTCAGATCACGATGTAATTCGCTCTTGTCTGTTTTATTTCTTCACTCACTCACCTTACCTCACCTTGCTTTGTCATTGATCAATCTCGTGTCAGCCTCAATCTTAGTCTTTTAAAGTAACTAATTAAGGCTGAAAATTCATCCCTTTCAAATTCTCCTGTTGCGGAGAAATTTAATATGATGTTAAAAGGTTTCATAAAATGAAAGCGTTTAGATTTCCTGAGCAAAAAGGTTTGAAAAAAGTCGGGGGAGAATAACTACAGCGAAACATATTAGGACATCCCGAAAGGTAGTGCCGTCTCATAATTAAGCTTTGCCGACCAAAGTCGTGTGCTCTAACTTATTCTGATTTATGACCTTACCACCTTCAAAACTTTCAATAATTCCCGGACTAACCTTAGGAAGACCTGGCCAATTATATCATTCGAAATAGAATTTAAAACAACATAAGAGTTTCAAATTCGTTAGAATCGGTTTAATGGTTAGGATGTTATTGCCAAAACAAAATAATTTCCTGGCTAACCATGGCAGGACCTTGGAAATTATATCATTAGAAAGAGAATGTAGAACAACATAAGGGTTTCAAATTTCGAATATACCCAAATATAAAATAAAAAAACACCTATAGTGAAATTTTGTGAAATTTTCAGAAGTTCACCATTTATATTAATAATATCTTGATTTTAGAAAACTACAAAAACCGTCCAGGTCATTATTAACTACTCACAAAAGAAATTTACCATTTTTTTTACTTCTTTCAAAAAAATCGCGTCCTAAAAATAAAATTTACACCGAGTGACGTGGACAAAGCCTAATAAGCCATGGGACCGAAGGTCTGACAGCAAAGCGCAAGCTCCTCCGGTAAGGAGGGGTGGTCTAGCCGCTCCTTTTGTAACAATATAAAATTAAAGTGCCAAATTTGTTTCTTATTTCTCCTATGGCCTCCTTCCTTTCCTTTAATACTTTTTATTCCAATAGTCATAGAAACCATCAAAGGTTCGTTTCTAGTCTTGATTCTATAATTCAATAAATAAGGGTATATGTATATAATTAGAATAAAATTCGTGCCCCTTGTTGAATGTTATCCTTGATTTTCTCTGCTTTGAAGTGTCACTCTTTTAATAACAACCCTTTTGAAGGCCCTTACTTTCATTAACATTCCTTCGAGGTTGTGGCGGGAATCTCTCTCATGTAATAGATGGAATGCGATGACCTTTATTTGGGAATGGTGATTTAAATTAGTTCAAATGCTCAGTTATTCCTTGTTTTATATTATATTTTAATATTACTACATATCATCGTCAGATTTTTTCAGGGTGCTTATGATGTTGCTCTATCCTTTATATAAAATTATTATTCCAATACTTGTCGTATTGTTCGGATATCATAAACGGAATTCAGATATCTTATTTCATGATTCATTATTTTCTATTTTAATATTTTAATTCTCAAGAAATTTAAGTGTTTGTGTAAAAGTTTTTCACTTTTCTTCTTAAGTCCAAGTAAAGAGTGGACCATCTCAGTTTGGCTGGTTTGGCCTAATTTATCTGTTTTAATTCATTTACTTACTGCTATCTACGGTTAGACCAAATGCTTTCAATCGTCGTTGTCCTCTTTGGCCATTTTTATTAATTAGTTGAAAAGAAGAGGACAGTAAAGAAGAAAAATAAAGAAAGATAATAATCCACCGAAATTGATTTGTACTATTGGTTAGAGGAAGAATCTGAAATCCATATTGACTCAGTATTTATAATCCATCTTTTTCAACTTAGATAATATATGGTTTTAACCTTTTGTAAATTTTATGTTAGAGTAAATTATAATGCAGTGAGTTCACTATTTTTTAATAGAGAAAATAGAACAGTTGAAAGCTTCAAAAATAGAAATTCTAACCTCACAATATAGATTCTTAGTTCTCTACGTTGCTCAAAAACTTAATTAAAATGTGGCACAAATTAAAAATAAATTTATTAGGTGAAAACAAAGAGTTTAATGATAATTTAACCAGATGAAAAACAATATATAAATAGTCAATGTAATTCTAGTACAAAATTAAATAGTCACAATGCATATTATGATGCTAGGACAATAATTCTAACCCATGATTGAAGCAAATTATCAAAAGGCTGACCACGTTCATTGATATATTTAGAAATTCTATTCACAACTGAATATTTGACAATCCTCGTAGTGAGCGGGTGAATGGTTCGGTTTTCATCTCTAACTTTATTTTTCACCAGATCCTAAAGGAAAGAATCGGGTGGTGTAAGGTGCAGGAAATCCAGATGGAGGCTCTATGGAACTACCGCATCCAATCTATCTTTTAGGTAAGTGGTTATCGAACCAATCAGACGCAACGATGCTGTAATGCAGTGGTACCCCACCATTTTGAAACCAAATCTTAAGAATGTATTGCCAGCTTGCCCACATTTAGACAATTTATCTTATTTTACATAATCAATTGATTTTTTTCTAAAAACTTGGAATAAAAAGCCACCAGGTTACTTCTACATCGCCTTGTGTGTCTACCTTGTTTTAAGGTAAAAAAAACTCAAAAAATAAACACAAAAGCGAACTTCCATCTTACTTATATTAGAAAAACGGACTTGTAATACATGCAACTAAATGAGAGTCTACTGAGGTGTGAAGGGCAGACATATTCATAATCAAACCGAGCCTGAAGAAGAAAATCAATTAGGAAAAAATAAACTATTTTTAAAAGTCATATGAAATGACAGTAATCGGTGGAGTAAAAAATATTAAGCTGTGCATGTAACATTACTTTAAAAGAAATGAAAAGACGCCTGAAAATATCTCTGTGAATATTATTTTCGCATTCCGAAACAGACCCTCTTACTATATTTGCTGAATGGAAATTCCGGTAGGCCTATAATCCCTTGATTAGTGGAAAATATACTAGTCGAAAATTGAATTGTGGCGTGAGGGATTGTGGTAGCCAAAAAATGTTGTCCCAAAAGTTTCGATACATAGCTAATAGTTTCAAGAAGTGAAAGAAAAGTTTCGTGGATAGTCGATATGGAAATAAAGTTTCAAGTTATGGCCTGGGATATATTTAGATCTATGAATAATTACTGTTTACGTCAATGGCTTCCTTACAGGCCGTGGCCAACTCTCAATTATTTATATTTATGGTTACCTTAGTGATTCCGTCTTAATAGTAAAGGGATTAATGAAAAAGCACCATAAAGAATCTACTAGTTCATACTTGAGGGTGTCTATACCGTTTGTGAAAACATTCTATTACTGGGGTTTTCTTAGTAGGGATAATTCGATTGGATGATCTTATGATAATGCAGTTTTTATAATCTTCGAAAGTTCTACGTTTTTTTTTTCTAATTAGTCTTTTCATTGATCACTCACTCTCCAAAAATCCTTCTTGAGTGAAATGGCCTCGGTTGTTCTAAAACTCTCCTCTATTCAATTAAAAAGCATAATTATTGGCGTCTTTAACTAAATAACCCAATGATTATAGAGTTATGTTTATGTCTCCCAAAGAAATAGAATTCTCTATAATAATAATAATAATAATAATATAATAGGAGTTTTATATTGTCCCCTTCAAGAGGGTCAGTTTTCGCGTACGCCACTCCATCGACTAGGAAAAGGCTTAACAGAAAAGGTGGGGTTTCAGAGCATGCTTAAATGAACCAGGCGAAGAAGAGGAACCTATGTTGGGAGGTAGACCATTCCACAACTTAGGGGCTAGGACAGAGAAGGTACGATTACCAATGCAGCAGAAACGAGTGCAAGGAATCGAAAGCTGGATTGCAGTTCTCGAAGGAGGGCCTCTTTGTTGTCTCGAAACAGTAACTGTGAAAGACAAGTAATGGTGAGTTGCAGTCATTAGGATTCTAAATATCAGAAGGAGGGTTTTAAAAGTAATTAGAAACTCAATGGGCAGCCAGTGCAGTTTACGCAGCAGGGGTGTAGCAGGAGAGAGCTGTGTCCTAAAATGAGGAAAACTAGAGGTTCAGACAAGATGAAAGTGACAAAGTGTGGTGTTGGTATGTCGATGGGAAAATAGTTAGAATAATCAAGGCGAGAGGTAACAGAGGTATAAATGGCTATCTCGAAATTGATTCGGTCAAATTAGGACTAGATATGCCTGAGGTTACAGAAAAAGCAGAGATTATTTGCTGATATTAGTAACATGCGATTTGAAATCGAGTTGACTGTCAAAGGAAACACCCAGGTTCTAACTTTCTCAGAGAACGCGATTGATGAGTCACATATATAGAGATAGGGAACAATATTTTTACAGCCAGCGACATCTGCTGAGGCGCCCATCAAAGAATCTCAGATTTGTTATTGTTGAGTTTTGGGAAGTTATCCGATAGCCATTCAGTAATCGTGTCATAGGAGATAAATGATTAAGGCGGTCATGCAAACGAGTTTGGGGAAGAAGAGAGAAATATTTTTGTTTCACCAGCATAGAAATGGAAGGATAATCATAGACGGGGAAGAAGAAGTTCAGGAAGAAAGAAATAGCTATAAGAGATGAATGAGTCAAGGATAGAGTCCTGAGGATCTAAGTAGGACACAGCAGATGACCGAAAGATCTCACCCTTGATGTGAACATAAGGTCTTCTTCAAAATGTAGTAGTTCTTGAAAACTTTCACGTTGTACAAAGGAAAGCCAGATGGAACCAATATATTTAAACCCAATGAAAGATTCTGCATTAAATTACTCTGTCCCACGCACTACAATAGTAAAATAATTAATTACTAAGTATTGTACTATACACAATATAGCGATTTAAACCTAAAAGAGAAAGTATTCCACAATTAAAATGCAAAAAGACAAATAAAGAGAAAAAAGAAGGAAATAATATTTAAAAGATAAAGATCGCAAGAAACTGAAGCTGAATTGACAACATTTGTTTAATCTGATCCTCGACGTCCTTCATCATAAATCCCATCGTCGCCTTGTATCGGACCTGATAGAGAATCTTGGCCAGTGTTTCATGACTAGGTAAATATTTATATCTGTTCCTTCGTTCATGCTAGAGTGTCAGTCATTCCGTCTCCTTTGTCCGAATATCAAGATGGCACAGTGCCAATAAGAAGTCTTTTATATTTCTTTTGTCTCAATTTCTGTTGAATTTGTATGACTCTTTTACTAACTAAAGGGAAAGTCAAGGGAGATTTATTTTCTTGAAATAGGTCAATAACGAATTTTAAGGTCAATTAGTCTTCCCAAGACAAAAAGTTTAAAATTTGAGAAGCGATTTGACAGAAGAAAGTTTTCCAGTGTGGCTTTGTACTTTTCTTTTCACTTAAGCTCTTTGTTTTTAGTTTTTGAGGCATTTGGTTGTTTGATTCTTGAATTTGTTCCGTAGAAGAAAATGAGGTAAGGTTTTAGTCTTCAAGAATTTGTTTCTTGCTAAATCTTGAAATGGATTTTATTTCTGTTTTCATAAGCATTCCGTTTACTTTATGATTTGAATAAATTTTTAAGCAACCATTTAAGATGAAATACGAATTGAAAAATAGATCTGGCTTTTGACTTTTCTTTCTGCTTAATTAGCTTATCCATTTATCGTCTTCACCATTTCTGTAAATTAGTGTTATATATCTCCGCCTAACACAGAGTTCCTTTTATTTTTTTTTAAATTACGAAATAAAAGATTGCAAAAATTTTAGTTAACCAGTTTTGCAGACTAAGTGGAAATTTAAATAAATGACATCGAGAGACAATCCTACTTAAAGGAAAGATTTAAAAGAATGACTTAATAACTAATCCGAGTGAACGTAAATTCATTATCAACCTAGCCTATTCAAAGTCATCAATTCTAAATGGTTGATATAGTAATATTTTGAATGGTCAAAGAAGTAGAGTGTAGAAAAGCAGCAATACTATCCTTTTAAACCTTTAAGTCTCTAAGAAGGGTTAAGTTATAATTATCCTTTGCTTTATAATGTGAATTAATTCCTCCCTCCCTGAACAAATTTTAGAAGTTAAACCAACATGATTAAATGAATGACACCAAAAGGCCTTTACATTTCCTCTCTTTCTTTCCCCAAATTTGAGCTTTTTCTCTGTGTAAGGATAAATTTTCTTTAACTTTGTTATTGGTGAATTTCAGCAGATAATATTTCCTCTCGGTAAATCCTTTGGTTTGTAAAAACAACATGATTTTCAGCATTATTTGGCAAAAAAGGATTATTAAACATTTTTAATTAGCACTGTGTCAGAGGAGAAATTACGTACACTCTCTCCGTAAGGAAAAAACAAGTATAAGTTATTCCGGGGCGATGTAATTCCTGTGCAAGAGTCTCTGTCAGCATCCAATAAAACGTAACGATAAGATTTATGAGCCGGGACGTCAAAAATTTCGAACGGAGTATTCAAGTAGTGCAATTATGTTTTCTCTATCATCGGATCTTTTGGGGTTCCAGCTTTATTACTTCCAGCTTATGCTACAGCTCCTCGCTTAGAGATACAAAACCGATCAATATAAAATTCGCTTCATTCTTGATATCACATTGTACACCACATAAACGTACCCTCGCTATTTGTTTATGCGGGTCAGTAGCTATTTCCTCCTGCTAAAGATTAAAATGGAGAATCTATTTTAGAAATAATTTGGATAAATGTTTCCAATATACATAAATATAAAATAAAAAAGCAGCCATTCATAAATTTTAATAAATTTTCTGAACATCACTATTTGTGATTCTATTTCCTTTTAATCTAAAACATCCGATAACCATATTTTTTTTCGGAACTTCTACATTTTATTTCGAAACTCTAAAGAAACTATTAGAATAAATTTGGATAAAAAAACTAATATAGACCTGGGTCATAACCAAACTAAGCGAGAAAAAATATCTATTATTCAACTACCCCAACATTCTCTCGGCGATCCGGCCAGTACCTCATTCTGAGTCTTTACCAGTTCCGATTTTCAGTGGATATGCTTTCTCCGAAAATGAAAATAATGTACCTGATATGGACGTCCACGGAGTGGATTCAGAGTCTGCAGATTCATCATCGGATGCTGAACAGTCATTAGCTCCTCGCTGTTTCAATAAAGAGGATTTGAATGACTTGATACGTGATTTGGCGCTCTCCAAGAAAGCTGCCGAACTTTTAGCCTCCAGGTTGAGTGAAAGACATATGCTTGACAGATCGGTACGGGTATCATATTACCGAACAAGGGAGAGTACATTCGTTAAGTAATTCTCTGAGGGCAAACAATTTGTATACTGCCACGATGTTCCTGATCTGTTTACCTAGTTGGAACTTGGCACCTATAGCCCTGCTGAGTGAAGGCTGTTTTTGGATAGATCCAAGCGTAGCCTCAGGTGTGTCCTTTTGCATAATGGCAATGACTTTGGTGCAGTTCCTCTCGGTCACTTTGTTCATCTGCAAGAAACTTACGATGACATAAGAATGGTCATGGACTTACTTAAGCCCCATAAACACAATTGGATCATATGTGTAGACCTTAAGATGCTCAAATTCCTCCTGGACAGCAGAAAGGATATACAAAGTTTTCATGCTATATCTGTATATGGGACAGTCGAGCCTGTGACAAACACTGGGCCTAAAAAGATGGGCTAGTTCGGAAAACTTTGACAGCAGGAATGCCAAACATTGTTAATGAGCCAATCGTAAGTCGAGAGAAGATCGTTTTCCCTCCACTTCATCTCAAACTGGGGTTGATGAAGCAGTATGTCAAGGCGTTGAGGACTGACAATGATTGTTTTCAGTACATAGTATCGGCGGTTCCTGCTTTGACATACGAAAAAATAAAAGCAGGAGTATTTGATGGTCCCCAAATCCAAAGACTTCTGAGTGATTCTACATTCGTGAACACCATGAATGAAAAAGAGAAGGCAGCCTGGCTCTCATTTTCTGCCTTTGTTCGTAACTTCTTGGGAAACAAAAAGCGCATAACTACGAGGATCTGGTTACTCATACGCTTTTAGCATAGCGTGATCTGGGATGCAACATGAATGTGAAGCTGCATTTTCTAAATAGTCACCTCGACGGATTCCCGGAGAATCTGGAAGCCGTGAGCGACGAACAAGGGGAACGCTTCCATCAGGATTTGATGACCATGGAAGAGCGCTTCCAAGGTTACTGGGATAGACACATGAGGGCGGACTACTGCTGTACGATTAGAAGAGATCAGCCAGAGAAGACTTACAAGAGAAAGAGTTACAAACGCAAATTCTTGCACGATTGAAATTACGAAGAAGTCCTCCAGCCTGATGTTCGGTCATTAATAAATAAGCATCTATTTGATTACACTATTTGTAATCCTAATTTGTAATTCAAGTTTGTTCTCATATGCAATAAAATGTTTGTGCCAAAAAAAACCCTGCTTTACTATAAATAACACAAAAGGATGATTCAAAATTACTTCAGGGCATGATGATAGGCGTGATAAAATGAAAATTATTGTATAATATTAGTTATTGATATTACGAAAAATCTGTAACATTTAGAGAGAATCTGATTTCATATTTGAATTCCAATATGTTGGAATTAGGTAGGAAAATGTACTTTTGTAAATTCACCAAATACATTGTTCCCCAGTGTAATCAACAAGCATTATAGCTTATATTTGAATAGTGGCTCATATCATCATTATTATCATAGTACGTGTCCTTTAGCGCCAATGTTACATAATTCCCGTAATTTCCTTTAGGTTCTTCCATACAGTAATATTCATATAACATAAAATGACTGATGGCCTCAGAAAGCTGTCTAAAAATTAATTTTGAAAAGAAAACGCTGATTTAGAGGAAGAAAATGCCAATCAAAAACTCAATTAAATAGCAAACTAAAGATCAATCTTTAAAACGCAAAGAAAGCCCTCTATTTTCACATTCTATCCTAAATATTTTTCAAAGTTTCCCTAATTATCTTTTATTCTGACCTACTTTACTATTAAGTTTTTTTCATCTCTGTTTATTTCCATTTTGCAACTGAAGAAGTGACGAATAAGAACACGCTATTGAATTCTCACAAAGGTAATAATGAGGAATAATTTAAACACAGACGAAAAGAAAGGCCGGATTTTTATGGCCTCGATCAAGTCAGCTTTACAGTTTGACAGTTCTTAATATATATGTGTCGAGGAATACCTTGTGGTCGTGATATACTTCTTTGATGAAGTAGGCTTTGATCTAAGAGTGCGAATTTTGTTGTTTTAAGGAAGAGCCGCTTCACCACGTAAGGGTATAAGGAAACACACAGGAATTATCCCAAAATAAAGATATATTTTGAATTTAACACTTAACTATGAAAAACAAACAGTAATCACATTTATATCATGGTCTTAAGCTAACCTACACTGTCCCGGCTGACAACTAGGCATATTACAATATCTTCAATGACAAAAGTAAACAAATAGGCTCCCGGTAAACACACCAATTGCCGAGTAGTATTTTTATTGTGACCATTTTAGATTAGCGTTAAACATTAAATTAAACTACTCTCTTTTACCAACAAATATGACAGGGGTTAACGCGCAATTGTTTTTACTTCTATTAAATCGTGAAACGTACTAACCTCATACTATCACAATATGAAAATCATTGTTCTTGCTAATTCACATGACAGACGGGATCAGGGATTGCCGGAGGTCGTTGGAGGGAATATCTCGCACTTCGGGGATTTGGAGTGCCGATGATAGAATTTCGCCGAGATGTGATGAAAAGAGCGAGGTAGGGCGCTGTAAACTTCTTATTGCAACTTTGCCTCTGGTTAAGTTAAGAAGACGGAGAGAGTTACGGTGCTCTTCGCTCCAAGAGTCCTCTTCTGAATAAATAATCTTGAAGCTTCTAGGTGTCTTATTCTTCAACGTAGAGTGCCCAACTAGATATTTGGGTATTCGGGGGGATTTTTACCGTAATTAAAGAACGGAGCCTGGCAGAGGCTGGGTTCTTTTTCTCTCACTCTTACGGAGCTTGAGATGTGAGAGTCACTCGAGTGTTAGCGGGTTTTATTTTCTCCAGTCAGACTTCTTCTAAGTCTGTAAAAGTTTCTTCGGTATGGTGCCGATAAAAAACTTGACGATTTATGTTAATTCGGCCCAAGGGTGGGGGGGGGGGGAGGATCGATCTTATCTATCTCATCCTTTATCATTTCTCACGGAAATCGTCTCTTCTGGCTGAAGGGTCGATCTTCACGAACTGATCCTTTGTCTTTCTTACCGAATTCTAATCTTGACTGGCTGAAGGATCGATCATCACGAACTGATCCTACGTCCTTCTCACCGAATAATCTTGACTGGCTAAAGGATCGATCTTCACGAACTGATCCTCTGTCCTTCTCACCGAATAATCTTGACTGGCTGAAGGATCGATCTTCACGAACTGATCCTCTGTCGTTCTCCCTGAATAATCTTGACTGACTGAAGGATCGATCTTCACGAACTGATCCTCCGTCGTTCTCACCGAATAATAATCTTTTCTATTTCTTTCAGGGGCTTATTTATAGGCGGACTATCGCCCCATCTAAAGGTCAAGGGGCAAGGCCGCAGAGGGGAGCGCGAATGTTGAGTTTGCATCTGGGAGAGCGTGAAGTGCAGAGCTGGCCACTGAGGTGCCCAAGTCGGCTTGTTAATTAGCGAGACCTTTAACCGCAACACTCCTTGGCGTGCCTTTTGACTGGCACCGCTTTTTGGTGACATAACCACGGGCCTACGGATCTCGTAGGTAATTGGATCTTTAGAGCGTCGTTTAAGGGTCTTTGGTGGTTGCCTTAACACATATGGTCGCTCCAACTCCCTATGCGGTTGGGAGATCAAACAGGGTAGGCGGTTACTGTTATTCGCCGGCTACCGTTCTCACGAGTCTCCTCATGGGGCTCACTTCTCTGGCTTTCTCCACAAGGTGGGGAGACTTTAAGGTATATGTCCGCCTGGTCCTCAGGGAGGCTTTATGCAGCCATTCCTCTACAATTTGTATATAGTAAAAGCCTCTTCATATATTTGTACATAGAAAGAACCTTTGCGTGAACCTTTACATTTAAAAACCTGCCATTCATTTTAGAATAAGACGAATAAGATGACTTCAGTTATTCACTCATTAAAGGAAACTGCAAAAGTATTTTCATGATTGGTTTGTCGCTTAAAGGAAAGCAAAACTATGAAAGAATGGCGATCTCTTCGTCCATCATTTAAACTTCAGTGGAAAGCCAAAAAATGGGAGAAGTTTAAATAGAAAAAGATGAATAAAATGTGTGTTTGAGACAGTGAGATTCTTAAATTGCTTGTAGTGGTAAAGTTGAAAAGAATTCGCCATTTTTAATCTTGCAAATAGATATTTTTGTATGATCCGAAGCGTAGGCTATCTAAATTGGGGCAAGGATCATGAATATCTTTAAATAAAGAGGGTGATTTTGCATTTTCTTGGTTCTTAAACTTACTGTGTTTAATGACAAAGGTAAGCATATGGTAGAAAGAGTTTAAACATACACACCTCCTGCAAATGATCCTAGAAGCAGTATAATTATATACGTGGCCCTCTTTTGAAATAATCCTAGGGAGTTTGAGATGGAGACGTGCTATTATCGCCTTAACTTAGAACAGTTCGTTTTTTCTCTTGTAGCAAATGTTATGGTACCTGATATTCTATACTCGAGCACTTAAGCAAAATAACCTCTATCTTTTGTTCAGGATAGCCACGGTATAGATTTTATTCCATTATATGGATATTTCGAAATATGTTGCTTCAAATAGGTTTAAATTATTAAATTGTGAACAGATGCAAAATGTGCAACGTTTACGTGAAATTCTATTTGAATTTTCTTCTTTCTTCCTCTGCTCTCTTACTTTATTCGCATATAATTTATATTTGTGGAGTATGAGTTTTCACTTTTCTCCCTCTGTCCTTTCCACTCCAACGCCTTCTCCTGACTTATTCGCAAATACTAAGGACTAGGACCAGTGATTGTTTTTATTTCGTTATTCATGAAGGCTTTCAATAAGGCCATGTAACACTTTCATTCTCTCCAACCCCCCAACATTTCTTTCATTTAATTCCATCTCATTTTATTTTCTCATCTGTTTAGAGCCGTGTGCAACCTGGACCCGGAAATTAAAGTGGCCTCCAAACAAAAAGTTGAAATATTATATGATAATCATAGCCAAATCAACTCGAATCGGTTCTCTCTTTGGTAAGTAGTAATATCCGGTGTGGTTTTACTTCAATCCAATTATAGCTGGTGTTCCCATTTATTTAGGCCCATAGTTTGTCGAATCTGGGTACAAGCGTTTTCTTCACTTCCAGTTGCTATTTTTGAACACCTACCTTAGCGATATTTAAATAATATAATATCAATTTACTTCTATTTTTTCTTTCCTTTTAGATTTCTTTGAGGGAATTTCCGCTTGGTTTTTAATTCTCTTTATTTTCAGCTGTTACTAATCACTAATAGCCGGTCAGTTTGAGTTAACTTCAAAGCATAAGTAACATTTATGCAGAGCGTGTTTAGAATTGACATTTAAAATGGAGTGAGAAACGAAAACGATCCCTAGAATCCAAGTTGGACCAAATCAAGATGGAATGATGTTAAATTGTTTGAGAATTTCCGTCCATTTTAACTCGGATTTATCTTAAATTGAGAAGTTTTGAAGGCATAATAAGTAATGAAATACCCCTCGAAAATGGGTATGTTCAAAATAAAACAATAAATAATAATTGGATTCAAGTTTTAGATGTGGATATTTGATTTAATGAAAATTAAAACTTTCCCAAATATGAAAAATATAACGAATGTTTTATTACTGGATCTCTATCCATGAGTATAGCCTCAGTATAGTGAAGAAATTGATAATTTTTTAGGTGGAATCAATAAGAATAAATTATAATAGACTGCTTAAAATACACTTTTCCACAACCCTGTATAAAAGATTATAAGGAGCACTTTGATATGCATGAATTATGGTCTGTATTATACTGGCATTTCCATAATTTACTCTACCTCGCAACTTACCCATTGATTATAAGAACCATTATGCCAATCTCCTAAGATTATAGATAAATGAAGATCAATGATGGTGGTGGTGACAGATTTAAAATTTGGGAAAGTTTTTAACTATCAACTTTAGCAGACCTTTAAAATAATATAAAAGACATAGAACAAAGTATTTAGAAAAAGTGAATCTAATGAGAACGAGTTCATTAATGCATATACAATGGAATCAATGTTTAATGCCACTTAATGGTTGTCAAGCATTTAGGAATTATGATAATATATGAAATTTAAAATAATATCAAGTTCAGGAAGAGTAGCAAGGTATGTAAGACCAGTAGCAATTGGAATTGATTTACCTTTGTAAAACGAATTCTAGATGCAAACAAGAAAATGCATTTATTATACAAAAAGGCAAAGCCACTCCCAAGACATGTGAGTTTTCTCTTCATATTCCCCGTAATTATATATTTCTATATTGAGAATGAAAGAGGAGATCAAAATGATTTCAGAGCCATAAAACGCTGGCCAAGAAACGCTGTCAGCTTCTGATAAGAGGCGTGGGTAGGATTTATGACAAGGGACGTCGAAAAGTTTAATCAGATTACTCGAGTGCCTCTCATCCATTCTTAATAGCTTTGAATCTTTTTCTTTCGGATAAGAGTGCATTTGTCTTTATTTCTTTAACGATTCCTTTCACTTATATCGTATCTTCACAAATATAATGCGATTAATTACTGAAAGATATTTTGAATTTAAATATACTACATAATTTGTATTCGCAATTATAACAAAAATTTATTTCCCTTTATTTTTGAAACTTGTTTATTCTGGCTTAGTGCTTTAGTAAGCGATGCAAATAATCTATATAATACGTATATGAGATAGAGTTATTAATGTTATTTCTAATAGGACTGGCCTGCGTTCAAATTTTTTTTCCGAAGGTTAGGTTTTCCAACGGATTCAGAATAATTTTTTGCAGGCTTAATTTAAGAATATAATTAGTTTTCTTTGGTCAGGTCTAGTTTCTAAGATATGCTCGATTTATATTTTAACGTATATTCCTAAATCGCACTAACATCTAACCGTTTATTATTTCTGTTTTGTCACATCTTGTGATGAGTAACCATACATAACCTATTTTATCCATAAATTCACGTCTATATTTGCATTATAATAGACCTGTTGTAGGGTGACCCTATAGAGGGCACGACAGAAAATTGGGATACAGATCCTAGTGCGAGGGTTAAATAAACAGAATGGAGTGCGTTTCGCCTAAGTAATCAATTCTTAGAGGTTCTGGAACTAGAGAAACGGATGATATAAAAATAACTTTCTCATATACAAAGAAAATATTAATAGAACAAATAAATAAATGACAATAAATAAAATGAGCCTTAAGGTACTAAACAAGGGGGGACGGGCATACAAATGAGTCGACGAGGACGAGAGTCCGAGAGAAGATGTACGGTAAATGTTTTCAGGGAAAGGGAGGGAGAGAATGCAAATGAAGAGGAGACTTGCGTAAAACATAATTGACTGGAGGCTTAGATACGACGAGTAAGTGGAGCGTTGCAAAGTCCTACTTGCAAAATTCCTTCTTCTTTAACTTTGTTGAGAAATGAGCAGGAAAATACTTCAGACGCGACGAAGTCGATACCCGAATGATAGATGCTTGTCCGTGTCTATCGTCTCGTTGGGCGGGAATTCTATCCTTAGGTACAAGCAAGGCCAGGTAGAGATGACGCGGCGCATTCGTAGCTGAAACCGTTGAGAGGTGGGGCACTGTGTAAGAGAATGTACGTGGTTGCTATCCAAGACGGGGCTGTATGGTTCTAATATCTCAAAGCTGTTCCCAAAGTATTTATACTGCCTTAGCAGAAGCGGGTTCACCCCCCCCCCCAAAGGGGAACGGGAAGCTCATTACACTTGGCGCGCTATGGGGCTGGGGGGTTGTTTTGGTGGCGTCAGCCTTGCGCAATGGTCCTTGGTGCCGTAGGTCTTGCGCCGATCAGACGGTGTGACGCCGAGAAAGGGAACCAAACACGGGTTGCACAACTTCGAGTAATTCTCGTTGCTTCCTTGGGGCTGTCTGGGCACTGGGCGTGCAGGTGTATCTTCTCAAGCGGCACAAGTAGACGTTGGGATCGCGGGAGGAGGGTAACCTTCTCTCTCCGATATCTCCTTACCTCCCAAGATGGAGCTTCCGAGAAAGTGACATCAGACTAAAATAGAGTAATTACACGTCTAAATTTTCCATAGGGACACAATTGCTAAAGGGATGGCACCGGGTACTCTGCGCAAAAATAATTCAAATAAAGGGGACTCCGGAAGTGCTTGGTATTCCGGGTCAACATAGTTCTGATAACTAGTCGCTTACATACAAGGATATTAAAAAAAGAGAAGTCTTACAACTCATTGAAAATATATATATAATAATAAAAAATGGCACATATTTTTATAAGAAATTACACAAGATTACAAGAAGTATTTATGTATATATATACAAAAGTATTCCATTTAAAGTTATAATTAATTAATGGGACATTACTCTGGAGTCAAATCCAGAGGATTTCTGCTTAAGCTCTCCGCAAAAACAGTTTTCGGAACCATTAATGTATACAATTTTAAATTGGAATTCTTGGAGAGAGAAACTCTATCTCATGAAGCGACCATTATTCTTCTTAACGTTCTGTAGGTAAGAGAGGGGTTTATGGTCAGTCTCGATAATGAATTCTTTACCTAAGAGAAACACTTTGAATTTGTGGGTGCTCCAAACGATGGCAAGAATTTCTCATTCTATTACCGCATAGTTTTTCTCGCGGTCAAGGAGTTTACGGCTCGCAAACGCGATGACGAAACTTTCGCCATGGTCACCATACTGGACGAGGACACAGCCTATGGCATCGTAACATGCGTCAGTCCGTATACCAGAAAGTTTAATGGGGTCGAGTAATGGGAGGATCGGTACTGAAGCTAACTTCCCTTTAAGTAAGTCAGAGTCAGCGATCCAACGGGGTGTACAGACGAGGCACTTGGGGTTTATTTTTTGAGGAGATCACACAGGAGCGCGGCGATTGAGGCGATGTTTATAATAAAATGTCGTTAGAAGGAGGCGGACGCCATGAATGACCTCAACTCTCTCTTTATTGCAGGCATGGCATTTCGACAATTGCCTTGATTTTTTAAGCTTAGGGAGCCAAGGATCGTTCCATATGTGGAAACTCAAATAATCAATAGTGCCAAAGTCGAAGTGGCACTTGCTGAAGCTAATCGTGAGGTGGCGTTCCCGGAATTGGCGCAGGAGGGCACGAATGGCAGCCAGGTGGTAGTCCCATTCCTAGGTCGCCACGTAAATTTTGTCGAACTAGAAGGTTACGTGGGTGCAATCCATCCAATATTCGCCTCATCATTCGATTATAATTGCTACATGCCGTCATCAACCAGAAAGGGAGTCACCGGAATTGCATCAAGCCCTTGTAAGTTGGAAAGGCTTTGTACCTCTTTTCTTAATAAATAGAATCTGGTAATAAGACTTACACAGATCTAATTCTGTAATGAATTTGGCCTTCTCCAAAATGTGCAAATTCTGATTGACGAGGTGAATTGGTTCGGCGTCGAACACGGTGATGGTGTTTAACTTCCGGAAGTCGATGTACATCCGGTAATAATTGTCTGCCTTCTTCACCATGATGACCGGGTAACACTACTCCAATGGCTCTATAATACCCATCTCCAATAGCTTGTCTACCTACTCATTGAACGCTTTTCATGAGTGAATAGTGAGGGGGTACTGCTTCGAACGTACAGGTCCCTGGGTGCTGCGCCGAATATTATGCTCGAATTGGGTAGCACAACCAGGATTGCCGGAGATTATATCGGTGAATTAGGTGAGTAGTGCTTGTAATTGGGTCTTCTGGGGGATTGGAAGCTGAGGGTTTATGCTCAACTCGGTCGATGGAAATCGATGGTATCTGGCAAGACGTGAAGAGGATATTCCGCGTTTTGTTCCACGCAGGCGACTTGTACCACGACCAAGGGATCAAGAGGGTAGCTGGACTCTAAGGCGGATTCTTCCTCTGAGTCCACAAGTTGATTGGCACAAGGGCATCGATGGTACTTTTTAAGCATGTTTACGTGGAATAGCTTAGTGCCAGACGGGGTTTGGATCAAGTAGTTGACTGAGCCGCGTCTCTGGATCACTGGGAAGGGGCCCTTTCATTGGCTTAGAAGTTTGTTGTTCTCCGTGAGGAATAGTAAAAGGACTTCGTCACCGTGTTTAAATGTTCGTTCTTCGGACTTACAGGCCAAGTTGGTTTTATCCTTGCCCAAGTTTGTCTCGGCGTACTTGTGCACGATCTCCTCTGCACACTTTCCTAACTGCTGTCTTAGGTCTAGGAGAAAAGCGTAGAAGGCTTGGATCTTCTAGTTTAATTTTGAATTGGAGAGGAGCCCATTTAGAATGCTTTGGGGCCCTTTAACATTAAGTCCATAGATAAGCTAAAATGGAGCAAAACCTAAGGTGCGATGGGAATTTCTCGATACGTGAAAAAGGGCTACCGGCAAGAAACGGTGCTTTTCTCGGAAATGTTCGGCGCACACCTTCTACAGGATGAATTTAAGGGAGGTGTTGAGCCTCCCACACATCGCATTACCAGCTGTGTGAAAACGGGTGGTAAAAAGAGGCTTATCATCAGGAGCTCGCCGACGTACTCCATCAGTTGCGACGAGAATTGGCAGGAAGATCAGAGAGGATTTCCTGAGGTAATCTAACGTGGGAGAAGATAAAGATTACTGCTTCCACACAGGAGATATTGTCTATATTATTTAACGGTACGGCCTCGTGGAACCGGGTGTCAAAATCCACTAAAGTTAGCACGTAACTGTGACCTTCAATTGACAGGGGTGTATCGAACTGATGAGATCAATTGTGACACGGGAAAACGCCTCTGAGATTAAAGGTCCTCTCTTCAACGGTGCGGGTCTAACTCGCACTTTGGCGGCAGTCTTTTGCCAGATGTCGCATGACCTGCAGTAGCAAAGGATTTCTTCACCGTCACTGGGCCAATAAAAATAATTGAAGATCTTCTGGCTGGTCATCGTGTGGCAAAAATGACCTGAAAATAGGCTGTAATGGGCAGTGGTTAAAATGTGACCAACGTGTGAACGCGTGACGCACGATACTTGCATCGGGGGTTCACATTTTTCTGAGCACGTACGGTAAAGTAAGCCGTCCCTAACTTGTTAGGAGATCATCTAGTCTCCTTGGGTGGTTTCTTGCTCTTTTGACTGTTCCTTAGCCCACAGAAGTCAGAGGGAATCGCAGTTGTTTGGATTCGTTGCGATGTCTTCAGTGATAACCTCCTTGAATTTTGAAGAACGTGATTTTTCCACGGCGAACTGGTAACTACGGATTGAGCCATGGAGCTGGGAGAGACCTGTGGGCCGAGGCCAATAAGGACAGAGCAGAGTTTAATAGGGGCTACTACTACTCCTGCCCAGCCAGTGAAGTACGCACAATCGATGTACCACTTGACGATGGAGAACCGATTGACGTGCCCCAAAGTATTCGTGCACGTCGGCGAATTTATTATGGTCCCCGGCTACTGGGAAAAGCAGCTTGTCAGACAGCACTATGCAAGGTGCACCCTATATCTTTCACAAGAGCGGAGACACGACAGCTATTAATCGTCTTTTAGTAAACAAGAAGTTTACCTAGTGGCCGCTGGGACATGATGTGCTCGGGGAAGAAGATTCCGAAGGTGTTGACGGAGGAACAGCCGTAGCATAGATTTGGTGTATCTGGTGAAAAGAGTTATTACTTAACTGAGAGTCCTGAGAGTAGTTCGTTTTCACGTGGTCTTCCACACCATAGGCAAAATAAATGATGGATCTCGTTTGAAAAGATGACGTAGGGGGCCTGAAGAGAAAGGTTTTACATCCCGGTATTCGGATGAAAAGAATAGTTTCGGTTTAGACGGCCCAGTTACCTTGGCAAGCTTGTTTCCATTTTGAAGGATGAATTAACCTTTGTTAGGCTTAGGATTCGGGGAAAGGGGGAACGTTTTCTTCTCTTCTTTCGGATAAAGGTTGTAGCTTGATAAATAAATGTAGGCCTCTTGTGTGCATTCCTTGAATGTGAGGCACCATCGGTCTTTGCTGAAAGATGTGAATTCAGCTGGAAGTGCCTCCAACAACTGGACTCTCAGGAAAAAGAAAACAAGGGCATCGTAGTCATACGGGATTTTAGAAGATTCGAGCCAAAGATTGAGGGGACGCTGGAGGGTGTATCCAAACTAGCGATGTGTTTGGCTTGTCTGAAGGCGGGCATGTCAGAATTTAGATCGATAAAAGTCTGAGTCATGTTATATGCATCCAGTAACTCTGAATTAAGGTCGAATAATCAATTGTTGAATCCAAGGTGAGTGATATGAATATATCTTTGAGTTGGGAATTTAGCCAGGGCAAGAATTGAGCCACTCCATCTGCATCGATGTCCCAATGGTCGATTTCAAAGATTTTCTCGAAGTAGATTGAGAAGGCTCCGAAATCCTCGCCTTCCTTGAAAACCGGAAGCTTAACGAACGCGGTATGGGGAGCTTTAGACCTCGAGCTGATGTACAGCTTTGGACCTCGAGCTAATGGACAGCGTCACGTTCCTGGTCCTACTCATTTCAAGTTCATTGTAGGAGGATAGCATAATGCTCCCACGTTTTGCCCACCTCCCTTCCGGGCGGGCCGCTTATCAACCCTTGCCCTTCCGGCATAATATCTGGAAGAAACCATTGGTCATTTCAGCTAACCACCGAGTTCCTTCCCGGACTGTTTATCGATAAATGGGAGCCCATCTTCACTTCCGATAGTTGCCGGAAGTTTATAAAGGACGAAATGAAGTAGCTTGACATATAATCTACTTCCGGCATCCTGAGAACCTCTCCCGAGTTTCGAGTATAAAGATGAATTCATTAAACCCTCAGGAGTAGTGCTTGCACAGGGTCTGGCGGGGCAAGAATTGCAAACTATCGGTGTAGTGGTAATTCGTCGAAGCATAAAGTCTTCAGAGAGAAGATCGGTCCCAGTAAGGGAGGCTCTTAAACCCGTTGGTCTGCAAGGCAGTGCAGACCCAAGCTCGTACTCAAGTGTCGGAGCAGAAGCCACAAACAGCCTCACTCTGCTTCCCTAAGCAAGTAGTAGAGATTGTACAGCGTCTGGCGGGACAGGAATTGCCATCTATCGGTGTAGTGGTAATTCGTCGAAGCATCAAGTCTTCAGAGGGAGATTGGTCCCAGTTATGGAGGCTCCTTACCCCGTTGGTCAGCAAGTCAGTGCGGACCCAAGATCGTACTTACTTGTAAGAGCCGAAGCTACAAACAGACTCACTCTGGTTCCCTAAGCAAGAAAACTACATCTCGGCTTTTTCCGTGACCCTACGCGTCGATAGGTCACTTCGCCCCCCACCCCTACAGAGGCACCCAAGATTCCTCGGAGTTCACGAGCGTGGAGCCCTCTGTAACAACAAGCTCACGTCACCGCCTTCTTCCAGCAAGAATCGTGAGGGAATTGTGGGATCAGGTCGGTCCCTGTAAAACCTACCTCATCGTCTCCACCCCTTACCTCACCACCTCACTCACCAGCGCTACCAGAACATCAAGTTCCAAGGAAACTCTTCCCTTTCACATTCTCCGACTTCACTGCGAAGCTTACCAGCATTACAAGTGTATAGAGATTTGTATGGTGAATAGTAATTTTCAAGCCAACTGAGATGTCCGAGATTCACTTATTAATTTATCTCTCAAAGCACATTATTTGTTATATATATTTTCTTGTTTATTGTTCATTCAAACTTTATTTTCATATTGTTCTGTATCTAACTTCCTTTGGGTCACTTGCTGGCAAAGTTCATTCCAATCCCTCCGTAGCCAACCTCTAATAACTATGAGTTAATAAAGCCATTCAGGACTCAGTCCGAACGGAGTATAAGGAGTAGTACGACGACTCCTCCGCATTCGGGATAATAGGATATATATATATATATATATATATATATATATATATATATATATATATAAGAGTCGGGGAAATCTCTAACCACCTCTCGGCCTATTCATCGACATTAATGAAGACGGATTCTTTCCCTTTCTTCCCACTCTTATCTTCTGTCTCCTCGTTCTTTTTTTTCTCTTTTTTATTATCGTTCCGTCTCTTCTTTTTTTTCTCTTTGTCTTCGCTCTTCTCTTTCAGTCCTTTCCTCCTGTTGGATATAAGCTAAGATGTCCTTACCGCTGAGCGCAAGCCACTTGTTTGCAACTTAAATGTGTTAAGTAATGAGAACATTTAATCGCATTTAAGAACTTTCAGGAAAGCACCAGAAAAAGGATAAGAACTATTTAGTTCCACAGGGGAAGTGCTGGTAGGATTTGGCGGACCGACGATTATTAAGTTAAAAACAAAACAAACACAGTGATAATTATTTTGCACAGCGCGAATTATTAATTATACTCAGAATATTCACTTCGGAATTTATCGAGACCCTCTTTTGCCTAATGCGCACGAAGAAAACGACAAACACAATACAAAAAAACAAGAAATAAAATTATCTCCTTTACAATACGGTAGATGTTTTATCAGGCCTGGAAAAGGTTAAAGTTTCACATGGTTACAAAATTGAATACAAAATACGTACACAAAAGGAAAATGTGGAAATGGGTAGAGTCTTTTTTTACAGTTTCTAAAACCAGAACCTTTAATATACAAGAATAACACCATTTGAATCTGTCACAAGTCTAAAAGAAATGAGATCAGTTATTGCGGGTGACCGTAAAAACTTTACACCAGAATATAATATAGATGTCCTAGGGTGACCCTATAGAGGGCACGTCACAAATTTGGAATACAGATCCCAAAGCGATGGTTAAATAAAGAAAATCGAGTGTGGTTGGCCTAAATAATCAATTCTTAGAGATTTGGAGATTAGAGAAATGGATGGTAGAAAAATAACTTCACTATATACAAATAAAATTTTAATAGCACAAATAAGTAAATGACAATAAATAAAATAAGACCCTGTTCACCAAACAGGGGGAGATACAAATAATTCGACGGATAAGAGAGTCCGAGAGAGGATGCAAGGTGATTGCTTCCAGGGGAAGGGAGGGAGAGAGTACAAATAAAGGGGAGACTCGCGTACAGCCTAATTAACTGGAAGTTTGGATATGACGAGTAAATGGTCCACTGCAAAGTTCCACTTGCAAAATTCCTTCTTCATTAACTTCGCTGAGAAATAAGCGAGTGAATACTTCAGACGAGACGAAGTCTAAACCCGATTGATAGATGCCTAGCCATGTCTCTCGTCTGTTGGGCGAGAATTCTAGCATTAGGTACAAGCAAGTTCAGGTAGAGATGACGCGTCACGTTCGTAGCTGGAAGCCGTTGTGAGGCGGGCCAGGGCTTACGAGACTGTACGTGGCTGCTATCCAAGACGCGGCTGTATGATACTAATTTTCCAAATCTTTTCTTTTCTCGAAGTATTTATACTGCTTCGGCATAAGGGGGACGGGCATCTCATTACACTTGGCGCGCTAGATGAGGTGGATAGTCTCAGCGGCCTCACAGCCTTGCGCAAAGGTCTTTGGTGCCGTAGCTCTGGTGCCGATTAGACGGTGTGACGAAGAGAAAGGGAACACATCATGGGTCGCACAACCACGCGTAATTCTCGCTGCTCCCTTGAGGCTGTCTGGACGTGCAAGTGTATCTTCTCAGGCGCGACATGTAGACGACGGGTTCTAGGGGGAGGAGCTCCGTCTCTCTCTGACAGAACTATACTTGTAAGAATCATCAGAATAGGGTTTGTTACATCTGCGAACATGTCACTCTTCCAGACCATCAAGAAAAAATCACCGAGTTTTGAAAAAGGCCTATCATGCTTACTCTTTAGCAAAACTAGGGGACTAGAAGCAGCTATTTGTCCCGCCATATTTGCTATAAAACATGTGTGGAAATTTACGGGATTGGAGTATTAAGAAATGGAAGAATATGCCATTTTGTGACCCAATGGTGTGAAGAGAAGGCAAAAATAATGTCACCGACTGATACTTCTGCATGGAAAATATAAAGGCATTAATCACAAAAACAAGCACCATCTTCAATGCTCCAATGTTCCTTCTGCTATAAAACCAATCTCACATGGCCTTGATCTTTCTGTTCCTGAGGCTGATTTTACTATTGGTACTAGGTCTGATTCCGAGGCTAGTGTCATTACAAATATACAGCTGAGTTTTATGCATACAAGCCAGAAAAGGGCTGCCAATTAGTACCATTTACACAAGCTAAACTTAACAACCTGGCACTCGAGCTAAACCTCTTCAAAGAATCTGCTCAGCTATTGTGTCTGCGTCTTCGAGAGAAATGGATATTGGTACCAGGGATAACATTCTATTGGTATCGGGATCGTGAAAAAGAAATTAGGAAATTTTGCAGGTTTGATGAAGCCTCTTTCCTGTTCTACTATTAAAGCATTGCTGACCTGCACAACTTAATGTGCCAGAAGTATGATGCTATGGATTGGAGCTTTTCATTGATTCGCTTAACAGAAGTTTCAAGGAAATAGGTTTTCATCAATCCCAGTTGGACGCTCAGCTGCAATGAAAGCAACGGCGACAGCATCGGTCATCTGATGTCTGCTCTTAACAACCAGGAAAAAAATGGACGATCTGTGGAGATCGTCAATTGATTGGACTTATCCTAGTCCTTCAAGGTGGGTGCACAAAGTATTCATGCTTTATGTGTTTGTGGACCAGTCGGGCTGAAGATAAGAATTATGTCAGACAAGAGCGGCCGACAAGACAAGGATTAAAACCAGGTTCACACAAAGGTTAGTCTCGTTGAACCAAGCAAGCTATTGCTCGTATACGTATAGCACTCACACACACCTTTAATCTCTGCATCAAAAAGGGCGTGTGACCCAAACTCTGGAAGAAAGCCACCTTCACGCCACTGAAGAAGAAGCCCAAGGTCATCCAACTAGACGATCTTCAACCAGTTTAGTTTGACTCAAGACTTCGTAAAACTTCTAGAAGGTTTCGTTGCTGGCTGGTTTCTCGAAGACAACACCAGGAATCGACCGAGATCAGTACAGAAACTGCCATGGTAGTTGTTCCAACACTCACTACCTTGTCAAACTACTCGACAGCGTTCTCTAAGGTATTAATCAACCTCATCATATTGCCGTAATAACTATACTGGGTCTTACTAAAGTCTTTGATTTTGTCGATCATGGATTTGCAGTTCAAGAGTTGTTTTTATTGGGGTGCCGTCCATCTTTACTTAAGATAATATCCAACTTTTTAACTAATCGTCAACATAGAGTAAGATATATATGTAGAAGCTTTGTCTGAATTACAAAATATAAATTGTGGGGTTCCTCAATTAACAAAATTAGGGCCCATAGTATTCATTGTTTTAATAAAAAACTTGGCACGGAACAACGACATTTACTTGGAGTTTGTAGACGCCCTTACCTTGGATGAAATTGTAAATATCAAGAACGGCAACTATACAATGTAAAGTACACTCGATTATCTCTTCAATGAGTTCGAATAAAATCTCAATTGTACATAAGTGTAAACTATTAGGAATTTATATCAACAACACCATAAATTGGAAAAGGTACGCTGAATATCTAATTAAAGAGACAAAAAAATGTCTATTTATCATCTATAGGGCCAAAAAATTTAAATTCAGGCTGGAGAAGACTTTACACTCTATACTTGGTTAATTCGTACCAGTTTAGAGTACGCTGTGCTCATATGTCACTCAGTACTAACGGTCCAGCAGAAACTCTGTATTGAGCGAATACAAAAGAGAGTTTTCCGTATCATCTTTGGTGATCATTATACGGATTATGAAACAGGGCTTGGTATTCTTGAGTTTCGATACTTCCTGTGATAAGTTTACCAGGGGTATCTTGGAGTCCGAACGCCATAGGAACCTGCTCCCACCATATCTACATCAAGTACACCATCAGCATACCAGGAGGGGTCCAAGAACTCTCAGATCTATTAGGGGCAGAAAAACACGGTACCACAACTCTACAATTCCTTACTTATGACATTGTACACCGTGACGATATGACTCAGGAATATGTGATGGTAAATAACTGTATAAACTTTATTTTCAAACTTTATTATTTCAAAATATTAGTATTGATTATAATTATGTACAAATATTAATAATATATAAGTTTAATTTTGTTAAACAGGTCACAGTGTTCCAAAATATTATAATGTTTTTGTAACTCTCTGGAAATAACCATTTATTATTATTATTATTAGAGACCATGAAAATAGCGCATGCCAGTGGACGTAATTTAGTAAGATTTGTGGCTCATTAAGATAGAAGGTTGATATTTACATGATAAATAGAGAAATGATTTCTTCTTCTTTATATAATTCTAAGTAAGATAACCACTCGATTTTAAAGTATGAAAGCTGACTCCAGAGGATGACGCTACCGCAATTCCCCTCAACTTAGGAAAGTAAAAAAAGGGTTCGGCCTCGTTTCAAGAACGAAAAACCTTACTCCTGACAATTCCTCGAGGGTAAATAGGTGCGTCCTGGCAACCTCTCTGAGGAAAAGGCAGCGAAGTACTTAAATTAGAAGTGAACCCTTGTGCGAGTGTCACCGAGCCACAAAGAAATCCAAAAGAAGCCAGTGGTGTAAATTGTGCTTTTGCTGTTCGTTGTGTTGTTCGAATTTTCTCTTTTCCTCTAGAAAAGGAAAAGGAAAAAAGACAGTAGAGCACACAACCCATAAATTTTAAAAATATAAAATAGGGATTACATTGAACTTTCTTGTTTTCATCCGTCGAATATAAGTAATGACGTCATGGTTATCTATTTTTTCAACAGAACTGCTGGGATATTAATAGCCAACTGAGAATCTATTCTCAATAAGGTAAAGCAATCTTCTCAAAGTGAATTGAGGCGTAAATCTGTACAGCAATGAGATTCGGCAAAAGATCACGTTTTTATATCAATGGTATTTTGTATATCACTCACACTCTTTATATCAATGGTTTTCTGGACATGAATAGTATTCTGTATATCAATTATAAGTGATATAATGAATCTCATTGTATTCCAAAATCTAATTGTTATGTTCAATGGCATTAAGACTTATTAATGACATTTAGTATATCAATGGTATTCTGTATATTATTGACATTATATAAATAAGATTCTGTATATGAATCTCATTTAGTCTATCAATGACATTCTGCATATCCATGGCAATCAATTTTGTAAAGGAAATCTGTAGATCAAGAGCATTATGTTTAAAAATTATAAACATGACATTATGTCAATAACTAACATTCTATTTATCAATGGCATTCAGCATATAAATTACATTCTGTATCTCAATGGCATTATTCATATCTATGGTATTCTCTATATCAATTAATTTCTGTATATCAAAGAAATTTTGTATATTGATGTTATTCTACGTAAATATCAAAAGGAAATCTTTATATCAGTGGCATTCTGTATAATAAATTCATTTTGTATATCAATGGTGTTCTGTATATGAGTGATATTCTGTTTATCAATGACAATCTCTCTCATCTTCTTTCTTATATTTATCATGTGTGCAAATATCTCTCATCAGTCTTGGATCAGCGGTGGGCATTTATGAGTGTTTGAAAACTTCTTTAACGACTGTTATTGAATGCACTTGTGGAATATCTGCTGCGTGTGGGAAGGTGGTGACCTGAATGATGGGACGCGTTTTCTCCTGGGGAAGAGGGCTTTCAGTTTGTAAACATTTCAATTTCAATTCACTCTGTATCTAAGAAGTAATCTTAATATCACAAAACTGAAATCGCCTATCTGGTTCGTCCTCGATCAATTGCTGATGTAGTTGCAATTTAAATTGGTGCGAATTCGCCAAATACAAGATACAATAGACGCTAACTTTGCTGCCGTTATTTACAGCACACATTCGAGGCAGCAAAACAACCCAATCGAGAACTACATATGGCTAAGCTCGCAAAAGACTTAGATTGTCCTGAACGTCGTTTTTCGCACATAATTCCTGGCTTCTTGAATTTAGTTATCATTCGTCCTTTAGTGGTGTCAGAAATTGGGTTTATATAAGGATATCGAATTAAACTCGTCTTCTATTTCTATGATGCCTCGCGTAGTTCACAGTAGGATGATCTCAATGCCTTCTCATTTGGTCATCATCTCTGGGCAGCTTTATTACAAACCCTGCAAAAGAAAACATAATTAACTTTTCCCCTATTGTCCGAAATTTGAGGAATATATTGAAGATTTAAACCATTTACTTAATTGTGAAAATATATTTGATGGTTTAATGAAAGCTCAGACTAAATATTCTCATCGTAAATTTTTGGTATGCATAATTATATCTTTAATTTTGTTTGCCAGTTTTATTTAAACTTTTTCAACACAGTAACGATAATTTATGTCCTGTTAAATACTAACAAATTGTTTATTTAATCCAAGGAGGGTTTTACAAATGTAGCTAAATCTGCATTTGTATAGCAAGGCTATAAAAAAAACATTAAACCCCCAAATTTCTCGGCATACTTTGTCAAGCTAAAAGAAATACTTAAAAAATTATAAAAAAAATCTTTTCTGAATAAGACATTAAATACTGTCAATAAAAATATGCATGCATAGACCCCAAACAATGTAACTGTGAGTAATTTTGGAACGTTATGCAACAAAATGTTCCATTTGTAAAACAGGTTTACCGTAGATTTTCTGGCTTACTATTAATTTTATATTTTTAGAAATTTTCTTTTATAAAACATTTTAACTATGGATTATTATTTTAAAATTTTAGTTAAAATAATCTTATATGAATAACAATTTTAAATACATATAATATAAAAAATATATATAAATATTATAAATAACAATTAGGATTGCAAGGTGACATATAAATATTTTTTATACAGATATAGGGACAAAAAAGGGGCCAGCAATTGCAGAGGTACTGGAATTAATCCCAAACTTTTCTGATTCCTGTCGAAATTGTTGCTCTTTTCACCTACCCCAGATTATGCGGGAGATCAAAAGAGTGATATTAAAGATATTAGTGAAGATAAAAGAGAATAATATGAATCCAGAGGAGAACTTGAAGTTGAAGACGACTGATTCACCCGTTGATGTACAAGTACATCTAAAGAAAGGACGCCAAGATTTATATATGGGGTGGGAAAAGCATGATGATTTTTCAGAAACTATATAAGTTTCTGAAACTTGAAAGAAATTTACCCTTTGAAACTTGGAAAAGAATATCAACTTCATCTTAAATTATATGTTAATCAGGAATCAGGACAAAAATAATCAAGGATTTGAAGATTCTGTACAGGTTATAGAGAATTGTATTCAAAATATCTCATATTGAGGTTACCGACATGTGCCCCATTAAATGGATACTGGGTATCTCAGACTGATTAGGTTTGGACTTCGATTTTCAATACACTGTATAGATAAGTTGTAGGATATAAAAAAAATACCAATTGCTTTGCTGATAATTCAAGAAATGTATATAATAAAATAAAACAATTTTCCACATTATATGGCACAATTAATAAAATCCTTGTTGATTTCAGTCTCTTCCACAACTTATTGAGTATTGACGAACAATTTAAGCATACCATGGATGTAATAGTGGCAAAATATTCAGTACAAGAAATCCATTACTCTCTCTCCCTCTCTCTTCCCCCCCCCTCTCTATCTCAGTCTGTCTTTAACATATGTTAATGGAATTTACAATTTATAGTAGTATAATAATTAGAAAAGTAAAATAGTGAACAGGAAACACTTTGTACGCAAAATAGTGAAATTTGACAACGCCAAAGTTTACAACACATTCATAATGCATGGTTCAGTACCTAGTTGCATAACCATTGGTGTTAAAAATAACTTAAAAGCTCTTTGAATCCTTTCTTACAATCAGTGTGAATGTGATCGAGCAACTTTGTTCAATCCTTCCGAAACATGTTTTTTTTCACCAAGATAAGTTACGCGGATCTCGCCTCTGCAAAATGAGTTTCACTTCCCCTCAACAGATTTTCGTTGTGATTCAGGTCAGGAAATTGACTTGTCCATTCCCCTCAAAATAGTTTACCTGTATGAAGCCAATTTTTAGTATGTTTTGTTGTATGCTTGGGGTAATTGTCTTAAAGAAATGCCCATCCTTGTTTCAAGTTCTGAGAGCCGATGCTAGATACAAAATTTCTTGCCAAAATTCCGCTGCAAATTTGGCCGTTCATTCTTCCTTCGACTACCTCCATTCTTCCAACCTTATGATCAAACACAACTACATATCATGAGAGATCGGATTCTTTAGCGCGTAAGCTTCACACTTTTTACTCCAATTCCTGTTAATTGAGTTTTGACTGAAATTACTATTTTCGTTTCATCTGACGAAAAAATTTGTTCCATAAGCGTTGCGGGTTTATTTAAATGTTCGTTTGAAAACTCTAAGCGAGCTTTACAATTATTTTTTTAAGGAGTGGGGTCTTTCTTGGAGTACGAACGAAAAATATCGTACGAGGCAGTGTTCTACTTATTGCATCCTTTCTAACTTCACCTGCACTTGATTTCATATGTTCTTGCAACTCTCTCAGAGTAGCCTATAGTTTATCACGTACTGTTGTAGCAAGTTTTCGAACTGTCGATTTTGTTAAAATTCGAGGGATAGCTGAGCGATCCATATGATGAATTGAATTATTAGACTTGTAGTTGCATATTATGGAACAAAATGTTTTCAGAGGTACATAAAGTTGTACATAGATCTTTCTCTACCCAAGGCTACTTTTATGAAGGGTTACAATGCGTTCAAAAAAATGTTGACTAATTTATTTGTTTTTCTGTCCATGATAAAAATTTTGACGCTACGACTATCTTTAAAGAACGACGTCGTAGCCTTACCGCTCATGTAGTTTAGAATATTCTAAATATTCAGAAGCAAAAGAGGATTATATTTTAATAAACATTTTTCAGACGAAACTATTCCTATGTATTGTCATTCTAAAGTTTTTTCTGTTCAACATTTTTCTTTTCTGATCATTACATCGTATTTATTACATAAAGTGCCACATGCGTTTTAAACTTTTTCGGTCAACAGTATATATATATATATATATATATATATATATATATATATATATATATATATACATATATATATATATACATATATATATATATATATATATATATATATATATATATATATATATATATATATATATATATATATATATATATATATATACATCAAAAGGAAGCCAATGATGAAAAATAATCCAAGCGTTTTTTCTGAATCCATTAATTCCAAGTAAATGCACGTTTCGTGTTTGTGCGCTCATCTTCTCGTTTCTAGGAATATATGACAGATATGGTGGATTGTAATAACTGTAGAAATTAGCACAAATACTTAATTTACTCTATAGATAATTAAACGTTATAAATAAATAATTATTACAAGAGTTGTTGATATACGAGCACTAAGGTATTCATAACTAAGGGAAGAACAATCCTTAACACAAAGCGAAGAATTGTTTTACTGATGATTATTTGACCAATAATAAGGACTATGATTTTATAGGTTGTGTTTTTGACAGAACATGAAGAGGAACAGACGAAATATCAGAATTCAAAGATGGTTTTAAGATTTTAATATACGAGTATGTATTGATTTTTGCAATCTTGAGATTGATGGGACATTTATTGCTGTCTATAATTTTAAAGTTTTCTATTTTTACTGACGCCTTCCATTTATTATGTGCGAATGTCAAGTATAAAAATAACACAAATTCAAATCTACAAATTAAAACTGCAAAGTTTGTTCTCGTTGTTAAGTTTTCTCGTGCCAAATGGGAAAACAGTCACACAACGATCCCGCTTCATTTATCATCAAGAACTATGTGTACAAGAGAGAACTAAGGAAAGGGCAAAGAGACTAATTTGAATGAAATTGCATGTGAAATAGATACAAAAGTAATTTCCATTTTATTAGTAGTGATGCTAAAGCAAATTTTAGCTTTTTGATGCGCAAAGTGTATATTTTTTTGTAGTAAACGAATGGTTAATTTACTTAATTATTTCTCAAGTACTACTTTTATGCAAAATTTGAAAGACTGTCGAAAGGTTGGATGGTTTAAGTTAGTTAAAAGAGCATTAGAGAAAGGGGAGTAATAGAGGAAAATATTGGATGTGTTATGCATAATAGGTGTCCATGTAGTGTATGTGATGGCCGTACTTTAGTCTTCGACATATGGAAAAGAAGCTACAGTCTATAGCATCCAATAGTAATGAAGGACTAATTTCCGATTAGGTAAGGAAGAGGATTTTCTGCTATCGCTTGAACATAGACGCCTTCACAGATAATTGAATGAATCGTTCAATTTTATCATTGGTTGGGCCAATATTAACATTGGTTCGGTTTTTAATGAGCTGTAAAGAGCACGAGAACTAATTGTAATAAATTGAAATTGAATCTTTGTTAATAACCCTAAAGAAGGACCTTATTTGCAATAAACTTCTTACTTTTGACTATTTTTTCATCTATTCTCATGTATAACTAAAGAAGCATCAATTTAAACTCGATATTCGAGTACTCACAAAGGAGGTAATCAACAAATGCTGAGAGAGGGAAGAAATGAAAGGCCGGTGTTTTATGACATCGCCCGCATCAAGTTCAGCAGTCTTGGATTAACAAGTTTTCTTTGAGAGAATTTAGTTGATTCAAAGTGATTTTTTAACCCAATCAACATTGATGTCCTTTATTACTTAAGATTCTATAAAAATGTATTTAATGAAAGTCATTCCATTAAATAAAGGACATATAAATATGTAGCATAATAATAAAAAATATAAAACTATCGAAATTATAACGGTGGAAACAAGATATTCATAAAAGATGTAGAAAAGTATTCACCACTTGAAAAGAGAAATAAAGTTAATATTTTGTGGATTGTTCAGTGTTAGCCAAAACACCTTACAAACGTCTCTTGTAGAATGAAACAAGCTTTTTGGTATAAGTCAGCTAATATTTTTCCCCCTTGCTTCACCATATACTGGTTTTAAAATCGTAAGATTGGAAGGCTGCCTTTCTTCAATGTGATTTTTTAACTTTTTCTAAAGATGTTCTTTTAGAATTAGGTCAGGTGACTGGCTAGACCACTTAAAAACATTAATACGATGCCTTTTGAGTCACTTAATGGCTTGCCTTGACTTAAGTATAGTAGCTACTGAGATGCATGTTTAAAATTTTGCAGTATTGCTGTGATTTAATCGTTCCTTCTATGGTTTGAATTTATCCTGTACCTGCCAATAAAACGCACCCCCAAACTATTAGGCTACCTACCTTATGCTTCACGGGTAGTACTTACTGGATAATTCTATTTTTATTTAATGAGATTAAAGAATTTTGTTGAAATCGTGTTCCTCTTTGTTTAACATCTCTCTGTCAAACATTTCGCGAGCCTTAACATGCTTCTTCGTCAGTAGCGGAACCCTTCGCGCCCGGTACTTAAGGGTCCTTTTCTTCGTAATGTCTTACACACTGTCTGCCGGTTGGCGCCAGTTCTTCAGCCAATTCTTTACTTGCTGTTATGGAAGCTTTTTTCACCATTATTACTAATTTGGAGCACTCACGAGGCGTTTTTGGCTTTGAAGTACTTGCTCTTGGGTTCCTACCTACGGTTCCTTCCTTAGGCAACTTCTGAATGACTAGTGCACAGAGATTATAGGCATATGAGTGTTCAAAATGCATACTATAACCTTTGTCAGCCACGTACTCTCTTACATTAACGCTTTTAACGTGAATAAAATGTTCTTTAACATATGGCATAATGAAAGACATGTTTACCCATTGCCCTCTTTGTGGAAGACTGAATGCTGAGCTCCCCATGATACTGACGATGCACAAACAGTAGGGAAGAGAGTGGGAAAAGCACCCTTTTTTAGTGCACCAAAAATTACTAATTTTTCAATATAATGTGTTTTTCTGTTATTAAACCCCTTGAAACCCCCTGAAAATGACTTCAAGATACAATAAAGACTAGGACCGCTCACCCTAATCATCTCCATTGGTGTCTACCCCTTGCATCTTCCTGTCACTGATATGGAAACTTTTCATTATTTTCCACTATTTATTGGTATGAGATTGTGGTGGCTAATAAAATGAACTTAATGGTTTTAGTTAAATAAATCTAACACAATTGCACAGACCTACACGAAGAAAAACATATTATGTTTATTACCTACTTCAGCCTCAGACGCAATCACAGCAGTAACATAAGTAGTGGCTCGGGCGGACAGGTTGTCGGCAGCTGTGACACCTAAAGCGTGTCTTTTTGCCCGCCTTTGACTGACACTTACTGCACCGTACCATGGGTTCCCTCATCTTAGCTGCCGATGGTCCTTCACACGCAGATATGCCTGAGGGGAGATTAAGGGAGCACACCTGTCTGACGACCAGCTTCACTTGTCGCTGCTGTGTTAGGGTGTTGAGTCGTTCCTCAGCTGATAGCCTGATGAGTTGCAGGGGAAATTTGTTCATGTACTTCCGTCTCTGCATGGCGTTTCTTTCTACCCTGGCACTGTAGCTCTGGTAAATGATCCACGACTTTATGACACTCGCATTTAGCATCCCAAAGAACACACACAATGGCCACCTATTTGTCTTTCTGCTGCAGTTACAAGTTGCACACATCTGGCCAAACGGTTCGACCCCTACTTTTGTTGCATTATAGAAGTCAATGATGTCAGGCTTCCCCCTTACATTATTTACTGATGCCTTTGTGTACATACTTGACAGTAGGAGCACATTCCTCTTGCTTGTCTGTGTCCTGGGGATATATAAATCGAGTGTCATATCTTTAGTAAACAGGAATGCTGAGCTTCCAGGTGTGCAGGCGTCTCTCTGAATCATTAGTTCAGGGATTTCTGCCTTGTTCGCCCTCACTGTCCCCACCACTGACAGCACTTTACTAAGCATGTCGTGTATGAGGGGCACAGAGAAGAACCAGTTGTCGGAGAAGTTTTTGTTGGTTTGGTGGTAGAGGGATGTGAAGTCTTTGGTAAACACGTGGCCAAGTTGCAGTCCATGTCTTGCTGTTGTGCCCTGTTCACCATTACAATTTTTAGCCCATATTTTACTGGCTGATCTAGGATATACAAAGAGGGGGTTCAATAGGTTTTGCAATTCGGATATAAGGAAACGAGATATGAGGAAAAGTGTTTTATTAGTTTTCAATATAACTACCCTCGACTTCAATGCACTTGCGCCACTTGTCCCTGAGGCTTCGAATTCCCGACAACCAGAAATCTCCCGACTGCTGTTCAATCCACTCTTGGATGGCGAGCTGGACCTCTTCATTGTCCCCAAATCGGCGTCCACGCAGTTCAACTTTGAGCTGGCGGAATAAAAAGTAGTCGCTAGGGGCCAGATCTGGACTGTAGGGGGGATGGTTGAGCTCCTCAAATACTCACTCGCGCAGGGCAGCTTGTGCAACTCTGGCCTCGTGGAATTTGAAGACGTTGAAGTCGATCATGGGGCGTGAGGTTTGTAGGGACCTAACAGGCAGACAACTTGGTCATGGCAAAATTGTCGTGGATGATGCTGATAACACTTCCAAGTGATATTCTAAGTTCTCGCTCGATTTCTTCGACCTTCATCCGTAGATTTTCGAGGATCATCCTCTCCACATGGGCCACCTTGTTCTCGTTGGTCGCGTATGATGGGCTTCCTGGACGGGACTTATCTTCAAGGGACTCACGACCATGGCGGGACTCCCTATTCCAACGAGCAATAGTGGCATAGGAAGGGGCGGTGTCGTTGTACACTACAACCATGAGTTCATGAAATCTTTTTGCATTCTTGACTTCCTTGGTCAAAAATTTATCACTCCGCGGTGCTCAACCTTCTCTATTGTTGAAAGATTTGTGACTGACGATCTGCGATCAGCTACTGCTTCTTAAATAGACGAGGCCGGAGCGTGCGGCTGCACGTCCTGACTTACCATTACTTGTCCTAACACCCCCTCAAACAGCCATCCCCTTCCTCTGTTTTGTCTTACCGATTCGCAAAATTTATTGACCGCCCCTCGTACATCCTAAAAGGGCACTTACATGCTAGCTATTGCTTATCTGCTGTTAGTTTTTTGTGAGGTGTGTAGTTGTCCTCACAACAGACCATAAACATGTCCCACAAAGCCCTGACTGGGGTGAATTTGTCAGTGGCTGGCCTCTGCTCCCGTGTGACTATGTCGTCACACCTAAGGCAGTATAGCAGAAAGAAAAAGCGCACCTCAGACATTGCTACCTTGTAGAAAGAAGCCCGTACCACAGGGCATGAAACTGCTTAGTATTTAGGTGGTTATCTTTTCTGTAACCACTGAATATAAGGACACCTAGCAGAGAACGTATCTCGGCTGCTGTTGTTTGCTGTACAGTCGCTTTCTATCTCTTGTACCTCCTGGCAAAAATATAAATCTTCTTGTTGGTGAACTTCACAATCTGATTCACTATGGCGTCAGTCATAAACAGATGAAAACACTCTTCAGGTGTGGTGGCAGTAGCAGCTGATTATTTGGGACATGGCCTAATTGATGTCACAAAATATTTACGGCTGCTGTCCTAGTTGCTGCATTTACCTGAAGCCTTGTGTGCCATACATAGCCTGAGCGCTTATTGACTGTTGCAGCAAGACCAGCAGCACCATGCGTGGCAGCAGGAGCAGCAGCAGCAAGGGTGACAGCACGAATAGCAGCAGCAGAATAGAGGTCGTCAGGGTCATGAGAGCCTGATGACACCGCAAATTTCTGTACATGAACAGCAGCAGAGTTGCAGGATGGGCCAGTAGTATGATTATCCGCTGTATAGATGTGGGTAGGGGGCGAAGGAGGGGGGGGAGACGCTTAGGCGTCTTTTTCTTCCCACCCTCCGCTTTTGTTTGCTTGCGTCGACGAGGAAACTCTCCTCCTGATACACTGTCTGAAATTTCAGCCATTTCATGGGCTCTGAAACATATTCTTTATCATTCTCACTGTCCTAAAGTACATCAGTTTCAACACATTTATTATCGTTGTCACTATATAGAGTAAAGCGAATTTCACCAACCTCCAGCCCACTCAGGTTTTGTTCTTTCACCAATTCAGGCACAAGTTGGCACTATTAATCACCCGAAATAAGAATTACAGCCTGAAAAGAGAGAGAGAGATTTATCATTACACCATCGCTCCTCTTTGTACGCTATTACCAGTGAACTCGGGTACAGGTTGCCCAGTATTTTTTTACTATAATTAACACTGATCTAGGGTAAACGGTAGCCAAACGGAGGTCTAGCGGGAAATCCAAGCAGGGGAGTGGACCGACATGGCGTCACTCTATGAGTACGTTCGCTAGACTGAAGCTACACACACTCCCAGCATCCTGCCTTGGAAAGGAGGGGGAGAAATGTGCATGACCGCACTTGCCTCCGGCAAACTATACCTATGTTCAGTGCTCCAGGGTTTAAACTCTCAAAGGGCAATAATGAGGCAAAATTTATTCAATTTGTTAAAGTCATACAATTTTCTAGAGCTTTACGAATGATTATTTGACCCACTGTATATATATATATATATATATATATATATATATATATATATATATATATATATATATATATATATATTACAATATAGTACAAGAAAGAGAAATTTGACGCGAATGAGCAATGAGACAAGAAACAGGAGTTTTTTAGAGGTAGGAGAAAGGGACATTAGAAGAAGACTAGAATCATAGAGAGCAGAGGGCGGCACAATGAAGGCAATCCTTTACCGAGAAGACAGAGATAACGCCAGGAGAAAAAAGTTTGAAATTCCTGGTCGGGACTCGAACCCGGGTCTGCTGATTGCCGGTCAGATGCTCTACGGCTGAGCTACCAGGCACAGTGACTGTACTTCACCCAAAGCGTTACCCTATAAAACCCAATATCTCTCTAAGCTAGGAACCTCCAAGCAATTTTTATACCACAACTTCTTACCCGCTCACAATTTAAAGGCTCATCTACAAGTCACATACAAAGAAGAAGGAGCAAATGCAAGTTCTGCGGGTGAAAACAACCACTACAAGGCTTTCGCTATATTTATTTTCTGCCTTTCAAAACAATTTTGAAGACAGAAATAAAGGTGCAGAATCCTTGCATTGCAGACTATATTACAATATAGTACAAGAATGAGAAATTGGACGCAAAAGAGCAATGAGACAAGAAACAGGAGTTTTTTAGAGGCAAGAGAAAGGGACATTAGAAGAAGACTAGAATCATAGAGAGCAGAGGGCGGCTTTGGGCGAAGTAGAGTCACTGTGCCTGGTAGCTCAGCGGTAGAGCATCTGACCGGCAATCAGCAGACCCGAGTTCGAGTTCCGGCCAGGAACTTCAAACTTTTTTCCCCTGGCGTTATCTCTGTCTTCTCGGTAAAGGATTGCCTTCATTGTGCCGCCCTCTGCTCTCTATGATTCTAGTCTTCTTCTAATGTCCCTTTCTCTTACCTCTAAAAAACTCCTGTTTCTTGTCTCATTGCTCATTCGCGTCCAATTTCTCTTTCTTGTACTATATTGTAATATAGTCTGCAATGCAAGGTTTCTGCACCTTTATTTCTGTCTTCAAAATTGTTTTTAAAGGCAGAAAATAAATATGGCGAAAGCCCTGTGGTGGTTGTTATCACCCGCAGAACTTGCATTTGCTCCTTCTTCTTTATATATATATATATATATATATATATATATATATATATATATATATATACTCATTTTACCACGACGGGTCACCAAATTTGAAAGTTCTTGTAGACCCTCTCTTGTATAAATGAGAATAAATATATAATATACAAACCAAAGGACACTCACTACTAGGGTGTGTCAATTTTTTTCAACCTGCATGAATATTAGGCGCTAAAGATTGATGCACGACAAAAAAATTCTACAAATATTTTTGTCAGTTTAATATAATTTATTTTGCCTATTAAAAAGCTATTTGAAAATTGGAAAATTTGAGTGTTTGATAGAATTAAATGACAATTATTATATTATTAATTACATCTTATTAAAGCTCTTTTTTGTTTAGGAGACACAAAGCAAAAATGGGTGGTGACGTCACCAGCCAGAAATGTCGACTGGCCACTGTCACTCCATAAAAATATTCTGCGAAGCTGTTTTGCTTGGACTTGGTTCAGTAAATTTATAAAGACAAGAAATTTCTATAATTTAAAAGAATAAATTTTTGCTGCTACTTTACTTTTCATTTTCACTAAATCAGCTTCAATCGGTCCATTACATTTATTTTTATGTTAAGGTTAGGTTAGGCAATTTAATCCCAAAAGTACCAAAATCGAGAGAGTTTTGTCTTTATAAGAAAAACGCGTTTTTAAGATATTCGTTCACACTCGTAGATCACATGGCTGTCTCACAGGCAGCCACTCTGGTGATGTCACCAGCCATTTTTAGTTTGTATCCCCTAAACAAAAAAGCGCCCTAATTGATGGATTTGTTTCTCTTAGTTCACAGATGGAAGCATATTCATCAGTGTGCTGTAGATTATTTGATCATCAGTGCTACCATCCTAACCAGGGGGAAATGAACTACAATATCTTTTAAAATTAGGACAAGTCACTCACAAATAATGAGGAACTTGTTTGGAAAGGATAGAGTTGTTGCCCTGTCAACTTTCAACTCTGCGTGACGTTCTGAAATAACTACTAATTATCAGAGAACAAAGTAGCGAGGATGTTAGAATCTACCCAACAGCCAGTATGCAAAAGACATTTACCCTAAAGTGTTTGAAACGTGGCGGCGAGCAAACCTTTCTTCTGTTGACCCTGTTGTAAATTCCCGAGTTACAATCTTTAACAAGATCCAAGATAACTGGCAGCTGGCCTAAACACTTTCTTTTGAGAAAGGACAGATTAATGTTAAAGAGGCTTTCATTGTAAAACTTCACAAACATGTTGACATCTACTTAACGATGATTGGTTCATTTTGTATAACTTAAGTTTAATCACAAATTTATGTTTAATTTATTCTACCAGCTTTAAGACAAATTATACGTTTTAAACATAGGCTTTCCTGGACCCCTCCCATGAAAGCCCTGTCCTAAGAATATAGGGACCTGTCCAATGTAGTAGCGCTGATAGACCCCAAATACAATGCCCATAGAAGACTAAGACAAATTTAAGACAAACTACAGACACTAATTACGGACCAACAAACACTACTATGGGACGGACTAATAGAAAAACTCGACATAGAAAGGGACTCACATATATTATGGCATGCGGAAAAACGTCTTAAAGTAAACCCTCCACAATCAAAAAGGCAATCATTTCACGACGGCAAAAAAATTAACGAGACGGAAGAGATTAAGGAAATGTTTAGGATTTTCTGGTCTTCAATCTTCAAAATTACTCCAGAAGAAAATGACAACTACGACCTCGAATTCTAAACTGACATAATCCAACAGCTAAACACAAATAAACAACACTTCTCCTCACCACTGTTTGTCGCAGGAAAGAGTGATGGAGGGCTATGGCAGTAAAATAACTGCCCTAGAACTCTCCGTTACTCTAAAATCCTTTCGTCAAAGAGCATGGAGTACTAAGGGACTGACCGACGAAAATTTCATCAAGGCTCCGCCTAACGTTTGCAGTGGCCTTCTTAACATAATGAACGCCGCTCTGACCACGAGCTACTTCCCCGATCAGGGCAAAGTGGCCAAGATGATTTTTATCTCAAAACCGTAAAAACACCCCGACTGTTCTGCTAGTTTTCGACCGATATCTTCCCTAGAATTTGCTGGCAAAGTCTTCGAGAAGATATTGGCTAATAAAGTCAACTCTCTTCTCGACGAAGCCAACTTGCATAACGATTAGCAACACGGCTTCAGAAGGAAAAGAGGCACTGACACGGCAGTAGCTGTTGTCACCGAAAAGCGTGCCAAGATCAAGGCAGAAAAAAAGGCATGCCGACCTAGTGCTCCGTGATGTCAAGAAAGCTTTTGACAAGGTTTGGAGGAGAAAACTACAATTCAAGATCCTTCAAATAGGCTTCAACCCCATTCTTGAGAGGATTATATGTGACTACATAATGGAAAGGAGAGCATACATTCATATAAGAGAACACAAAGGCCCCAAATTCGAGCTCTAAGTAGGGGTCCCACAAGGGGGCTTTCTCAGTCCCCTTTTATACAACATTTATACACGCGACCTACCACAACCTCTTTCCAAAGGTACGATATACGTACAGTTCGCTGACAATATATATAGCGAATGTGTACCGCCGCTTATGTTCACAGGGAATTTATGGCGAGAAACATGGCTAGGGAGATATCTAACATCAACACTTTCGAGAGAAAATGGAAGATGTCAACCAATGCCACAAATTAAAAATAATTCCCATGTTTCGCAAGACCTTCAATGATATACGGGAAGAAGGGGAGCGAATCCTCTACTGCTTAGAAGAGACGGGTATGGAGCTCAAAATCACCACAGGGGGCTACAAGAGTCGTATCGAGAGAACAGTCGCGAATAGCAAAAGAGATTTGAGGGAATTTTATAGGTTGCGTGACCTAAATCCCTCAAATAAACTCAAGATATTCAATGTGTGCATTCGCTCGAGACTCCTGAACCTCCCGGTGCCGCTGAATGCGAGCGCCAAGACCCACATTACGAAACTAAAAACTATCCAGAATAAAGCGCTGCTTCTCATTACAAACCCCCGAAGAAGAGAACAAAAACGAAAGAGGTTGCTCCACGACTCGGTGGGATTATCTCCGATCAACGTCGCGCTCCACGAGAAAGCTAATAGGATCTGGCAAGCCATTGGCACCCGCTTGACTTCTGAATTCTCTGGCACACACCTGGACACCGAGGTCGACCGACAAATAAGTCCATTTAAAAGCAGTAAGATACAGTCTGGCGGTGACGTGCACCCAAAATACACGTGACAAAATCGACTAATTCAAAAACTTTGCAAAAATTCAAATGGAACTAAAAGTAAACCTTTTCGAAAACCCCCAGCCGGAATAAAACCCCCGCCTCAAATAAAGGCTTGAATGCCAAAAAGATCACTAAGATTCAAAAATCAAGAATTAAATTAACAAGATTAATTTAATTCAATAAACTATAAATTTTATAGTTTATTAAAAACAAAATTCATCCAAAAACAAAAACAAAAACAGAGTTACCCTTTCACCAGGGACCTATTTTTTCTGTCTTCCACACATCCGCTATTCTTTAAACTCACCCTACTTCACCACTTTCCTCTCTTACTATCTTTCTCTAAAACTCTTCCTAAATCTCACCACTTTTTATGTCCAAAGTCCAAAAGGCGCTGCAATCAGTAAAGATGCTCGACAACACGGAATCCTCTAGGATTTTTCAAAGAAACAGTGGCCAAGAGTAATAACCAGGTGAAATCTAGTCTCCAGATGGCAATCCAAGAAACCCCTTCACCATAGAAATCTGAGAATGAGGGGGAGAAAGAAGGGCACGAAGAAGAAGACGACGAAGAAGAAGAATCAGCCTCTTCGGACAGTGACGAGTGCCCACGAACTCGCACTTGTGCGACTTAGAGTGAATCAAAAACTCTAAGCCCCCCACCGAACGACAGGCCGGGGTACAGTAAAACCGCCAGACCGTCTCCAAAGAAGAAAAAAATGAATAAAAGGAAATATAAGTAAAAACAATTTATCATGTTATAGAACGCACTGAAAATACTGGAAATAAATACAAACGGCTGGACGATGGAAAGGATTCTTTACGGAATTGTATTCAGAGAGATTGATGCAGACATCATCTTAATTTCAGAGCACAGGATCGACACGCATAATATAGAAATTAAGATCTAGAACTACGATGTGTTGATCACAAATTATTCGCAGGAGCGGTTTAACGGAGCCACTATTGCAATAAAGAAAGGGATTAAATACAAGTAAATAATAAATCTAGAAGAATCCTACCTCGTGATTGAGGTCGAACTCGACTTAAATAAGTTAGTCATTGCTACAGGATATCAACCGCCAAGAAGAGATGTGTTACCAATTCACACTCTCACTAGCCTATTTGACAGAAGAGCCCCCCCTATATTAATCAGGGATCTGAACGCCAGGTGCCAAAAATCCGGTTACAGGACCTTAAGGTATTTATAGGAAGAAGCCTGGGCCTCTTGCTGGAAAGAAACATTGCCCAGCGAATAGGCCACGATTTCCCCATCTTTCTCAGAGGAGGAAGTGCTACAAAACCAAAGGTCTGTCTGGCTGATCGTCAGGTACCGTTTAATTACTAGAGGGAACCAGTCCAGGTACCATGTAGGGACCATATAGGTATCTTACTCACTAGGATACTGTACTCGTCTCAGCTGTAGTTAGAAAGAACACCAGAGGAACAGACTGCGGACGATACGCACACTTGGACGAGGCAATTCAGGAGGAGATTGACGAGGCACTCGACGACGATAATAACCATCTTTTCAACACAGGTAGTGCTTGTATCACTAGATCCGAGCAGAGGGCCATGTCTACCTATAAATGGACCGTATACGTGAAGGATTTATACCGTGAGCTGAAATTATTGTATTAGATCAACAGAAGGAATGCATAGTTTACTCATGAAACGAAGTGAAGAAATCAAAGAAGAGCTCAAACAGCTGATCCTCCAACAACAAGGGAAACAATGGGAATAAGCGATCGGTCACCTCGATCACAAAGCATCTCTCAAAGAGTTTTGGAGTAAGATCAGACGTCTCAAGGATCGACTGGGAAAAGGAAGAAGATCAAACTACTAAAAGTAGATGAAAACGTCGAAACGGAAGAAGAAGGAATTGAAGAGCTATTTCGAAGTTATTGGGAAAAAGTCTTCAGTATAACTGAGGAAGGGAACGAAGATTATGACCTAGAGTTCGAAAACAACCTTGTAAACGAGATTAACGACCAAATACACAAGACGCACCCTCATCACCAGGTAGATAGACAGCGCGACGGAGACGCCAGGATTACCGAAGAAGAACTACTCGGTGCGCTCCGCTCATTAGGTCAAAAGCCATACGAAAATGGGGCTTGCAAAGTTAAACTTTTAAAAGGCACCAGCAAATTTTATCGAAGGGATCAGAAGGATATTTAACGCCTGTCTAAACAAGGGATACTTTCCAGATGCTTATAAAACGGCAAAGATGATGTCATTGACTAAGCACGGAAAGGACCAATGTTGAAGGAGAACTACCGGCCAATTTCACTACTAGAATTTTGCGGGAAGCTCTTCGAGAAGATCCTCAACCGAATACTGGTCTCTTATCTGCAGGAGAACTTCCTCTTCAACCTATATTAACATCGGTTTAGAAGAAAGCAAAGTACCGAGATTGCGATTAATATCATTACGGAAAAGCTAGCCCAAGCAAAACTAGAAGGACTTACGTGGAGATCGTTTGTCTGGATGTATCAAAGGAGTTTGATGAGATGTAGCAATGAGAAATGCAGGACAAGAAAATAGGAAAAAAGATCTACTATACCCTTGTAAGATCAAAGCTGTTATACCTCGCTTTCTCCCTCTTATGTGTCTCGAAGACGACACAAAAGAGAAAACTACAAGTGGTGCAGACCAAATGCGTGTACCTAATTACAGGTACGCGTAGGTGAGAAAGAAAACCTCAAGAAGAGCTGCACTGGGAAGCAGGGTTAAGTTCCATTAACATTGTCATAGAATATCGGACAAGGAATATGCAGGAGCTGGTTAATCGAGAATAAACGATGATATTTTTCAAATGATTAATCAGAACAGAAGAGTTAAAAGTCGCGCCAGATTTCCGAGCTTCGCTGGACTATTATCATGCGGAGCCGAAGTGCCTTTCTAAGCATGAGAATATTCATGTTTTTACCCAAGCTAATGATAAAAAAAACGATCAAGAAAAGAAAACCTAATTACGAAATGTCACCAATTTCTAGAAAGAACTTACCGAATATCGACAGCATAATTCACCCATGAAGACTCATTTATAACGAAGAAGACATAAAAAAGACACGATTTACACTCACTACAAAATATACAAAAAACAAATGCGCATAACATATCGATGAATATTAAATTTATAGAAGACGAATGGCTTGAACGACATAATAATATATATATATATATATATATATATATATATATATATATATATATATATATATATATATATATAAATATATATATATATATATATATATATATATATATATATATATATATATATATATATATATATATATATATATATATATATATATATATATATATATATATCAATAAAAAACAACAAAGGAACCAGACAAAAGACAAAATATCTAAAGCGATAGACTTGGTCACCAGGCACTCAGCATCTCTTTGCCCCCTACTACACCTATTTCTCTTTCCACCACTTGTTTTTATTTCTGCTATCTATCCACACACCCTTTTTTGTCCCGAACACACACCTCCCAACTTACATCAATTTTGAAATTCGAAATTTTCTTTATTTTCAGGAGAGTTATGGTGATATATAAAGATAATGGAGTTGTTTCATTGATGCTTTCATTTAGTCTCGCCTGCTCTAGTGGATTGGATATTCTTTGCTCTTACTCGTTGAAGCGATACAGTCGAATTTTTTAAGTTTTACTGGTTTTTCATTTCAAATGAGGTTGATTAGATTCCGCTTTGTTGTGCATGACCAGATTTTCTACAAACAGACACGTTCGGAAGTGGCTATTTTCTTCTTAACTGGCCTTGTTGAAGGCTAGTTGAGGAAAAGGAAGAAGGATTCCTCTACACTGCCTGAGGGTAAAGTGGCCATTTGTTCATTGCACAATTTTTCCACCTTCTTCACATGCCTTTCTTCCTTACTTTTCACAAACAAATCATAAAACTACATACACGCACAGTGACACACACCTACAGACTTCAGTCGCCTCAGATTCCCTCCTAAATTATGCCCTTGGGTTCAATGAATGTGAGATGAGGGAGATGCGGCGTATTGCCCTGATGACCTTGCCAGTCCAGCAAAACCGGACAGGTGCAAGGTCTTTGAAAGAATTTACGGCGAGCTTAAAATTGCCCAAGTACGGCTAATTGACTTGCAAAATGGCTACCCGTCGATTTGTGCAAGGTAGGTAGACATCGAAGTCCTCCTCTCCCCGCATGCCAGAGATACCCTTCAAAAATAGATCTTAAACCAAAGGCACCTTTACAAATACGCACATATGGAAGTGTTATCTGCCACCGCCTCGGCTTCTGCGTTAAAGAACACTCGCCTGACCAGGGTACCGACGAGATTCTTTAGAATCACAAGTGGGCAAAAGTAGCAGAAGTGATAAAATTCAAAGACTATACCCTCGTTTTTAAAGTAGTATTTACCATGACCGAAATGGTGATCAGAGCAAAAGGAAACGGCCTTCTCCTCTTTAATAGCTGCATCTTCCCCGAGCAGATTAAACTTAAGGCGTCCTTTGATCTACAAATGTGCTTCAACTGCTACAGATATAATGAACACACCAACGTCACTTGCCCAAACTTTACGATCACAGTATGCTCTGTGTGCGCCGGCCAAGACCATTCGTGGCGCTAATGTACAAGTTTGTTCCAAAAATGCCTCAATTGTGGTGGCCCACACAGAACCATGGCAAAGACGTGTCCAATAAAGAAGAAACAAATACAAAAACCAAAGCACAAAGGCAAGGAAGAGGAGGAAAAGAAGACTAACGCCACCTATGCGAAGGTTGCCAAGGCAACGGTCGCAAAGACTAGTGTTCCCACCGGAAATAAGTACCTACAAATAGAGAACGAAAAGTCGACAAAAATAATGTGTTGCATACATTAGGTACATATTGCTAACTTGACCTAGCCTGGCACCTTTGCGAAGGACCTAAACACCATGCTCGTGAATAACGGCATGAAAAAAATATGGTTCATGGAAACTCTCCATCAAACGAGGTACCTCGGCTGAATCTGCAACCTCAGAGCGAGAAGAGTGGCCAAAAGGCTCCGGACACGAGTAACACCCTTTCGCGGGATCTTCCAGTGCAAGCTATGGCAGCCTGTCAGAAGGCACAAACTGACTCACAAACATAAACAACTACACCAACTACCGAATCACAAGTCAATGCTTCTCACGGGGTGGTTGAGGCGAGTGACGATGCTTCTCTCGACGATGAGACAACCAAGATGTGAATCTCTTCTCGAATGGGAATTCACTTTGGTCTTCCTCAATGATGAGGGGTTTCTCTATGCTTTTTCAGAAAACTCAGATACGTCATTTTCTCTTGACGAGAATGGTAGGAGAGTTGGTCTCGATACCACTGGTCTGCTCTTCTAAGCGACCAAAGGAACAGCCTCGGGAGGATAAGTCCCGCTTGGTTCTAACTATCTTTTTTATTCCCTGTTGGATTCAGGGACTCGTCTTCTTTTCTCGATGGCTACGCGAATTCTCTTCCAAATTTATCAACATCGAAATATATACGTCGATTATCCACTGGAGGGGGAGGGGGGTTACAAGAAAGTTTAGGAAGGAAGCCTCAATAGAAAACAGTTATGCCCCTCTCCTAGGGCATAAATTTTCAAAGCTGTGACACTTCGCTCATTCATCTTTACGCACGGGGAAGGTGAGATTTGTCTATTTGTCGGCAAAAAAATAGACATAAACAATCGGAGGGGACAGTGAGCCTGTTCATAGGTTTTCTGCCGACAAAACCTTAGGCATCATTTTTATTATAAGGGCTCTCACACCCTCCTATGTTTATATTAACGGATGAAGGGTGCAGGTCTTGGTTATTTGACTCCGGGATGAAAGTTTACACCACCAATCTCGTAAATTACAAAATTTGCTAACCAAAATACTTCTTTGCATGCGATTTCGAAGGGTCTTGGGGCAGCGGGGAAGGCGGGGGTCTCTTGTCACATGCAGAGCATAAGAGTTGACGCTGTAAAAAAAAACAACTATCGTCTGCTTGCCCTCGTTATAATCATTCCTCCACAAGAACCTTTGTCCAGTTCTTTGTGGGAAGGAGGCTGGAGGTGAGAATGCGTAGAAGGGAATTAGTAGAATGGTTTTGGGGTAAAGTACATGAATTGCTATTCAGGAGAGGTTCACCGCAACTCTCCCTCCCCCCACATAAATGCTTAGACTCCACATTTATAAGAGTTTTCCCGGCGTGTATGTGGGTTTTGTTTGACGCCTCACCCATCACTACCAGCATAGGGAAACGTCTTACTACTCCTGAAATTCCAAACGAGTGAAATCTTCCTTGCGAGAGTCATTTGGACTGACGGCAATTTTTACAAAATTAAATTAAAAGAGAAAATCAACGAGGGTGTCTCTCGAAGCAAGGTTGGGGGTATAAATTGGCAAAAATAAGACGTAGTGAAAGTGTGTAAAATAAAGTCGCAATCCTGCCCCAGGCATTGGGGTTAGGAGGGCATGAATCCACTCTTGTTGAGCCCGAGAGCGAATGCAATCATCCAGATGGCAACTGTCTTATGGTTTCCATAACCTTTGACGGACCACCGGTTGGGGGAGCAATAGAATGTAAATAGGTTGGGGAAGAAAGCACGTATGTTAAATCCTCCATCCTCTTCTCTAGATAAAAGCATTATGGGGATCAATCCTGCCAAACTCGTAATTAGTAGAATGGACGAAAGCTGGTCGGCGACTTTCCATCAAATTTATCAGCTGGCCAAGAAAATAGCTGAAAAAGGTAGATTCAATTCCCTTTCAGAGTACCTGGGCTACTGGGGACTTGAGGGTATAACCCTCCTTCGTGTGCTACTTTTATCAATCTATAAGTAGAAACCATCTTCTGGTTTTCCTTCCTGTGAAATAATTTGCCGATGTATAATCATTAATAAGAACGAATTTATATTTAATATTAAAACAAAAACCATATACTATTAAAACTAAAACCATTTATTTAAGGTTTGGTCAGATAATAAATTTCGAAGCACAATAAAGTGGATTCCAAAAAACATAAGTAGTGACATTCGTTGTCTTTTCATTATACATAGTTGCGTAATTTTCTATTTATATAATGAGTTTATTATGTGTATAGGTTAAGAGTGAAATGTGTTGATTGAAAAATGGCTCTCTAAGAAAAATATTCAGAGTTGGGCGGTCCTTTACATTAGTCCGCTACTCCGCTACTGGCAGGCTCTGCAAATAGTAGCGGAAGCGGTTACTATTAGCAAAAAATAGCGGAGTAGCGGACTAAAAAATCAAAACCGCTACTGCTACCTTTTTTACGTTTCTTTACAATAAAACTGCTAATTTTGAAAAAAGTAGCGCTAGTGGCGGTAGCGGTTTCAGATAGCCAAGGTAGCGGAGTGGGGCATAGCGGTTTTAAAAATTTGGTAGCTGCGCCAACCTCTGAAAATAGTAATGACAATCTACCAAAATGAGGAATTATTCAACATAAAAGAATGGCAATCAACAAAAGGATAATGTAACCTAAAATTACCTTTCTAGGTTAACCTAACTAATGGAACATTAAAAATATCCCCCAAAACAACCGAGAATTTCTCACGATTGATAAACCTTTGTAAGGGCAAAACTTTTTAAAAGCCCGAGCCTTTGGAAGGGCAAAACCTTTTAAATGCCGAGCCTTTGGAAGGGCAAAACTTTTTAAAAGCCCAAGCCTTTGGAAGGGCAAAACTTTTTAAAAGCCCAAGCCTTTGGAAGGGCAAAACTTTTTAAAAGCCCAAGCCTTTGGAAGGGCAAAACTTTTTAAAAGCCCAAGCCTTTGGAAGGGCAAAGCTACTTCCATAAAACTAAAATATCGGAAAACAAAAGAAGTAAAGACCTCTACATGGCATTCGCAGGATATGACAAAAACTCACTTTTTATAGAAGGCTACCGAACTAAGGAATTAAAATCTCCTACAGTGACAAAGGCTCTTATAAATACAATCATGAAAACAACATCACTTATGTTATAGAACCAGTAATATAATAGAAATAATTGTGTTAAGTTCTAATGCCATTATCACAGACACCGACGGATATAATATGATTGGCGTTTGTGTGACAGCAAGAAGAGTGGTTTATAGGTCTGATTAGAAAGATTCCTTCAGAGGTTGTTAGAGAAGTTGTTGAAACTTAAACATCCTTGGAGACGACGAAAAGCGTACTACTGGGCTGTTGAAGCGTTATTGGTTTGTAATTATTGGTATACTACCCACATGAAACGATATTATGAATAATGCTGTAAGGCAAATAAAAGATATATGTGGATAAGAACTTAACAAAGGTGGAAAAATGCAAAATAAAATAGAAAAGTTCAGAAGTGGAAATGGAAAGGATACGAGTATATTGGTAGGCGAGACAAAAGAAAATGTACAAAATAAATCATAAATTGCACACAGATATACATGATAAGCGATAGAAGACGACCGCGTGGAAGGCAGTAAGCAATTTTTAGGTCAATAATAGGAGTAGTGAATGTGGCAGACTCGAACCCTGAACCCTAAACATTGGAATCTTCTTGCTGATGATCTTATCCACAGGCTGAAAAAATAAAGTAATATATATATATATATATATATATATATATATATATATATATATATATATATATATATATATATATATATATATATATATATATATATATATATATATATATATATATATATATATATATATATATATATATATATATATATATATATATATAATATATATATATATATAATAAAGAATAGAAATAAATTTAATCTTAAACTAAGCCAATGGTATTAATCTCTTGAGATTATGAACTTGGGGAAGTGGGATGGGAAACAATAACCTGGAACGCGACAAATACAAATACAAAAAGGAAAACAAGAATAAATATCATAATAAATAAATACAATCATTTAGCTCATATGTTCCGTTAATTTCCTGAGCTTCATGTTTTAGGAACATTAATTTTTTTTTAAAATACCTCTCTGTTATGGGTCTATTTTGTATATTTTAATTCTCTTTATATGTATATAAATATTAGAGGTAGTTGTCCAACAGACAAAGGAAATGCTGAAATCAATAACGACGATACTGGAACTGGAAAGACCTCAGATGACACGGAGCAAGAAGAACACCGAATAATATTTAGAATGATAAAATGAGAAAGAAATGGAAAGCTAAATCCAAACGAAGTCCATCACCAAAGAGAGCAACTCCAGAACCTCGAAGTCCCCAAGACGAAGATTCGAAAATGAATCAAGAACAGATAAAAAAAGTAACACCGTAAACTCCTTTAACCAGAATTTGACCTAATAGATAATCAGACTAAAAATAGATATGTAAGAATAAAAATTAGAAGAAAAAAACAAGATTAATAAAAAAATACGGAAATAATGGAAAATTAAAATAATTAAGATAAATTTAAAATACAGTCAATTTACAGAAATTTTCTTTCAGACATATAAAAAGAGGCGAAAGGTATAATCATAATAATGAATTCAAGGTGCTGGGATTAATGATTAGTAAAGCAGGATACAAGAAACACATAACGTAGAGATTAAACAGAGGAAAATGAAAACAAAATGTACCATAAAAGCTAAGAAACATTAATATGAAAAATGAGAGAAAGATTCCTGAAGCTGTATGTTATTCAATCTGCTATATTGTACCTGACAATTGCTATATACACGATCTCTAAAAGCAATCTGATAGAAATTCACATCAAGCAAATTATGGCAATGTATATAGTTAGAAACACAAGAAGAGTCGAGCCTGAAAAACAAAGAGAGCTGTATGGAGAAGTTAAATAGAACCTCGAATAAAATAATAGCAAAGAAAGCAGAGAAAGTCAAAGAAAGAAACAAATGTAAAATGGCATAAAGTTACATAGTCAGATGACCCAACCGGAAGTGTGGAGTTCTCACTATTCTTAAATGTATCTACATCAGACTATCAGATCATGAAGTACACAATTACACATATTTCCTGTAATATATATATACATATATATATATATATATATATATATATATATATATATATATATATGTATTTATATATGCAGATATACCCACAAAGGAAAAGTGATAAACGATTCCGAGCGCTTTCGTCATTATTCTTAAAGACCTTTTCAAGGAATGAACAGGAGGCTGGACATAGATTGCCTTAAATAGTGGAAGAAGGACTAGACTACCCACCTCTGAAGCCTAATTAGGAGGTACAAAATTCTGAAACAACTGCACTTTGTGAGTTTTTTCCATATCTATCTATCTATCTCTCTCTCTCTCTCTCTCTCTCTATATATATATATATATATATATATATATATATATATATATATATATATATATATAATGAAAATTAATGCAATATCGCAAGAAAAGATGAAGAATTAAACCACATTCCCCGAAGACAATTTAATTCAGAACAGTTTCGGTGTATCTCACACCCTTTTTCAACTGACACTGGGCAGAAAATATGAGAAAAGCATAATACAAGCTCCCCTCTTTTTCCCCCCAATCCCCATTGCTAATCTGGGGAAGGGGAGGGTTAGGCCTAAACATATTGAAGGGCTGACGTTTTACTATTTTATTTATTTGCGATCTTATTACAGGATTAAAAGAAAATTGACCCTCAGATAGATTTAAATTAGGAACTGACAATATCAAGCTCGATTCTACGATTCTTCTCATAACATAGTTGGCCGAATTTGAGGAGTCAATCCTCGGGGACAGGATGGGGGAGGGAGATGCGTGTGGTTTCGCTATGCTCCGTAGACATCTTCATTTCAGTAGGAAACATGGTCTGGAGGGGAGCACATCGTTGTTCTGCCCTGCGCTCGTATTTTGAGAACAATCAATCTGTGATTGCGATGCAAAGAGCTTTTCGGTGACGGTTCAATATTTCACGCAACGCTGCTGTTCCTCAGACGAACATAATTAGGCCCTGGATTAGGCATTTGGAGGCAACTGGTAGCACACTAAGAAGAGATACACATGGACCAAGCAGGTCCATCATAACAACCAAAAATGTAGAGATGGTGAGAGCAGAGATCCTGCAGTCGCTGAGACGTTCTGTCGAAGGCATGATGTTGATTTGGGAATTATTGAACGCAGTTTGAGGAGGATTCTGCATATGGATTTGAATTTCCATCCCTAAAAAATAATGATGGCTTAAGAATTGAACCAAGCAGACTTTGCCAACCGCCAAAATCTGTGTGAAAACATGCTTGCACAGATCGCTCCAGAGGCAGCCTTCTTCAGTAGTGACGAGGCACATTTTCACCTCTGTGTGTCTGTGAATAAGCAAAATTTTTTTTACTGGGCTAAAAATAGCCCCGAATTATCCAGTGAATACCACTACATTCCCTTAAACTAACGGTGTGGTGTGCTATATCACAATTTGGCGTGATAGGCCTGTACTTCTTTGAGGAGGAAGGAGTGACCGTGCCCGTCAATTACGAACGTTATGTCTCAATGTTGCACAATTTTCTGCAGCCAAGAATGGAGAAGATTGTTGAAGATGAGGGATTGCGGGACGTATGGTTCAAGCAGGATGGGGCAACAGCTCACATTTTTATTCTTATAGCTGTCTCTATTTCTTCATTGGAGAATCTGATGTTACCGAATACCTTGGGGGTTCTTTCAAGTTCATTGTGCGTATCCTTCCATGTAGTGCAGTGGGTGAAGGCACGGTTAATATAGGATGCGATCACGCTTTAGGGCATTCACTGTCTGCATTTATGTAAAGTCCCGGAGTGGTGGCTTTAACATATCCTTTTATCGTTATTGTTTCATTAGTATTGGTAGTGAGTATGTCATCATACGGTAGATAAACGAGCAAAAACAAACACTTTTGAACTCATTTTAGTAAGAAAATTTCTAGGCATCTAAGCACCCCAAAATTCCAGAAAATTTGTCAGGTGCATTCTTTAGACCAACAATAAATTCCAGCATTCCACCTTTTATATTGATTTTTTTTCATATCTATCTCAGGAATAGTAGTGAGTTGAATGTTTATTTTCAATTGTTAACTTTTATCAAATTACAACAAAATATATTATTTTTTCATCAATGAAGGTTTACAAAGCTAACACCCCATCTCTCTCATCTTTTTCACTTAATTTTGATCTTGACTTAATTTTGTTCTCGATATTAGTAGAGGGAGATCTACCTAACATATTTCTAAAATGATTTTTCTTTCTACTTCACTCATGCTAGAATTATCATCTGAAGAGGTTGCCTGCTCTGAATTAGAGTCATATTCTTCCTTAACTAGATTCCCTTCATCAGAAACTTCATCACTTTCATCAATGTTCGAACATATAAAATTGAAATTTACAGGTAAAAATATAATTTTCCTCATTCAAAACGAAGACAATAATCAAAACTCAAATAATACTAATCGCATGAATATAAACAGGTGTAGAAAAAAATCCTAAAAGATTACTTACATATCTCGGTGCACGGTGGACAGAGTGCAGTCTCCATGAAAATAGAAAACAGAGCTTCTAAAGGACATTGATAACGCAGCAAAGAACGGCAACCATTCTGCGTGACAGTTCATAGGTGACTAGAAGGAGACCGGTAACGGGAAATATATTTCAGTGAAATTCACTAAATATCTCCAATTTTGGTGGAAGCATGGCGCGCTGCATTCAGTGCAACCTGTTAAACGATAAATTTAAATATGGTAGGCTTTTAAAGATAAACACTGTTATCTCTGCGCTAATTTGGAAGCCTTGGGGCAAAAATTTGGAGGTACCCTTATTTAATTAACAGAAGCAGGCTTAGGGGATGGTCAGGCCAGGAAAAAAGAACGGCGTTTATTAATATGTCGTGCGATGAGTTTAAATGGGAAACCATTATAAATGAGAAACTGTTTAATGACTGTAAATTCTTTGTGTAAAGAAAGATACGTAGATAGAAGCATAAACTTAAAAGAAAAGGAAATAAAGTAAAAATGCTTGTGCTTAATCCATTATATTTGTGGTTGCGACAGAATGAGGTAAAAATTGAACACTTCCTTCCGGTGACGTTTATATATAGATAGCGGAAAGAAGCGTTTTCTTGTTGATCACTCGTCATTTTAATATTTACATTATAATCATTATGATGGTAATAAATGGGAAAAAATCTGGTGGACAATTTTGTAGCCAAAGAGATTCCTGCTGGCAGATAAATACATTTGCCAACGTAGGTCTGAGCGTTAACTTCATTCCTACACCTTTCTGAGAGTATAAATCATAGATAAATAGAAATATGAATTCGAGACAGAAATAAATTCTCATGTTTTACTCGTGACCAATAGTTTACGAGTAAAACATGAAAATTTATTTAAAGAGGAGAATAAGTGTCTATGAATACATATATTTAAATTGTTTTATGAGCAGAATATTTGTAAACAGGCTGGTTACGTCGAATATGGCCATAAACAAAATATTGCTGTCAGTCATTGCGTTTGTTTACTTTGCAAAGTTTGGATTAGTTTGTTAGTCCATAGTTTTTAATAGAGTTTAAAGAAAACTAAACATAATTAAATACGTATAGTTTCTTTTTTTGCAAATGTAAATTGTAAATATAGTTGGACTATATATTTCGTATGATTCCTGAGGTATGTTGAGAAATGCAAGATTTTAGGAATGTGTCGTAAGATTGATAATGAATGTGGATGCATCTCATAAGGTGTGAGGCTAGAGAGATTAGATAGGTGATTGAGAAAATGAAACAGGGAGAAGATGTTCAGAAGGATATTATTTATAATGAAGATAGGCGTGAGAATAATAAGATACAGAGTGATAGACAGTGGAAGGTGGCAATTAATGATGGAATGAATCTTAAGGTGGGCTAGGCATAAGGTTTCTTTCAAAAGTCAGGGTATGTTAGATTTTTAAGACAGAGATAAAGAGCCTATTCATTATCTTAACTAATAGATTCGGTTCTGTGACAAAGGATGTAACTGAAAGTGATGTTACTGATGATTAGAATGAGAGTATGATCGTGTGCATGGGCGGAAGTGGAGGAACTGGTAGTACGAATATGAAAAGAAGGGATAATAATGTTAGGAATGAGGAAGTTAGAAATATAAGTGAGCCTGAAGTGCTTGTGCTGCGTGACTCAAGGATTAGATATTAAGATGAATGTAAGTAAAAGTTGATTGCAATTAAGTGGAATGGATTGAGGGTTTGTTTGTCAGGCGCTTGAGTAAGTGATGTGTCTACCAGGTACGAGGTGCTGGTGTCTGGTTGTGCAATGGTTGCACTTTTGATCGCACATAGAGGAGTAAATTATGTTAAGAAAGTGGGTGCAAATCAGTTAGATGAGACGTATAAGAGGTTAAAAATCTGAAAGATAGTAGAATGAAAAGTATTGTTTCAGGTGTGCTTCCGAAAAGGAATGCTATGTTAGAATTGATTTCTCGTACAATTGTGCTCAATGGATATGTACGAGGGAGAAATCAGATTCGGTAAACTGTGAAGAAACTGGGGGCTTCAACCAAAGCACAGAAAGAGGTCTTGCTTAGAAGGGGCTTTCGATTCAGCTTTACGATTAAAGGAAAAGGGAATTAGTTATGGTGTAGGGAATTCTGCTCAGGAGACATATTACCTTCTCTGTTCTTGGACTTCGCTACAATTATAACAAAATGAAGTTCATAAGTACATCAGAGAAGTACTACCGGTCAGTAATAGATGATAAATTCATTTTATTCTAACCGAAGACAACTATAAATGAAAACAGCTACCTGAATTATGAATATAGTCATCATGCAATGCTGGGAAATTTGTCTTGTCATTTACAGCTGTACTTTCTTTTCAAATATATCACTACAACCATTAAAGTAATCGAAAAATCCACCAAAATGGCTGATTTGAAACAGTAATGGGTCCGTAGTTGATGTGGAAAAGATAGCATTAAGGATTTAACAGAAGTTATTTTTTTCCTATTTTAATATTACCATTATTACGCCTATTGCCTTATTTTCAATTTTCATATTATCACTGTAAGAATGATTTCATTATCATTATTTTAACGTAATAATTGTTTAGCACTTACCTCTTTTTAATTATTTTGGCTATTATTAATTTCAATTCACTTTCTCTATAAATGAATTGAATTTGCACAATTATTACTATTTATGAAATATTTTTTAATTAATTGAAAATAACAAGGCAATCGGGTTTAAATGACATAAGCATTAGGAAAGATTTAGGATAGCGAAAAGAAACGAAGAAAATAAAAAAGAATACTAAAGCCGTGAAATACCAAGTCATTGTCGATCAAATTCATGGTTAACTAAGTCATTGAGGAACTAAGTCTTCGACGAATCTAGTCGAAGCAAGTTATTATCGAACAAAGTCACCGACGAACCAATTCATTGCTAAGCCAATTCATCGACGAACCAAATCATCGTCAAAACCAGTCATCGCCGAGCAAAGTCATCTCCAAGTGAAGTTATTGCCGAACCAATTCATCGATGAAATAATTCATCGCCGAAATAATTCATTAACGAACAAATTCATCGACTAACCATGTCATCACTGAGATAATACAATGAAGAACCAAGTCATCAACAAAAACGTCATTGTTAAGTTAAGTCATCGCCAAACCAAGTCATTGTAGAGCCAATTTTTCACTGAACCAGGTCATCGATAAAGCAAGTTATCCACGAACCAAGTTATTGTCGAGTCAAGTCATCGACAAATTAAGTCATCGAAGAAACAATCGTAAATCAAAGTTAATGCAGAACCAAGTTACCTACAAAGAAAATAATCGAAGAAATATGTCATTGATGAACCAATTCACTGACAAACCAAATAATAGCAGTACAAAGTTATCGCTGAATCAATTCAGCGAAGAAATAAGCCATCGAGGAAACAAGTTATCGCTTAACCAACACTTGCCTGAAGCAAGTCATAGCCGAACCCAGTTATCGACGAAAAAGTTCAGGGGTTAGCAACCCGCGGCTCCGGAGCTGCATTCAGCCACTTCGTCCCTCCACTGCGCCTCTCTGTGGTTAAGGATTGACGCTGACGCAGCAGTTTAGTCGTTGAAAACAGCTTTGCTATCGATCATTTAATTAGAATGTATTTTATTTCAGTTCACTATTTTTTTTTATTTATTTAAATTTTTAACCCTAGGTAGGCGAACCATAAAAAAATTCTACGAAGAGAAAAGATTCTGGAGAAAATAGAACGTTCAATGATAAGTGAGCAGATTCATTTGCTCTCACTACTTACGAGACTGGTTTACCATATTGCTTAATATGTGGTGAGAAATCGGTAAACAAAAAAAGTTAAATGTTGCAAGATATTTCCAGAATAAGCCCACAGCCTTTGCTGAAAAATAACCGGATTGAGATGAGACTAAAACATCCGTTTTACAACTATAGCAAATGGTTGAACTAAGCCAAACTAAATTCAAGAAGTGGATGAATTCTGCAAATTCCACTACATATATAGATTTGTGGTCGCTGAGGAAATAATCAGGCACTGGAAGCCGTTGACAAATGGAAAATATATAAAAGAATGGTTCATTAAGATTTTAGAGCACCTATTCATGGATTTTACAAACAAGAGGGAAAGTGTGCAAAAAATCAGAGATATGCCTCTCTGGCCAAAACTCTCAAGGACAGAACCTTTAAAATAGCAGAAAACTTCACAATGCAGCAAATAAAAGACATCAGCTCAGCTGTGGCATACTCAATTGCCTGTGATGTGTCCAAAGAGACAGGTGATATTGAATAAATAGCATTATTCTACCGACATGAAACTGCTGAACTACAAGAAAAAATAACAACGAGGAGTAACAACAAGGAAAGAAGTTAGCCTAGGAGACCTTACGGTCCAATCAAGGAGGGTACCTTTGGACTAGCAATCAAGCGGGCACATGGCTGCTCAATTGTTTTGCGTCCCTAAACGGCCACTTTTCAAGACCTTGTCTAGTCTTGACTTGAACTGGTCAACAGATTCACTGTTGACAACTTCCACTGGAAGTGCGTTCCACATACTGCAGATACTGTAATTGAAAAAATCTCCACACAGATTGCGGTTGTAAGGCTTCAGTTCAAGTTTGAAGCCGTGATTGCGCGTTCTGTTCTCACTCAGTGTGAAAATATCCCGGTAGTCAACATTGTCAAACCCTCGAAGTATTTTGAAAACTTCGATGAGCTGACCACGCAGTCTACGGGTTACCAGCGAAAACAGATCTAATTCCCTTAGTCTATCCTCATAACTTTTATGTCGGATAGAGGGAATCAGCTTGGTTGCCCTGGCTTGTACGCGTTCCAATCTCGCGATGTCTTTTCACAATGAAGGACTCCAAAATTGTACGGCATGCTCCAGGTGCGGTCGGACACGTGAGTTGTACAAGCACAGTACAATCTCCTGGTTCCGATAACCAAACTGGTGCTTTATGTAGCCTAACATCCTTTGGGCTTTCTTCTCTGCCTCTATGCACTGTTTCGAGAACTTGAAGTCGCTAGAGATAGTAACAACCAAATCCTTCTCAGTGTCACTCGATTCAAGAGCAGTGCCCTTGAGGATATAATGAGATTGGGTTTTTTTGTGGCCAATATGCATTACCTTGCATTTTTTCACGTTAAAAGGCATTTGCCACGTGTCCGACCACTTCCCAATCTTCCCAAGATCTTCCTGCGGGTGGGAAGTATTTCCATCCTTTGCAATGTTCATACCAAGCTTGGTATCGTCGGCGAATTTGGAAATCTTGGCAACCATGTCACCGTCCATGTTGTTGACGTAAATGATGAATAGTAGTGGTCCCAGGACAGAACCTTGAGGTACCCCGCTAGTGACGGGCACCCACTCAGAAGCCTGTCCATTCACCACCACCCGTTGCCGTCTGCCACTTAGCCAGTTTTCGATCCAGCCGGCTACTTTTACGTCTATGCCCAGCGCTCGCACTTTCCGGAGAAGGCGGCGGTGTGGTACTTTATCATAGGCTTTCTGAAATTCTAAGTAAACCACATCCACTGCCTTGTCCCGATCGTATTTACTGAAGACGAAGTGGAAGAATTCCACAAGGTTCGTCAGGCATGACCGTTGCCTTCGGAAGTCGTGCTGGGAACTCCTTAGTAGCAGGTTGACTCTAAATACGACGTTATTTTGTCCACCATCATGCTTTCCATGAGTTTACCGACTATCGAAGTCAGACTGATAGGTCGGTAGTTTGACGGATGGCTGGGGTCTCCTTTCTTGAAGATCGGAGTCACCTCCGCCTCACGCCAGTCTCTAGGAACGCATCCGGTCTGGATTGACATGTTAAAGATAGCGCACAGATGTCGTGATACTTCATCGCACACTTCCTTCAACACCTTGGGTAGAAACCCGTCCGGTCTGAGGGACTTATTCGTCTTTAGGTCAGCTATCTTTTTCTTTATTTCTCCTTCGGTGAAGTCCATTGCCTCCAGCTTTTCCCCCGAGTAGGAATCCGTGGGCTGGGGGACGGGACTACACTCTTTAGTAAACACTGAGAAGAAGTAGTCAATGAGAAGGTTAGCATTTTTTACATCTGACTGAGTTAATGCACCCTCCTCGTCCACTAAGTGCCCAATCCTACGATGGATTGGTTTACGGCTATTTACATAGCCGAAGAACTCCTTGGGATTCTCCTTGCAGAGTCTCGCTACTCGAAGTTCCTCAGTACGCTTAGCCGCTCTTATGCTGGACTTCACTCTCCTGGCTAGCCTCCGGTACTCGTCAAAGGCACCCGAGATCTTCGATCGCCGGTACGCATTTCTCTTCTCCCTAAGCAGTTCGCCGATTTCTCGATTAAACCCCTTTGGTTGAACAGAAGACCGACGGAGGCATTTCAGAGGGATGCAACTAGATTGAAGACTCATGAATTTATTTTTGAAATTGTTCCACGAATCCTCAACCTCTTCGCATACTGCTAGCCTTACATCAGTCAGCCCAGCACGAAGGCTTGCAAAGTCTGCTCTTCTCAGGGCAAGTTTCCTTGATTGACTGGCAAAAGACCTTACCTTCGGGATCTTGACGGTAAATCTAACTAGCTGGTGATCACTGCCACTGAGCTCTTTGCCTACAGAGACATCCTCAACGATATCATCCTCAAAGGTGAAGAACAAGTTGAGGATATTGTCTTCTCTCGTCGGTTCTCTCAACCCATTGAGAGAGGAACTCGTTGTTGGCGAACTCCAGGAGTAGCGCGCTCTCGCCACAGGCTGCTCTGGTTTCCCAGTCAACTTGTCTGTTGAAGTTGCCCATAACGATGCACACTCTGCCTTGAACCAGCTCACCCAACAGGTCGTACAGTTCCCTGTCCTTCTCAACGGGTTGGGAAGGGAGTCTGTAAAGCAGCAGGGTCCTGTATCTGGCAGGACCGATCTCTAGGTCAACGCCTAGGAGCTCGTGATCGGATATAATGTTGGAGTTCGTAGATTTTATTGTATCCTTGACATACAACATTACACCGCCACCCTCTCTGTCTGGCCTATCTTTGTGGAAGAGTTGGTAGCCAGGAACCGTAAATTCGCCTTCAAAGTCTCGGTTTGATTTTTTTAACTACCATTCTGTTATGGCTACCATTTCGGGTTCTCCCGTCGCTACGAGGCCACGGAGCTCAGGAAACTTGTTCCTGATTGACCTCTCATTGAACAGAAGAACTTTCAGGGGGTTCCCGACTGTGGGACTCCCTACGCTCTTCCGTTTCCCGGCTTGTTTGTTGGCGAGGCACCCCTTTTTGCGACCTCTGAGAAGGTCGTTCCTGGAGTGACACGGGCGTACTGGCGTACGTCCGCCCTCACTCTGGGCTGGATACTCCTTTCAGTCCTCTCTACGACATCCTCGATCATGTTCGACAGAAAGGCCTTTCCTTTAAAGGAAAGATGTAACCCATCCCTTTGGTAGAGATCATTTCTACCATAAAAGGTGCGGTACGGGTCCACAAAAAAGATCTCCTCTGCCGTACACAAATCTGCCAGGCACCGGTTTAAAGAGACATTCATCGAGTGAGCGGTCCGTGTTGGACCTCTCCTCGGGAGCATCCTGACTACCACACGCTTGCGGGTTTTCAGCCTACAGTCGTCCACGGCACCCATGACCGTGTTGAGGATTTTATCTGTAGGGCCTACCCTACCTCCTCTCAGGTAGAGGTCGTTTCCACTGACCATCAGAGCAACGACTGAGCTCTCAGAAATCTGTGATTTCTCAGCCTCTACTCTGATGTGGTCGTTACCACATCCTGGCAGGCAGCTTACCTTCACACTAGTGCAAAGGCATGCCGCTAGCAGGGACTGCAGGCCCCGTGTTTGAGAATCATCAATAAGGGTGACTCTTGCACATTTGTCAGCGGGTGACTTATTCTTTCCTCTCGGAAGCGACTTGCCGCTTTCCTCTTGTATCTCTACATTTTTCTTTTTTTTCTTCTTCATCTTATTTTTCTTGTCTTCAATTGTTTTCTCTTCTTCCGTTTCTCTTTTCTCTTCTTCTCTTTCCACTTTCCCTTGCGCAGTAGTAACGCTCGAATCCTCTACACTGGGCCAAACCTTACGGAGGGGATATCTGTGAGGCTGACTTGGATTGTTTAAAAGCCTAAAAAATAACCACCACCTACGTCGTGTCAGTGGCTACTAATGAGGCACCGACAGGAGCGCAGAAGGGCTTCGAGGCTTTCAAGCAGAATTGGATGGGTAGAATTATATTGTTATTCACTATATCTTGCACAAAGAGGCACCGTGTGCTCAAACTTTGCCTCCGGAATGTCAACAAAATAATGGCAGGAGGTTAAAATCACGATCAGTTTCGTTTGTTACTGGATGAGGAAGAAAGTACGCATTCTGATCTACTGCTGCACAACAGAGTCCGGGTGCTCTCCGAAGGAAAGGTCCTAAAACGGTTGCCGGAGTGTCAGAAAGAGGTGAAAAATTTCCTGGGCTGCATACAACTGACCTCTCCTGAGCTGAAGCAGCTGAGTGTCTGGAAAAGTTATGCTTCATTGTAGCTAGAAAACCGCAACTCTTCAGAGGAAAAAAGGTACAGTAATGTACATACTAAAGCAGGTTTTGGCATTTGAGCAAAAGTTGACACTGTTGTTCTGAGATTTGTCAGCGAGGTACACTGTTTCACTTACCCTCTTTAAGAGAGTTCAAACAAGCTCACAAAATTATCAGTTTAGACTATTTGCAGTGCGAAATCAGCGCAATGCAAACATGGTTTAGAAAATGCTTCTGTGACTTCAGAGACAAAAAGAACATATTATTCTTCCCTATCATTTACATGTCAGTCGATCCATCCCTGCTGGATATGACTGCATTTTCAATTGTGAGAGACCAAGATCTGTAAATAAAACTGGCCTACATAGCCGACAAAGATATGTGGGTGTAAAAGTTCCAGCAATTGACAACTGATCTTTAAATTGTTGTCCGTCAAAAGGCCATGCGTGCTTCAAATAATAAATGGAGTGAGATTGAAAAATTTCCCAAAACAGACCAACCTGTTTTTGAAACATGGAATACCATCTCTGACACTTACGCCAAAATGAAAAAAAAATATGCAATCGAAGTCCTGTCAATATTTGGATCTGCATATTGATGTAAGCAAGTCTTCTTCACTATGAGCTATAAAAAAAACAAACATCACTCACGCCTCAGAGACGATAGCTTGAAATCTTGCACGATGATGAGGGTCTCGTCTTACTGCTGTGATCTGTAGATACTGTGCGCTGAAGTTAGGGAGCAAAGGTCACATTAACCAGGTAACATAAATATTTTAATTAGCTAGTATTTTAGAAATATATATTTGACATTGTTCAGTGAAAAGTATCCTTTTTTATATTCAGGTTAACACATGGCTGCACGATGACGGTACAGATAATTGGAGGGCAGTTTTGGTTTTCTGCAATTGGACCATTTAAGTTCGTCTTTTTATCTCGTGAATACTAGGTGGCCTTTCAAGGTCCTGTAGAAATACCCAGTTAGTATATGCACATCCCATACTCTATAAAGATAGAAAACGACCTAGTTAAGACAAAACTATAGAAATAACAACTTTTCCCTACCTGTTCCTCTCATAATCTAAACATATATATTATACTCTATTTATTAATTCCTATAAACACTTTCTTCGTGACACTCATTACCACATCTGACACTTCCAAAAATCTATGGTGTGTTGTTAATTGATGTTCACAGCATAATTATTACTAATGACCTTTATAGAGAAATAACATTTTGTAAGCAGGTATAAATGTTGTCTAAGTATTGGTTAGAGCCAAAAGGATTTGTAGGAGATTCAATCATTGACTGACCTCCCAACAGTTGCGACTAACTCATAATAAAAACTTTTGAACCATCATGAACCGATGTTTCCGCAGATTCCAGACAATTCAATAACAAAAGTGACCTTTGAGAAGCTATTCAGAATACCTCAGAGATTGTTTCCGCTGATTGCATCAAAACTTTAACCATGAGTAGATAACAGACTGGTCAAAGTCATTAAGACGTTTTTCTTTGTCCAGTACCCATTGAACTCTTTTTATTTAAATTTATTTTTCTTCGAACTTTCCTTCATTTCATTACTTATCCTAGTTTATATAAGTCGTTTAAACTTGTTATACCTTGTTATTATCTGATTTGTTTATATATTTAGGTTGAAAACTCTACGAATTTTTATGAATTAAAAATATGCGTAATATCTCTTCACAGTAATATGTATAGTCGATGCAACAATAATTTGTCTTATTTTCCTCTTATATGGCATTTAGATTCTACTTTATATTCCCCCAAAACTTTCTGCTAATGTTTATATTAACTCCAAGAGGAATTTAACAAAAAACTCTAGGTATTTTAGGGAAGCTCTGGCTATTTTTAAATAATTGCATATAATTCCTAGAAACCTTTTATAAATGGAGTTCTTTGAGACGAGAGATTTATTCCAAACTAATGAAACTCTCTTCATGTGGTTGCATTAGGTTAATGATGTCATATGTTCTTGGCCTAAAGAAAATTAGATGCTAATATATTTCTAACGAAAAATAATATCTTAATCTCTCAATTTACCTCATCCTAAAAGTTGAAAAGACTACAGCCGTCCCTTCATTGTTGTCTTAATTCATATAAAACCTCCTGTTAGTATGTATAGAAAATTCCAGAGTACAAACTCCTCATATATTCATAATTTTTACCTGTCCTTATGTTCAAAATTGTCCTTAACAGGATATTTCTTAGAAAATTGTCAAACCACAGCCGAAAAAAGAATCCTTTCATAATATCAGCGATATTAATTTTATGTAAGAAGAAACTACAGAGACCTGGAAAGAAGCATCGCACAAGAACTGGATAATGAGTAGCGGTTCATCCAGGAAACGTATCCTCGTAGCTGTAAGATTTTTTGTAATCGCAAAATGGAAATTCTTCTCTCTGTGGCTTTCCGCACGTGAAATTCTGTTCAAGCAACCAAAATCTCTTTAATCATCTGCTGTTTCCTCAAAACCACTAAGGATCCGAGCTTTACTTATCTGAACAGGAATTTTTATATAAAGTTGCATTCTGAATCCCACACTGCCTTACATTTGGCAACTGGCACGTTCCAAACGTTCGATGTAAAGAAACATGAAGTAGAAGTAGGATAAAATCGCTTGTACACGTTGGTTAAGCGTCTCTCTCAGGCATCGCCGTTGGCTGTCAAGTTTAGGGCGCTAGATCTTTGGGAAATTAATCATGCGCTAAACATTTCGAGTTAGTTGTTTTGGAACTATTTTAATATTTCAATGTAACCTTTGAGCCAATAGCGCCACTTTTTCTGCTTAAGACGCCATCTTTAGGCGTTGCCCTAATACTGCGCACAAATGCTTCTACATTAAAGTGAATATCGCGTAAATGTTCTTTTTTTTAAAAAATGGGGGATCCAGTTTAAATATCAGTATAATCATACATTAGCGACTAATAATTTGATTCTTGCTTTAGTGGGAGAAGGAGGTACATACTACTGACATCAATTAAAATTTTCCATCTGTTTTCTTGTTTTTCGCCGTAATTACCCCCTCACATCGCAGCCCCTGTCATTCAAACAAACAACTTGAGAAGAATGTTTTCGCTAAAAATAATTTATAAAGAATGAGTGAAAAAAAATTCCAACCACATAAAAGTAAGTTAATAATAATGAAGTGAGGTCATGAAAGGAGAAATTCATCCTGCCAAAATTAATACACCACTTTATAAGAGTAAAGGAATAAAGCCATTTGAAAGACATAACTTAATTAAGATGACGAAGAAGCAAGATGTAATAATAGACGACATTTCAGTCGCTCCCACTAGAGAGGTGTTTAAGCGATGGAAATGAAGGGAAAGATCCGATAAATGAGAATCAGAGAAGACAATACAAAACAAACAAATCTGATCCGGAAACACTCAACAATAATAATTGTTGGTGGGTGAAGCGTTGCATAAAGTAGGAGGTATCATGGGGATTCACTTGCAGAAATTTGATGGCAGAAATGAAATGGAAGATGTATTGAACATCTAACAGAGAATTATTCATAGATATTTGATATTTTATTATTAATTTAAAATATGTGTTTATTCTTATAAAGTCTAATGGTTTAAATACAATTTAGGAGTATTCTTACCCAGTTTTATATATGTATATATATATATATATAAATATATATATGAATGCAATGTCCCGCAGGAAAAAAAAAAGTTTTTTCCTAGTACTTTTGAACTTTATTAAGTTCCTTATCAAGGATAACTACAAGAAATAATATTATATTAGAGGTATATATAAGAAAAAAAATTAGGAAAGACCGCCTCAAAAAAGAGAAATCACCAATGAGGAAGTCGGAAGGGAGAAGGTAAAGATTCACATTAAGAATTACAAGAAGCAGGTAGTAAGGTCAAACTGAGAAGACGGAAAGGGTAACAGATTCAAAGAAATGGAGATAGCCTAACGAGGGAGATTATAAGACATGATAAGCAAAAAGGGGGGAAAATATACTGTACATAACAAAGCAGTGACAATTAAAAAAAAATAAATAAAAAAAAATAAAATTGGGGCCACATAACTAAAGATTGTATATAAAAAACTAAGAACAAAAGTCAGAAATAATTTCTTTAAGTATTAATCTTTTAATTATAGCATCTATTTTATATAAGCCAGGCGAAAGGTTAAAATTATCACATTGGCTTATAAAAGCACATTCAATAATATTCCTTTTTATAGGGGCATTGGAAAGATAAATAAATTTTGCCGAGTTACAGTTAATTAGATGGCCCTTATTAAGAAGATTAAGTTCATTTCCCGTTATTTTTCAGCGTTTCTAGCATGTACGCTCATCTTCAAGTATCGACATGTTTTAAATTGAAGAGGAATAAATTTATTTAATCTTGCTGAAAATAATATGACTAAATGCGTTAGAGGATACATAATAAAGTAAAAAAAATAAACCAAAGTAGAAATGCATGAACTAAGATACACACAAATATAATAATAACACTACCAAAGAGGAGGTAAAACAAATCAATAGGAATGAAAGTCTTAGCTTCAGTCACCGATATCCGACATCGAAGGGAAAGAGAGAATAAGAAGGAGGTTTGCAACAAAGGTTTTTATCGTGCAAGAGTTATAAAATTAGAAAGGTAACTGTACTTACGGTACATACGGTGAGTAATTCGTATATGAGAGCAAACTTTGCATGGATTGAAAGAATTATGCTGCTTATATTTGCTCCGCAGAGGCATCTTTAAATTGGGAATTGGCAGACACCACCACTGCTCAAGCCACAGAGAAGTTTGTTTTTGGGAGAGAAAATGAAGAAATTGTTTTGTTTTTGAAGACCTGATAAGATAACTCTTGGGAAGATAGATTTGAGCAATTTGATTACCCTTCTTTTAATATTGAATTTAAAAGGACTAAAAATATTTAGTGTAATTCGGGAGGTCATAAAAGCTAGGCTAAGGAGCTAATGTTCCAGACATAAATTTAGAAATTTGTTTTTGAATTAAGGAAGCAGAAATGCTGTTATTTATTCCTTTTTAATTCATAGTAGGTCGATAACTGAAGATGAGCCCGCAAGTTCTAAACGCTGTAAAATAAAGGAAAAGAAACAGGATCTCATTATCCTCATCTTTTTCGTTAAACTAAATTTTGGGGTATACAATGGCAACCCTTAGTGTCATATATATATATATATATATATATATATATATATATATATATATATATGTCATTCTCTCGCGCTACGTTAAGAGATATTATATACATTTGTTTATTTACCACGCGTTTAACTATTCCTTCATTTACTTTTTGAATTCTCAGAGAATTTTTTGGTTCTCTGCGTAGCGTAGTGTACTAACGACATACCTTTAACTGTGATCAAAGCGGTGCTCGCTGCCTTAGTGTCCATAGTTCAAATCGCTTCCCTGCGCGGATTTTTTCGAAAAAAGGTAATAAATATTACTGTAAAAAAATGTAGTCAGTTTTCTCTTGCAATGTGGTTTATTGCATTGAGCTTCATCATTCTCTCGCTATACTTTGAGAGATATTATATACATATATATATATATATATATATATATATATATATATATTTATATATATATATATATAAATATATATATATATATATATATACATATATATATATATATATATATATATATATATATATATATATATATATATATATATATCTAGTCGACGCCAAAGGTGCGTTTTTATCCATCAACGCTAAAAAATCATTAACAAAAATATTTAGGAGGTACTTTCCAGGCAGTCCTCTCCTTTACACAAAGCTCTCTAGACTTCGAGGAATGGATTCAGCAAATATTTGGAGCGTGGTGGTTTCCAAGTTGTCCCAGATGTCTTGATTCATAAGATTCGGCATAGTTTTGGTGTTACGTCCTCGTAGCCAGTCTTTTATGTAGTCCACTCCCGCAAATTCAGACAAATCCTTTATTAATTTTGCTGTGTTTGCATGAAGACCATTCTGAATTAAACCTCACTCTTGCATTCATTAAAGCAATCCTCATGATGGTCACACAACAATTCCAAATAGCGTTCTTTGTTCGCTGTAATGTTTTAATGCAACATCACTTACTTACCCTTTGAATGGTATGCAATGGCCCCCTATACCATGAGGCTATCAGGGTACTTGATCGTGCCCTGTGTGTACTTGGGGAGGTACGTGTCTCTACATGGCTGTACCTCACCTTGCCTCCTCAACTCCCAGTAAAGTTAAACGTAGCCTCGTCACTTCGAATTACCTTCTTCACATTCTCAGTGTCCCACTTAGATATTTATTACGAGATTGCACACCTTTCTTCTTCTGTCTCTCTCTCTCAGTTAAAATGGGTTTATGTCGTGGTACCCGATGCTAAAGGCCAAAGTAGTCCTGTGTTGATCAATTTATCTAATAGGTAGGCAGGTGGTAACAAATTGCAGGATTGAATATTCTCAGCAAGAAACTCCACAAAATGGACGTGTGGGAAATACAAAAAGGGCGAACGCGAGAAAAGTATAAAAGTTCAAGATATCCAAGTCAACAAGAGGAAATGTATAAAGAACTAATTCGCCTCTCGGGATAGAAATATCAGAGGACGCCAGTGTACAAAGCAGCCGGGCAAATACAGACTTTGACCAAAGGGAATTGTAACAGAGGGGTGTGACAAGCAAAGGAGATAAAATTATTGGTATATTGTTTGGTAGCTCTGCCTTAGGGGTGTAAACTTAGGAGCTCGATGAAGGAGGCTTGTTCTTTAGACGAGTCTAGGCCACGCTCCATAGAAGATAAAAAGATATATACAGGCGAGCAAAGAGAAGAATTGTGATTATTAAGAATTAAGCATTGTAATTGTTGTTAAGTCATTGTCATACCCATAATAGCGTTACGGAACCCCCTTTAATTTGCCTAAATCTTGACGCTCTAGAGTTCAATATTTTACTTTGAATAAGAAAGTCTACTTGTTGACGTGCCGCTTAACTCTTTAATGGGCTCTTATTAGAATAAAAATCTATTTTTGCTACATCCTTTCACAAAGTCCTTCTCTACCTCAAGTACCTGTAAACCTTCGGTAATCCCAGCCAACAATAAGAGTACCCTTGAAGAATCATCTTTGGAGTCAGATACAGCCACATTTATATAAACTGTAACAAAGCCTCTATAAACTGGGTAAATTGGTAACTCACCCCTATAAACTGGTTACCTCGATATAAATAGGTAAAGTTATATCCCATAAACTGGTGACCGTTCATTTCGACCGGACAGTAAAGGTATCAAAGAAATGGACTCATCAAGGCATCGTCCCGCCTGACAAGGTGAAAGTGACTTCGTAAACGCTATCGACATCAAGCCTCCAATCTTCCATGGAACGGCAGTCTCAGATTCGTTCTTAATTGTGAATGCCCAATTTCACATTACAGAACAAATGTGGATACAAAATTTTCTAATTTATTGGCCTCACTTCCTTTTGAGACCGTCGATCGTCTTCCAGTGGCCATTACAGCGGACCGACGTTATGTAGGAAGAATGGATACGGGAGTCGCCAACGACGACACCAACCGAGCGCCACTCTAAGCCCAAGGAGGAGAAGCCCTGACAAACTCCATCATCGTTGGCCTACTATTTCAAAGGAGCTGCATTGAGGATTGTAGAAGGACACATTTCTAAACGCCGAACCACTGCAATCAACACTGGAAAAAAATGATGACAGAAGAAACAAACGCCATACGTGCGCGTATATTCTTTGAAATTTATTAATAACAAGCATAGAAAGTGTTGAGTTCCAGTGATGATCAATTTAACTGCCCAAATTAAGTATTTTTTTAAAGAGCTATTAGGGTATAGTTGCCCATTTATTGCGAGGTAACCAGTTTATGGCGGTGAGTTACCAATTTCACCTGTTTATGGCTGGTTGCAATAGAATATAGCCCTTCCATTTATGGTAAAAATCAGTGGGCTGAGTTTCTTTGGAATTAATCATATGGGCCCACTATTTGGGTTGAAACAATGTCAAGAGGTTGCTACAAAGAAACCAGAAGGTTTCTTAGATTCGATATACAAACTCCAGTTCGGAAAGAATAAAACATGATAAATTTACATATATTAGAGACATTTGGAACCAATTTGCAGGTGAACTAACCAAAAGGGTACTTTACCGTAAACCTATCTGCAACTTCTTTTTAGGAAGGACAAAGGAATGTCATCAACAAAAGTGTTCGAATACATCTGTAAAATTTGTGAAGATACAACCTGTGGTAAATTTGACAATGATGAAACTCATAGAATAAGTGTAACTTGAAAAACTTGCTTTACTGGCTAATACCTATCTAAGAAAGCTAGCTTGATACTCAAAAGACCCATCTTAAAACTGGTTTCAACAAATTTATTATTTTTACTATAGTTTATTTTTAATTCTAATATAAGTGCAATAAAATAATATTTTGATTGGATGAAATAATTCACGACCTTCTATATACTTGGTTTATAAAATTTATTACCTTCCTGTATTATTCACTCTCAATAAAAATGCAATAAAGTAATTTTTTGAATTGGATAAAATAAGTCAAGGTGGTTAGGTATAGTCACCATGGTGCCACTTAATAGTTATGTGCCCCAAACGAGACATGTGAGGGAAGGCGTGGCCTACACTCGTTGGGCTCATTAGTTCTAACCTCTAGGCGGAGTTATTGAACAGCTGTTTATTACAATATACTTATATCCCAAGAGTTTTATCTACCTTGATTGTCACACATCTCTGTTAAAATTTCTTTTGGTAAAGTCTGTATTTGCCTAGCTGCTTTGTAGACTCCCATCTTCTGATAATTCTATCCCGAGAGGCAAATTGTTTATTTATACGTTTCCTCTTGTTGTAAGAATAGGATAAAAATTCAAGATATATTTTGTGCAGTTTCTTGCTGGGCCTATCCAATCCTGCATTTTGATGCCAGTAGCATACCTATTGCATAACACGTTCCAAACTATCCCTGCCAGTAATGGAGTTAGCGAGAAATTAGTACATAATAAATATATAGGTAGATTAAATACATATTCAAAACATAATTAGGCTGACCTAATGTTTGACAGCATTTCCAACAAACATACAGGGCACCGACACTTACATAGGTGCATACACCAGTACTAAACGGGCCTATTCATGCTATGTTCCGCCATATTGCACAATAATAATATATATACAATTATATAAAATCTCTTTTACAATTTGGTCCCATCCTTTTTAGATCCTTATACCAATATGATTACGACATTGTACCAATACATAATAAGGCACGTAACAAAGCTATATAGGGAGCGAGGAGATTTTATATTTATGCTTATTCCTCTTTCTATAAATGCTTTGATACAATAATGCCTACACAAGGTTTGAGAAATAAAGGGTGTTCCATTAAGACGGATCGTAGTTGGTAGTAAATATACATTGTAGCTAAATATATATTGAGTTTTTCTGCCTCTTATGAGTTAGGCAGGAGCTCACAGTCTCCTAGTTTACATGTGTATTCGTATATCATATGTGTCCTTTGTTTCGGTTGTAGCGGTGGTTCGGGGTTATTTTTCCTGAAGAGGTTCACAAATATAAAAAAAATAATAGGAATAGCGTAGATATGAAACAAAGTCAAATTCAACAGAAAATCAGGAAATATGTAACTTTCGAAGATGAATGAATTGAATGTAATATCAATGGCAACTTATCCATCAAAGTAATAGATGAGTACAGGGAGTTGGTACACTTTGAAATTAAGTAGAGCTCACATGAGAGTTTGCCATTGAGACGAAACCAATTGGGCTCCACGATTAGTCAGAATTTTAGAAGGAAGACCTAATAGAGAAACCGGGACTGAGATGAAGGTGGAGCGATGTCTGATGTTCGAACCCTTAAAGAGATCGATGACAGTCAAAATATAGTTGTAACCACAATAATAAGGCAGAAGATCGACAATATCAAGATAAATGGCATCAAAACGTGACGAAGGGATAGGGATAGGGGGTCAAGGATTTCTAGGGCATCAGGCTAAACAATTCGAGGTTTGATAAGTTTTAGAGTATCTCAAACAGCGACATGGCAAATACCATGAATATGGTAGAAGATATGTAAACAGTATCCGAGAAGACTAAGAGCACGAGGTCACTTGAAATTCAGAAGTCTCCAATGTTAGCCGGGCAGGGATGTCCAGCAACTCGACTAATTGATCGTCGCATAGTCGCATAGTCGCATAGTCAACGGGTAGAGGACGAAAGATTTCGTAACCTGCAGAATAAAATAAAAATGGCAATCATCAATTGTAAAATGAACTAAAGAAGAGATACTAATGGAAATGGCACCAACAGAAGACTTGTTGTGGGTGAAAATAGTAAACACCCGCTTTTTCAAATACGATTGCAGGTGACAGACTACGATGTGAAACCAAAGAATTTCTCGAGTGAACGTGTGAAATAGCTCTTTTGAAAATGGTAAAGAGATCGAGAAAAGAAAGAAATGAGTACTTAAAAGCCCCTACAGTCTATTGTACTGTCACTACTACATGAGTTGATGAAGCGACTGAGTCCAACGCTGAAAGGAGGGGGGCCCTGGGAAAGGTTAGGGCCAAGAAAATATCGGAATCTAAAACTTGTTGATTGAGAGAAAACGCTTCGATGGTCAAGAGACAAGTGACAAAGATGCAATTTGGAAAGATTCTTTGGTTGAACTTACTCAAACCTCAGAACATCTCATCGATGTAAGCGAAAAGGGTAGCGAAGTATTGAGAAACGCTGCCAATTTGTTATCAAGAGAACGAAATCCGTTAGAAAAAAACTGGTATTCGCGGAAGGAAAGTTGCGAGACAACTAATAGCCATTTCAAGAAGAGAATTATGCTAACAATAGTGAGTAAAATGTTTTAAGAGAAACAAAGATGCTCTTCAGAATTCGTATACCGGGTTTTTCAAAAGTTCTTTTACACTCTTATTTTTTATCTTTCGAGACGATTACGTGTGTGATAGAAAATTTTCCTCCAAACACCCTTGAAGTTTTACTTTTCCAAAACATGTCATTAAAAAGTCTTTCCAATGTGTGTAGATATGTCGAAGTGTAAGTGAAAAGAATCGAGATATCTGCTCCCCTGCGCGTGGCCACATCAAGTCCCAAATCGCCAATGGGCAAAAATTCAGCCGCTGACCATCCACAAGGTCGTGAAGTGGCTCATGTCTACCGTGAAAAGGAAGAACACCGAATATACAAATTTTCAAAATTTGAGTTATATATTGACTCTTATGTAATCCGACACGTAGATTCCATTTCTAGCATTGGTTTACGCCCATCTTTCACTCGTTTTGAGTTAGAAATTGGCCACACACCGAATATATGCGACACTACCATGGTTAACATAGAAGAAACAGCGAATATGCAAAATGCAAAGGTTAAACACCGATTATACTGAATATTCGGTCTGTTTCATTTATATGTAGCACGATATCCAGACGTAAAACACCGAATATGCAAGCTTTCTATCAATTTATTGCCGTTCCTCTCATGCAGCAACCTGTTTTTTCCTGAACAAATTGTGAGCTACGCGTATGTACTGAAATGGATGAGAGAGTTTCTTTTCTGCCAATGTCAAGTTTTATCTTTTTAATTAAGTCGGAGATAATCTCGTAGTTAAAACAAAAGAGCTGGTAGCCATGGCTTGCAATTACAATACACCATCAAACGCCTTCCAATTTTTAAAAGAACAGTAAGTGTAAAACATATTAAGCTTTAATTTGAATTAGTTTTGCTTTCTATCACAAAATGCGTTTGCCTACTGATTTTATTTTAGGTTTATAATTAATTTTTTTTATATGTATAATAAATCTAATTTTTTTTATTAATATGTCCTGTATTATAAATAATAGTCATAATTACTGAAATGTAAAAAAAATAAGAATTCATTAAATCTTTTCATTATCGATTTCAAGATGAAGTTGAATAGCTTTGCTGGTGAGAGATTATTAGTTTGTGTTGTCTCTCGCATCAAATTTAATCTTTGATCAAGTTAAATCATATCAAACTAAATATGAGCCCGCAAGGCGGTTCAGGCTTACACTTCCTCGTGTGTCTGTTCCTAGAGGTTTAAGTGCTTTCCTGACCCCAGCATATTTTTCTTTTGCTGATCTTCTTTTTCGCTGCTTTTGCTTCATCTGTTTGTCCAGACTCTTTTTGTTTCTTTGGTAGTCTAGACTGCTAGAACCCCTATGGGTGAATTGTCAGGCTATACACCGGTAATTTAAGATTTTTTTATTTCGATCCCGATTATGTTCTCTTTTGTGCATTGTATGTGTTTGCCATGTTCATCATCGTTTATCTTTAATATATCGTTGTTTATATATATTTATATTCAGGAGTAAGCCCTAAATATTTGTATGCCTGTAAGTTATATGTGTCTACATTTGTTAACACAATAATAGTTGCACCGTTATGCTGTGTATACAAGGTAACAAGTATAAATTAAGGTGGTGGTGAGGGAGGTATTGGAAGATGATGATGGTGATGATTATCATTATGATAATGCAGTAATTCCCCAAATTATTGTATGTGCTATTTAAATGCAATTCAAAAATATTTGTTTATTTTTATCCTTTTAGAGGTGTTTTAAAGACAGAAGGGCAAGAAATTTCATGCATTCGAGAGAATAATATAGCAGCTGCTAAGGAAGTTCAATCTCCTGGAGTTTCGAATGCTCATGAAGCAGTGTATGACAATGAAATGGCTTCCCATCACACCTTTGTTGCTTGTGAAGTTAAAAAAAGGAGGAAATCCATGATACAACAAGAAAAGATCATCAAGATAAAGAAAAATACTCAATATTCTATAGATGTGATATAGATAAATGCCCTTACAAATGCCATGCCGAGTTTTCAGATGAAATGCGAAACCACATTCACTCAGAATTTTGGAAAAACTGCTACGATATAAGGTGAGCATGGTTGTCAAGCAAAGTAACAAGGAAAGAAGTAGAAAGAAGGCACATTCAGGAAGATTTATCAAGGAAGAAGTCATCGTATGTGTATACACTGAGCGATGCCCAAGGACAAGCAATCAAAGTCTGTCAGAAATCTTTTCTCAGCACTTTAGGGTACAGTCAAGATAAGGTTATAAAATCATTATTTCATTCCATTGATGCAGCGCTTCTTCATCCACAACTAATTTTTTAGGAAATATTGCAGTTCCAGATAACAAAGGAAAACGTGAACCTACCAATCGAGTTAATAGAAAAGTAATAATGAATCACATCGAATCTTTCAATCCAGTTATTTCTTAATTCAGAAGAGACAATGCTCCACGTGTAAGATACCTTCTAACAGATCTCTCCGTTGCTTCAATGTACAAACTATTTCAAGAAAAACACGCATCAATTCGTTGTTCATATGAATCCTATCGGAGTATACTAAAGAAAATGAACATAAGTTTTTCTCAACCTTGTGTTGACAAATGTTCAACATGCTTATTTTATGAATTGAATATGAATGAAGAAAATGCTGAAAAGGCTCAATTGCACAATGAAATGCAAAAGGAAGCAAGAAAAGAATACAATAAAGATAGTGAGATATACAAACAAATGGATGGACTCCTAATATTTGCCGTCGATATGCAAAAGGTTTTGCTCCTGCCAAGGATGCCTGATCTTAAAGAAAGTTTTTTCTGCTCGAGAATGGTTGTGTTTAATGAAACATTTGCTTCTTTAAAGAAAAGTCAACATCACTATTGTGTAGTTTGGAATGAAAGTCTTCGAGGTACGAATGCTCCTGATGTTGCATCATTCTATATCAAAGTAATTAAGGAAAATAGAGATACAAAGAAGTTTATATTTTGGACAGATAAATTGAGTTGCTCAGAATAAAAACTTGACATTAAATTCGGCATTCGCTTTACTTGTCAATGAAGATCTTGGACTCGGAAATCACGTTGAAATATCTAGTCACCGGTCAAACATTCTTTGCCGCAGATGGCGTTCATGGAAAAATTGAACAAGTAATTCGGAAAAAGAAGAATCTGTATGATATGAGAGACCTCTGCAATTCACTGGAACTTTCAACGAAGAGAACAACGGTCTTAGAAATGCAACTTTATGATTTTAAGGCCTACGAAAACTTGTCAAGGTTAAGAACAACCCGAAGAGCGTCTTCTGAGAATAATATTTCCCCTTTACAAGATTTATGTGAAGTCCGATTTGAGAAAGGTCTGTAGGACTGATCTATAAAAAAAAAACATTTCAGGACTCTGGAACTAAAGTTAAATTTATGAAAGAAATTATTCCACCCAGTTTTTCGGCGAAATATTGATCAAAGCCAAGTAGAATTAAAAAAAGAAAAATTGGATAAAATTCACTCAGGTCTTGTTATTAGAATGCCTATTTCCCGTCGAGCATTTTGGAATAACCTTCCTACTAGTGAAAATATCTCCGATCTCTTAAATTCTAGAGTCGATTAAACATCAATATCTTATGAATTTTCCCGTTAAGTTTAAAATGGATTTACTTTTGTGTATTTAGTCATTTTTCCTTAAAAAGGGATATAACTACAGTTTTTGTGAAGTTTTATACTTTTACTCACATCGTTTTAAATATGACTTTATGTCCACTATTTTCTTTTTTAAATTAAGGATATTTCAAACTAATATTACCATGCAAATAGAAAGATAAATTTATTGCACTTTTTAAAAATTCTGTTTGGTTTGTATTTTTATGGTCAAAATATCAATAAAAATTACATAGATTGTTTATACCTTCCCAATGACTTGTTAAAAATTATAATAATAAACCAAAACAGTGATAAATGTATAATGTAATGTGGTTGCCACAATTATAATGGAGTATGATTGCTTAATGTTGTCAATAATACAAAGGAAAAACACCGAATATAGGTATAATCGGTGTCTCATTATTTAATATTAATGGTCATTCAAGAAGAAAAACACAGAATATACTTATATTTGGTTTCTTTACTCTGTATTTGTGGTGAATAGCAATCCACAAACCAAAGAAAAAACAGTTTTTGTGCAACTGAGCCAAAAATATCAAATTAATACACAAAAGAAAGTACAAATATTAAAGATGATGCCCATAATGGAGTAAATACATTAAATGTTTAACAAAATCTTGAAAAAATACTATTTTGGGGGGCATTGCAATAAAGAAAAACTTTGAACGCTTCTCCTGTAAAGTTATTATTTTGTATATTCGGTGCTCTTTCCCTGCACGGCAGATGTACCGGGAAGACTTCAAAGATTGAGCTCATTCATATACAACTCAAGTTGCCAACCGTTTGGCTGTAAGAAAAGCCTTCGAAATTGCTCCAAAGTTCAATATGACTGCGCTCAAACAGAAGAACATCTTGGTGTCCACAGTTTCGAAAGCCGTCAAGAGCTTGAAGTGGGTGGAAATGCTTCTGTTCACCGACCCTATGCGAGAACAACGTCGTTAGCACCGGCGTCGCATTCTCAACCACTTGAAGATTCATTGCAGTTGAAAACTCATTTGTGTGATGACAAAAAATGCAAGGTCGATCCCGTTATAGAGAAACAGAACGATCGAATGCGAAGCTTCGGCCAGAATATCTGCAAGGTCCGCTACTTGTCTCCGACCAAGCAGTAGGCCTCCTTAATGAAGCTTGGCTTTGTGGTTTCAAATGGCAAAAAGATGCCGCTGGTGGATTTCACGGCCAGTTACATGATCACCGTAGCGGATAACAGGGACAGCTTAGCCACAAAAGTCTTGCATGGGTGAGAAAGATCACGAAGAAGGAGGACTAGTTCTTTAATCAGGAGGGTGTGACAGATCACATGGCCCAGACATTGCAAGAATGGTTGGGGTTAAACATGACCTTCTGGTTGATCGAATATTGACTGCAACTGTCGTGCGATCTTAATCTTATCGACTATATCGAACGTATCTGGCTAAGCATGGGGAAGGACTTTTTCCACAACGTCCGTATGCAATTTAGGGTGCGCCTGAACCACGTGCTCGCAGATTAGGGCAGCCACTTTGATTAATATTACAATATATTTCTATGTTAAAACAATGAAAAAACTTGTCTAGCTACATCAAAACTATCAATGTGTTTTTTGTTGAGAGCGAGGTAACAAATGTAACAGGACTTTTGCAATGTCACTTCTGAATAAAAAGAAGAGGAAAAGAACTATGATAAGATGAACACTGAAACGTTGGAAGGTTTAATCATTCTCATAAAGAACATAATTCTTAGATAAGAAGTTAATTGAACGGCAGATTGGGTAACGAGAATAATTTAGTATAATAGAGAATACAAATGCTTAATTGATATCATTGCATGAACCAGTTTAAACAGTGATATAGGCCAGGTGACACCAAAATGATATTAAATTGTAACATATAAAACGAAAAATAGTTGAGAAAACTCAGTGTTCAAATACCCATCACTTATTATTTATTTACAAGTCATTTATTTTAATCCCTTTGGATTACTCCAACTTCTTTTCCCTAGCACTAATCCAAAGTTCTTTGCTTATACACTTACTTGCAAAATAATATTTTGGTCATGAGGATGGTAGCCGAAAGGGTTAAGTCATAAACTCACTGGACGATGAGTGCTTCCGGTACGCGTTCAAATGCCCATCACTTTTAAACAGTTTGCGGAGTTTATTCTATAAAACAATATATAATTATTTATGAGACCTGTTTCTTAAATACCTGGCTTACATCATCATTTCAAGAAGAATAACAGAATGTGGCTGTTCTCTTTTACCTTATATAACAATTGTTTATACCTTTAGAAACACCATTTTTTATAATAAATTTTAATATTCTGAGTGGCGGATATTTTCTACATCTTTGCCTTTGTGATCTTCGACAGGTTAATTTAATGACTTGTTATGACTCAGTTTAATAAGAATAATTTTGGTGTTTATTCCTTAAAAACTTATATTCATAATATGATGAGAAGTTTCTTGTCAACTGAATATTTGAAGCTTTGTGAGAAGTGTAATCCGATGTGGATTAACTTCGCTATAATTGGAAGCGGTGTTTTCTCTCATCTCGGCTTTAACTAAATCTATTAATTTTATTTAAGGCTTTTACTTCCTTCTTAAAAACTCCTGTGTTTGGTGAAAACAAAATTATAATAGTCTTAGGACTTTATTGGATCAGAACATAAGAATCAGGTCCAAAAAACTTGTGTGTTTTATGAAAATTCAGAAAAATATAAATTTACTTTGCTAAGTTTTAATTGCTCTAAAAGTATTAGATAATAAGTAGAAGAATTGGAGGATAAATTATAATAATAAAAGTTAATGCATTATCGCAATTTAGAGGGAAATGGGACGCAATCAAATAAATTAAGAGGAAAATGGAACTATAGTGAAAGATTCCAAGACAAATTTCCCAGAATTCGACCTCGCGTCCAAAGGAATGTCTCATCATCAATATTTTCCGAAGTGAGGTCATTTTCCCTAAAAAAGATAACACTTAAGTTAAATTAACTGCGTATCTTTTAATTTACATGATTCGAGGTAGTTTCACTGTGGAGGAAAAACAAAACGTGGCGGAAAACACCCCATTAAAAAGAAAAAGTAGAAAAGTTTGACCATAGAGACTAAAATAGACTTTTATTTCATTTTTCCCCCACTAGCCATAATTCACATCATTCTAAGGGAAGTTAATCAAGATTGCAAATTTTTAATGTTTTAAAATCGACACTCGACGTTAGTTTGATCCCCTTAGGATTGATTCTTATATTTTCCTCTTTTTCTGTTAGAATTTGGTTTCAGGAACCAATTTCTTATGTTTCTTAACATTAGAACGGACAAGAATATCATTATACTGAAATGGCCTAGGGGTCGTTTGGGACACATAACTATTAAGTGGCAACTTTGTGAATATATCTAACCACTTTGACTTATTTCATCCAATTAAAAAATATATTTTATTGCATTTTTATTGAGAGTAGATAAAACAAAAAGGTAATAAATTTTATAAACCAAGTATATAAAAAGGTCGTGAATTATTTTATCCAATCAAAATATTATTTTATTGCACTTATATTAGAATGAAAAATAAATAATTGTAAAAATAATAAATTTGTTAGAACCAGTTTTAAAATCGGTCTTTTAGGTATCAAGCAAGCTTTCTTAGATAGGTATTAGAGAGTAAAACAAGTTTTTCAAGTTACACTTATTATATGAGTTTCATCATTGTTAAATTTACCACAGGTTGTATTTCCACAAATTTTACACAATGGATGCGAACACATTTCTCGATCATGACATACCTTTACCATTTCTAAGGAGAAGATTCAGACACGTTTCCTTTAAAGCACTTATTGGTTGCTTCATCTGCAAATTCGTCCAAAGTGTCTCTAATATGCGCGAATCTATGATCTTTTATTCTTTCCAAACTGGAGTTTTTATATTAAATCTAATAAGCCTTCTGGTTTCTTTGTAGCAACCTCTTAACATTGTTTAAACCCACATAGTGGGGGCCATATGATTAATTCCATAGAAATTCAGTACTCTGATTTTTACCATAAATGGCACGGTTTATTCTATTGCAATAAAAGCTTCCACTTTATCCTTCTGAGAATGTGCAATTTAGAATCCTTCTAAGCTTTGTACGATGATTAAAAAATTTTGTTTATTTCGGCATTTGTTAATCAGGAAGGAGCTAGAAATTTTGCTGCGTGTTTTTCATCCAAGTCTGGCACTTATAAATGGCCTCGAAATAACTTTACCACGTTTAAATTTTGTTATTGTCATCTACCATATAACGGGTACCTTCTCGCACCGTATTCTCACAAATAAAATTACAAGACTCATTTGAGATATATTCATTCTCACTTATTTTAGCTAAATTTGAATCAGTGTCTGTTTCGCTTTCAATGCGCCAATCAATTTCAGATTGCAATAAATTTCATCACATCTATAAACACCTCTGCTTTTAGTTAGGTAAATGATCTTAATTTAGAATAGATTCGCAAATACATCTCTCGGCATTTTGCGTTTCAATCAAAATCGATCATTGCTTCCTTATAAAATACACTTGAAATACCACATTTAGACTCTTCTCTACAGATTTGTTCGCCATTTATTCGAAAAGACATGATAATCTAGAAACACAATCATGGAATAACGTGCCTAAGAATGTCTTTTAAAGCACTAACTTAAATATGTTTAAGAATATAATCACTAAATATTAATTTTAATTGCGGAAAATTTTTTGTTAAATTTTTCTTTTCGCTTATCCTATGTGGCATTTAAGTTTCCATCATCTCTCATTTCTACCTTTTCCTTATGTCTTGATAAGGGTGGATCTTAGGCTCGTAGCGAGTTTGTACTTCTGCAAATTGAAATCAAATCTTAATCCGAGGAAAATTGCAGACAACTTTTCTCTTCTAAAATTGTTTCAAGTTGGAATTCGCTTAAGCCAATGTAGTTCAAATACGCCAATCAACATATTTCAAAGTAAATCGGACAAATACATATTTAAATGTAAAATTATTCATAATAAAAATGTAGGATAAATAACCCAACATTTTTTTATTATTATTCATGCTTGATTACTGCATCTTTATTCCTGCTTTTGCATTCTGTCCTCTCCAACAGGTTCAAGAGTTTGCATCCAGTGATTTACTATGGACGAGACGTTCCTTTTTTGCACCCCCTCTCATTTGCAAAGTTCACTGAACCCTATTCGATACAATATCCTCTTTATGGTCCTTCATTTTCTAAGCCAAAATACCTTAAATACCTCTTTCTATCACTGACCCTATTTCTTCCAACGTGAGCACTGTGCTGTGGTACTGCAACCCTATTGATTGTTCCTTGTAGTCGTCTGTATTACATGGGTTTCTCTTATGTGACTCTTCCTATATACTCACCACTCTCTCTTAATGCTTTCACTCGTGCCTTAACATCCAGTTCTTCTCTTGTTCTTTTCGTAGTTAATAGACCAGCGGTTCGTGAAAGTCCACCACCTTCAAGATCTCCACATAAAAAATGCTTATTTATATTTTTTTTTCTCCGAGGATTCACAATATATCTTCTTACCTTACCGTTTCCGCTTATTCTACGACTGCCCATTCAGGGGATCTTCAATTTTTAGCTATTCATGATTGTTATTCTATATAGGGGAGATAAGTTTGTTCGAAACATGAAAACTTCAAGTTCTTAACATTCCTATTCATTCATTGGATTAATTTGTTAAAATCGGTAGAATTTTAATATATCTTATCTTTTAAAAATAATGTAAAATGCCTCTTTTAAAATATAGGTAAATTATACTTTTTCTTCGTGCTTTTGGGACAAAACGGCTTTGAAGTAGAAAGCCTTCAAACATTTTTGGGATAGAACCTGTTTTAAATAAACAATAATTTTAATTAATGTTTTGTGTAAAATAATTTTTGGATTAAAACCTTTAGTTACTTTAGGGGAATTTTCAGATTTGTTAAGGAAATAGTTTTAAGTACTCAGTTGGATAGAATTCGGTTTTAATAGTAATCAATTAATTACTTAGGTAATATACTGGTATTTGTGAACCAGTTTTCCCCTTTATATACTTCATTTAATGTGTAAATATTTTCAAATCACAATATATATTTAAACAGTGATCTGGGGTTATGCGGTATTTTTCATTGTTCTACGACAAATTAGTTTTCCTTTGAGGGAAGGGGCTCTCAGGCAACACATTATTGAATAGAATTTTTTCCTTGTAATCTTTGATTACAAGTAGGGAAATTAAATTACCACCTAATATTTTTGTTCTTTGTTGAATGAGCTTGATTAAAACAGTATTTGTTCTACTTATCCTTAGACGTAAAAAGAGATGATTAAAACTTGAATTAAATGAAGCGTATCGCTTTCGTTTGGAATATCTTTTGTCCGAGATTGTGGTTTGCTCTTTTATTATTACTTTTATTATTAAGTGAAAATAAATAAATGAGAAAATTCTCGCTATAAAAGGTCTTTCAGAAAAATGGTGAAGCTGGGGAAAATAAATATGGAGGGAACGCAAATAACTTACTATCGTAAAAGGAAACGACTTTTGTGAGTGTCTAGGATATATGTTGTTTTTGTGAAGTGATTTTCCTAAAACATAACATTAAAAACGATGGTCATTTTTATATATAAATTTAAAGTTAAAACTAACCAAGGCATTTTCAACAGAAATAATTATTAGGTAAGGCACGTTTATTTTTGTGTAGCAATTTTTAGTTATTCGGGTTGATTGAGATCCACTTTCTCCCCATTCAAACCGTTAGTAATAATCCCGTTTAGCTCCCTTTCTATTTCTTGCAGCTGAATTTGGTGTTTCTTTTTACCCCCTTAAAGATTTGCCGCTGCTGCTCCCCCGTTTGAAACGTCACTTGGCCTTCGCAAAATTTGCTCAATTGAAGGCGAGAGGAGCCTCACATGATTGAATCCTCAACTCAAAGGTTCTTTTTAATGACATTTCTCAATTTACTACAAAAGTCGAAAAGAAGAGTTGTTTAGTGTGAGTATGAAAGGTTTGGAAGCATCAAGCATGCCAGAGGTTGTCAGTGATGTAATACGTCTGAAAAATGGAAAGGCAGTACGTATAGATGAGAGAGTAGCAGAGATACAGAAAATAGGGGTGAATGGCTTGTAAGAATTATCTAAAAGGTTGGTTTGTGCCGTGAGACTGGAAGAAAAAAATAATAGCATCGATGTATGAGATTAAACGGTAGAATGAATTATGAATACATGAAATACAGGCGTATAATCCGGAGTGTTTGAGGCAAGGTTAGAGGAAAAGTTCTGATTTGGCGTCTGCTAAGGTTAAATGAATGACTTATTGATACCGTATGAAAAAAGTTAGCTTTGAGCCAGTATAATGTGTGTAGGTGAAGTAATTGCAGTTTTAAGGCAGTTGAAAAATAAGGCATAAGTGATGTAAAGTCTCTGCGATATGACGAACAAGGGAGGAAACATTGTTAAATGAATAGTACGAAAGGAAATTGGTGGATTTTAAAAATGTAGGGATTAAGTGGTAAACTATTTGATAATGTGAAAAATATTTATGGTTGAAGGCGTTTGTTTGAGTGTATGATGGCCGGGTGGAGCAATTTGATGTAAGTGGGGGCTAAAATGGAAATTAGCTAAGGGTGTCTGATGTCTTCATAGCTTTTTAAAACTTTTATAGAGTGCAGAAGCGTTAATAGAAATAAGAGAAAGGGTTACGTAATGATAAGAAAGATAGGGAATGGCTTCTATTTATTTTGATAAAAGCTGATAACAAGAGAATAGTGGATGAAAAAGATGAATATGGATATAATTTAAGATATTCGGAATAACTAATTAATCAAAGATATTTTCATATACAGTGCGTTTTGAGATTCACATTGCGCTGATGTGACCGAAAAATTATGTATATGTATGTAAAGTGTATTCCAATAACTTCGAACGATTTTAAAGGTGAGTTGAGTTTAAGCGTCTAATGATTTTTCTTATTTTTCTTCCAGATTTAACAACTTCAGTCTTTGGAAATTTTAACCATGGAAAGATTAACAATCGAACAACGCGTTAAAGTTATCGAAGCTTATGACGAAAAAGGACGTTCAAACCGAAACGCATTTCGGGAAAATTTTCGTAAATTCAAACAAACAGGGTCGGTGGCAGATATGAAAACGACATTGCGTGCTCGGTTACGCCGTTTAGCTCAAAACATTGCTGCAGTGCGCGAGAATGTGGCCGAAGATCCAGACACCTCTATTTGTCATCGTGCGCAGGAATTGAACCTCTCCACAACAACATTACATCGAATTTTGACAAAAGATTTGTCGCTAAACGCTGAGAAAATTTAATTGACACAAGAACTGAAGACTGCTGACCAGTTCAAGCGTCGTACATTCGTCAATTGGGTGCACGAGCAAAGAAAAACCGATGCTGATTTTTCGCAAAAAATCATCTTTAGTGATGAAGCCCATTTTCATTTTGGTGGATTCGTTAATAAGCAGAATTGTCAGATTTGGGCTGATGAAAATCCTAGGAAGATTGTTAAAAAGCCACTGCATCCACAAAAGGTCACTGTTTCGTGTGCATCTTTTGCTAGCGGAATCATTGGGCCGTATTTCTTTGAAAATGATGCCTGTAATTCTGTTACGGTGACAATCGAGCGATACCGTGCCATGATAACCAACTTTTTATGGCCTGAATTGAATTCTATGGATGTCAAAAATTTGTGGTTTCAACAGGACGGCGCCAGATGCCACACAGCTAATGCAACAATGGCTTTATTGAATGAGAAGTTCCCAGGTTGCATCGTCTCTCGAAACAGCGAGGTCAGTTGGCAACCACGATCGTGTGATTTAACGCCTTTAGATTTTTACCTTTGGGGTCATCTCAAAAGTATGGTCTATGACAACAAGCCAACAACAATTAAACAGCTCAAGGATGAGCTAATAAGGCATATTGGTGAGATAAAGCAGCTTCTATGCAGAGACGTCATCAAAATTCTGACCATCGAGTGGAGATGTGCCGCCGAAGCCTTGGTGGACATTTAGGCGATATTATTTTTCACAGTTAATTGCCATGACTCAAATAATATGATCCAATAGGGAAATCAATCAATTTTCACCAATATCACTGTTTTATATACTGCTAACTTCGATCCGTCTTATGGAACACCCTATATAAGTATAGACAATGTAGTGGGTGGTGTAAACAGAAGTAAACCCCATGCACCAGCTCAAACCTGGATGAAATGGCAGACTTTGTAAAACCAGGATCTGCCATGCAATATGGTGATATGGGCAACAAGATGTTGTGTTCTGCATGTGAAATGGGGAAGGTTACGCCCCTTCCTGTCCTCAATGTTTGCATTAATTTCGAGCAGGTTTAGTCTTCTACATATTTTTTCTTTCTCTATCTTCAACACATTCTTGCAGACCTTACCTTAAAAAAATGTGGTAAATAGTCTAGTTGGTTCTCTCGTTATTTTAAAAAATAAAATATTACTTATTCCTTTGGTCCTTTTTTTAATTCTGTGATTGTGCTTGTGAACACAAGGTCGCTGATATCTGGGCCTTTAAGGCTTCTATAGGTTTTGATTGTTGGGTTCAAATAAGCCACCCCGGCTTATGTATTAAGGGGAATAACAATGGTCAAACAGTGCGAGACATTCTTAATATTTCTCAGACATATTAACTTTGTTTTTTCTCTTGCTCTCTTCTCCACCTACTCCTTTCCGCTAAAAGATGACTGTCTCCTGTTTATAAGTTGCTTCCACAAAACTTTCTGTTTTCTCAAATTCTTAGTTTTGTCCATTATTTCCATAGGATAATTCCTTGAGGCTTTTAGCTCCATTATGGGGGCCGCCAATATTCCAAAGCTATGTGCTGTATGTGTTTCTTTTATTTAAAATCCTTTACATTCGTTGTATAATATTTCTAAATATTAATAGCTGATTTATTCATCGAAACCTTGCTATCTTAATGTGAACCTCGGTTTTTATTCTATATCCTTTCAGTTTAAGAAGGAATGAGTATTTCATACCAGCCCCAAATTTATGGGGTAATTATTTTTAATTACATAAATTACGCTACAGTTTGAGCATGCATTTATTTGGTAATTAGGAAAGCTACTAAAATATATTCATCATCTAGATTAATGGAATCATTCAAATCGTTGGATAATATATCTGCAATAAAATTGTTTTTTTCAAGGCATCTATAATCGGTTGATAAATTTCCATCATCCTAATTATTGCCAGCATTAATTTAAACTTAGTTTGCTTTCCAATAGTTTGTAATTTTACTTCTTATAATTCAGATGAAATAATAATTTACATTAATATATCGGAAAGTGGAATTCACCAAAGTGAAATAGTTGGCGTTATTGAAATAAACATTCTTTCGAGAAAATAAGAGGAATTTTTGGTGGAGAAAGTTCAAAGTATCACTGGAAATAGGCAGGAGCTGATTCTCCGCAGACTTTCGATCAAGACTGCTCTTGTTCAAAGATTTCTTAAAATTAACTTTCGTAATAACAAGAGTGTTGATAGAACAAATCTATCTTTAATGGCTTTATTTTTTCGATGTAAAGGTAAAGGGAGCTTTAATTACGATTAGAAATAAGAAAACTAGGTAGCTAACATAATAGATGTCTTGCATAACATGGATTAATCTGAAAACGCCAAAGTAATTTAATTTTAATTGAGTTCATGTGAAGAGGACATGAGATATGCAAGGTTAGAGCACAATATTAACTAGCTACAACGTATATTAAAAGAAGTGAACATTGTGCTGTGTATGGCGTTCGTGCTCCAAAAGTGGTAAATGTTATTTAAAAAAAATAAGTAAAGCACATGTGTGGGCGTCGTTCAATTGTGCAACACATACGGACATACATACATAGCGAGCAGGAATAAATTCAGGTTCAGTTTCATTGCCTTTCCATAAGACAGGAAGGGAGTCATATATCAGCTCGGTCTTCCTTTTATCGGCGATCCAGGTCGGGAATTCCATCTCTAGCGTTAGCGCCGGTCCGGAAAAGGAGATTATCCAAGAAGGGCCAAATGACCTTTTCCAAAAATTGGGAGGGAAGAGGAACAAAAGTATAGTGTAATATGTAAACAATAAAAAAATCCTGCTCCTTGCCAAGAATATGAATTCTCAGCTAATCAAAATTCCCCAAGATGCAAAGATCCCTGTGATTTTCCATCCAGAAACAACGAATTAATTTATTTACCTATTCTGCCTCCAACCCAGCGACATAAGGTCATGGTCAAATGTTTTGAGGCTACTATTTTTTTATATAATATAATTAATAGAAATAGTCAAAGTTGCATGTCCCATGGTCTTCAGGACTGCTTTACTTCGTTTTGGCATGCTAAACACCAACTCTTTGATGATATCTTGGATTATTTTGCTCGATAAACACTTGCATCGCCTCACAACTGGCTGGATCATGTTTGTCAACCACCAATTTAATTATCTTTAACAAATTAAATCGGGTTGAAATCTGGCGAATTCCCAAGTCAAGGTTACAAATATACGGTGTTATTTTTAGCCGAGAATATTGTGATTGCTTTTCGTTTCTGACAAGGTGCGCCATCAGGCTAAATGCAAAAGTTATTATCCCCAATTGGTCCTTAATAGTTGGAGAAAGGTACTGACGAAGCACTTTTTGTTACCATTTCGAGTTCATGGGAGTGTTCTTCAAAATTGTTGGTGCTATCATTCCCTCAGTAAGAAGGAGCCCAAGACATGGTTAGCGATCCATTGCCTTCCCGTGGGAAAGAGAGGCTTGGCTATCAAATATATGAAAAAAAGAATGAAAGTGAAAATTGAGATCCTTTACTGAGTATTTTCCCTAAAATCTGTCTCATAAAACACGAATGGAATATACTTACCAACAAAATCTCTCATATAATCTTCACAACAATGAATAGCGAAATTATAATTCTCAACTACTTAAGATCCTTTTCTTGTTCACATCATCCACGTGTACTAGCCATGCAATGACTGAATAAGTACTTGAATTATCTAATGCCTATAATTAATCCATTGCCTGAGTTTCTTTTAAATAGTTAGTATTATTGTTGAAGTAGTTTAAAATATTTTAGACATCTTATTGATATTTACTTCATATTTCCGAGATATTAATTTCTAAAGCAAAAACGCTTAAGTATCAATGAAAATGAATTTTTTTTTTTATAGGATAAAATCTTATTTTTTTTATCGCAAATACATGAATAGTTTCAGATCATCATGCACTATCGTACAGTAGTTCAAAAAGTAATAAAGTTTGACCTAGGAGATATTTTATATACCAAATGAGCAATAAATAAAAAATATTAATCAAGGACTCGACAGAGTGGGAGATAAACAAGGTCTGTGACTAAAAGGTCGCGTGCCCTCACTTTATAGAATATTATGGCATATCATAGTATAGCATAGGACAGCATTGCAGAATATACGACAGCATAATATAACATAACATAGTATAACATAGCATAGTATATTATAGCATAGTATAGCATAGCATAGTCTGGCCTAGCCTAAAATAGAATAGTATAGCCACATACAGTAGATAGCATAATAGTGAATAGCCTACCCTAGCAGAGCGTAGTATTCTCTAGCATAGCATAGCCTAGTATAGCCTAGAATAGCACTAGCCTAAACTTGCCTAGTATAGCATAGCTTATCATAGCCAAGCATAGCATAGTGTAATCGACCCTGTTTTAGCCTAGTATAGCCAAGACTAGCCAAACATAGGATAAACTAGCCTAAAATAGAATAACCTAGATGTGCCGGGCCTAACCTAGCCGAGCTTAGTATAATCTAGCTAGCCTAGTGTAACCTAGCATAGTATAGCCTACCTTTATCCTACCTTAGCTCAGTATAGCCTTGCCTATCATGTCCAAGTGTAGCCTAGCCTAGCCTGAGTAGACCGTAGTCTAGCATATAGTATAGCTTAGCCTAGCGTAGCATTGCCAAGTGTAGCCTAGCCTAGTCTAACTAGGTATGGCTTAGCATTGCCTGCAATTGCTTAGCTTTGCTTCGCCTAGAGTAGCCCAGCCTAGCCTCGTCTAGGCTAGACTTCGCTAGTATAGCCAGGCTAGAAAAGGCTCCAATAGCCTAGCAAATATATCCTTGCATACGATAGCCTAGCCTACCATAATATAAGCTAGCTTTGTATAGCCTATCCTAGCATAACTACGCCTAATATAATATAGCCAAGCGTATCAAATTAGTGTCTAGCCTTGCATATCCTAGACTAGCATACCATACCATGCCCTAGACTAGAATAACCTTGCATAGCTTATATCTTTGGTTAGCTAGCCTATCGTAGCCTAACATAGTATTACCTAGCATAGCATAAGAGAGCACATCCCTCCTTAGCCTATTATACTTTAGCCTGCCATAGCATAGCATAGTATAGCTTAGCATAGCTTAGCCTACCCTAGCATAGTATAACCTAGCCTAGCATTAACTATCCTAGACAATTATAGCTTATACTAACCTATTATACCCTAGTCAAGCAGAGTTTACTATTGTCTAGCCTAACATACTATATGCTATCATAGCATAGCATTTTATAACCTAAATTACCATAGTATATCTTACCTTTGTACTTCATATCTTAGCATAGCTCGGCATAGTATAGCCTAGCCTATAAAAACCTAGCATAGTATAGCCTATTCTAGGCTTGCCTAACGAAGTATAGCATATTATAGCATAGTCTAGTCTAGCAGAGTATCAGCCGAATAGTTATGATGTTGTGCCAAAACAAACTAATTCCAGGACTAACCTTGGGAAGACTTCGGAAAATTATATAATTTGAAAGGGAATGTGTAAAGCAACATAAGGGTTACAAATTTTGCTAAAATCGGCCGAATAGTTATAATGTTATTGCCCCTAAAACATAATTCCCTGGCTATCCTTCAGACGACTTTGGCAATTATATCATTCGAAAGAGAATGTAAAAGAACATAAGGTTTTCAAAGTTCATTGAATCGGCCAAATAGTTATTGTGTTATTTCCCAAAACAAAGGTAAAAAAATACGGGGACTGATCGACCGACCGACCGACATAGTGAGATCTAGAGTCGCTCGCGACTAGACTCGCACGCGAGTAAAAAAACAGCTAAAATATTTTTTTTATAAAGAGGAACTGGTTCCTATTAATAATTCACTGAGGAACAAATTTCAACTTTTTGTTCATTGAGTTAGATTTGACAGTTAATTCTACGTAATTTAGGTGCGCTGAGCACAGTTTTGTACTCCTCTTTGCTCTATCAGGTCCTGATTTTGTTCAACACACTTCCTCTTTCATCATATTCATAAAAAAAGATATTTTATCATTACTTGCAGTTGCACATTATAATTATAATTATCTATTAGTCCCTATTTAAACTAATATCTTTTATATTTCAGATTTTGAAAATAATGAATTGAAATACCTTTACAAATTACCAAAAAAATCAAGTAATATTTCCTCAAGCAAAAGAAAGTTCATATGCAAAAGTTCTACTGATTCATTTTGGCATAAAACTGAGGTATCAAGATAAATCATGGGTTCCACATAAAGCCAGCACTTTATGCATTGAAGGACTGCGACATTGGAGGAAGGGTTCAGAGTCAAAAATACCTTTTGAGGTTTCGATTGTAAGTTTATGATTTCATAAAACTACGTAACTTAGTCATTTGTGTACTGTAAATTTAATAACTGTAACTGTAACTTAGGTAGATCGACAATTTTTGATCAAATTCGCTTTTGTTAACGCTTCACAATTTTGGGGCCATTTCAGGTGTGGCGAGAGCCTACTAAACATGAGACGGATTGCTACTTCTGCTTTGTCAAGAGTTCGGGCTTCTTTATAAAAAATAAACCTTGTATCGAGTACTTAAATTTAAACACCGCAATGCGACCTGTGCTACATTCAAGTGAAATTTCCATTCTAAAATTTAAGAGTCTGCCATCTCAGGAATTAGTTGAAGATATTTATGAAAATAGTGTTATGCACTCTGAGGAGTCAGACACCAAATTGGACTCCAGCGTAGTTATAAGTGAAAGTGATCAGCAAAGGTTTAACCAGGCCGAGTTAAATGATCTTGTAAGGGATCTAAATTTACCAAAAAAGCCTGCGGAAATTTTAGCTTCAAGAGTTAACAGAAAAACCTGCTTAAATATTTTAGGACAGAGCATAGGTTAGTATATTACTGCGACATACCAGGTTTGTTTAAGGAGATGGGGGTTCAGTCTTAAAATGCAAGTGATTGGTGTTTGTTTGTAGACAGTTCCAAAAGAAATCTTAAGTGTATGTTGTTGCATAATGAAATCTATACAGTTCGATACCAATTGGAAACTCAACAACATTAAAAGAAAAAAACTTAACAAATATAGGAAACACGAGTGGATCATATGTGCTGACTTAAAAATGATCAATTTTCTGCTCATGGGACAGCAGAGCTAAGGAAAAACATTATTCTAAACAAATCTGGCCAGCACGAACATCACTTACTGTCTGAGAAAAAAGTGTAATTAATCCACCTAGAGTGAGCAGAGATAAAATCATATTTCCTCCTCTGCATATCAAACTATGTCTCATGAAACAATATGTAAAAGCTTTAGATACAAACGGCGAGTGTTTCCAACACATAATTTAAAAAATCCCAAGTTTAAGTTATAAAAAAATCAAAGCTGGAATTTCCGACGGTTCACAAGTAAGAACATTAATTAATGTCAGCAGTTTTATTAATGTCATGAATGAACGCGAAATAAATACCTGCTTCTCATTCGTGGAATTGATAATAAGTTTTTCACAAAATTATAGGGCAGAGAATTACTAAGAAGTCGTAAGGAAACTTTTAAGGGAGTTCAAACAACTAATTTGCAATATGAGTATAAAAATGCATATTTTGAATAGTCATCTTGACCAATTTGCAAGTAATTTAGGTACTGTAATTGGCAAACAAGGGGCGAGATTCCACCAAGATATTAAAATTATGGAGGAACGTTGTTAAAGACGCTGGGATTGCCACATGATGGCTGATTATTGCTGGTGCTTATAAAGAGACCTGCCATCAACAACTAAATACTCTAGAAAGTCCTATAAAGAAATTTTTTACCAGAGTGAAAGCTTCATATCTTTTTGTTTTGTTTTATTTTAAGTCATTTCTATCATTTCAATGTAATTTTACAATAGTTTGAAATGCATGTATTCATGAATATTGAAAATAAATGTAAACGCATGACTTCATTTTGAATCCTAATTTTGAAAAAAACTGGAAAATGGCGCATGGGCTGTTTACAAGAATCAGGACCTGATAGAGCCAAACCGAGGTGAAATTTGTTTTCAGCGCAAAAAAGATACCTTACAATCAAGTGTCAGATACCATTCAATAAAATACCTATTCCCTAGTCCTCCCAAATACGAATCACCTAATTATAATCAGGCGATTCGTATTTGGGAGGTGATAATCAATCCGATTACCTAATTGACTCGAAGAGTCTTTATTAAAATATGTGAGGGAATCAATTAAACGGGCATCAATTACATCCGCTTGAGTTAGTCATTTGAGGTAAAAATTAGCTTCTGTTATTTACTAATTGATGCAATGATTATTGGGACTTGTTTTCAAAAAAAAATTAAACTATTTGCATGTACGTAAAGAATAAGCTACCTCCATTTTGTCTCCTGTACATTTCACGCAATTTTGGCAATAAGCGCGTACATAATCTAGAAATTACTTTAAAGTTATAAATTTCCAAAGGAATATTAATTGGTTTATGGGATGCTTTGTAAGGAAGAACAATGCATATATGTTCAGGGTCATTCATGCTGTGAGGGAGGATTTGATTTCATTAATACTAGTTTTTAAATTGAAAAAATTAATGTTTTTACTGTTTTGAAGATGCGCTTTATTAATTACGAAACTCAGGATCTGATAGGGAATTAAATATCTTATGAGAATTATGAATTTCCCTATCGAGGAATTTAAGATCATATATTACACTGGTCAACATATTTTAACTTATTTTCTGCTGACTTAAGTTTGAGACCTGTTCTTGGGAAATACAGGGTGACTGATTTTTAAAAAAATGGCAATAGTTTTTTTCTCTCACGTCAAGTTTTTTATTTATGGACTGGTCCATATTGGTCCTACTCATAGTAGCAGGGTATCTTACGGAAGTGGAGGCGTTTGGTATTCTTCTTATTTTATTTTATCTATGTATTTAGACTTCTCTTTATGCACATCTAGATATATAGAGCAATTGTGTAGAATATATTTTTTTTTTCGTATTTGTTTTAGGAAATAACATTCAGCAGTATGACCTCATTATGAAGGGAACCTTTGAATTTCCCTTCCTCGTTATGCTATATATGTGATTATTTTACTGCACCAACTCAAAGAATGAACATTAGTATCTTTGTGAGAAGAGCATACTTGGCTTACTTTAAGATTAAATTAGGTGATCAGGATAAAAAATGAGCTCGGCACAATGTTTGTAAACCATGTGTTGAAAATCTATGCCAATGGACAGAGGGCACAAGGAAACAAGTAGGATTTTGCATTTCTATGGTATGGCGGGAGCCAAACAAACATGTAAACGGTTGCTACTTTTGTCTCACAAAGACCTTTGGTTATAGCAAGAAAACGCGACATAAAATAAGTTACTAAAATCTTGATTCACCACTTCATTCAGATAAAATTCCAGTCTTTGTGTTGAAGGAATTTCCTTCACTGGACGACGTAAGTGATATACTTAAATCTGATGTAAGCATGGAACTTGACAGTGATACAGACTCGGTAAATACATGGATCCAAGAACGTGCAAACTTAGGCAATTAGAACTGAATGATTTAGTCAAAGACCTAAGCGTGTCAAAATTGTTAGACTTAAAGAGAAGAATTTGTTGCAGGAAGAACACTATGTAACTTTGAATCGAAACAGTGAGAGAGATCTCTTATAATTCTTTAAAATAAAAAAAGATTTTGTTGTGACGTGGCGGGACTGTTAAACGCGATGGCTTTTTTAGAATGGAGAATTTTTATAGAGAGTTCAAAAAAGAGTCTATAATGTGTGTTACTCCATAATGGAAACTTCTTCGGTGCGATTTCTATTGGTCACTGTGCATTTAAAAGCGAATCATGAACACATCAGATCTGTATTACATTTAGTCAAATATGATGAAAACAAATGGAACATATGTGTGGATCTGATAATGGTAAATTCTTTACTTGGCCAACAAGGAGGCTATACAAAATATCCGTGGTTCCTGTGTTTTGGGGGCAGCCAAGCCAAGGACGAACATTGGGAACATAAACTTTGCTACTTAGAGAAAGTTTGAGTGTTGGGAAGAAGATTATTATACACCAACCACTTGAAGAGCGAGAGAAAATCCTCTTCCCACCCCTTCATATTAAACTTGGGCTAATGAAACAATTTGTGAAAGCTCTTAATGTGGAGCGGGACTGTTTAAAATTCATATGTACAATATTTCCTGGCTTAATTTATGATAAAATAAAGGCTAGAGTTTTTGATGGGCCACAAATCTGAAAATTAATGTAAAACTAAAACTTCGCGAGTTCGATGACTGACATAGATAAGGGAGCATGCAATTTATTTGTGGCTGTTTTGAAAGGATTTCTTAGAAGCAAAAAGGCTGCTAACTACAAGTATTTGGTAGAGAAATTACTTGATAGCTTTCATCGTTTAGGCTGCAACATGAGCATAAAGGTTCATTTCCTCAAGAGCTATCTTGATGAATTTTCTGATAATCTTGGCAACGTGAGTAATGATGGCAGTCTACTGTTGGAGTATTGAACAAGAATCTGTGGACATCAAACACTCCAGACACTCTCGCAGGCCAAAATTTCTTCCATGAATGTTTAGGGATGTTTATGATTGCTTGTGTTTTCTCCAATATATTAAAAAATAACCTGTATGCATTTAGTAATAGGTGATGTTATCTTACAATGCCTTTATCCTTTCAAATAATTTTAAGCTATAACACTTAGAAAACTATCCTTACTGAGTAAATACATGAAGTACGTCGTAAAATAGTAATATGCTGTAGAATGAAAACCTGATGTGCTACAAAAAAAAATATATGCGATATTTGAAATCAGCACATAACAAAATTAGTTAAAAACAACCACAAAGCAAAAGTCAGCAAAAAGTAGGTTGATCAGTGTATTACGCATGTAATAACATGATCAAGATAACTAAACTCTTAATTATAGCATTCTGGCTGGAGTAAATATATTATTCGTAATCACACTATCCACGATTTGTATGTAGATTTGCATCTCAGCAATGTACCATTTAACGAAATTCTCTATTTTCTAAAAAGAAAATCACTTCTGCTTGATATTAAACTACTAGTCTTTCATGAAGTAACTATTCAATTAATTGATGAAGCTTTTTCTAATAATGGTTTCTTGTGTGGAGGAGGGTATTAGCGAAAATCTAATGTGTCTCCTTGTAGAGCCCCTTGTCCAATTTTCCTTGTTGTTGCTTCAGTGTATACTTCAATTTGACACTACCGAAATAAGACCAGCAAAGACCTTAGGGCTAACTCAAGGCCAGTCTGAGAGGTAATATGATTATTACCACCTCAACCTAGGAAGTACAAAACATGCATTTGATATGCCTATATTGATCAGATACACACTTATCGAAAAGGGTACTTGCATATCATACAATTTCAAAGTACGTACACGCTTATCTACTACTATACCTATGACCACACTAGTTCTAGTAAGCTTAATGCTTCTTCTATTCATAATTGCCGATAGGATAGCTCCTTCTCTCCCGCAGGGCTTCGTTTTCTAGTGTTGAAAAGAATTATGCCAGGAAAGCCATAAACGAATATGGAAACTCATTTGGACTCATGCTCTACAAACAACTATCAGCTGGCATTATTTGGGGTGGCAGTTTGGGCAATAATTTATATTAAATCCGTCCAATTTTTATAAAGATATGTTCATTCTTGCTCTTACTAGGTTACATTTACACGTGAATAATACTAGTCTAGTCTGTTTTTAAATATATTATCCGATCTACTTTCCAACACTAGGTCGGGTAGGCTGTTTCACATCTGAGTGATTTTATAGCTGAATCGCTCGTTAACTAATTTCTATGCATTTTGTAGACTATTCTCCCCAAATTCCATTTTGAAAAAAAGCGAATAATTTATGTTTGAAAACATTTTAAAATTTTAAAAACCTCTATCTATTTTCTCAGTAAACCTCTATTTACAATAGATAGCAAATTTAAGAAGCGAAGTGTTTCTTCATAGGGTTTATTCCTAAGTTAAGGTATCAGTTTGCTCCCCATGCGATGCATTTTTTTCTAAGATTTTGAATATCTTTGTTGAAGTTGGGATACCAGAATTAAACCGCGTACTCCAGATGTGGTCGAATTCTAAGAGAGATTACAAGCGATGTATCTTGGTATTATTTAGTTTTATAATGGCTTCCAAGCATTGCTTAGATCATCTGAAGTCTGAGGATATTACGAGCACAAGGTCTTTTTCCATGTCTACGGAATTTAATTGAGAGCTATTTATATAGTAATTTGATATCTGATTTCTAAATCTTAAGTTCATGACTTTGAATTTGCGTGTGTTAAACTTCATTTGGCAATTTTCCGCTCATTCGACAATTTTATCTAGGTCTGACTGCAGTCCCAAAACATCGCATCCAGTTGCAGCGCTATTTTCTATTTTGATTTATTCCGCAAATTCCCCAATTTTTCTAATTAACCAATTATCTAGGTTGTTTATGTAGCTATAATATGAACAATAATAAACCAAAAAGTGACTCATGAGGAACACCACTGTTTAGAGGGGCCCAGTAAGAAGTTATCCCTTTCTATGACTACCCAATATGAACGATCAAGTAGCCAGTGTTTTATCCCTTTAAGGAATACCACGCCTCTATTTCTTTCGCTTTAATTTTAAGTAGAAGCCTTTGATTTGGAACTTCAGCAAACGTGTTTTGAAACTCGAAGTAAATTATGTCTACTGCTCTGTTATAATCGTAAATGGAAATGATTTGGCGAAAGAAATCTAAGATATTTTTTAGAGAGCATCGTCAGGTTCTAAAACTGTGCTGATTTTTTTAGATTAAGTTATTAGACTCGAGGTGGGTTACCATCCCGTCTCTGAATATCGAAGCTAAGACTTTACCAAATATCGACGTTAAGCTAATAGGACGAAAGTTTTGGGGACCGAATTTTTCACATTTTTAAAGATTCGGGAGATATTAACTGCTTAAAGGTCCTATAGACTCTATCGTAGGCTTTTTAATATTAATATAGGCATTAACAATTTGTATCTTTTTTAATTATCTGCTATCTTTCTTTCATAGTTTTTAATCGCTTTTCTATTAGCTCTATACATGCTTTCTCTATATAATATAACTCGCTCGAATTGACTCTGCAATGTGGGGTTTTATTATATATCGTGAACTTCGCTACCTTAACGAGTTTAAAATTCGTTGTACTTACTCGTTTGACTAATTTAGAATCTAACGTTAGCAATGCCTTTTGTAACTACGATACATACCTTATACGTCTCTATTTAGAGAGGTGCTGTCCCAAAGTTGCATTTTTCGAACAATGAACAAGCTGGTAGTTATATGAGTTCCACTAATCATAACCCAAATTGTTAAAAATTTCGAATTTATTCATACCTCGAATCAATAGTTCAAGCGACTACTAGATGAGGCGGTATTTATTGATTCTGCCTCAAACATAATTTTACTCAAAAGGAACGGACAGCTTAACCAGGTCACCAGATCGATTACCATCTCCCAGATATGAATCTTCTTTCCATTAGTAGGAGCCAACCCCTCGCTAAACGTTCCCTTCCTCTGTTTTTTTTTATCTCTCGTTCTTTCATTTGCGTTATTATTATTATTATAATTATTATTATTATTATTATTATTTTTTTTATTTTATTGTTATCGTTTTTTTTTACTTTCTCATTTCCTTAATAAAATTGGCTTAGGTCAAAACTTGTCATTTCTTCGACAGCTGTAGGACTGATTGATTTGGTCTCAAAATTGTCCTGTAATTTTGATAAAAAATCAAAGTCTTCTCTTAAAAAACAGCTTTGTGTTTAGTAATTTATTTGCTATCCACGATAAAAGATAAGGATTAAGGATGAAGATTGCTCACAGATACGTTATTCCAAGTACTTTATCATTTACAAATAACCCATTCCACTTTTTTGATTTTGTATATAATTGGGATGTACTTGGAATTATATTTTCAATCCCTTTAGAAATACCTTGGATATTCAACAACCGGAAAACATTTAAATAATATCCTTAGCTTCACCAAACTGGCCTAAGAGTTAATGTTAAAAATAAACCTAAGAAGTTAAGCTGGTAGCCAATATTTCGCGTCAACTTTGTTAGATATACGATAAATATAGCTTATTGTGACCACATAGGTACTCTACTGCTTATCCACCACGACAAGTTTCATGGAACATCAAATGAGATGAAGAAATATGGAATCAAATGTGACAAACTATCCCATTAAGAAGCACTTGAAGCAAAATTGACAAATTAATGAATGCCATCATAATTGCAAACAAGAAAACCGTTCCTGCAGTCAAATCATACAACTCTCCCACACCTTAAATGGATGGAGTAGAGGATAAGAAAGAACATAGAAATAAGGAGACTATACGATCAAGTTAAGATTTATGGACTAACCTAAGCAAGTCGTAGGGAATGGAATGCAGATTGAAATTAGCAAAAGAATCGACGAAAAGTGGTGCAAAACAATAATGATGGCTAAGAAACCAAGCGAAAAGGAAGCTGGTAAGAAAATGAATACAACTTCAAAACAAAAGGGAGTAACAATTGGAAGAGTAGAAAATTCAGTCAAAATTGAAAAGCCGTGTTTTTCTATATCAGTCGAAACGAAATTTGCGGCCTAGAAGAGAAAATGGTAAAATGACATCTGCTAAACAATCAAAGTAATGTTATTCAAATCCATCACTACAATAAGACCGGGAGTAGACTTAGGCGATACCAAACTTTGCAATGACACTTGCAATTATTACATAAATAAATGGCAAAGACTAGGTACGTCGAATTAGTCGTGCCTAACTTAGATAAGGCAATCTCTAGATTAAAGGCATATATATATATATATATATATATATATATATATATATATATATATATATATATATATCCTCCGTAAGTGGCGTGTGTGTAGCCTGTAATACTTGTAACCTGGAGTAAGGGCTTGTTATCAAAAAAAGGTGACCGTGGTAATATCAAACTAGATCGAAACTAAATGAACCTTTTCTCCGGCACATCTATCTTCAGTTTACCATTTACAGGCAGCAAAACTTTCAGGTTAATTGCCGATCAACCCTGGTCAGGTAGGGGAGGAGTCTGCCACCCTTTCCCTCTTTTGGAGTGATGCTTTTTATTAAGCCTAGATTCTTGCCACCTTTGCCTATCATCTACCATCGTCTTTCTCTTTTATTACTCTTCACCCTAAGGCGATTTCAGGTATAATATTTAAATCATGTTGCAAGTGATAGCCAGGAGATATATTTCACAGTCAGTTTTTAACTTCTCTCATCTTCACAGATATCTTCTTACAAACCTTCGTAGGGAGATGCCCTCGTTGGTTTACACTATTTTGAGATAAACAAACGATCACTCATTGCTACGGTGAGCGTAGGAGAGTGTCTTTGAAGCTGTCTTGTCTCTCCTACTGAAAAAGACTCAAAATTGTTAATTTTGCACAACTGAATCCAGATTGTAGAAAAGTTTTCCGAAAATTTAGTGAAAATGTCAGAGTTAAAATAGAATTTTGTCATCTATTATAAAAAAGTTCAGTTAAATTCTGAAAAGTATCTTACCAATTATTCTTTTATGCATCTTTTTGCATTGATATATATTGTTTATCATCATCATTATCATCATCACTAACTCTATAATTTAAGAAAGGAATTTGTTTTAGTATTTGAATAATAATTTCATCTTAGTTTGGTTATGACTTATGTTTTTTATCAAAGTTGTTTCTAATAATTCTTTTATAATATTGAAAAACAAAGTGGTGGAGTTCAGAAAAAACTATAAGTATCGAAATTTTGTGAATATTTTAAAACCCAAAGAATTACAAATGGTGAATTTAAGAAAATTTATTTTTATATATCTTCTATCTATAACTTTATATTTTAGTAACGTGATATTTTGAAAGGAGGGAAATTTAGTTTAAATTGTAATCTTAGTAGCGAAGCCATTGCCTGGTTCTACATAGATGTCTATGCTATTTCAAGTTTAACGCCCTCTTACACCTTTGCTGGGTCTAAACAGGCGCGAAAAAGATAATGGGAGATTTGAAAGATGAGCAAATGATGACTCGAGAGAGAGAGAGAGAGAGCGCCAGTTTTTCTTGTGGTACTGGTGTCGGCAGGGTGTTTTACTACTGCAAGTATCAGGTGTAGCAGTGGGATAATTTGCCGGCTGCCCCCCCGCTCCTTCCCGCCTCTTGAGGCCGTCATGTCTGCTGCCTTGAAAGCGCACATCTTCTATGCAGTCTTTTCCTAGTGTTTTTTAGGGGCGGTTGACTGGGAGGGCGCTGTAAAAGAGTTTATTAAATTAGTGTGTATCACTATTTCTCGGCTTTCGGTGGATTTAGCGCAATGAATCTCCGGATCTTCAGATGCATCACAACATCTCTGTTTATTTTAAGATTAAATTTTTCCTTGATTGATCCATCTATGTCATTTGGATCTTCTGTTTTCCTTTAAGGCTTGAGTTGATCCTCGGATCGCTGCTGGTCCTCATTTTTAAATAATGGAGTAATTTCTTCAACAGAGATGAGTAAAGCTTATGTTTCATAGTACCGAACGATCACACTTCCTCACATCTATTAACACGTTCTCACTGATATAAAAGATAACTGCAAACTATTGAATTTAGAAAGCATCCTTAGCATTTCACAAAATCTTCTTTGAATTATGCTTTGTTATCTTTCTCTTGAAAATATTTAACTCTTTCACTGATCCACATGGTGGAACTTTTCAACAAAGATTTAATTTCAAAGGCCAAAAAGTTAGAACAAAATTTGGGAAGTAGTGTATGAAAATGTTCTGTTTTTAACTCTGTCATATCATACCCCCTAAACCATCATTCCTAACATTCAAACTCCCGCAATTGCTAAATTAAACAGGAGTTGTGTCTTATCTGCTTCCATCTTTAGATTTTAGAATGAAAGTTTGGTCATAAAATGGGTGACTCGACTCCAACCACTGCTCTAATTTTCAAAGTTTAAAGATATATTTCATAAACTAGATTGTGAAAATCTCTTTAAAATGATATCTTTTTTCTTACCCCTTTAATATGAGGTGAATTTAGGAACGTGTGATGAAATAGAAGTGGGAAGAGTTTGTGGAAGTATTCCGGATAATTAAAATTACTACTACTAATACGTATTTTTGCATCGCACTCTCTAATGCCAAAGGTCTTAGGGCACCCTTGAAATATGGACAGCCCTTGAACGCATTAGAGGATATGTAGGGAGTGTATGCACATCAGCAGGTAGAGAATTCCGCACCCTCGGCGCAAAGACGAGAGGTAGCAGGCCATCTGCTATGCAGCATAAAAGACTATAAGCTCGAAGCAACAACTATGACGAACATAACACAGGATAATCATTGGTGGAAATAAGTTAAGTGAGGAAGGGCGGAAAGAGGCGGTAGTGGCAACTAAAGTCAGATGGTTTAAAAACACGGCTGTTAAATAAACGCTTAACATTAAGTGATCACTTAAATGTGTAGAAGAGGAGAAAAATGGTGGCCAGCGCCAAAGGAGTTATAGGAGACAAGCCGTGCGGTAACCAAAGCGTTGATTGGTTCGAACATTTTTCTGTGCTACACAGCGAATCCGTTCAATTCGTTAAAAATATTGCGGTTCGTTTTCTTCTCCACATGCGACATATTGATCCTCCCCCCCACACTCCTCTTTCTTGCACTGCACTGGCTGTCCATTCTACCTACATATGTGATTCTTAACATCGCAACACTTTCTTGACTGTTTTCTGCCTTGAAATCATTCCGGAACATGAAACTCATAGATTATTTATTTGTTTCTTTGCTATATGTCCTTCGTGTTCGTCAGTGCTTAATGGATGATCGTGTCTCTCTATAGTTGCTCGGGGAAAGTGGTATAATATGACTACTGCCAATCCCATCCTTTGCAGGCGTCATCTAAGCGTGGCGTAAAGACGAACCTCTCCCTTCAAGCGTTTTCTTAGTCGAGAGAAGGACGCCGTTTGGAGGCCCAGGGCTTTAAAGAGTGTCATAAAATCTACACATAATATTGGTCATAGTCTGATACCTAGAGGGCAAAATATAAAAGAAGCAGAGAGAAGATTTGAATCATGTTAGCTACATAAATTTTGAGATAGAGTTGTCTAAGAAAAAGAGCAGTAGTTTAGCAACCAACTAAATCTAAATGACGAGAGAAAAAAAATGCTTCAGTTTTTTTAGTAATGTGTTTCAGAGAGTCGCCCATGTGTCATTCATTAATTATAATAAATGCCTTAACAAGATTTCTTAATAATCAAGGCTGGGAAGAAAGATGTTGCTTGCACGTTACCACCATATCAAGGAAACAATAGAAAAACGAACCGCTTGATAAGAAAACAAATTGTACGCAGAAAGATACAAATAAGAGATAATCTAGAACAGCACCCTAAAGAATACTAAACGCACCTCCGCCAACCGTGATATATCTTTTCACATTTAAGAACTAATTACGAAATGGTAGGCATAACCAAAAACCTTAAAAGATGGTTCATGAAAAATTCAGGGATTCATAAATCAGAAGGATATAACAGTGTGATCGATCTACAGTAACAAAGGCTCCCGAGATATCAAGAATGAATAAATGGAAGACTTACAATCATCAATTGCACGTACTCGGTGCTCAGTTACATTTAGGACAATGAACTCACTGCTGTATGTAGCCTTGCAGCCAGACTGGAAAAACTCATCAATATTCGATGATATTTAAGCAAGAAGCAAGGGTGACGCCAACCTTTCTAGGAATCTGGAAAGGAAAGGGAGTGAGAGATCCGGCGTTATGTTGTATAGTCATTAAGATTAAAAGTGAGGTTCTTGAGAAATGGGCGAATAACAGCGTGCTAGATCTCTTGTTTCGCCAATTCAGAAGAGAGGTAAAATTTTTAAATAGCACATAAGATAGAGGTGAAAACATGAATGGACTCATGATAGATAACTGGGTGTAATGAGTTAAAAGTATGTAAAACATGCCTTTATTCTGAATGAAATGATAAAGAGTACATCATATTGAGACAAAAACTAGAAGATCTTGGGAAAAAATATGGTGAGGTTACATGGATGGAATAGATTGAGGTATCACGACGAAAAAAAGATGTAAAAGAAAATTAGACTTTATTTTTATTATTTTTGTGACTATTAATGATCCTTATGGTGAAGATTCACAAAGAAATTTCATAAGTAGATTGGATGAGCGAGTTGAAAGTGTATATGCGAGAGAGGCAATATTCATCTCATTAACTTAAGCATGAGCTGCCATAAAATTTCTGTTGGAGGCTCGCTTATCCTGTTTTGCCATCCTTATAACATCGGAGACCAAAGGCAGACACTTTTTACTAGGCAAAATAGAAAGAGTGCCTTTCCTTAACATCAAGGCAGGAGGAAAGATACTGAGAAAGTTATCAGAGGAAGTGATAAAGTTAAATTATACCAGTAATAGTTTTAAATCGAGGAAGAAGTGAATAATGTTGAGAAGTATTGGTGACCAACGATTTTCAAGGTAGTGAGGTAGAGGATTTAAAATTTTACCGAAGTACTCGGAGAAGATATCTGAGAGAAGGCCAGGAAGTGGTAAATACGAGTAACTACAATTTTAAGGAAAAGTTTTAATAAGAATCAATGACGAATTGATTTTAGAAGAGTTCATGGGTTAACAAGGTCGGAGGAAAGGAAACTGTGAAATAACAAACTCTAGCACCTTGCTCAATAGCTCTCACAAAATAGAGAAATGAGTACCAATCGGAAACACCCGTGTCTCTGCCAAATAAGAGAGAAGAGCTAGTCAAACATGAATTTAGCCCTGCATATATAATAAAAGTTTCAGCTTAGGAAGTTAGCAGTGATTTGGCCGAAGGAGTAAGATTTTGCATCGTTAAGTAGGGAAATAGTAGGATATTTGATGCGCACCGACCAGATAACTTTACTGTAGCTGGGAGAGAGAAGCTCCAAAGTATCCCAGAAGCACCTATCAAATATTATTGCAAAGTTAGGCCAGCCATTAGAGGGGAGGAGAGATGAGAAGATAATCAAATAAGAAATAAGCAAAACAGAAAGTATTATAGGAAATGATAAGTAAAAAGTGTGCTAAGAGTACCTAGAAAAAAAGAAATGGTGAGAAAATAAAGATCAGGAAAAAACAAAAATAAAGATTAAAATTTGTAAACCCATTCCTTTTCTGTTTTGTCGACAGGTATTTATATCAGTGGTAGTTCAAGAGGACACTCGTGTGCTTATGTTGAAGACATTTACTTGCAATGCCAAAAAATCGGAACTAAAGAATGAAATGGAGAGAAATTACACAAATTAACATTTAGAGTGTCTACAAATGTGTCGAAAAATATTATAAATTTAAACGTACATCTTAGCATAGACTTATTTGTCTGACCATTTTGAGAAAAGAAAATTTTACCTTTTAAATAATGATGAACGTAGAGAACTACATCGGTGAGATTTATGTCTTCGAATCTGCCTTAAAATTAAATAATTTCTCATCCGATCATGAGTTTTCGCTTGACGAAACATGGAGTCCATGTTCTAAACAGCAATTATACATATAATAAAACGAGAAATAGAAATTGTATACTGGATTCATTTCAGTCAAACATATTCTATTTAACTGAATTTTATCATTTGTTTGGGAATATTTATGGGAAAGAACTAATATTTCTAAATGAATGTCGACAAATATCGTTAGTTGCTCATAAAAATTCATGAAATATTGCTAAACACTGTCCCCCCAAAATACAGCATTTTGGGAATGAAAAAATCGGATGACCTGGAAAATGTGGATCATTAAATCATTAGTATTCTTTTCAGAGTAAAACTTTTGTTAGAGGGAATTTAAATCGTTCACCCAATAGTACTTTTTGAAAAGCATTTTCTATTTTGCGCTTAAATTAATCAATCGTAGTCAGATTTACTTTATTAACAAGAACTTTCCTGTAATTTACTGGCTCATATATTTTTAGTCGCGTGCGAGTCTCGTCACGAGCGACTCTACATCGCACTATGTCGGTCGGTCGGACACCATTTAGCTATTTTTTGTTTGTGTAATAACATTGTAAATATTCGGCCGATTCTAACGATATTTGAAACACTAAGGTTGTTTTACATTTTCTTTCGAATGATATAACTGCCAAGGTCTGTACGTTTCTTCTAGGTTTCCCCCAAATCAGTTAAGTTCATCTTCATTTGGCCCAATTCTATTTTCTATTCTTTGAAATTTTAAGGTAATGCCGTCACATCAGTGCCTATTTCTATATGAATCTCTCTAATTTCACACGAATAAAGGCATTTTAATTGGCTTTTCGATGCGGGATTCGATATTTTCTTTTAAGGTAGTTGATATTTGTTTCTTCTATGTTTTGCCAATTAAAATCTATCCCTCTCATGTTTCACTGTTTTGACGTCAAATTTTAGCCTATTCATAAACATTATAACTATTCGGCCGATTCCAACGAAATTTGAAACATTTATGTTGTTTCGATTATAGAATTGCCAAGGTCCTCTCAAGTTTATTCCGAGAATTATTGAAAGTTTTGAAGGTCGAAAGGTCATAAATCAGAATAAGTGAGAACTGAGACATTTTGGTCAGCTGACCTTGTTTTTAAATCTTTATTGTCAGTTAAACTGCCATGTAATCATCCATGGTATGTGGAGAGGTCTTAAACTCTTCACTCCACGAATTTGCAAAATCTGATGTCTCGCAAAGTAAAATCTAAAATCTAAACTGGCTTTAGTTTGGAGCGTTCCAGAGGCATGACCGTGTAATGTAAAGGTAGATAACGGTTTATCTATTAACCTAAGTCGTTACCACTCGCATTTCTTTAAAATCTTCTGCAATATTTTAGATTTTAAAATTCTTTAATACGAATTATTTCGTTTGTTCCTTCTCATTCATGTTTGTTAGGCAACCTATCCTAGTGGCACGCAATGGACAGTTTTAACGTTTCCAGCCATGTAGGAACTCCGTGACTGCAATATTAAACGGACTGTGGCTATCACGGACCAAAGAGTAAGGATTCATTACTCTTTGTATACTCTCTGTAAACCAGTTATCGATCCATCGCAATAGGATTCCTCTTAATATCAAAGTGCAAAGGGAAAATTTCGTCGTCAATCAGCTTCACTGGAGAGATGGTTGATAATGTTGTCGTAAGTTTTAGTTTTAATCAGCCACCATCTGATTTAATTGGGGCAAATTATATTTAAATTTGCAGCCCCCTTTTGTTGATTTTGAGGAACCATGGAATTATTTTTCCGCTATTACTTACATAAATTTTAGGACTCAATTCGTTTAATTACACTAGCCAACAAAGTTTAACTTTTATCTGCTACTTGAGTAAATGTTGTTGTAACTAACTAATTTGTTGCGCTGATACTAAATCTGTGCTCAGATTTGCCTTAGCACGTAAAGTTTCTGAGTTATGCAACTAGGCTTTATGGCTCACTTTGTCACCTTGGATCAATTATTGATATAATTTTTACGAGTTTGAGAAGAATGAGACTATTCTGGGCAAAGGTTTGGAATCGGGGCACCCTATATGGCATTATGTACTTCTTTTGCAGACCAAGACAAGATATGTATTACATATAAAAGAAGTAGTACTCACCTAACTATAAATTTCTTCAAAAATGTTTTAGATTCTTGCTCTTGCACTTGTATATAGATATAAGATCCTTCCGTTGTAAGAAACAGCAGTAGTTACCCATCATGGTTGCGTTGAAGCGGCCTTGTACCTGCTTTCCATCATTGCGATATCTTGGTGGAACCTTTGCCCATTGTTGTCACTAATAGCCCCCATATTAAATGGAAAGAAATCTAGATGCGAATGCAAGAAATACATCTTAAGATAAATCCGACACTCTATTCGTTGATAGGCCTTTAGCATGTTGTTCATTAGTTCTTCATAGTTTTTGGCCCTATGATTACCAAGGAAGTTCTGCACTACATGGTCAAATGAATCCCTTGCTGCCAACTCAATTGGAGTTCGTTTATTTTTGAACTCCCTGTCACGTATGAATTCTCGGATCTCCGACCCTACAAAAATGCCAGCTTTAAATTTAGCATCGGTTTTCTTTGCACCAAATTTCTCTTTGAGATACTGGAATCCATTAGAATCATAAGCCATTGCCTAAACAAAATTCATAATAACGCCATGTTTGATATGAAGTGGTGGATGGTAGATCTTCTGTGTATGTACCAAAGACATGTACTTCACATTGTATCGGCCAACTGTGTTCTTCTCTTTTGGTCTACCTTTTAACAATATAATGATTCCTGTCGTCACAGCTGTTCCATAGGCATAAGAAGCACATATTCTTTGTATATCCTAGCTGTAGTCCAAGAAGGAAAGAAATTAACTTTAGATCAATACTGATATTCCACTTAGGATGCGAGTAATGAAAACCTTCCAAAATAAATTTCATTGAGTCATATGTCTCTATCATACCCAAAATAAGTGCGACAGGAATTGAAGTTATTTTGTTACCATTGTGTAGCAACACAGCTTTGAGGCTAGCAGTGCTTGCAACAATGAATAGTCGCCATTCATCAGGTAAATGCTCGTTTCCTAGCTGGGACATGAGGCCATTACCATCAGTAGAGAAACAAAGACCATTTTCTTCTTTATAAAGGTAGCTAGGGCCTAATGGCGTTTTCGGAAAGTAGATATTTTTGCACTGTCCTCTAGAAGATTCAATTGCTGTAGTCTGGAGCTCAAAATTCTGCGTTCTCCTTTGACAATGACAAATCCTTCACCAAATTATTCAATCTTTCTTGATTTATCAACTGGATCTTCTTTTTCTTATTTGATGGAGGAACTGGGATTGACATCTCCAATTATGGGGGACTGGTTTTATAGCTGACTTACAATCTGGATATACAATTTTGGACTTGTTCTTATTTGAGAGTCCCGCAATATTTGTCATACAAAAGTAGCAATCAAAAACATGATTTGTTGGCTAACGCCACAGAACTGGTACAGCAAAAGGCATACCCTTCCGCTTGCCATTTAACCACTGTATGATCCTTGTATAACACATAGTATAAGATTTTTGAGGTGCCCAGGGCTTGTCTTGGTCACCAACTTTAGAACCAAAGTAATAATTGTATGCAGAATTCACTCTTTTAGCTAAAATTTTCCGCTAGTTGTTTGGAGTATATCTTCCCCAGAAATACAAAAGTTGTCTGAGCTATTTATACATCCTCGCCGATTCATGTTTTCAACTTAGTTTGTATATATCCTGTTATAAACTTTTGTACAATCTTATTTCCTTTATAAATTAATTGAGAGATAAATCTAAAAGAATAATGCAATTAATCACTCTATGTACATAACGCTTCAACAGCACTACTATAATGGCTAAATTTGACAACGTGGTAAAGCAGAAGTGTAACGCAGGAACCAAACACACACGACACATCCTCTCACTACAGTAGCCAAGGCAACACTGCCCATATGTGTAACTAAAGAGTATGTGTGTAACTCAGGAATCTTACATGCTAGAAAAATTCTGATTACAGATTCGGAATCAGCATATTCCATTTAGTCTAAATCATAAGATAATACCAAGGTAGCCAAACTAAACTAAATCTCCCCCCTTTCAAAATATCACGTTGCTAAAATATAGTTATAGAAGATATATAAAAATAAATTTTCTAAACTTCATAATTTGTAATTCTTTGGTTTCTAAAAATTTCACAAAATTTGGATACTTATATTTATTTCTGAACTTCACTATTTAGTTTTTGATATTATAAAAGAATTATTAGAAATAAGTTGGATAAAAAACATATAAGTCAAACTAAACTAAGATGAAATTATTATTCAATTATTTGAAAAATCCCCTTCTTAAATTATAGAGTTATTGAAATGATGATGATGATAATCACCCATATGCTACGTATAATTGGTTCAGGAGGTTCATTTTCTTATACGACGACAAAGTAGCTAAATTCTTTTTTTACTACACCTCTAGGCATTAACTCTGATTTTCCAGTTGTTGAACTGTTTAAATTTTTAAAAAACTTTGCATTATAATGAAATTTCGGTTCCTTTAGATACGTTTTATTGCCTTACTTTGTGATGCGCAAATAATTTGAATTTCCTTTAATTACAGATATTATACAGGGCGCGGCAGAACCGATTGAGCAGTTTTGAGGAGTCAATGCTCCGGGGGAGGAGGGGGAAGGGAGGTGCGCGTAGTTTTGCTCTGCTCCGTAGACATCCTAATTTCAGTAGAAGACATGGTGTGTAACAATGAGTAACAATGAAAGAGAGTACCCTAGAAGACCTTACGGTCCATTAAATGAGGGTACCTTTGGACTAGCAGTCGAGCGGGCACATCTCAGCTTAAATGCTTTACGTCCTTAAACGGCCATTTTTCAAGACCCTCTCTAGTCTTTACTTGAACTGGTCAACAGATTCACTGTTGACAACTTCCACTGGAAGTGAATTCCAACTACCAGAGAAACTGTACGTGATAAACTTTCCACACACATCGCGGTTGTAACGCTTCAGTTTAAGTTTAAAGCCGTGATTTCTTGTTCTGCTCTCAACAAGTGTGAAAATATCCCTGTAGTCAACATTGTCGAACCCTCGAAGTATTTTGAAAACTTCGATGAGCTGACCACGCAGTCTACGGGTTTCCAACGAGAACAGATCTAATTCCCTTAATCTATCTTTATAACTTTTATGTCTGATAGAGGGAATCAGTTTGGTTGCCCTGGCTTGCACGCGTTTTAATCTCGCGATGTTCTTTCGAAATGAAGGACTCCAAAATTGTACGGCATGCTCCAGGTGCGGTCGGACAAGTGAGTTGTAGAAACACAGTACAATCGCCTTGTTTTGATATCCGAACTGGCGCTTTATGTAGCCTAGCATCCTTTGGGCCTTTTTCGAGAACTTGAGATCACTAGTGATTGTTACACCCAAGTCCTTCTCAGTATCGGTGGATTCAAGAGCAGTGCCCTTAAGGATATACTGAGATTGGGGGTTTCGGTGGCCGATATGCATCACTTTGCCTTTACTCACGTTAAAAGGCATTTGCCACATATCCGACAAATCCCCAATCGTCCGAAGATCTTCTTGCAGGTGAGCAGTATTTTCATCCTTTGTAACATTCATAACAAGCTTGGTATCGTCGGCAAATTTGGAAATCTTGGCACCCATGTCACCATCCATATCGTTGACGTACATGATGAATAGTAGTGGTCCCAGGACAGAACCTTGAGGCACCCCGCTAGTAACGGGCACCCACTCAGAACCTGTCCATTTTCCACCACCCGTTGACGTCTGCCACTAAGCCACTTCTCGATCCAACCGGCTACTTTTCCGTCTATGCCCAGCGCTTGCACTTTCGAGACAAGGCAGCGGTTTGGTACGGGAGCACATCGAGGCTTTGCCGCGTGCGCGTATTTTGAATACAATCAATCAGTGATTGCAACGCAAAGAGCTTTTCGGCGACGGTTCAATATTCCGCACAACTATGCTGTTCATCAGGCGAACACAATTCGGTCCTGGGTTAGGCAGTTGAAGGTAACTGGTATCACACTAAGAAGATATACACCTGGCCGACGCAGATCCATCAGAAAACCAGAAAATGTGGGGATAGTGAGAGCAGCGATCGTGCAGTCGCCTAGACGTTCTGTTCGAAGGCATGATGTTGCTTTTGCGAACTTCTGACCGCAGTTTAAGGAGGATTCTGCATATGGACTTGAATTTCTATCCCTACAAAATAATGATGGCTCAAGAATTATACCAAGCAGACTTTGCCAACCACCAAAATCGTTATGAAAAAATGCTTGCATAGATCGCTCCCTAGGCAGCTTTCTTCAGTAGCGACGAGCCACATTTGCACCTCTGTGGGATGGTGACTAAGCAAAATTTCCGTTAATGGGCTAAAAAATAACCACCGAATTATCTAGGAAATACCGCTACATTCCCCTAAACTAACGGTATGGTGGGCCATATCACAATTTTAGGTGATAGGCCCGTACTTCTTTGAGGAGGAAGGAGTGACCATCACCGTGAATTCCGAAGGTTATGTCTTAATGTTGCACAATTTTCTGCAGCCCAGAATGGAGGAGATTGTTGAAGATGAGGGATTGGGTGACGTGTAGTTCCAGCAGGATGGGGCTACAGCTCACACAGCCCAAAATTCACTCGATGTTTTGAGACGAATATTTCCCGGACGTCTGGTGTCTCTGAGGGGTGATTTACGGCGGCCTGCGCGGTCACCTGATTTGAGCATTTGTGGCTTCTTTTTTGGGGGATATCTGAAAGAAAAGGTGTTTATACGCCGCCCTTACACCCCACCACAGCTAAGGGAGCGGATTATTGAAGAAGTTAACGCCATACCCCCCATTATGTGTGAACGTGCTGTACGAAACTTCAGAGATCGACTCTAACAGTGTGTTGCTGTTAACAGCAACCATCTCCATGACATTATTTTCAGAAACTAGGGATTATAAATGGTATGCACTGCTAACCTCCATTATAATAACATTTCTTCTCTATATACCCCCCTTAATTTTTGATAACTCCTTAAAACAGATCAATTGCTTCTGCCGCACTCTTTATTATATTTTGTCTAAGTATTGCTCCTAGTTTATTTTCAGGTCAATCAAATCTTCATAGGAATTTCTGTTTGATGAGACTTCTTCCTACCATTTTTCATTTCACCTTATTACTCGCTCTGTTTGACAGGGTTGTTACTAAAGTCTGAACACCGTCAAAATGTACATTTTGAGTAAAATTTGCATCTACATATTATTTAATTGAAATATTGATAAATATCTAGTTCAATGTAATTTGAACCATTTTTGATGCAAAGTTCGATGAGCTTTGCGAGATTCAGCCGATTAACCAGATGCATTAACTCCAAATTTCGGTCAATTTGAGCACAATCATCTATGTTGGTTTCCCTCAGGTATCTTATAACTTTATTTAATTGACTACATCTTCTTTAGCATAGCCCAGAAAATGCCCCTGGGGTAAGGTCTGGGAAACTAGAAACCCATTATGATATTTCTTGTGCACAAACTTTAGGGCTCCCATGTATAATTCTCCTAGATGAACACTTTTGCGGTTTAATTTTAAAGACATCCATGATTCGCCTACAAATATTAATGCTCTTGTTCCTACAATTATATTCATTCTTGCAAGGGAAATAAAAGTGTGTCTCCACTTTATGGGTTTATAAATCCATAAGAAATCCTTCAAATTTTAAATATTTCTAGCCTGAGCTTACGAATCCTTTTCCTCTATTCATCTTTATTCTTTCATTAATCATAAAGTAAAACATTCTTAATTCAACAATTCTCCAATTCTCCAAAAGTGTTCGTCATTACATTACTCTCATTATTGTTGTTATAATTTTCTAGTACGACAAAAATAATTCTGTTGCAAACACATTCCACTTTCACTCAGTTGTAAGAATTCACTAGTTTTATCAGTAAATGTAAATTTCTATGTAAATTTGGCTTAGAGTATTTTATATTCAACTTTGATAAGACTTTCTTTGAGAAGAAATTCCTACAGATTCTTTCTCGAGTGATATTACTCACTTTATTTTGGATAAGATATATTCAAGTTAATTAAGATCTCTAAATGAACTAAATCTTTGTTTAACCTGTAAACGTGAAAGGAATTCACAATTTAACTGAGGAAGAATCACTCACGTTCTCCAACATCTCTACACACCCTTAGCCGAGTCTTCTTTCAAACGCGTCTTATCATTCGATCAACTCATATATCTTACACAATTACGGGAACTCCAAAAAGTAGGCAAGGGGCTTAAAAACAGAGACACACATTTAACACATCAATCCTTCAGCCGGTAAGTCCTGTAATGCAAGCGATTAATCTCCCAGTGACACGAAAGAATAATAATCATTGGTTTAAGCCCTGGCTTGCTCGGTGATATAATCCTTCTTCCATTCCTTAATTAATTAACTGGCTTCGAGTCCTATCAGACCTTGAAACCGCTATTTTGTAGATATATACCCCTACTTTTACCAAAAAGATGGAGCTCGTATCTTGTTCGGATAAGATCTGTCATGTTCATTATTTTAACTTTCTCTGCAGGTTTCGGGATACTCCTGACAACCATATTAATGAAGAATTTGGGGGGAAATATTCATTCGAATACTTCTCTCCCAAATCCAAGAATCCTTGGAGATCCTCGAAATGGAAACAGCACTGGATCAATAAGACTCAGCCGTAGCTCTTGTATTAGATAAATCTAACCACAAGCGACTGACCAGCGCCACAAGATCAACACTCCATAAAGATCTGTGAGGGGATCTACTCAAACCTCTGCTCACTCAATTATGAGTTCGCCACCATCTCACAAAAACTCATAGAAGGTTGACAAGCATCTTTCTACATAAGATCATGTTCTCTTTCTCGTTTAACCCGCCATCCTAACCCTCTCTAAGGTTACCTCTTGGCAAATTCCATGGCGGAACGATAGTGAGAAACTTACTACCCACCGACCCTCTGAATACATGTCTTCATGGTTGCGACCTCCTCACCTGCAAGAGATTCCTGGTGAATACCATATCATTCATTTCATTAAGCCAGGCGTCCCACATCGATCATTAGAAAGAGACAAGGATTCTACTTCAGACAGCCACTCCTTGCAAACAAGGACACATGGTGATAAATTTTTTAAGAGGAAATTCCTCATTTGTAACTTAGTGGTGGGATAAAAAAGCGAAAAATCAGTTGTGTGGGAAAACAAAATTAGCAGTCAAAGCATTAATGCAAAGTGGGTACAATGATTAAAGTTCAAGAAAGAATAGTTAAAAGAACAAACTAATACTATAAAAGGTTGTAGTCAAACAGCAACACCCCCAGAGACAGTACCAAACCAAAAACTCCCCAAAATGTCCCAGCCATTTTAAAATTAGATATTGAAACTGCAATCAAACAAGTGAAAAGCCGCAATGAAGCAGATCCTGACAATATCACTTCGGAGTTCTGAAAGATTCTGTAAATTTCACTGTGGGCAAACTAGCATGTTTTTTCACTGAATGTTTTAAAAAAGCACAGATTGCGGAGGACTGGCACAATTTCATAATAATCTCAATTTGATTCATTAAAAACACTAACGATCATACAGTTTTGATTATTCAAAGTAGAGATCCGGCTTATAAAAATATCATAGAACATATACTAAAATTTCAGATCTTACATTAGATTGCATAAAGATTTAGGCATCTTTTATTACAGAAAGGTGTAAGATAAGAAATTACAATCTGTCCCAAATTACCCAGATCATGGCATTAAGGTCGACGGAGATTATCTCAATCACCTAAGATTTGCAGATAATATTGAAGTAATTAAATTTGAATGCAAATCGATGTGTTTAGAGATTCTAAACTACAAGGAGAGGCTTAAAAAATCAGTCTGTTTGGTTTAGACTATAAAGAAAAACGGGGAGATAAAGTACAAACATGCTAATTAATAAGAAATATGGCGAATACAGTATATAATTTATCTAATTTCAATGGCATAACAACAAGAAGAGGATGCAACAAGAAGCTAACGACAATTTAAATATCGACCTAAAATTTCACCTTCAGCAAACGTCGTTCAAGCGTGGGACTCTTTAGCCCATAGCCGTTATCAAGAAAAAAAAACAAATTCCATAACTTTAGAATAAAAAAATTACTTAATAAATATTTAAAAAATTAAAGTTAAATCACATTATAATTTAAAATTATGAGCTGTAAATTCAACTAGTTATTTAAATAACCAGACATATTATTAACAATTATAGGTAAAAAAAACTGTAGGCTTGAATAAATTGTTTCTATGTGATGACTACAACATATCTGTTAGGTTGTCTGTTTTTTTATGTCAAATGTTCTAGATCAAAGGTCAATTCTGATTTCGCATACTCACTAATACCTCTCTCAAAAGATCGTAGTTATAAGATGGGAAATTGTTGGTTTATCTATAATTTTTGTTTATCTTTCACCCTTCCGTTGAAATCCCTCTTATTTTATATGCTTATATAGAATGTCGTTGTGGAATGAAATCTTTCCTTGAATTTCGTCGAACTTCCACTAGAGTAAAACTTCTAAAACATCTTACAAGTCCTTTTTCATATTTCTATACTACTCTTAAAACAATACGTCTCATAGACAGATAAAAATTATGACTGTACAAAGTTATATGAAATATCCATAAATATTTAGTTCTTCTTTCATTTTTACCAATAACAGAAGCAAACAATGGATCGTTATAAATACCTAACCCTGACTATCTTCATTTCTGTATGGTTTGGATATGGAGGATAGATGTGCAATGATTTTTAGATCTTGTGACTCTGGAGCAAAATTTAAGTTTTTGCGGGGTTCTTACAGTAGCACCTAAGGCTGGCACAATGAGGCATGATATTTAATCAGGAAAAAATAGACACATTGATATGGATGTAATGGTACTATAGAGCACTATTCGACGAAAAAATACTGTAACAATATTCATGTCACATATCATCTCGGATGCGTTTCCTTGCCTAATGTTGGCGGTCGCAGTATCACGAAAAATGTTTCCTTGAGTACTCTTTATAAAATATTTGACTTAAATTTTAGAAGAAAGTAAGAGATGGCTCAACAGAGTAGATGAAATATTGTCTGGAACAATGGTATAGATTTGATAGCAAGTGTACTATTTTCATGTTTTGCAATGTTTATTTAACAAAGCAGAACTTTTGCAAGATTATGCAATCGGAGACCTTGCGTCGCAGCCCAAAGCCATCGTGTTCTAGCAAAATTTGTGGCAATGAAGGTGGGTCTATAAATGCTTTTGAACTTCTACTGTTCCTTCTACTGTACTGGTCATAAAAAAATGTTTATTACGCCCATCAATGCATATATAATAACCTACCATTGCACAAATTTTGTAGGAGGATATAATCCCAAATAATGTTTCTTGCAAAACTTGGAACAACACCACGTTTTTCTTGATTGCATTTAAGTTTTTTTGTGATATAATAATTTTTCCTCATTAAATACAAAAAAATTCTTGTCTTTTGAAATTAAACTTCACACTGGAAAATTATGCAAAATGGTAGATGAGAGTTCTCTAGGACCTTAATAATAGTTAAACTCTGCTCACTCTTTAGTGCCCAATGGCATCCAATATCGTTAATCATTGATCGAAACGGACAATAAAAAATATAATCGAGTCGATCCCAGCAAATAAATAAAAAGGAAAGAACTCATGAAGGAGTGGAAAAGGAACTGTTAGACAATAAAAATTAAAAGCCTTCAGTGAAAGATTAAAGAAAAATGCGTGGGAGCCGATAGAATAAATACTGGAATCTATGACATTTAGGGAATAAAGGAAACAAATTCCTATAAAGTAGTCGCGTAGCCAAAAGGGTATTTTGGAGCCCATTTGCAATAACTAAAATTTTGTGATATTTCGTAGCAAGTAAATGGAGAGAGGGTAGGCAAGATAGAGAGGAGATGGAGAGAGAAGAGAAGTAGAGAGAGTTGCGAGTGCGAAACGAAACTTCCTGAAAGTTAAATTGAAGGGTGTGGTGGAACATATAAATGAGGGAAACTGGGAAATAACGGATTTATTTCCTATTTCAAAGGATTTTTACCCAATTTCTTCGGATTTTCGCTTGAAGAATGGCCGAAGATAATTATCCTTCTTTTGGTTTATCGCGATTGAGTTTCTTCGTGATTTCGATCCTAAATTTGGCGTAGCAAAAGAGTATGAATAACGTGCAAGATTCAGAGGAAAAAACACACACATACACACACACACACTCCCTAAAATCTTCCATTTCATTGTTTCCTCATAAAATGACTTTTATAAAACTGCCATCGGTGATTTTACTTGTTTGGCTTTGTATATAAATGCCATCAATGGCACAATACAATAAACAAATTATTATTATTATCTAAGAGAGGAAATGATCGGGAGTTAAACTGCCTTCATAGTTACCTAGCACCATCCACCACTCGCTTTGCAACGAGATCCCCCGACCAAGTAAGGAAATTCACATAAAGATCAGAACGAAAGTCAGCAGTAAGCCCGAAGCCACTAGGGAAAAGAACTCGTTGGGGCGGAGGGTGGCGCACTGCGTGTTTCTGACGACTCTGACATGTAAAGATGAACCCTCCTTGAACCCTTACCTTGGGAAATGGCTACTTGTAAAGTAGAGATTAATGCCCCCTTAAGGGGCGCTGGACTCCATCAGATGGAGTTCGTAACTATGAGAGTTTGTAAGTTGGGACGTGAAGACGTGAATGGAATGATAGGGTGAATGTTGTGATAAGCTTATGATGATGCTAAGTACTCCCATAAGGTAAGTATCAGCGTATCCCCCGAATGGGCGCCCAGTTCACGATGGCGTAGAACCTTTTGAATCGGCGCTCACTCGGAATTGAACCCCTTCCGTGACGTCAGAAATCCAACGCCGTATTCTCCAGGTTAACCTCGTTCCTGATCGCTGAATCGACAGGAGAGTTGCGTGAGCCTCCTGTCTCAAAGAAATAATCTTCGTCTACACGAACTTACATGTGTACATTCTGGATATTTTCAGGAGTCATATCTCACTACTTTTACACTCATACACTTCTTTCATACATAATGGCTGAGATGCCGCACCGACACTTCAGGTTGCTTCACGGCGGCACCACACACTCTAGAAGCTCACGGCTTAGATCCCGGATGGAACTCTCGGTGCTTCCTGAGAAAGATAGGGACTGACAAGGATAAGGGTCGATTGTAACGACCATAATGTATTTTTATTTTATTAAATAAATTAAATGTAAATAACGAGGAATTTGTAAACTGTAGAAGGCGACATCATCATGTAGACTGTAGAAGGCGACATCATCACGTACACGTTTTAGTTGATTTCAATTGACAATGCAGGAACACCCCTTACTGGGTTGACCACCCTGCTACAGTCGCTCTCAAGTGCATAAGGCAGTGCTGATTTGGCAGGCAGCGGGCAAGGCTGTATTATTAGTCGCGTGCGACTATGTCGGTCGGTCGGTCCCCGTTTAGCTATATTCTTTTAGTAATAACATTGTAACTATTCAGACGATTCTAACGAAATTTGAAATCCTAATGTTGTTTTAAATTTATTTTTGAATGGTATATTTGACAACGTCGTCCCAAGCTTAGTCCAGGAATTATTTTGTTTGGAGAATAACATCATAACTATTCGGCCGATTCTAACGAAATTTGAAAGCTTTATGTTGTTTTACATTCCCTTTCGAATGATATAATTAGCAACGTCGTCCCAAGGATAGCCCCTGAATTATTTTTTGAGGAAATAACATTATAACTATTCTTTCGATTCTAACGAAATTTGAAAGCTTTTTGTTTGTTGTTTTACATTCTCTTTAGATTAATATAATATCCAATGTCCGGGAATTAGTTTCTTTGACCTTAAGATCATATCTTTTCGGCCGATTCTAATGAAATTTAAAACCATTATATTGTTTTACATTCTCTTACGAATGATATAATTGCCAAAGTCATCCCAAGGTTAGGCCGGGAATTATTTGTTTTGGCAATGGAATCATATTTATTCGTCCTATTCTAAAGAAATTTGAAAACCTTATGTTGTTTTACATTCCCTATTGAATGATAAAATTGATGAGGTCCTCTCAAGGTTAGCCCGGGAATTATTTTCTTTAGGCAATACAATCATAACTATTCGGCCGATTGTAAAGAAGTTTAAAAGGTTTATGTTGTTTTACATTCTCTTTCGAATGATATAATTACCAAAGTCCTTTCGCCGTTAGCCAAGGAAGTATTTTGTTTCGGAAATAAAATCTTAACTATTCAACCGATTCTAACGAAATTTGTAACTCTTATGTTGTTTTACATTCTCCTTCATAGTATATAATTGCCAAGGTTTTCGCGAGATGAGTCAAAGAATTATTTAAAGATTTGAAGGTCATAAGGTCAAAAATCAGAATAAGTGAGAGCACGCGATTTTGCTGACCAGACCTTCTTTAAACTGTAGCCACCCTGTAGAAAAAAAGAAACGGAATGCTCACTAATTTCCAAGTGCATATGACTTGCCTGCTTCCCACCTGAAAGCAGTCCTGAAGTAAGATCAATCCACTTGGATTGCGTGAAGTTAAGCTGCAATTGAACTACCACTGCCTAGCTGTTACGTTCGCTGATAGCTCAGGAGTGTGTTATTGCATTCCCACAGCATGCAATAGCCTGCCTCCACTTTAAACTGTTCCATCAGGACAGTCTCACAGAAAACAAGGCTCCACTTAATATGGGTAACGTTTACGGGGCCTACAGCACAGGGTGTAGGACCAAAGACTTGCTCCCTGAATCTTGTAAGAGGTCGAAGGGAGAGGAGGTCCACAGCTCCTGGAGAGTCCTTGACACCAACAACTCGTCCAAAACGACGAAGAAACAATAAGAAACATAATAAAATGTCATCATAAATAGTTCAGCATGGCTGCCTAATATGGTTTTAGTATTTTTTTAGAAATATCAAATGAAAGCTAAAAAAACATCTCCTGTAGAAAGTTTGCTAAAACGAGTGAAGATTTAACAAGTGGAATTAATATGATGTATGTTCTGATTAGCATAAGACGAGTATTAATGAATTAGCGTAGTGTAAAATATTTTAATTATTAATGAGACAAAAGCTTTGGGAGAGGACGACGTTATTGGATCAGAAGAACAGGACTAGTTTAGAAGCATCCTTCTCCTTCCCTTAGCTATAAAATGACCGATAAAATATTGCCTTAACACATTCCTTTTTTTTCCATAATGAGAGGAAGAAGAGAAAATAACATTAAGCAATAGAGAGAGAGAGAGCGACACGCGAAAAAACACCCAAAACATGGAAGTAATATTTATAAGCAAGGACTGACTCATTTTAAGGTCCAAATGATACTTATTCGGGAAGCGATGAGCAAACTAACCGCACGATGAAATTTGACATTCCCTTTCGACTAAAAAGTTTAGGGAGATAATCGATTACTTAATGCAGATTTAGCTACCTGGCACTTAACCCCAGGCATTTGATATATATGAATTCCGTTTTGTCCTAATCGACACTAGGATAAATTGCAGACATATCTTAAAGAGATTGCGTTGGAAATGCTCCCCTGCACTAAAAATATCTGTGTTCATAAATCCTCTGAGATATGCAACATCCAGTTTGTCCAATGTACTTTTCATCGCAATTTTTACAGGAAATTTTGTATACGGCTACATTATGAGGGAAGTTGGGTGCTTGTCTGGATTAGATCATTTTTATGGAGTTTGGAAATCTAAAGACTATGTTGTCAAGTTAGGTCGTCTAAATAAAGCAAGGGAATAATTAAGTAAAATATTGGCCCATAATTCGGAATCAATATATTCCATGAATAGACATCAAAGGAGATGGGATAAGGAAATACCGATGGAGAAGCCAAATATTTACCTATAATAGTCCCCTTCCCGTGAAATACGTTATTCGAATCATAGGCGTTAATTAATTCAGTGAATACTTTATGAGCCACAGGTAGATTAATATTAAGGAAATGCAATTTTTTTTAAAAAGGTGAGCGTTTCGTCTACAGGTGCTCTTCTAAAGAGAGAGTCTACATATAGGGATAGAAGAGGAGCGAGTTTGCCTATCGTCCTTGCAGGAGGAGCTTGCATTTCGCGAGCAGACCTTCTGTCTGTGTCATATGTCAAGGTAAGGGTATCAGTGTCCATTTCAGGATAGAATTTGGCTATTACCTTTTCTATTATGTCAGATTCTTCTGAAGTAGATTTATTAGTTTCCTTTTTCTGTATCTTCTCCCAAGAGGAAACTTTTACAAACCATTTTGAATAACTTCTTTTTATCTCTTGATTTTAATCTTGATCTTTATTTTCTTCTTAAATTTTATTGGTAAAGTTGAAGATAAATTGCTGGGCTTCTAATTCATATTTATAGATTTTTGGTTTGCTAAACAGACAAAGACTTATTCCATTAATCACGTTTAGGCCAAGCCCCATTAAATTATTAAGAGGAACGTTTATTCTATTGATGGTCCTTCAAGTTCGACAGATTAACTCCCCAAATCTCTTGATAAATAACACTGGTCAACAAATTTTAACATTTTTTTCTGCTGACTTAAGTTTGAGACCTGTTCTGGGAAAATTCAGGGTCGTTGAGGTTAAAAATGGCAATAGTTTTCTTCTATCACGTCAACCTTTTTATTTATGGACTGGTCCATATTGGTCCCACTCATAGTAGCAGGCTATCTTACGACGAAGTGAACGGAAGTAGAAGTGTTTATTATTCTTCTTATTTTATTTTATCTATGTATTTAGAACTCTCTATATGCACATCTCGATTTATATAAATCAATTTTGTATAATATAAATTTGTGATTTTCATAATTGTTTTATAAAATAACCTTCACTACAATTGCCTAATTACAAAGGACATGTTTGAATTCCCGTGACTCGTTTTGCTGTATATGTGATTGTTTTACAGCATCAACTCAAAAAATGAACATTAGTATCTTTGGGAAAAAACATACTTGACATACTTTAAGTTAAAATTAGCTGATCAGGATAATTACTTGTGCCAGGCACAATGCTTGTAAGCCATATGTCGAAAATCTACGCCAATGGAAAAGGAAACCAGGAAACAACTACGATTTGGCAATCTTGTTGTATAGCGGGAGCCAAAAAACATGTAAACGATTGCTACCTTTGTCTCAGAAAGACTTCTGGTTAAAACAAGAAAACGCCACATAAAATAAGTTACCAAAATCTTGATTCAGCAAATCGTCCAGTGCTTTATTTAGATGGAATTCCAGTACTTGTATTCAAGGAACTTCTTTCACTTGACGATGTAAGTGATATACGTGAATCTGATGTAAACACTGAACTCGAGAGTAATCCAGACTTTGTAAATACATTGATCCAAAAACGGGGGAACTTAAGTCAATTGGAACTAAATTATTTAATTAGTGACGTAGGCCTGTCAAACGAGTTAGCAGAATTGTTAGCTTCTTGGCTTAGAGAGAAGAATTTGTTGCAGGAAAAAACAAATTTAACTTTTTATCGGAACAGAGAATGAGATCTCTTGGAAAACTTTAAAACGGAAGAAGATTTTGTTTGCTGTTGTAACGTGGAGAGACTGTTAAACGCGATGGGTGTTTCAGAGTATGATCCAACTGAATGAAGACTGTGCATTTAAAAGAAAAGCCTGAACACATAAGATATATATTTTATTTACTCAAATATGATAAACACAAATAGATCATATGTGTGGATTGATAATGCCAAATTCCTACTTGTCCAACAAGTATGCTATATAAAATATTCGTGTATCCTCTGTTTATGGGACAGCCGAGCTAAGGACAAATAGTGGAAACAGAATCTCTTGACACTTCGAAAAAGTTTGACTGTTGAAGATAATAATACCATCCTCTTGGTGAGCGAGAGAAAATCATCTTCCCACCCCTTCATATTAAACTAGGGCTAATGAAACAATTTTTGAAAGCTCTTAATGTGGAGGGTGACTGTTTTAAATTCATATGTACAATATTTACTCGCTTAAGTTATGATAAAATAAAGGGGGGAGTTTTTGATGGGCCAAAATTCAGAAAGTTATTGTAAAACCAAAATTCGCGAGTTCGATGACTGACATAGAACAAGGATCATGGGATTCACTTTTGGCTGTTGTGAAAGGATTTCTTTGAAACAAAAAGGCTGCTAACTACAAGGATTTAGTAGAGATATTACCTGATAGCTTTTATCGTTTAGGCTGAAACATTAGCATAAAAGTTCATTTCCTCAAGAGCCTTTTTCATGAATTTCCTTCTAATGTTGGCAACGTGAGTGATGAACACGGAGAGCGTTTTCATCAAGATTATGGAGGAGAGATATCAAAGCAGATGGAACACAAACATGACGGCAAACTACTGTTGGAGTATTCAACGAGATTGTGTAGACATCAAACACACCAGACACTCTTGCAAGCGAGAATTTCTTCCATGAATGTATAGGTAAGTGTACAATTGCTTGTTTTTTCTCGAGTATATTAGAAAAATAACCTGTATGCATTTAGTAATAGGTGATTTTATCTTACAATGCATTTATCCTTTGAAATTCTGTTGAAATTTTAAGTAATGGTTTGAAGCTATAACACTTAGGACACTATCCTCATCGAGTAAATACATGCAGTACGTTGTAAAATAGGAATATGAGGTAGAATAACAACCTAATTAAAAACAACCACAAAACTTAAGTCAGCAAAAAGTGAGTTAACCAGTGTTATTTCGAGCCGGGTTGAGCCCGCCCTCCATATGCCCAAGATCGCCCACAGTAACAAGTAGCTGAATAGCTTATCTTCAACTTTACCATTTTATTAATAGTCTTAGCTTTAAATACTTCGTCATATACAATATTTTAAAAAATTATTTTATTCAAACCTTTAAAAAATTAATTCTTATATTCACTGAGTTAAAATTATTGCTATAAAAAAATGGTAGCTCTCATAAATTATTTGCATAGAAGCTTAAAATATGCGAAAAAACCTTCCTAAAATGTTTTTTCTAACTCTTGAGCAACATTTAGAAATAACTTTTATAAACCTTTGAATATACGGAAAAAAGCCCTGCACTCTAATGTTTTTATCTCTAAATAAAATCTTAAAGAATTTTGATAAAACCATTTAATATACCAAAACCATCCCTCCGTACGACTTATCTAGCACTAGCAAAGGGCTTTGGTAAAACAGAATTATAAAGTTTATATGCTTGAAGGCAAGAAAAATATTTATCGGAACTCTTTTGTTATACAGATAAACAAACATCTGAGCTTTTTTCTCCATCTAAGTATGGTTTTATGTGCTAAAAAAAAAAATCAGCAATGCCTTAATGTTAATACATTTTCTGAACTTCAGGATTTTTAATTCTTTTTGTTTTAAAAAATCTAAAACATTCGATAATCATACTTGTTTATTTGAACTCTAAAAGAACTCCTTGTCTATGTAGGGAGGAGTGATGAAGCCGCTATTATTGTCCCCTAATAATTTACTCTTGTGTTTTTCAGGTCCATCATTAATGTATAGCCCTCAAAGCAGGTTAATCAAAAGATATGAATTGTTTTGAAATGTGGATAAAACAATCTCGAATAATTTCATTAGCTTTACTCGTTTTGGGGGGCAATAGCTATTTTAGAAAGAACTTCAAAAAACATAACTTAACAGCCATAACTTAATTTTAATAAATATCCTGAACTTCATTATTTGTAAGTCGTTTTGTTTTAAAATTTTCCAAAATAATTAATGATCATATTTATTCTTTATGAACTTTATGAGCTTCACCATTTGATCTTCGTCAATTTGTACATAAAAACTATGAGAATAAAAGATTTATTATTCTTCAACCCATTTAGAGAATCCCGTTCTTAAAATATATCGTTAGGGAGAAGCTTATATTTGCCTGATGTGAAGATTGGCGGATTAAACTTTTGCAATAAAGTCCACGTCATTTTAAATGTGCATCTCGGAAAGGCTGTAGAACTGATGGGACGTGAGGGAAATTGGTCCTTATGGGTCTTAGGAATATCAAACATAATGTATATGGAAGAGTGAGGTCAATAACAAAAAATAATTATTCAGATAAGAGTAATCATTAAAGATGCTTTTTAAAAAAACTTGTTAAATTGTTTGGATTTGGCCGTGGAACCACTCATTAAACGACTATATACATTTTTACTCTGACCATAGTGATCAAATAAAAAAAATCAGCTGTTTCCAACATGTTCCTCCGTTTGGACAGTGTTTGTGATCTTAAATTCATTGATAGTACAAATACATAACATTAATAAGATTTTTATAGTCTCTCTTATCCAGAATTTTCATTGAAGAATCACATTTGCAAGGCAGAAAAACATTTTATCTCAATATAAAACATAAGATCATTAATCTACCGACTCTCAATAGAAATTAAATAAGCCCAAGTGCATTGTTTTCCCTTACAAACCTTTCCTTAAACGGATGAAGAGTAAAGTAAAAAAATTATAATCTCAACATAGACTTTAGCTTTCCAAACTCGGTCAAAATTAACTAATCCATAACAAGCCCCCACCACCCCTGCCTCCAATAATAAAATAGGCGTATAAAAGTTCGCTGTAGAACTTGCGATATAACTACAGGGGGGAAAATAGACGTAGCATATCTCAGCTATTTATGAAGAAAAATATTATGTGCACCCGGGCTGTTCTCCAACGAGGTCTTTCTACCTATGGCTGCAAATAACCACAGTAGCGATTTGGACTAAACGATAAATATATATATATATATATATATATATATATATATATATATATATATATATATATATATATATATATAATGACTAAAGTTTAGGAACATGTAGTTGAAACTGCACTCACACTAATGATTCTCTCACAAACTTTAATCTTTTGAAAGGGAATTTCAAATCTACTCCCGTGGTTAGGCCGCTCTCTCACTTTCTCTCTCTCTCTCTCTCTCTCTCTCTCTCTCTCTCTCTATTACATTTTTATTACTTTCTTTCTTTGACAGCGCTCTCATCCTTGGTACTCATACACTATTATTGTCTTGATTATTCTTCTCGCACACTAATTCAGCATTCTTAAATAGACCCTGTGAAAAACACACAAAAGTCTCCGGATTCATCTTTTACATTTTTCAATTCTAAATGTTCCTCTCTCTCAGCATTCATCCAGTCCTCCGAGCCCCTCGTTCTTGACTTGGACAGGAGCTCAACTCCCTCCGTAATGAGGAAAAGTTCATTGAGGTTTTGGGCTAGAGTACGGAACACTTGACTCGTGAACCAGGACCAGGTATTTTGATCATCGATGTAGGGAGAGGGATTAGGAGAACTCCTTACCAGGCAAGAAAAGAAGTACCTTTTGATAAAGGGGCTACATTCTGCTGCACATCTCGGTACTGGCTCAAATTGCTCACCGAATTTTAGTGGTAATAGTAAAAAAAGAGTTAATTAAATTATTTTACTCAACTCATTAAGATTCTTCCCATATAATTCATTAAGAAGAATTTTTGGGGGGGATTATATGTGCGATAGTGGATATTTAATATTCTCTCTCAAACCCTGGAGTACTTTTCCCTGGAAGGGGGTGCCCCGTAAAGACGTGTTCCTGGTTGGCTTAAACTTAATATATTCTACCTGGGTTTCTCTTCTTCTACAAAATTTCCATTCTACTCTCTTTACGTCACTTAATTCACTAGCATCATCTCATTTGTGTTTTGGTCGGCATTTAATTTTTTAGGCTAGTCACAGGACAGAGGACGTCAATTTACCACAGGTTCGTGACAGATGTGAGGTAGGTAACTCCACCGGTTAGCCCTAGGTTGGGTAGTAGTTTTGAAGTTACCTGCTTCCTTTGTACTGGCGCAGCCAGCGACAGCTGTCAACCCCATTTTGGCGACTCCTAGAAATTTCACGCCATTCCTGGCCTATGGATTCTTTCCGTCACGGGATAGGCGAATTATTATCATTCACACAACGCTTTCTCACCTACCTCGGTTGCTCCACTGCAAGTGCCAGCCTTCACATCGCCCTCCAAATAAAGTTCTTAATCCAGGCGAGGTGCAAAACCCCTGAATTCAGGCAACCAAGCAGCATTCTGTATCTTGGTAATAGAGATCAAGAGTGAGCGCGTTTACTTAAACAACTGCTCCGCCACCATTATGATATTTCTTGTCTCTCCACCCATCATTATTTTGCTCAACTAGCCTCATTCTAGCCTTACTACCAATAGGATGTCATGAGTAGCATGTATACCTCGCTGCGGCTGCAATCTATAATATTACGTGCCCTCTCTGCCCCAAATTCGTGATTTGTGAGCACAAGCTAATGCACGTGGGCGGATCTGTGTTATATACCTATTTCTACACTTTCCACTTTCTCCACTTTATTTTTCCGTGAAACGTCCTCGTTGGTATTCCGCTCTAAATTCTAGGAAAAACGCTTTTTCACTTTTTCCTGAATTTATTCTGTCTTATTTATAGTATATTTCTTCAAGGGACTTCACCTAACACTTGGCAACGTTGAATTGCATCTGCCTCTCTTCGACCAATTTACTACTCCATCCCTGTCTTTGAGCAAGTCTTCGCACTCACTACCATATTTTTCCTTACGACCACGAAATTTGGTACTACGGTATAATATTAACTTGACTGTGAAAACTCGCAAAAGGTCTTGGATAATTTATTAAAATAGTCGAAGAGAGGCATGTGCAATTCCACGTTGACAAGTGTAAGGTAATGCACATCGAGCATGATAATCCCTGAAGTCTTTACAATATGGGTTGTTATATTTTAAACAAAGTCGACGCGGAAAGGGATTTACGCGTCTTAATCTCGAATGATCTAAAATTTCCAAACAATGCACATTAAAATTACTAAAAGCCTAAAGATTATATAATACATAGCCTGAGATTCTGTATTTAAATCAAAATATATTAATCTTTCTCTATGGAAAGCGCTTGTAAGATCTGATTTTAAGTATATGGCACAATTCTGGTCTCCATACAGGCAAAAGAAAATTGTACTATCAGAAAGTGTCCAACAACGAGTGAAGAAATTAATTAATGAATTTAAAAAATAGATCTTACGAAGAAAGGTTGAGGCACCTCAATATATTTTCAGTGATGGATCGGTATTCGCGCCGCAAACTTATTTAAGGATGTAAAATAATAAAAGGTTTAATAATATAAATTATGAAAACATTTAAAATACATAGATAACCAAGCAGGAACTAAAAATAACAGTTTAAACTAGTAAACAAAGGCTTTAATACTGTAATGGAACCGCATTAAATGTATTTAAGAATAAAGTTGATAAATATTATTAGTTTAAAATATGACCTCGCTTAAATAAGGATTATGAAACTCTTTCTTAACTAAATCATTTCTTCTTTTGCGCGACCTTCACCTCTAACATCTGTCCTTTCTCCTCTTTTTGAATTAGCTTTGAGTGGATCATAGTGCTTTGCTCGTTAGCACTTCTGTAATTTAGTCTAGCTATTTTTATTTTTTCTACTATTTGTCCTATTAATGTGTACATTATACGATTTATAGCCAAGTATTGACAGTTTTTTTTTTAAATTTCCAACTTTTAAATGCATTTCATTTTTTTAGTGAGCTTTACTTGATGAAAATTATTGATGTTATGACGAATTAGCGAGAGGAATGATGGCGTGTTTTGCTTTTTAATCACCTTATAACAATAAGGGTTGGTCTGGGAGGCACCGAAACCTGGGACCTGAGTGCAAAGACCAAGAGACGGTCTGTAACGAACTGAATGTATTTTCACAGTGGCAGGTAGAAAAAGGATTCCAGCCCCTGATTTGTTGTGTCGCCAACTCTTCATCAACTAAGTCTTTGACTTGTATTGACCCTGAATTGAATATAAGATTTACTATGATAAATTGCCATTGAACCTTCGTTTATTTTACTTTGGTAAATCATTTGGAATTTATATTCAGAGACCAAGTATGTTAGTTTCTTATTTAAATTTTCCTCTTTAATCGGGCCACATTATGTCCCCACACTTGCCCCTAAATACAAGATCTGCAAAATAAATAACTTTGTCCAGGAAATTTTAAGGCTAGCATTAAAATTATTAAAGTATCGTTGCACCCAAAAGGTGCATTTATTTCCTCCCAAATTTGCGAGGGTTTTTGAAGGCATCTGGATTTTAATAAATTTGCTTCTTGAGATTAAATTTCACTTCCCGAACGACAAAATACCATTTATTACCTTCTTTGAGGTAGTTTTTGTAATAAAATAAGCCATCGCACTAAGATATCTGCAAATCGTACCTTGAGGTAAAAAAAAGTCATAAATTATTAATATACTAAGCACGAACCAAGATTCATTTTACGTCTCATTTGCATGTCATGACTATCTTATATATCTTTCACAGCCTTCTTCCATTTATATTTCAATGCCTCCTAATATGAAGGAAAACAGAAGGCAAATTTACAAATTTAGGGATATAAATTCAGGCAATAAAATAAGTTACACAGTGGACTATTTATTTTTAGACTAAAGCAGCGGGAAATCACGTTTTCTTTCATTCTCTCGATAGCCAAAATAAATCTAGTTTCATTCATATGTAGTCCGTAAGGTTTAATAACTGTCCCATTTTTAAGAGTATGGAAGCTCACTATCATTGGCTAGAAATTTTATTCGTGACCAAGAGTTGGGTAATTAGAAGTTAACTAATTTTCAATATAATTCATTTTTGAAATAGAAAAAGAAATAATACTTATGATGGTGAGAACAAAGAGAGAAGGTTAGTTTTGCTTCATATATGTGAAAGAGAATACATTCGTGTTTTAATGGTTGATTAAAATCATATGATATATGTGAATGAAACAAATAAAAAAATAAATAGATTAATTGAATAGTGCAAAAGTTAAGAATAGGAATGAATTCAAATGTTACGAGGGGCGGTCAATAAGTTTTGCGAATCGGTAGGGGAAAACAGAGGAAGGGGGATGGCTGTTTGTGGGGGTGTTAGGACAAGTTATGACAAGTCATGACCTGCAGCCGCACGCTCCTGCCTCGTCTATTTAAAAAGCAGTAGCTGATTGCAGATCGTCAGTCACAAACTTTTCAACAATGGAGAAGGTTGAGCACCGCGCAGTGATCAAAAGTTGACCAAGGAAGGCAATAATGCAAAAGAGATCAGAGAACGCATGGTTGCAGTGTACACCGACAGCGCCCCTTCCTATGCAACCATTGCTCGTTGGAATAGGGAGTTCCGCCATGGTCGTGAGTCCCTTGAAGATGACTCTCGTCTAGACGCCCGTCAGACGTGACCAACGAGGACAATGTGTCCCGTATGGAAAGGATGATCCTGGAAAATCTACGGGTGAAGGTCGAAGAAATCGAGCGAGAACTTGGAATATCACATGGAAGTGTTACCAACATCATCCACGACAATTTTTCCATGGCCAAGTTCTCTGCCCGTTGGGTTCCTAGAAACCTCACGAACCCTCACACCTCATGATCGACTTCAACGCCGTCAAAGTTCGGAGGAGCTCCAGCTCCTGTACAACCAAGACCCGGCGGAATTCGAGTCACGCATAGTGACAGGTAATGAAACCTGGGTCCATCACTGGGATCTTAAGACCAAGCTCGAAAGCATGGCCTAGAAGCACAGGGGCTCTCCGACCCTCATCAAGTTCCGGACCCAACCCTCAGTCGGAAAGATCATGGCCACCATCTTCTGCGATTCTGAGGGAGTGTTTATGGTGGACTATGCGCCTCATGTAAGGACCATCACAGGCCAATATTACGCCGAGGAACTGTCTGGGTTAAAGAAGTGCATCCGTCAGAAGCGGCGCGGCAAGTTGACACGCGGTGTCCTACTCCTCCACGACAATACCCCTGTCCACAAGGCCAGAATTGCACAAGCTGCCCTGCGCGAGTGCGGATTCGAGGAGCTCAACTATCCCCCCTACAGGCCGGATCTGGCCCCTAGCGCCTACTTTTTATTCCTCCAGCTTAAGGCTGCACTGCGGGGACGCCGGTTTGGGGACGATGAAGATGTCCAGCTCGCCATCCAGGAGTGGATTGAACAGAAGTCGGGAGATTTCTGGTTGTCGGGAATTTGAAGCCTCAGGGACAAGTGGCGCAAGTGCATTAAAGTCGAAGGTAGTTATATCAAAAAATAATAAAACACTTTTCCTCATATCTCGTTTCCTTATATCCAAATTGCAAAACTTATTGACCGCCCCTCCTATATTAATCTTATTTCTCTTAATAATGCTGATGTAGTCAACGCTTGAGGAAGTTGGTCGAGCAATATTACTTATTTTTACTCTTAATTTGGTTTCAGTAACCATGGATGCATTTTTGATGTATTAACCCTTATATGAAATTTATATTAGGTTGGAAACAACAAAGTTCCCTCACAATATTTTTTAAGTTATTTATTTATAGATTTATATTTATAGATATAATTGAAAGTATATTTATTCCTAGATTAATACAGGGTGCATGACTAGTTAATGTGTACTACCCTAGTCTTTCCTAGGCCTCCTTTGAAAGTCCACAGTAACCTAGAGCCTAGGCATACAAGGTCACTCTACACTTCCAAGCGAGGCCTAGCAAAGATTAGGTCACTACAGAGTAATTAGTCGGACAATTTTATGATATCTAAAGTTTCAAATATTACACATTAAATGACTCTTTCTCTAGAATAGCAACCTTCTCTTCTACTCTATTATTAAAACTACGGCCTAAAGTTCATATCAACCAACCATTTGGAAGACACGTTTGCTTTAACAAGTTTCAACGTGGTCATTTCGATCTCCAAGTTCAACCAAGAAGGGTTCGACCCTCAATTATTGAAAATAACCGTTTGTGCGCCTGTGTCAAAGCTGATCCACATCTGATAGGACGTGATCTGACTACAAAGTTTAGCGTCAGCCTTACAGATACGTTGTATCATTTAGGAGAAATGGACAAATTCATCAAACTGAATGCATGGATTCCACTTAAACTGACCAGCTTTCACAGTTAGCGTCGCATAGACACCTGCATAACGTTACTGTACAAGAAACGTCGTTTTGATTGGCGGAACAAAGTAGTTACTGCATATGAGAAATGGTCTGTACACTCGAACATGGCACGGGGAATAAGCTAGACAGAGAAAGGTGCACCTGCACAACTTCAGGCAAAGGTCGACCGACCTCAAATCAAGCTTATGGTTTGTGTCTGACGGGATATGAAATGAGTGATTTATTGGGGAAAATGTCGTAAAGAAATCACTTTCGACGCTCAATTACACAGTCAACAACTGTAATAACAGGTGGCAGATAAACTTACGCAGAAACGACCAGAATTGACTGATGTCATGTTTCTTTATGCTAACACCCGACAAAACGTTGTAAATCATACCCGCGAAAAACTCCTGGAGCTCGGGTGGGAAGTTATTCCTGGCTCAACATGGTCATCAGATTTGGTGCCAACGGACAGCCATTTATCCCAGCCACTGCAGAACAATTGAATGGCAAAACGTTCCCAAATGATGAACTGAAAACTGTAGTTGGAGACTTCTTTGATACCAAAACTGTTGAATTTTACAACAAAAGGTTCTTTGATCTTTTTCATCGTTGGAAGCAGCTGCTCAAAATAACGGTAATTGCATTGTTCATTGATATGTTTTTTTTTCGTCTTTATTTCTTTGTAAATCTTTGTCAAGTTGAGTTGTGCGAGAACTTTGTTTTCAACTATTAACTAGGATTACTTACATTTCGAGGTATATACAATTCATTTCTGGAAAATAAAATGGAGAAGTTTAACGATAGATGATCAAGACTACACGAGACAGAATGGTCAGCACAAGGCTATTAGCGTAGTAAGCTGAAAGTGGATAGTACATGGAGATGTAACAAGATTCACGAATTAGACTCGCATTATGTGAAATATTTATAATTATTGGTGACCGAACTCACAAACGAATTAGAATAATAACCTAAATAAAAATTTATCCACAAATGACACTCATAATACAATTATATTGTATTGTATATCTGACATATTTTTTTTCTGGCACAAAGCGCTGAGATGCTGTCTAAATAACATTTATATAAGCCAAGTAATAATTATTGAGAGATTGCCTGCTACAGCAGAAGAAGACACGAGACAATGAGGCTATATATTTGTGTTCGGAATGATCTCAATGCACTATCGAGCCAGAGAAGCTGTTATACGTCGTGGCAGCCTATAGAAAGGCATGAAACAATGACCAGTAGGTCATTTCTCAGCGTCGTTCCGATATATTTGGCCTTGGTTGCACTATATCAAATAGAATGGAGAGTAGGTGTGCAAAATGAATGTTAGGGTGACCATGCCTGCGGATGACAGATCCACAGATGGTAACGAATAATGAAGCCAAGGAGCGAGCCTGTGGTAACTTAACGCGCAAGTGGGTCCAAGTAATGCGGCCCTGGACGATCTTTTATGTTAATCTGAGGCGGCCTCTGCGTGTAGTAGTACGATGTGACCGATTATATGATTCTGTTACTCTAGAGATATGCTCAGCATCCAGCGCAATCCTTAGAGATAATCGTCGTGTTCTTAGCAAAAGAAATATTTAACACTGTTTAAATCTCATTTTAACGACTCAACAAGTCAAATGGTGACCAATATTCTGCATCGTCATCCTGAAAATTTATGTACAGCTTGACCTTCCTATAACTAAGAAAGATCATTTGATCTTCTATGTCTTATGAAACGTAGTATGGCGGTCTATCGTTAAACAAGTTTTCTTTTTCATGGCAAATTGTGATCATCTCTTCCCAACCAATAAGCCAGGGAGCTGAAATTCTTGTTATGGTAGTTTTTGTTAGCCCGTATAGTTTATCCAAACTGTGGCAAATTGTAGTGCCATTTTCTTTCAAGTAGCTGTTAATTAAAAACTAAAACAATTAAAGAAAAACTAATAAAAATCTATAATGGATGCCAAGTTGCCGGATAATTATATTCCACTGAATTAAAAATAGATTATATTATCATTGGCAGAACCCAATTGATCTTTTAGCAGAAGGTTTCAACACCCGGGTCGCCAGATTTCTATTCTGCTCAATTAGTCACATGACTTACTGATATAATATATGCCCCAATTTCTTGGTAGACATAACAATTTGGCAGAATTGAACGTCTGCAAATGCAAAACATACATTGTTCAACTAATCACTAGAGAGAGAGAGAGTCCACGAGATAAACCTGCGGACAGAGGAGATGCAAACAATTATAACCAGAATATATATATATATATATATATATATATATATATATAAATATATATACAGCAATACCCCGATTACTGCGGGTTCGATTACTGCGGTTTTCGATTTTTTGCGATTGGTAGTTTGACACCAAAAGTTCAAATACAGCGTGTAGAATTCGATTTAATGCGGTACCCGAGAATTTTGCTTGTTTGTTCGTGCGTAAGTATGCGCATCGTCGCAAATCCAACCGTGCAACCGTGCCTCGCTGTCTCACGCTGAACTTCTGAAGGTCTGCGCCTCAGTAACTCTGTCACCGCCATACAGTGCATATTGTTTCGCTATGTTTTTTACATACATTGCTTTTAAACAACCCCCAATCTATTATCATGTATTCTAAACGAATGAGTACCGCGGGTACAAGTGGTGAAAGTCAAAAGAAGAAGAGAAAAGTTATTGGATTAGAAGAAAAGTTGTCAATAATAAGCAAGCATGAAAGCGGAGCCACCAAAGCTAAGATAGGTCGGGATCATAGTATGGCCGAATCTACCATCCGCAATATTATTCAGAATTCGAAACTATATAAAGAACAAAGGCAAAGTGCTACTTCATCATCAAATTTGCAGACAACAAGAAACCGAAGCCCTGCAATGATTGAAATGGAACGTCTTTTGTCTATTTGGATTGAAGATTGCAATCAAAAGCGCATTCCTCTAAGTCAAATGACAATAAAAACGAAGGCTGTTTCTCTGTTTGCCGCCGTCCAAACAAAACAGCAAGAAACCGAAACTGGAAGGGAAACTGAAGAAACATTTTCCGGAAGTTCTGGATGGTTTGACAGATTTAGAAAACGAACTGGATTCTACAACGTTAGAATTGTAGGTGAAAGTGCAAGTGCGGACGTTAATGCAGCAGCCAAATATCCCGCTGAATTGAAAAAAATTATTGAAGATGGTGGCTATGTTGACGAACAAATTATAAATGTTGATGAAACAGAGCTGTTTTGGAAACGAATGCCTACCAAAACGTACTTGGCGAAAAAAGAACAATCAAAGCCTGGGTTCAAAGTCTCTAAGGATCGTCTGACACTTTTGCTTGGTGGAAATGCTGCTGGTTATTTAAAATTAAAGCCTATGTTGATCTATCGATCAGAAAACCCACGTGCTCTTAAAGGATTTAACAAGCATTGCTTACCAGTTTTTTGGAAGTCAAATAAAAAAGCGTGGGTGACAAAATCTTTATTTGAAGATTGGTTCAAAAATTGCTTTTGTCCTGAGGTCGAAAAATATTGCAAGTCCATTAATGTCGTCTTTAAAATTCTATTAATTTTGGACAATGCTCCGGGTCACCCAACGGCACTTAGTGACTTATGTGAAAATGTTAAAGTTGTATTTTTACCACCCAACACAACATCTCTGTTGCAACCGATGGATCAGGGGGTGATAGCAACTTTCAAGGCCTATTTTTGCGAAAAAAATTTGCCCAGGCAATTGAAAAAACAACGGGAGAAAATGCTATGAACCTTACGGAATTTTGGAAAAACTTTAACATAAAGAACGCTGTGGAAAACATTAATGATGCATGGCGTGAGGTCACAGCTAGCAATATGAGGGCAGTGTAGAAAAATATAATTCCTCACTGTGCAAATGATTTTGAAAGCTTCGATGCGGAAGTTACAGGGGCTGTAACGGAAATTATGCAACTTGGGCTAGAAATGGGAATGGCGGATATGGACGATGGCAACGTTAGGGAATTGCTTGACTCGCATAATGGAGATCTCAATGACGACGAACTTCTAGATTTAGAGCGAGAACGTGCATACGATGACGAAGACAATGACGAAACGGAAGAAATGGCAAAAACGAAGGAATTCACGATAAAAGAACTCGATTCTATTTTTTGGACATTTGAAGATGGAAAGCAAATGATAATGGATGCAGACCCGAATGTAGAAAGGGCAATACAAGTAAGAAGACAGATAGAAAATGCGCTAAGTTGTTATCGGGTGATGTACAAAGAGAAGAAGAAGGCATCGAGAACGCAAACAACCCTTTTACAATATTTTTTCATAAAAAATGACATTTACTGTATCTTTTTTTCATATGCTCATGAAACTTAATAAACAGTAATACTGTACATTATATGGTGTCCAATCCATTGGTTTCCTTATTTATTTACGTCGCATCTATATCGCATTTACACGCATTTTTCAAAAGTCTAGACATCAATCTACGATTTTATATGTATTTATATCTTCGATTAATGCAGTTTCGCTTACTGCGGTGTTTTTACCGCACGAATTAACCGCAGTAACCGGGGTATTGCTGTATAAATAAATAAATATATATATATATAAATATATATATATATATATATATATATATATATATATATATATATATATATATATATATATATATATATATATATATATATATATATATATATATATATATATATATATATATATATATATATATATATATATATATACATATATATTTATATTTAGGATAAATAAGCAGGCTAAATTTAGGAAGTTCATTACAACTCGTATATTATAACTTCTTGGTACCAACGTTTCGGGTAGGGACCCATTCTCAAGGATGTGAGATTATAAATATACGAGTATATAAACATAAGAATTTTTTAGATAAGTTATCAGATATTTATAAATCAATAATATGGGAAGTGGGAAGCAGCAGAGGAGGTAATATTAAATTATAAAAATGCAGGGCTTTTAACTATTAGGGAATAGGGAATATGTTTTTGTTTTTAAATAAAACTGAGATTAATTAGTTTTTGGTGTCCTCATTGTAAAATCAACTTCTTAAATTATAGAGTTAATGATGATGATGATGAAGTGATAAATCTAAAAGAGAGCGATGCGTGCCAATATCCGATGTGAGACTGTGCAATCCAGACCTTTTAGAATTAGTGGAAGAAGCGCCGAAAATTGAATTAACGTTCGGTGGCAAACACCCTTATAAAGAACAGAATTTTAAGGAAAATTTCCTTCCTGCACAAATTTTATTTTGATAATTTACCTAATTTTCCGCTCCTGTTGATGCTGATACAAGGAAAACGACTTCGGTAAATGGAAGGAACACTTCACGGAAAGCGCGGCCGCGTATCTGAAATATTAAGAGGATGAACCTCAGATTATTTTGAGCGATCTTACGAAGTTAGATGATAAATAAAATTAGATTCTACTTTATGTACACCGTTTCTCTCGGTGCTGGAATTGCATTTTCGGTAATCTTAACCAAATTCTGGTCTCGTTTAGAGAGAAGTAGCTTAGATATCCTCAGCCATGTTTTCTTAACATCACATTTTGATACCTGTAATTCCTTTCTCACTTTGCCTCACACCTCTTCTCTCCTATCACAACTTTCTCATAATTTTTGGTAGAGTACAAACAAAATTCATTAAGAGAAAGAAGAGAATCAATGTAAAAATAAAGGAATTAAATATTATTTGAAAGAAAAAAATAACAGGCTAATAAGGAATCAGGACTGTTAAAGTTACCCCAGGAGCCCCAAATAAAATCTAGGATGGTTAATGCTAAGGCATATAACAGACTTACATCTGTACACCATTCCTCCATAGTATTTTTCTTTGAAAATGTAAACGTAAGATTCTATGTGATATTCGGAACAAAATAATTTCCTTCTAAGCCAACGGACATGAAAGGAAATTATATTTCGATCCATTTCATGTCCGTATTATTTGACCGTGCTCAGTTTTGACGCTGCGCCGCTCACAGAACGTCATTGCCAGGGAGAGAGAGACGCGGAGGTCGAAAAAACCCCGCGATCGGCTTCTTTTGAGGTCTCTTCCGTCCGATAACACGGCCTATAGCGAGCCTAATCGTAACAACGAGAGATTCCGCGACATGGCGTGAAGCTTTAAATTCACTTCCGGCGCCCCTCTATATGTAGAGATAAAGCAAAATCCCCCTTCCAGCGCCTCTCTAACTTCTATTTCCGTGGCTCCGTATGAATAGTAAAGCATTGGCTTGGGTAAATTACTATTCTGCTAAGAGCCGTCGCATAAGGTAAGGCCTGTAGGCTCTAATTGCTGGCCGAGCGTAGACGGGAATTAAGTTGTTATTAACTAAGACATTCATTGCCCTCTGAATAATTCGGTACTTAAACAAGACCCGGCCATAATTATGTAATATGTCCCAGTACCCTAATCGCTTACATTATAGTAACGAGTGTCTATTTTGTCTCTTTTTAAAGCTTCTTTCTCTAGGCCTCTTATAACCCAAGAGCCCGAAGACAAGAAGAAAAAAACAAAACAAATGAGTAAAGAGCTCTCGAGCCCAGCTTCCTCTCCAGCAAATACTCCCTCAATCCCTACTTTCGAGGTTGACTCTGGTTACTAGAATACAGGTTGTATTTTCCGTCATAACCTTGAACAGGCTGAGTATGAATCGGCCTTATGTGCCAACACAACCCATGCTCTTGTAAAGTACTCGAGCTCAGTGCTCCCCCATCGTGCTCATCTCGTGCAGCCGAATCTTTGGGTGTCAGATCTACCTGGAATTGTTTTCGGTAGATTGCGGCCGAGTGTGTATACTTTGATTTAACTTTCATGTCCATTATTTTATTCTTGATTTATCTTTCATGTCACTTATTTTATTAGTGTTTGTACAGTAGTAAGGTAAAAATTTTTTCGCCCAGTTTGATGTACAGAAACTTCTAGATAGTTGAATTATTTCTGCCAAGTATAATTAGTCACTCTTAGAGATTTAAGTGATTGTTAAATTAGCGCCCCTGATTTTGGGGGCTATTTTCTAGCTACTTTATTGTTCAACCAAGAGGAGAATAAAATGTAACCTTTTTGAAGCACTTTCGGAATGTTAATATCTCTAATTCGAAAGCAAAAGAGGAGATTTGAATTCCAAAGAAATTACTCCGAGAGCGAACGCATTAAATTTCAAATCCTGTGAATATTTAGTGTTTTTTTTTCTTTTGTGATTTTTTTCGTGTCAGGGCAAAACACTTTTGCACTTCCGTTAGTGCTTATGAAAAATTAACCTAAGTGAATTACGATTAATTTGTCTTAAAATACCCGGTTTCGTTCTTTTGTTGTGTTTTTTTGGGCGTAAATGTTTTGTGAACAAGTCAACATGTCGTCTTTCAAAGTCTTCAAAGCACAGGGTGAGTCTCTAGAATTGAATGGAAAGCATTTAATGGCGTACATCCAAGAGAAAGAGAGAGCAGTAGGAGCGGAAAGAAGCGAAAGAAAAAAGAAAGAACGTGCGGAAAGTAGAGAAGAGAAAGAACGTGAAGAAAGAAGAGAAGAGAAAGAAAGAGAAGAACGTGAAGAAAGAAGAGAAGAGAAAGAAAGAGAAGAAAGAGAAGGAAGAGAGAAAATTCGTTTGCATGAGGTGGAAATGATCAGGGCCAGAAGCAAAACGACTTAAATTACGTCTAGAACCGAAGTGCAAAATCTGTGTCTATTAAGTTGCTGGTTTTTAAGGAAGGAGAAGAATTCGGATCATACCTCACTCACTTCGAGAAAACTTTAGGGGAATAATTAAGATATTGAAATGGACGGCGTAGCCAAGTTGTTGCCTTTACTTAGTACCCAGCTCATGGACATTTTCACCTCGCTCCCATCAGAGGCAACCATCGATTATTCCACCTTAAAAGCCACATTGCTTGCTGCCTATAACATGACTCCGGACTTTCATCATGCCAAGTTTCGGCACTATCACATCCAACCTAATCAAACATGCTGACAGTTTGGATATTCCTTTCAGCGTATTTTTAATTTCTAGCTAGACGCATCCCAAGTTCCCGAGGAATACGATGATTTGGTTGACTTCGTCCTCAAAGACCAACTCTTGGCGTCACTTCCCTCGGAGATCAGATCCTTTGTGAAAGACCGGAAGTGCCGGACATTTAAAGAGTGCATCAAGGAAGCAAATGTAAATGCGGCTAGCCATAGCTGCTATCCAAAGGAAGTAAAAAAGACTGAAACGTATTCTCGCAATGCAAAAGCCCATAAGGCCAAATTTGGCCCACATAACAGGGATACATTTGTCAAAATGACTGGTCCGATTAAGTTTAAACCCTTTTTCATGCCAGAGAAAAAGTGAGGTCAAACCGCTCTCCTCTAATTCCTCTGCTTCGTCGTTGCCCAGGAGGATTGTCGTCGGTTACGCCTGTGGAGTAGAGGGTCATGTAAGAACCAATTGCCCTCAGAATTCTTGGTTTAGAGGTGTCTATCTCAATCAGGTGCACAATATAAGCGCCACGCCTGTTAAACCGCCATCGCATCCAGAAGCACCCATTTCTTCAAGTAAACCAAGTCCGGCGGGCAACTAGGTGAACTTTCTGTTTGACAAAAGAACTCTTTAATGGGTGCCGGATCACAACTCTCGTGCGCGACACAGGTTGCACGTGCATCTTTATATTTGTCCGGCTACTTCCACCGATAGACCCAGATCAGGACAAGTTTAAAACAGTGCACGATTTCCTGGGGGCGCTAACAGATTTCCCATTGTGAAGTGCTACATTGAGTGTCCCTACTTCATTGGCTGGGGTGAGGTCGTCGCCGCGTCAATCAAGTTCTGTGATGCTTTAATTGGCAGAGTCCCAAGGTATCTGCCCCTCATGTGGCTCAACCCGTGACCCCCAGAGCTCAAGTAATTAAAGCATCGGAAGCGCCCGTAAAGCATAAGAAGGTGTTTGGTTAATGACTAAACTAGCCTAGATAGCAGTCATTAACCTTGCTTGAAATGAAGAAATGAATGAGAACGCGTTAGAACAGAGAAAAAGAGGAAGAGTGTGACTAAAGTAACCGGGTAGTTTGAGGCAAGTAATGGTTGTAACTATTAACAGGGTTTATTTTTATAACTTAACAATGAAAGAACATCAAGACAACAAAGATTAAGGATGAAAATGAAAATACACAGTTGGAGTAAATGAATTATGAATGATTATACAAGAATTAATAATTTGAGTGATTAAAGAAATTATTTGATACAGCGGGAATTAATATGAGTTGGTTTGCATTAATATGAAGGGTATAGCAATGTGGAAAATTATCTGTTATAAATTATAGTTTGTAAATATTTTGTTATAGTGACTGAACGCTGCACGAATTATAACCTCAGGGGGAACTGGAAATGTAAAGAAAGGAGGGAATTACATTCAGAACACTTATGACATTCTATTAAGCTGATTATTAGAATCGATATTATTACTGCCCTTTTTTGAAGAGTAGGGAAATAGAAGTGGAAGATTGATAGTGAGAGGAAGGCAAGAACGAGGAGGCCTAAAGTGAGTGGCTGGCTAGAAATGCGTCATAGAAAGGTTGTTATTGGCTAAAGGAAACCATACATCGTATATGGTAGTCGTATGGGGTAATTAATATCGAATGTCGTACAAATGAATTTTAAGGGGCGTAGATGCATAATTTCTTAGATGGAGGAAATGCCAATTGCATTTTTGAGAACTTTTGTATGAGCTAGCAAAGATGTCAGCAGGTACAATACTACCACCCTAAGAGAGTTACCCATCCCGTTACAAAAAAGATTAGACTAATTAGGATATCTCCGAAGACTTCTGACAACGCGACCGGAGCAGGTAATGACGCTGGTGGGAGGGCTACGATTGCCTGGAATGGTACAAAATGCGGGCGAGGCATCGTTACAAGCGAGCGTGGGCGGATTGATGGTGATCCGTTCGGTTGTCATCTCCGAGCTGGCGTCTGGTGATAACAGTACGTTTTGAGCCTGGCTTTCTAGTTCCGGGGTCACTAGACGTAGAGGGATTGTTTCCTGACTGGGCAGCTCTGACGACGGGGTTTCCTAGAACAAAAGAGAAGGCAGCATCAATCGGGAACGATATATGGGCGAGGTAGAGGTGATTGCAATTTAGGTTAGATAATTGTCAGTTAGAAGAAGCACGGGACCATTATTCTAGATATTTGAAGAAAATGGGGACTGTTCAGGGTAAACAGCATCAATAAAAGTGGGTTAAAGCGATCCAGGGAAACAGTATCCTGCTTGGTGCTAAATCGAAGTACATAGAACTTTGGCTTCATATAGATGACAAGAAAACGTCCATCATAAACCGGTTACAATGAGGATCGAGTTGAATTGCGACATACAAACACATAAGAACATGTTGACATCTCTTTTGGCACGAAAGGTTTCTTTTTAGCAGGCACTCTAGGGGTGGTAGGCTTAACCTCAGCCATCATCCGTACAAAATCGTCTACTTACGAAGCCTTATCGAGCTGAGAAGGAAGACAAAGTTGCGTACCGTAGACAAGTTCCGCCGCATTTCAGGCCAAGTCCTCTTTCAAGGATGAACGATTACCCAGCAGAATCAAAGGTAGCTTGTCAACCTAAGTGATGTTGGGATCAGTGGAACGTAAGCTCGCCTTGAGGGTCCTGTGCTACCGTTCCACTTTGGCGTTGCTTTGAGGGTGGTAGCTAGTGGTACGTAGACGAAAGGAGTCAAGCACTAACATGGGTGCATTCCATCGTTGTGCTTCAAATTGTTTGCCACGATCAGTCATGGTCGTTGAGGGAACACCAGAACGAGCAACCAATTATGAGACCAAGGCTTGAGTGACAGTGGAAGCTCTGATGTCCGAGATGGGAACTGCCTCTGGTCAATTAGTAAAACGATTGCTCATGAAGAAAAGATAATTGCAAGCACGAGAGTAAGGCAGAGGACATACTAGATCGAGGTGAACAGCGTCAAAACGCTACGAAGAAAGAGGAAAAGAGATCAGACACGATAGAGTTTGGTGCGCTGGCATGGCAGGCATGAGCGAGTCCATTTAGCCACATTGGCATTCATATCTGGCCAAACGAAGCCTTGCGCAACAAGCTTGCGTGTGCCATTGACACCAAGATGAGAGAGACCGTAAGTTTGGTCGAAAGCGTGCAGATTGTAAGCGAGAAGAATGAGAGGAAGAGGACAGTCAGACAATGAATAGTCGACCAGGATGCGCCTGGAAGGACTATCTGGTAATTCGACTCGGTGAACACCAAGTTAAGAAGAGTGACGCAGCGTTTGCGTGTCTTCATCATCTTCCTGGGAAAAGCTATTGTCGCATTATTGATGGGCGCAGTACGAGAGAGTTGCGTGCCCGAAATTGAAGAAATGCGAGAAAGCGTGTCCGGTACGACGTTGGATGAGCCAGGAACGTATTGAATGTCGCTTGTAAGTTACAAAATGAAGTCTAAATTACGAGCATCACCTGCAGAGTGCCCGGAAGAAATGCTATGAGCAGATAGTGCACCAACCAATAGCTTGTAGTCCTTGAAGACAGTAAATTTACGTCCCTCCAAGTATTGTCGGAAGTGGCGGGAGAGAGATATATCCCAAGCAGCTCTCGTGCAAAAATGCTCGCTCACTTTTGTGAAGTAGTTAAAGATTTTGAGAAAAACGAGAGAGGTTTCCATGAGTTACCAACTCATTGTTGTAAGGTTGAACCTACATGGGTAGCTCTTGCATCCGAAGCAACGCTTATACGGGCTCTGGATAAGGATGGGCCAGTGAAATGGCGGAGGCCATAGCCTCTTTTGTGTGAGATAAAGATTTGCATGCTTCGGAAGACCATGACAGAGGAGAGTTCTTTTTGCTAGTTGAGAGGAGAGTATATAGTGGTTGCATGATTTTAGAAACGTCAGGGATAAATCTACGGTAAAAGTTAACAATACCACAGAACTGACTCAGTTGCTTGAGCGAAGATAGTCGGGGCAATTCCCGAATAATAGTAACTTTGTCCTCGATATGAAAAATTCCGTCAGGAGAAACATGATGTCCAAGAAAGGAGAGTTGTGCGAAACCAAAGAGACGCTTAGAAGTGTTGAGTACGATACCATACTCTTCAAGTCGAGCGAAAACCTGACAAAGGTGAGATAGATGTTCCTCTAAAGACGAAGATGCTATCAGAAGGTCGCCTATGTAACAAAAGACGAAGTAGAGACCTATCAAAACTTGATCCATGAATCTTTGGAAGGTCTGACCACTGTTACGAAGACCATAAGGCATTCGGTGCATCACGAAGGAACCAAATGGCACGTTTATAGCTGTCTTTGGGATATCATTTGGATGAAATAGGAACTCGTTGAAAGCACGAACGAGATCGAGTCAATAAAATATTGAACAACCAAAAAGAGCAGAGTTGAAATAGGACAGATAGGGCAGAAGATATCTATTGGGGATAGTACAGGCATTGAGCCGCCAGTAATCACCTACAGCTCTGTACTCACCAGGAGTGGATTTGGGTACTATATGAAGAAGAGAGGCCCAAGGAGATGTAAAGGGGCTAACTATGTCAGCTTCCACCGTGAAAGTGAACTCTTGCTTCATTAAAGCGAGTTTATCTGGGACTAATCGACGGGGGCTAGAAAATACAGGCCCTCCAGTTGTTTCTATCTGGTGAACCACATTGTTTAATAGGTCTGTCTTTTGAGGAAGGGATTCTAAGGAAAGGAAATTCCTCTAGAAAGCGCTGAAATTTGGGATTGGTCGAAGGGCACTATGCGATAGGAAAAATGAACCCGAAACTGTGAGCGAAGTAGTGCGATCGATAAGATTGCGGTTACGAGAATCGAGCAAAAGATCGTGGGCAGAGAGGAAATTTAGGCCCAAAATAGCAACGTTAACCTCGGCAATAATAAACGTTTATTGAGGCTGAGAGACAAGTGAAGGATACGCCTTCCATAGGTCTTTATACCTGAGGAATTAGCGGCTTTGTGAACAAGATCAAAGGAGAAACAAGCTTTAGCATCCAGATAGGCTGGAATAACAATACGTTGAGCACCAGTGTGAGCTAAATATGAAAAGCCAGAGAGTGGGTCGTAAATATGAAATGGTGGATCAACCTGAGAAAGTGGAGGAACGGCAGAGGTGATAGACCCATTGATCACTTGCGTTTTTAGTTTAAATTAGTTGAAAAATTTGAATTATTAGAATGAGAAGAGTAAGAGGGAATTGGAGCATTTGATTGAGAAGAGTAAATTGATTGTTAATGAAATGAAGTTGGTTGATTAACGTTAGAAGGAGGTACTGGTTGTAAATATGTGCTACGCTGTAAACATTTTACCGCTTGTGCACTATAATTGATGTGGTACCAGCACCAAGTAGTTGGCTGGAGGAAAGTAACATTAGAATGAGAACGACGAAATTGTGAAAAGCGAGCATTAGATTGATAATGAGAATAGGATGAGTGGTAATATTGGTAAGGCTGCGTACAGTGTACAGCGTTGTTACCATATTTCTCATGGTATCAGCATACACTCTTTGGTTGAGAGTGAGGCAATTTAGGTGCAGAGGGGTAGGCGGAAGAAGAATCATTAAAGGAATGATGCGTCTTATCTTTTCTGCTTGAATGCCCTCGTTGGTTTGTCTTCGAGAGGACTAACGGTGCCTGTGGCTCCGTCCACCCTTTTGGCTGTGCACATGTGCGTTCCTACATTGGAGTTTTGCTTTTGCAACTCTCTTTCTATCCTCTCCAACGGGGCAGCTAAGCCCGGTGATTAAGAGAAAGAGGCGTTACACGGGTACGACCTGTTTTCTGAAGACCCCGTTGGTAAGTGAACCTGCGTAATAGTTAAATTAGGAGCGATCAGATGGCGTGGGACACTCCTCCAGCTAACATACGGGTTGAGTTATATAATCTCGTCTGCTTGTGCAATCTGTTCTACGTTGTTACGCCCACCAATCATAATGAGGGCCCTAATGTGGTCAGGAATTCCAGGCATGAAAATTTCTGTCAGGTAGGAGTCGAAAAGCTCAGAGTGAGCGCCTTTAGCCCTGATCAATTCCTTAAGATGTTCAAGGAAGTGCGTAGGACGTCTATCCCCAGTTTTCTACGTATTTAAAAGTTTTCGCAAGTCCTCGACCTGTGACCTGCCGAAATTGAGCTTAAAAGCCTGTTTTAATTCTCCCCACTCACCCTTTCTCCCACTTTCAAGCAAAATCCCCCGGAACAAAGTAAATATAGTCATCGGGACTTTTTGCGTAATGTAGATTATGCGCTCTTGATCAGTTATGGCTTAATGGATCGGTTGCATCAAAGCGATAAGAATGATCGAAGGGTGGTTGGTGCGTCAGGCGCTGACATCCTGGTTAAACCCAGCTATTTGACCGATCACCGGGGCCGACGTACACGTGGTGTTTGGTTTGCACGTATAGTTGTAATTTAGGCAGAGACGTTTTGTTGGCACAATTATTCCGGACTATATTATTTGTTATGTTTATTAGGGGATGTGTGCTATTAAAATTATTCTGGTTATTAAAATAAAATTTGAGGAGGAGGAATAAGTCAGGAACTTTGAAAGAAAACGAAAAGAAATTCTATTTTCAAGTTTGAGCATAGTTAAAAGAAAACGTGCGTTCTTTAGAGAAATTTTGGAAGTGAGTGAAAAATAATAGGAGGGCGGGGCGTTCGCCGTGCCTGAACCAATGAGAGTGAAACCGTTTGAGTTTAAACATTCGCGGGCATAAACTAGCACATGAAATGCATCATATAATTTTTCGTAACTAGATGTCAAACAATATAATAATTAATTGAAGCGGGTCTGGCTGCACCAATTAAAGCATAAAACTGGATTTAATTAATGACTAAACTAGCCTAGATAACAGTCATTAACCTTTCTTGAAATGAAGGAATGGATGAGAACGCGTGAGAACAGAGAAAACTAGGTAGGGCAGGGCGTGACTAAAGTAACCGGGTAGTTTCAAGGCAAGTAATGGTTGTAATTTTTAACAGGGTTTATTTTGAAAACTTAACAATGAAAGAACATCAGGATAAAAAAGATTAAAGATTAAAATGGAAACACCCAGTTGGAGTAAATGAATTAAGAATGATTATAAAAGAACTAATAATTTGAGTAGGTAAAGAAATTATTCGATACAACGGGAATTAATATAAGTTGGTTAACATTAATATGAATTGTATAGCAATGTGGAAAATTATTTGTTATAGATCATAGTTGGTAGATTTTATGTTATTACCAATAAACCTATAGGGGAACTGGAAATGTAAAAAAAGGAGGGAATTACATTCAGAACACTTAAGATATTCGATAAAGCTGATTATTAGAATCGATATTTTTACTGACCTTCTCTGACAAGTAGGGAAACACAAGTAGAAGATTGAAAGTGCGAAGAAGGCAGGAACGAGGAGGTCTAGACTGAATAGCTGGCTTGAAATGAGTGAGATAAGACTTATTATTGACTGGAGGGAAGCGTAAATAGTAGCCTTATGGGGTAAGTAATATCGATGTCGAACAAATGAATTTAATGGGGCGAGATGCATAATTTGCGGGAACTTTTGTAGGAGTTAGCAAAGATGTCAGCTGTTACACCCACACCTTTGGAAATCCCTGACGCTTCAGATGGCCCAAATGCCCTGAATGAGAATTTTCGGAAAAAATTCAGACAGATTGCGAATCCCTCTGTTCCTTATGGATAAAGGCGCAAAACAAGACGCAAGAAGCGTGGCCCTGTTGATTACCTTATTGAAACCCCCTCGGGAAGAAAGCTTTTCCATATTAATATGCTCAAGCGGTACACCGGCGCGCGAGCATCAATCAGATAGTTGCAATCGAGGAAGAATCACCCATGGAATCTGGCTACCCCCTGGACCCATTTTGCGTAATTCAACTCGCCTGCTTAGAGCAAGACAGCGAATATATGTTGCAGGTCTTGCCCGACATTATTAATTCGCCGCCTGCGGAAATTACCATATGCGACCAGTTATCATCCATTCAAAAGGATCAACTTCAAGCGCTCCTGAGTCGTTTGATCACGTCATTACCGAGATCCCCGGTTGTGCTACCCACTTTGAGCACAATATCCAACTTACCACCATGGAACCCGTCCATTCCAAACCATATCCCCTACTTATACACCGCCTGAAAGCATTAAATAAAAAAGTGGATAAACATCTAAGGTTGCAGATCATCGAACCTTTAGAGGCGTGTTATTGTTCCCTAGTTGTCATGGTAAAGAATGCCAATGGTTCTTATAGAATGTGCATTAATTTAGAATACTAAATTCGGTTACCGTATTCGATACCGGAACCAATCCCGCACCATAAATCAGAATCTCCACCTGTTTGAGAAAGCTAAGGTCATTTCCGAGTTGGATATATGCAAAACGTATTATCAGATCCCCATGAAGGGGTTAGTGAAGAAATTTCCTGCTTTCTTCACTGAGAAGGGCCTTATGCAGTTCAGAGGGCTCTCTGTAGGTCTGGTGATGTCTTGCAACAATTATAACCGGATGATGAGGAAGAAAATTAGAAGGCTTACTCGACGTCCCCTGTGATTTCTATAATGTTTATGTGGCCACCGAAGATTGGAATTAACACTTGACGCGGCAAGTGCCACTTCGCTTTTGGCACTATCGATTACCTCGGCTTTCAGATCGGGAATGATGGATTAACCCCCAGCATGAAAAGACCTGGTCCATCGTGGACATGCCTTTGCAGAGTAATAAAAAGCAGCTGCAATCCTTCATATGTTCTGCATTTTTCTATCGTCGATTCATAACAAACTTTGCGACTGTCTCCGGCTCCTCTGCGAGCTATTAAAGAGAAGGCTCCAAAACACCTCGAATGGACGCCACTTTCACCTCACAGCTTGAAACAAGCTCAAGGAGAAGTTGGCATCCGCCCTTATCCCCCGCCTCGCTAACTCGGACAAACTGTTTGACATTGGCGCCGATGCAATTAATGAAGGTATTATAGGATGTGTCCTCCTCCATTATGAAGATAACGGGGAAAGTTCCCCCATCGTTTACGTAAGCACAATACTACTCGGGCGTGAGAAAAATTATGTGGTAATTGATACAGAGGCACTCGAAATCATTTGGGAAATTTGTAAATTTAGAATGTATTCATTAAACAAGGAATTTGTAGTAGAAACCGCCACAAACCCCTATCATACTTACGTAACGTCAGGAATAATAACGGTCGGTTGATGAGATGGAGCTTTTTCCTTCAGGAATTACATATGCGCATTTTGCATTTAAAAGGCACCGATAACTGTATATCTGATAGTTTAAGTAAGAACCTGTTAGATACTTCTCCAAACTAATTCCGAGCAATTTCCTTTTTTTCTGATCCATGAATTAATTTTTATTCATAAAATAAAATTGTATATTTAACCTTATAATAAGAAAACGCGCATCCTTTATGTATATATATATATATATATATATATATATATATATATTTGTTTGTGGTCCCACCTCCTGTAAGATCGTTTACGACCTGGTTAACAAACGGAATGTCTTAACATTGATGGTAAAATAACATCCGTTAACAAAGGAAAAATGACGAGGAGGATAATGGAAGGGCGGCGAGGTAGGGGCAACTTCACGGAAGACTTTGTGTCACGAGGTGTTAAACGACCATGACGCCTCGCTGGAGAGCGGACGCTTATATATTTGTTGTCGTGGTGGTCGCTAGCCAGGCTCTTGAAACTTGGCCGAAGGCTATGGCGTCGCCGTCAGCAAGGTTATTCCTGCTTCGAATATAAGCGATGTGGAGACATGATAGTCGGAACAGGAGTAAGAACTTTCCTTGAAGGTCGTCAGACATTTTTTCAGAAGGGACAGGAAAACTTTTCCCCTTGAGTAATTGAGGATCACCGAGATGTTATCGTTTACAATCCTCGCCTTTGGGAATAAGGAGATTAATAGCCATAAGGTCACCGTTTCAGTCTCGATAATAAAGCACAGGGAGGAAGAGTGCAGGGGCCATGCAACTGCATGTTCTTAGGGAAGAGACTGCGACGCCGGTGGAGCTTGCGTCGAAGGGGATAACCAGCAGGGGGCATTAGGGAGAACCATATGCCCGTTATCAAGGGTATCAAGGTAATAAAGTCCTCTGGTCTTGGAGAAACAGTTTGTTGGTAGCACAGTTGTATCGAAAAGAAGGGGAGACGGATAAAGGGCCTTACGAAATTAAGGAGGCCGGCGACCCTCATCCATGTCTTTTGTGAGAGGTGATGTTCTATCGCGATCTTTATCACATCTCTATGTTTATTGCACATGGGTGATGAGCGAGCTACCTGTTTCTTCTTTAGGTTGATGTGCACCCCGATGTATGCTAGGCGACGTGTAAGGACTAGCGTGCTTTTCTCTTTGTTGATGTTTAGAGATGACTGTAAGATTGTTTTTACACAAGCAGGCACGCGCCTTTTGTACCGATCTGCAAGATGTCAGCCAGGTATACATGTGCCTGGTACCCGTATGTTTTTGCGAAGGCGATGATAGTAGATGCAAGGACCCTTTGCATTAGGTTCGGGCTTCCTGAAAATCCCATGGGAAGGCGGGTCAACCTATAACGTTTCTCATTACACATAATGCCGAAGAATCTTCTAGCCTTTGGGTCGATGCCGAGGTGATAGAATCCTTCCTTCAAGTCTAATTTAGCGGCCACACTGATGGGAGAACTTTGTCTTAACACTTCACTCACACTGGAGAGTTGGAACGCCGGAGGGCGCTAGTCGTCGGAGTCTAGCGCACTCATATCATATACTACACGTACAATATTGTTAGAATTTGGCACTGTAAAGATTTTATGGCCATGGGTAATTTCGTCGGATTCCTCCTTAACTCCGAATTCCAGGAGCTGTAGCAGGAGATAGAAGACAAAAGAGTTTAAACTTCGCCGATGATGGTATGATGATTTAATGATCATCAGGCCGTTCTTCTGTAAGGCCTGAGTAATATGACACTCTTCTTGAGAATTCCTTTTATATCCTTAATTTTTTGTTTTGTCTTGTATAATTGTAGGATGACTAACCCTCATGCCAGTGAGCCCCACTTAATGATATAATAGAGAAAATGTGCATCGGCAACCATGAAGTAGCATTATATAACACTGTGTATGTGTATGGTACACCCCCACCCCAATAACTCCACTATTTTGTACTTTAGCTCTATTTCGAAAATTTATCCTAGCTATTCTCAACTCTATCAGCTATTGTCATGCGACTTCAAGTTATATTCCTTTCCCACTTATCATTCTCCGATGTGTCTTCATCCCCTGAAGTTCCATCTGGGGATGGAGTAGTGTCAGAGATCACAGACTGAGAGAGAGAGAGAGAGAGAGAGAGAGAGAGAGAGAGAGAGAGCGAGAGGGAGGAAGATACGCACCGCCTCGCCTTTCAATGGAGAGAGAGACAACGGACACCTGGGCGACCCGTTTTGTCTGCGCTAATATAGTCGCAAAATTTTGAGACGCTGTGAGACGCCGCGATGACCTGAAATGCCATTATCACAGAAAGCTGCGACAAGTTTGAGAGACCAGTGGACCATTCGAAGTCGGACAAAGTTTCGCCTCACCAGCTGAGGAACCTTCCCACGATCGCGCAAAAGGGGCGAGACTATTCTCGTCTACTGACGCGTCAGAGCCCTGTGACCCTCTCCTTCTGACGGAGGGGTGAAAACTCAATTGGACTCCTTATAAATCCTCCAGCGCCAGAGTTGAAAGTCAGTATCCGCCGCCACCCGCACCGTCAGTATCCTGTAACCCTCACCCTGGTTGGTACTCGCTATTTGCGTCCCGTTGGAGTCTGCACAATTCTCGCAGAATCCCTCAAGCTACCGTTATTTTCGTTAATTCACGTCAGTCTACCTAGTACCCGTGCTCACCGGCTCCTCGAATGCAGCGCGATCAGTCTCGATTCGTATATTACGAGAAAGCAAGCTTTACGCTCACCCAGTTAATAGTCAGTGCCAAGAGACTATTATTTGAACTTTGCACCAAGGCAAGGATTACTTCCTCGGAACAAATCTTCAATGTAACAGCAACGCACAACTTTCCTGTGCAAGTGCTCTCTCTGCCCCCTCCATAACCAGTGCAAGCCTTCATCGTCGGCTTTGTATACGCTCAAGGTCCTTCAAGCGACCCTCGGTCAATATTGTCCGTTTGGTTCTACGGTGACCGTCCTCACCAAGTCTTCCCTCTTTAGCCGCAGATACTCGTGTACATCTAATGTGTATATTATTCATTTTAAACCTCCTTATAACCTTGTAAAGTAATATTTATTTGCATATTATTAAAGTTTTTTTTGTTCCCGCCCTTCTATTATCCCGGAACTTCCAAGATAGTCGACTATTGGCCAACCTACATTCAGCTAATTTGCATTCTGCTCATATTATAAAATTCCCACACACTCGAAAAGCAGAAATGGTCAACTTGACACTATTCAACGGCACTCTTCTTCTACCTTTTCATCTTATTCATTATGTAATCTTCTTTGGTTGAGATTTTTGTGACGATTCTCTCAATTGCTCTTCATTTCTGTCTTTTTTCACGGCTAGTCGTATGAGTGCCATTTTCTTGACCCTAAATTGCGTGGTATCTCTCTCAACTTCTTTCTTTATCCCTCATGAGACTTGTTGCGTTTTGAATTTCTTTTGCCTCATATCAAGGATTCAGTACTAGTTTATTTCGGAAGGCTTTTAGTTGATAGTCGCCTTACTTCAGAGTTGTTTCTCGAAGTATGTTAGGTATGTATGCTTATAATTTTTCCTTGCAAGTTTACCAGTTAATCCTGCTAGATTCTCTTCTTGGCATGATCGGACACTTCTGTGGGACAGTAGGTGATATGGAGATTTTTGGCTAAGTGATCGCTGCAGAAAATTACGTAGGGCACTTTGTGTTTTTTCCAGTATTTATTTCTGCTCGTATTTTATCCCTTCTTTGGCAGAAAATGCGGTACCGTCGTGGCTCTCTTAAGTGCGGGTTTTTGCAATGGTGTATTTGTTGCAAATCTTAAAATTTTTATCTCAGTTTCGATCCCGTATTCGGATAATATCATGGTCGACTTCTCTGAAGATTTTCTCGTATGTCGTTGATTTTCATTTCTATCCAGCTGTATTTTGGTGGAATATTTTTAGCTTTAATCTTTCCATTCTGCGAAGTTAGAGCGAAGATAAATGGACTTCAAGAGGTTATTCCATGGAACGCTGGTTTTTCTTTTTCCTGTTTTTCTGTTTGCGCAGCGTTTAGAAGTTGAGGCTCCTTGAGGGGTTCTTCTTGTTAGGGATTGCCATTTCATGATCTTTTTCTGTGTTATTTTGCCATCAGTTCTAGAGATCAAGGTTAAGTGTTAGTCCTCGTTGTTTGAGTCGGGTTGTGCCTCTTCTCCTTCTGTTTTTCCTCATCGTTTCCGTCTTCTGTTTTGTTCAGAGCTTCGGTTAGGTATGTTAACTACATACCTCTTGAAAGAATCGCTGGAAATAAAATAGTTTTTTAATTTATCTCGAAATTTAAATTATATAATTATTCTTTATTTGCAATCATTACAATGGTTAGGTTCTCAAATGAATATTAAGTTGTTTATATTTGTATAAACATGAAGGGATTTTTAGTCTTGATAATTTTATGCTTAGTCTTAAGTTTCTGCCCTAAAAGTCCCTGACTTATTTTGGGCCCATAAATAATCCTGTATGTATAAGTACTTATAGTAACTTGGCATTAAGATTTAAAATGTAATATGTTTTTACTGTACTGTACATTGGATTAGTATGGAATAAATAAATAAATAAATAAATAAATAAATATGGTTGTGACTTTGAAGAGTGAAGTAGCGTCGACTTCTATGAAATTAATTGATTCCAGTCCGTTCAGTATTTTGGTAGGCACTAGACCGTAGCGTCATTTTTTTACGTTCAGAGTACCGTCGATCTGAAAGTAGGCCTTTGCAGGGGTGGCCTTGGATGCGTAGAATTACTGTTGTCTTTCTAGTTTCTATTTCGTTATTAGAACTAGTGGAAAAGAAAGGAGATCAAAGTTACCAGTGTAAAAGAGTCAGAAGAATTTTATAGGTTAATCTATTTCTTCAAATCCCCCCGCGTTGGATAACTTTTATCTGTATTTCTTTTATAAATCCCCTCGTCAGCGTCTTTTTGTTTAAATTAGTACTTTGCTTTCCGGATGATATTGGTAGAGCTAGTTTTGTATTTTGATATTTGCTATCTTTCTTCTCGAGATAAGAATTACAGTGAATCTTTCTTATTTTTTCTGATTTTACAGTCCCTCTCCAATTGGTTGATGTTTTAAATAGCTATAACATATTGCTAGATTATTCCACGAAGGCTCAGAATTTGTTATCGACTATGGTAAGTCAAATATGGAAGAACTTACACTGCCAAGCTATTAAAAGCACCTTAAGAATAGAATCGATAAATATTTTACCTAAAAAAAATTATAAATGTGTATAACAGATACTTGATTAAGATAAGTGAAAATAAAAGTATGGATTAAATATTATATCGAAGGAATTGAAAATCTCTTATTCATTAAATATCTGAGTGGATTTTATTTTCTGTATAGAATATAATGAATGGAAAGTAAGAAACTAGATATCAATTAGCAGTTAGTACTAAGCATAAAAATCATTTCAGGTGAAAGTGATTTAAGTGGGAACAAATCATGTTTCCTTTCTATCAGAATTGGAGGAAAGGTTCCTTAAGAAGATTCATTGGGTTCAATTTTTTTAGAGAAGAGAACTGGCAAAGGAGTAAAATTTTTCACTTTCAATGGAAATGCTATTTTTACATATTTGTTCTTTGCGCACGCGCAAGGGGGCACACGAAATAGCATGAGAAACTTTGTTACATCTGAAATCTGGAGGATTCCAATTCCTCTCGGTCCTAAATGCATGAGTTTGTCATCCCTGCCCCAGGGCCTATAAGATGATCTGGACTGTAAATTCGAAGAAGACAATGATCATAAGGAGCTTTAATACATCATCATATAACAATTAATTTGCGTTGATGAGTCTTGCATTTGAGTCTTTTTAATCCTCTGAAATATGTACCCGGCGCTGTCGAGGATTAAAAGTTCCCTCGCAAATAAATACAAAGGCAGATTGTTTGAAATTCTTATATTGTGGAACAAAATATCTTTACTAGCTGATTATTAGTAGTATTTGTGGGGTGAAGGCAAATTTTAGATAGTTGTGCACTGTCCCTATCATATACTACATATCATATACTATCGTATAATATACTTGCAATGAGTAAAGGTTTCACCGCACGCACCCAGCAGTTTACGCGCACGCGTGACTGATCGTTATTTATGAGCAACCAAAGTTATGGTCACAGGCACAGATTGAGGTCTTATTGATACAGATAATTTGGTCTAGTTATTCATAAAATCACTCTCCTGAATCCGTCTTCCAGAGCGATATCCTCCTTATTTATATAATCAACCTTTGCTCAATTATGTCAATAGAAGAGAAAAATTCATTTATTTATTGATCATTTAAATATGAGCGTACGGTTCTAATGAGCCATAAGCAATACTTAATTATTAGAAATAACAGTAATAACTCTTTCTCATTTTTATGCTTTACTAGAGCAGTAAGTAATAAAATCTGTGTTGAAATTGCGAATTCGAAATCTGTCCTAAATTTAAGTTCACTGTAGCCATTAGTAATTAATCACATTATGTATGTTAAGAGACAGGTTAAGATAGAAAGATCGATAAGGATATAATGACAGATTAACTCGCATCCAAAAGATAAAGAGTTAAAGATAATGAAACTGAATGAGTAACATTCGATTAATCTGATCTGAATTCTCGACGTCCCGTGTAATAAATCCCAGCGTTGTTGAATGAAACTACAACCAGTACCACATCATCAGTATCCATAGTTCAAATGCCTCCCTTCCTCATCGCCTTTTGCACAGCAACAGCCACATGTAGAAGCATCGGGCGAGGCTGATCAAGTTGGACTCGGTAGTAGAGCAGAGAACCTCTGTACCGTATATTTATTTGCCATCAGCTACTAGAATACGAATGGTCTCTCGTCGTAGAAAACCAAAGAGCTCAGTCTTTAGTCTTATTTTCATCAACACGAAGGAAGTCCTTCGAGTCCTTAGGCATGAATGTAGAGGGAGGCACTCTTTTCCTGACACCATTGCTCTTCTCTCTGGATGTGTCTTTCAGGCTGTCAAGAGAATATGCATCCCTAACGAGGTCCACTCTCTGCACCTTTTCTAGTTGAGTGGAGATGTAAAGTGTAAAGAATATGCTCACATACACTTGAAAGGTTTTTACTGCTACAGTATTGAGCATTTGAAAAAGGATTAACAACAAGGAGTAACAACAAGGAAAGAAGGTACCCTAGGAGACCTTACGGTCCATTCAAAGATGGTACCTTTGGACTAGCAATCGAGCAGGCACAAGGCTGCTCAATTGTTTTGCGTCCTTAAACAGCCACTTTTCAAGACCTTGTCTAGTCTTGACTTGAACTGGTCAACAGATTCACTGTTGAGAACTTCCACTGGAAGTGAGTTCCACATACCGCAGATACTGTAAGTGAAAAAATTTCCACACAGATTGCGGTTGTAACGCTTCACTTCAAGTTTAAAGCCGTGATTGTGCGTTCTGTTCTCACTTAGTGTGAAAATATCCCGGTAGTCAACATTGTCGAACCCTCGAAGTATTTTGAAAACTTCGATGAGCTGACCACGCAGTCTACAGGTTTCCAACGAGAACAGATCTAATTTCCCTAGTCTACCCTTATAACTTTTATGTCGGATAGAGGGAATCAGCTTGCTTGCCCGGGCTTGTACGCGTTCCAATCTCGCGATGTCCTTTCGCAATGAAGGACTCCAAAATTGTACGGCATACTCCAGGTGCTGTCGGACAAGTGAGTTGTACAGGCACAGTACAATCTCCTGGTTCCGATAACCAAACTGGCGCTTAATATAGCCTAGCATCCTTTGGGCCTTTTTTTCCGCCTCAATGCACTGTTTCGAGAACTTGAGGTCACTAGTGATTGTTACACCCAAGTCCTTCTCAGTGTCGGTGGATTCAATAGCAGTGCCCTTAAGAATATACTGAGGTTTGGGGTTTCTGTGGCCGATATGCATCACTTTGCATTTACCCACGTGAAAAGGCATTTGCCACGTGTCCAACCACTCCCTAATCTTCCCAAGATCTTTTTGCAGGAGGGCAGTATTTCCATCCTTTGCAAAGTTCATACCAAGCTTGGTATCGTCAAGAAATTTAGGAAATCTTGGCAACGATGTCACCATAGATGATGAATAGTAGTGGTCCCAGGACAGAACCTTGAGGCACCCCGCTAGTAACGGGCACCCACTCAGAAGACTGTCCATTCACCACCAAACGTTGCCGTCTGCCACTTTGCCAGTTCTCGATCCAGCCGGCTACCTTTCCGTCTATGCCAAGCGCTCGCACTTTCCGGAGAAGGCAGCGGTATGGTACCTTATCAAAGGCTTTCTGAAAGTCTAGGTAGACCACATCCACCGCCTTGTCCCGATCGTGCTCACTGAAAACGAAGTGGAAGAATTCTACAAGGTCCGTCAGGCATGACCGTTGCCTTCGGAAGCCGTGCTGGGAACTCCTTAGTAGCAGGTTTGACTCTAAATACGACGTCACTTTGTCCACTATGATGCTTTCCATGAGTTTACCGACTATCAAAGTCAGACTGATAGGTCGGTAGTTCGACGATTAGTTACGATCTCCTTTCTTCAAGATTGGAGTCACCTCCGCCTCACGCCAGTCTCTAGGAACACATTTGGTCCAGGTTGACATGTTGAAGATTGCGCTCAGGTGTCGTGACACTTGATCGCGCACTTCTTTCAACACTTTAGGTAGAAACCCTTTCGGGCTAGGTGACTTATTCGTCATTAGGTCACTGATCTGCTTTTTGATTTCAACTTCGGTGAAGTCCATATCCTCCAGCTTTTCCCCCGAGTATGAATCTGTCGGCTGACGGATGGGACCACATTCTTCAGTAAACACTAAAGAGAAGTAGTCGTTGAGGAGGTTAGCATTTTCTGCATCTGAATGATTTAATGTCCGTTCCTCGTTCCTCAAAGGGCCAATCGTTCGACGGATTGGTTTATGGCTGTTTATATATCCAAAGAACTCTTTGGGATTCTCTTTACAGAGTCTCGCCACTCGGAGTTCCTCAGACCGTTTAGCCGCCCTTATGCTGGACTTCACTCTCCTGGCTAGCCTCCGGTATTCGTCAAAGTTACCCGAGATCTTCAAAGGCCGGTACACAGTTCTCTTCTCCCTAAGCGGTTGGCTGATTTCTTGATTAAACCACTTAGGTTGAACAGAGGACAGACGGGGGCATTTCAGAGGGATGAAACGCGATTCAAGACTCATGAATGTGGTTTTGGAACTATCCCACGAGTCTTCAACAGCATCACACGCTTCTAGCCTCACGTTAGTCAGCCCAGCTTGAAGGCTTGCAAAGTCTGCTCTTCTCAAGTCAAGTTTCTTTGATTGACTGGCAACAGACCTTACCTTCGGGATCTTGACGCTAAATCTAACTAGCTGGTGATCACTGCCACCGAGCTCTTCGCCTACAGAGATATCCTTAACGATATCATCCTCAGAGGTGAAGACCAAGTCAAGGATATTGTCTCCTTTCGTCGGTTCTCTGACCAATTGAGTGAGGAACTTGTTGTTGGCGAACTCCAAGAGTAGCGCGCTCTCGCCACAGGCTGCTCTGGTTTCCCAGTCAACTTGGCTGTTGAAATCGCCCATAACGATGCACACTCTGCCTTGAACCAGCTCAACCAGCTCAACCAGCTCAACCAGCAGCTGGTACAGTTCCCCGTCCTACTCAACGGGTTGGGAAGGGGGTCTGTAAAGCAGTAGGGTCCTGTATCTGACAGGACCGATTTCTAGGTCAACGCCTAGGAGCTCGTGGTCGGATATAACGTTGGAGTTCGTAGATTTGATTGTATCCTTGACATACAACATAACACCGCCACCCTATCTGTCTTGCCTATCTTTGTGGAAGAGTTGGTAGCAAGGAACCGTGAATTCGCCTTCAAAGTCTCGGTTTAAGGTTTTTATCCACGATTCTGTTATGGCTACCATTTCGGGTTCTTCCGTCGCTACGAGGCCACGGAGCTCAGCAAACTTGTTCCTGATTGACATCGCATTGAAGAGAAGAACTTTCAGGGAGTCCCGTAATGTAGGACTCCCTATACTCTTCTGTTTCCTGGCTTCTTGTTTGTCGCGGTGGGACCATTTTTGACAACCTCCGAGAAGGTTGTCAACTGCAGGTGCATTTTTAGTTTCGGGTACCTCTGATTTTAGGCAGTGTAGTCAATCTGCTTTCATTTTAAGGCACATTTTTCCTCCACTCGGACAATGCAAGTGGGGCTGCCTGATTTTCTTGGCAGAAGAACTGGTCGAGATCTCTCACACATGATTCACATATAATCTACAGCTTCGAGAAAAGAGTACCATCACTCTTTACTGTGGCCAGTCGTATCTGCTGCTTTGACTGCGTTTTTTTCTGTGGCCGACTGGAGTGGAAAGTTGTTCTTGTGCAGTTTGTCTCTAACTGGCTTCGTGCATAGTTCCAGTCTTTCTTCAACACACTTTCTGTACTGCTCCTCACCAATGGACTCTTCGCCATAGTGACAGTCAGGAATGGGGTGCTTATATCTTAGCTTCGACCATCAGGCAGGGATCCAGCAACACACAAGAACAACACTTGTGTTAGTCCTAGCCATTACAGTCTGCATGCATTGATATCATTATTTGATATGTTGTGGTAATTGACCTCTCACTGTCCTGGAAAAAATAGACAGATTTGGAATCCCGAAAGTATTTTGAAAAACATGGTTCGTTTTTTTTCCTTCGTTTTCCGTATCGACACAAAATAAGGAAAAGTTTACGATACTTGAAGCAAATTTGCAAATCTGAAATTTTTAGTACTTTAGTTTTTATTTTTTCCTTAAAAACGATCTATATTTTTTTCTAAATGCTTTCGGGATCTTAAATCTGTCTGTATTTTTTTCTCATGATGAAAACTGATGGAGAAGTAGCAATTTTGAAAACTTTGCAAATATGGTTAAATTTTAAAAAAAAAATGCCAATCTATCAAAAAAAATTAAAAAGGCTAAAGAGGAAAATGGTTATTACTTTTGTTTCTACATGTTCTCTACGAGTTTTGTGATAATTGGTCTGTAAATAAAAGAGGTTATCTGAAATCATCAATATTTTGATATTTTGAGTTAATTGACCTCTGTCGGCCTCATAGGTCGAATCTGACTTACCACTCGTTTTTAAAATGAAGCTCACGGTAGAAATTTCATTTTTTAGTCATAATGTGCGCAATTATTCATATATGAGAGATTATTCGCTGTACTACATATATTTGGTGTTAGTATAAATGGACGGACAGAAATATTATTATTATGATTCTCATTCTAATCAGTATTTTATTAGCATTCTTATTATTACATTCAAGTCAACCACCTACAGTCAGAGAGCGAAGTTATCACAAGGACAGCCTTCACCCTAAACATAAAGTAGGCCTTGTCGCTTGTTAGGCGTGCTCCTCTCCCAAGGAGCTAGATTCCATGATCGGTGACCTCTCAAAGGATGGAGAGAATACTGGAGAATTCTCTATCACAAATAAAGGGGCGCCTTTGGCCGGGTCACCCCCTTTATACTCCTATAACTAATGACCCCATTAAACGAACAAAAGAAGGGTACCTTTGAAATATGGAAGCGTCGGAGCATTACAAAATAGAGCAAAGAGAAGTGAAATTCGCCCACCCCGAGCCTACTTTCAGCTCAAGAAGAAGTAGGCCTGGCGAACACCATAAGCGTCGACATCCCTTTTCAACGGAGCAACCGTTAGAATGGTAAGAAGCTCATCTCATTTCTACACACCGGGCCACTTTAGGCAACCTGGATCAGCTACAGTAATCCGCTACAGGTGGACGTAGGTTGAGAACTAACCAGGAAAAAGCTTGTCCGTAAAGTATCAATACGAAAACAACGGACGAATACACGCCATACGTTAAGGTAAAGTTTTCCAAAATTAAGAATAGCCATCATAAGAAGGTTTCAGATAAGAATAATGTGCATAAAAATTACAGTTCAGACTAGTTTAACAACCTAAATCTAGTGTTTACTTAGTTTAAAATGTAAAAATGAGGAAAATCAAGTGTCTGGTTGTAGGCAGAATAACATCTACTTTAGTCGAAAGAATCGAGTGTATAAAGTACGGAAAATTAATAATTTAATATAACCTAGTATAAATGTACAAAGTTTATCAAATTATTAATTTAACTTCATATTAATTATAAAAAAGGCCGTGTAGATATTAATTTAGAGTTAACCCGGAATTCACGGATCAGTCGGGTTAAAAGAATGTAGCTTGGAGTGTCGTAGAATGACTCCCGACGATACCATATATTACACTATTCGTTGAGGGAACTTCCTTAATTATCTTTAGAGTGCGTTACTGTCTGGCGGCCGATATTATGTATCTTCGATATGCTTAAGAAGTGGAACTGAGCTCAAGGATAATAATATTGCTATCATTAATAAAATAGAGTTTTATTAATAATAACTATAAACAATACACAAAAACGGAAAATATTGACATAAACAGAATGGAAAGGGTCGTGGAGACTCGGGCTAATCCGAGGATTTAAAGGATTAAAAAAAGGTAAAACAAATAAAGAGTTAAAGAGATAGGATGGTTCGATAAACCATTTAAAGAACAGGATAAAATTGACAAAAGGGATCAATACTCAAAGGTGAAGTTTGGCTTACGTAACTTTGGCACTAGTGGTGCAGTGGAAGGTGGCGCAAAGGAGTTTCGGTCCGCTGGCGAGCTCCAGCCGAAGGGGGGGAATAAAAGGATCCTGACGAGGCGTCTTGGGAAGGAGAACCGTTTCTCGACGAACGGCTTGAAGAACAATGGCTGTTCTAGGTTGTTCTCTTCTGAACAAGGGGGGGGATGAGAACCGTCTCTTGTCTACGGGCTCAAGAACAATGGCTGTTCTAATGTTGTTCTCCTTGAACAACGGGGGGGGTGAGAACCGTTTCTTGGCGAAGGGCTCAAAACGAACAATGGCTGTTCTAGGTTGTTCTCTTCTGAACAAAGGGGGGGGATGAGAACCGTCTCTTGTCTACGAGCTCAAGAACAATGGCTGTTCTAATGTTGTTCTCCTCTGAACAACAGGGGGGGGGGTGAGAACCGTTTCTTGGCGAAGGGCTCAAAACGAACAATGGCTGTTCTAATGCTGTTCTCCTTGAACAACAGGGGGGGATGAGAACCGTTTCTTGGCGAAGGGCTCAAAACGAACAATGGCTGTTCTAATGCTGTTCTCCTTGAACAACAGGGGGGGGGGATGAGAACCGTTTCTTGGCGAAGGGCTCAAAACGAACAATGGCTGTTCTAATGCTGTTCTCCTTGAACAACAGGGCGGGGGGGGCCTTGAGGACTTGGCGTCGGAAAGGCTCGAACCTTTGGCACTCAAGGAATATTGTCCTCCTTCTGGACAAGTGATGATGAATCTCGAGGTCGAGGTCCCTTGGCGCACAAAGGGAGAGAGGGTCGTGGTGATGTTTCGCGACGAAAATCTGGATCTTCAATCTGATCTCAGTGGTAAAGTTTCCATATAAATAGCCAGGACATCTCCTTGGCGTGGGGGAAAATGGAGTGAAAGCTTGGAGGGAACGCACAGCCGGGCCGGGGAACAATGCCTTATCTGTTCATAAGCCTAACTCGATCTGGCGAGGTCGGCGTATGGGGCGAACGGGGGGGACGATAACTTCCTTGTTTAAACATTGGCATCCGGTAGCTGAGATAAGACTCCAAGCCTCGAATCGAAGATGCACGTGGGCAGCATCGTGGTTTTAAATAATACGGGATAGGAGTTGAAATTAAACGCAGCTTCAACACGTTCTATCACACCCCTCCATTCCAGGAGAAGTTGTCACTTCGAAAAAAAAGAGAGAAGGGACAACGATAGAGCTCCGTTGTGGGGAACTCGTTTTCTTGTACCAACCGTACCTTCCTGCACCTAACTAGTATTACCTCAATACATATGATTATTTTGATCTTTAGATTACAGGGGAAAATAACCTTCAATACAACTTAATCAAAGAAAAAAAAAGGGCATGGAACAATGAAATGATATAAACTTAGTACATACGGGACAAAATAATTTATACGTAAATTAATAAGAACAAATATATATACATACAAAAAATTAGACATTGAGCGTTACAAAATTCAGACATATACATTAATTAATTATATTACAAAAGAATCTTAAATTAAGTCGTACAAGACGGTATATACCTACATGGATATACTAATCCTATGAATACAATTATTCTACGCTATTCGGTAACGCATTCCTACGGAGTGCGTCAGCGACCTGGTTATCGGAACCTTTTATCTAATTTATTTTAAACTGATACTCTTGCAAGAGTAAACTCCAGCGCATGATGCGGCCGTTTGAGTGTCTCACATTCCTAATATAGGCTAACGGACGGTGGTCGGTTCCTATTTGAAATTCTTTACATATCAAGTACAGCTTGAATTTGTCTATGACCCAGATAATTGATAGAGCTATCTTTTCTCTAGTGGCATATCTCTTTCCGCGTGGCAATAATTGACGACTAGCATATGCAACTGGATGACTCGTTCTGTCATCCACGTATTGAAGGAGTACACCTCCAATGCCCTCGTTGATCACGTCGGTCTTAACCCCAAAGGATTTTTCCGGGTTGGGCAACCTAAAAATGGGGGCAGAAATGAACTTACTTTTGAGCTGATTAAAATGGGAAACAGCGACATCATTCCAACGTAAACGATCGGAGAAATTCTTTTCCTGAAGGGGGCATAGGGGGGCCGAAATTGCAGCGAAATTCGGAACAAATCGCTGATAGGGAGAAGCTGATCCTAGGATCGATCTTAATGGCTTCTTTGTAATCGGGATGGGCATGTCGGCGATTGCCTTAATCTTGTTCTCATGGGGACCTAACTTGTTTTGTCCTATTTTGAAACCCAAATATTTGATGATTTCGTGGGCAAAATGGCATTTGCTGGGGCCAATGGTGAGGCCATTTTCACGCAGTTCCTCGAAAAGAGCTAATAGGGTGGGTAAATGGTGATTCCATTTAATTAGTTCTTGTAGCTGACTCTTCTGACGTGGTGTCAGCTGCGCGTCACTATCCAGGTCAGAGGGTTCCAAAGACTCGCCTGGTAGGGAAGGAGGAGGGTAATCGGCATCAGGTCGGATGCACACTGTCTGGATTACATTAAGGGACTCCGTGGGGCAATCCTCTTCAAGCGCCGATGCTTCGTCCAGTTCTACGAAGGTATCTCCATGGGCGCGTTGGGGGTTCTTTTTTTCTTGGGGTCCAGGGACAGTCTCCGTGTCCTTGTCTGGGGCCTTATCACCTAAGGGTTTTGGTGATTCACACTCCTCTTTTGCCGTCCTAAAGTCCTGGTTAGGGTTCTCCGAGAAATCGGACGGTATCGGGGTTCTGATGGGGACGGGCTCCTGGGCTTCTTTCTTATCTCGGCCTTGAGGAAGGGCGGCCTGAAACACAGGGACGAAACTTACTTGGGGGCTCTGTCCTATAAGTACGGAACAGAATTGTATGGGTGCTACAATGACTTCAGCCCAGCCATTATAATATTGACACTGCAGGTAACATCTAGCGACGGGGAATCGGTTCGCCCGCCCAAGTTGGTCATGTACCACCGCAAATTTTTCGTGGTTAGAGGCCACTGGGAGGAGTTCGTCGGACACGATGAAACACGTACATCCTGTGTCCCTGACGAGAGTCAATACTCGGCAGCTGTCGACGCTGCCCTCCTCATATTTCAAAGTTCCCGATGAACTTTTACCAAAAACAAAATTTACCTGGTGGCCTGACGGAGGGGGAGAAGTTTCTGCTTGGGTCTGCACCACCGGGGGAGCCGGGGTTGCATTAATCTGGTGAACTTGGTGGGCTGGTCCGCTTTTAAGCCTAGAATTTTGGGGGCAATTCCAGCTCATGTGGTTTTCTACACCACAGGTGAAGCATATTATTGGTCGCTTCGGGAAGAGAGATGGAGGTGAAGTCTTAACGGGAGGTTTGGAGTCCCGTTGTCTGTTTTGGGGAAATAAGTTTGGGGGTTTTACGGGGCTCGGAAACTTTGTCAGCTTCCCTGGGAAGGGGCGCGAATCCTTCCTTCTTTCTTCTTGTTGGATTTCTTTTTCTCGTTCTTCTCGTTGTATTTTTTCTTCTCGTTCTTAGCGTGGGATTACTCTTTCCCGTTCCTCTTGTCGGATTACTCTTTCCCTTTCTCTTTCTACCTTTTTTCTTTGAACTTCTGCTTTAATCCGAGCTAATTCAATCTGAAGCTCAGCTTGTCTTATCCGTTCCTCTCTTTCTCTTTCTTCCTCTTTTTTTTGCTCCTCTTGAATGTACTCAATTAGTTCTTTTCCGGAGAGTCCCAAGGATTCTCCTTGCGCTTTAAAGATTTCAAACTGAGTCATCTTTGCACTTGGGGGCGCACTAGTCAACCAACTAAAATTCCTCGCAACAAGAATTATGCCTCTATAGAATTAGCCTACTTAAATATGGGCGCTGACCTATTCGTACTTGGTTTCTCAATCTAAATAACCACTGACTAAAATCACAAAAAAACACAAACAAATTATTATAACCGTTCCTTGAGCTACTCCAGCTTCTTAAGTTTCAAAAAAAAAAGGGGGATAGCAATCGTTAAAACAAAAGGGAACTACTATATTCTATTATTATAACGAATAACACTATGCTTTACTCGACTGAGACCAGTGTTTGCAAAGATATAGCGTTAAACCTTACACACCTGATACCAAATTAAATAGTATATATATATATGTCGTAGAATGACTCCCGACGATACCATATATTACACTATTCGTTGAGGGAACTTCCTTAATTATCTTTAGAGTGCGTTACTGTCTGGCGGCCGATATTATGTATCTTCGATATGCTTAAGAAGTGGAACTGAGCTCAAGGATAATAATATTGCTATCATTAATAAAATAGAGTTTTATTAATAATAACTATAAACAATACACAAAAACGGAAAATATTGACATAAACAGAATGGAAAGGGTCGTTGAGACTCGGGCTAATCCGAGGATTTAAAGGATTAAAAAAAGGTAAAACAAATATAGAGTTAAAGAGATGGGATGGTTCGATAAACCATTTAAAGAACAGGATAAAATTGACAAAAGGGATCAATACTCAAAGGTGAAGTTTGGCTTACGTAACTTTGGCACTAGTGGTGCAGTGGAAGGTGGCGCAAAGGAGTTTCGGTCCGCTGGCGAGCTCCAGCCGAAGGGGGGGAATAAAAGGATCCTGACGAGGCGTCTTGGGAAGGAGAACCGTTTCTCGACGAACGGCTTAAAGAACAATGGCTGTTCTAGGTTGTTCTCTTCTGAACAAAGGGGGGGATGAGAACCGTCTCTTGTCTACGGGCTCAAGAACAATGGCTGTTCTAATGTTGTTCTCCTTGAACAACAGGGGGGGGTGAGAACCGTTTCTTGACGAAGGGCTCAAAACGAACAATGGCTGTTCTAGGTTGTTCTCTTCTGAACAAAGGGGGGGATGAGAACCGTCTCTTGTCTACGGGCTCAAGAACAATGGCTGTTCTAATGTTGTTCTCTGAACAACAGGGGGGGGGGTGAGAACCGTTTCTTGGCGAAGGGCTCAAAACGAACAATGGCTGTTGTAATGCTGTTCTCCTTGAACAACAGGGGGGGGATGAGAACCGTTTCTTGGCAAAGGGCTCAAAACGAACAATGGCTGTTCTAATGCTGTTCTCCTTGAACAACAGGGGGGTGGGATGAGAACCGTTTCTTGGCGAAGGGCTCAAAACGAACAATGGCTGTTCTAATGCTGTTCTCCTTGAACAACAGGGCGGGGGGGGCCTTGGGGACTTGGCGTCGGAAAGGCTCGAACCTTTGGCACTCAAGGAATATTGTCCTCCTTCTGGACAAGTGATGGTGAATCTCGAGGTCGAGGTCCCTTGGCGCACAAAGGGAGAGAGGGTCGTGGTGATGTTTCGCGACGAAAATCTGGATCTCCAATCTGATCTCAGTGGTAAAGTTTCCATATAAATAGCCAGGACATCTCCTTGGCGTGGGGGAAAATGGAGTGAAAGCTTGGAGGGAACGCACAGCCGGGCCGGGGAACAATGCCTTATCTGTTCATAAGCCTAACTCGATCTGGCGAGGTCGGCGTATGGGGCGAACGGGGGGGACGATAACTTCCTTGTTTAAACATTGGCATCCGGTAGCTGAGATAAGACTCCAAGCCTCGAATCGAAGATGCACGTGGGCAGCATCGTGGTTTTAAATAATACGGGATAGGAGTTGAAATTAAACGCAGCTTCAACACGTTCTATCACATGGAGCATACACAAATTATTGTATGTAAAAGAAAAATTTTTTTTTTTCGCTTATTAGGATATGGAACTCGAAAATCCGAACCACCAAATGTAAACACATATGGCATTACATGGTTTAAACAAACCATCGCAGGATTGCTGCTACTTTAAAATTCATGTCTTGCAACCAAGCATAACAAAATAAAATAAGAAATTAGATTTATTGTTGTGGTACGCGTGGATAAGTCTTTTAAAGTTAACAATAATAAAGTAGTGGCGCACACACACAGCACACGAATCTTTTTCGCATTAAAGAGCTGCAGTTCACACCTGCAAACGCTTCTAAGAACCTCTAACTACCGTGCCAAAATATAGATTCAAGACTCCATAACTCTAAAGAATCCAAACTCAAGGTCAAAATGTACTTGAAATAAGGGTTTCCCTTTCATTCTTTTCTTTTAAACTGGTTGCATTGTAAACTAGTGTTATCTCAAAATATAAAATGTACGTATTCATTCGATTGCCCCTCCCTATTATAATATCAAAGTTGCAAATTGTTCGCCTGACTCAATATTTTATACATATACTATATAAGATTAATGAATTTTCCCTTGTGAATCAAAGTATATACCATATATCATAATAATAGGGGTTACCTAAAAAGAAGAAAGACCCTGAAATTATAAGTATATATATATATATATATATATATATATATATATATATATATATATATATATATATATATATATATATATAATACTGGTAATTGATTTGTTCCTTGGGAATCTGATATGTAGAAGGAATTTGAAGACCCAGGTGATTATACTACTCATTTATTGGCCGGACGTTTCGGACCTTTACTAGGACCATCTTCAGTGACTATATCGTCTAATGAGAAGGGAAAGGAACATTAATTGATAACACTTAAAAGAATGCATTAAAAAAAAAGCGGAAAAAGGCAAGTTTAAATAATAAAATTGACAATAATTAAAATAAAAGTAAAAACACTAATAATATATAGAAATAAATAATATTACCCAGTGGTATTTAAAAAAAATAGAAAGTGAAATTATAACAAAACTGACTTTATTATCACCTATTAAAAGTTACTAAAGTAAACAAAAAATAACCTATTATATTAAATTGTAAAAACACACACCAAAAAAAGAAAAAAAACCCAAAAATAAATTAGAATGAACAAGGGGACTGACCTTCAACGTGGGAGTTGAGAAATGAACTAACTAAACATTTAAAATTACTGACAAAATGTATTCGGTTGGTCGGTTGGCTAGTTAATCTATTGAAGTGTTGGTTGGTTATATTGTGAATAATTTAATTGAGGAGGCATAATTATTTAACTTTGGATTTATTTTAATGATATATAGTGACTCTGAGATTTTCAAATCGAGAGAAGTTAAGGCTGAAGATAGTATAGTAAATGAATTAGAGTTACGAGGATGATGGTGATACTCTGAATGTTGCCTGATGGAAGAGGCTTCAGGTTTAGGAATAGGAATACCAGTCATATATATATATATATATATATATATATATATATATATATATATATATATTGTCGTAGAATGACTCCCGACGATACTATATATAACACTATTCGTTGAGGGAACTTCCTTAATTATCTCTAGAGTGCGTTTTACTGTCTTGGCGGCCGATATTATGTATCTTCAAAAATGCTTAAGAAGTGGAACTGAGCTCAAGGATAATAATATTGCTATCATTAATAAAATAGAGTTTTATTAATAATAACTATAAACAATACACAAAAACGGAAAATATTGACAAACAGAATGGAAAGGGTCGTGGAGACTCGGGCTAATCCAAGGATTTAAGGGATCAAAAAAAGGTAAAACAAATATGGAGTTAAAGAGATGGGATGGTTCGATAAACCATTTAAAGCACAGGATAGAATTGACAAATAAGGGATCAATACTCAAAAGGTGACGCTTGGCTTACGTAACTTCGTTAGGGTGCAGTCGAAGGTACTTGAAGGAATATTCGGTCCGCTGGCGAGTTCCAGCAGAAGGGGGGGGGGGGATGAAAGGATCCTGACGTGGCGTCTTGGGAAGGAGAACCGTTCTCGCCGAACGGCTTGACGAACAATGGCTGTTCTAGGTTGTTCTCTTCTGAACAAAGGGGGGATGAGAACCGTCTCTTGTCTACGGGCTCAAGAACAATGGCTGTTCTAATGTTGTTCTCCTTTGAACAACAGGGGGGGTGAGAACCGTTTCTTGGCGAAGGGCTCAAAACGAACAATGGCTGTTCAAATACTGTTCTCCTCGAACAATAGGGGGGGGGATGAGAACCGTTTCTTGGCGAAGGGCTCAAAACGAACAATGGCTGTTCTAATACTGTTCTCCTCGAACAATAGGGGGAAGATGAGAACCGTTTCTTGGCGAAGGGCTCAAAACGAACAATGGCTGTTCTAATGTTGTTCTCCTTGAACAACAGGGGGGGATGAGAACCGTTTCTTGGCGAAGGGCTCAAAACGAACAATGGCTGTTCTAATGCTGTTCTCCTTGAACAGCAGGGGGGGAATGCCTTGGGGACTTGACGTCACTAAAGGCTCGAACCTTTGGCACTCAAGGAATATTGTCCTCCTGGACAAGTGATGGTGAATCTCGAGGCCGAGGTCCCTTGGCGCACAAAGGGAGAGAGGGTCGTGGTGATGTTTCGCGACGAAAATCTGGATCTCCAATCTGATCTTAGTGGTAAAGTTTCCATATAAATAGCCAGGACATCTCCTTGGCGTGGGGGAAAATGTAGTGAAAGCTTGGAGGGAACGCACAGCTGGGCCGGAGAAAAATGCCTTATCTGTTCATAAGCCTAACTCGATCTGGCGAGGTCGGCGTATGGGGGCGAACGGGGGGACGATAACCTCCTTGTTTAAACATTGACATCCGGCAGCTGTTGATAAGACTCCAAGCCTCGAATCGAAGATGCACGTGGGCCTCCTCGAGGTTTTAACTAATATGGGATAGGAGTTGAATTTAACACAGATTCAACTCGTTCTATCACATATATATATATATATATATATATATATATATATATATATATATATATATATATATATATATATATATAACACAAAGCCATGTAAAGTGTAGCAATTGTTGATGCAAAAAATTGTTTACTTCCCGAGACCATGTATATTAGAAATCAAAGAACCTCATTGGTTTCGAGAGGCAATCTTTGTGGTGCACAATTGCAGGCTGGAGTAGAGCCAACAAGGAATCTCACAAATATGCATCCCGTTGTGCCATCTTTGAACAATTAACTAATGTAAAACAAATAATGTTATCCGCAATTTAATATGAATCAATGCAAAAAAGAAGATTTTGTAATGAGACAAGTGAAAATATTGTCTTCCCACGCGACTATACAAACATATGCACATTAGGATACAGATGCGTTTGACTGTCTTGCTCTAGAGATAACGGAGACGGGGTAAAACATCTGTGCACATATTGAACACAATCTGATTTGACCAGCCAGAGTGTACATGAACCTTTGAAAAGACGAAATCAATCTTGCTATGGATGTTGGTGTGATATGTCCGGTCAGATGTCCAAATGAAAATACTCTTTTGGTGCACATACGCCTACACTGAACATGCACACACCCTTTGACTCCAAACAGCATTCTTAGTAGAGAACACACGCACATAGTTTTGACCCGATAAGCTCTGCCCTGCGTTCAAATTAAAAGAAAAAGAGTCACTCCCCCTTAATTGGGGTTAGTATAAATAGAGATTCCAAAGACCTCTTCAATTAACCCAAAGGAGAAACAGGTGGGTATAATAAATATCGTAATGACGGATATATTAAAAATTTTTTTTTGTAAAATACAAATTGACAAATGATATACAAGGACGAAAAATCTTTATATATGTAAGTAGGTCTAAAATGCTACAGCTGCTAGTGTACTAATTGAGGATATAGTTATTGGCATTGACCAGCATATTTCTTTAATTCTAGGAACAGTATCCCTTTACCCTTTGCTAAAAAGAATTTAATAATGTCTATTTTGATAACAACAATGCTAAAGAGAAAATTCTTTTTACAATGCTTTACTACGGATACTAGAGGCCCTTCGATTTTAACAAAACATAAATAAATCTCAATTTTAAGAGTAATATAGAACTTTAAAATATTGCCAGAACATACTGTTTTGCAAGACAATATTATTATCTCTTAGATATCGTACAAAATGTTTGACTAAAGAATATTTTTCGATTTGTTTGTTAGGAAGATCTGTTTTATTCTCTTCAAAATATCAAATGTCGGTAGCGAAATTAAAACTTTGAATATTTTTTTGCTAAACAATGGCCTAGAGATAACCGACAGATCCAATTACCAATCATGAATAAATAGATTTCCCGCCAAAATGTGTAAACCCCGCATGGGTGTGTCTAAAAGCCTCATTCATTGAAATAATTCTGTATGCACATATGCGTGATAAAATCAAGAGAGCCATTCCTCATAGCTATTACTCTTCGTTTTACTAAGTCCTTCGGTATCAATATTTTCCACTCCATTGAACAATAAAATTCCCATTGATGGATGCCGGCTTGGACGCACAGGTTTTTGTCAATATAATCTTTCGAGAGTGGTGGATCGTCAAGGGATACAAACGAATTCAAATGGACAAATATGCCTTCAAAGGATACCTAAGGAGAAATTATTTCTTCCATTTCGTATCAGTCTCAATATTGGTATAGCGACGTGTCAATTTAAACGTGCCCCTCGTCTTTACTCCAACTTCCCAAACCGAAAATTAATCAATGCACTCAAAAGTTGCTTGAAGGTCTTTTCCTCAATAGATAAAATTTTAAGAAAAAGACTCTTTGAGGTAGCAACCTTCTCGGATTGGTCTTATTTACGGTCTTAGTAAGGAAAGAAAGTCAATTCCATTGCCTTAAAATTTTTAAATTTTGAAAATTTTCCGAAAAGAAAATTTTAAGCAATGGAATTGAATTTCTTTCCTTGACTGTGACCGTCGCATTATTTAGAATTATATTTTGTTGGGCACGTTTATGAGAGATAAAAACAAACATGGAATCTCAGGCACCCCAAGATACAAGTCATTTCCCTAGAATTTTGAATGCTTTAGTTTATTGGCAAGCTGCAGAGTAACTAGGAGAAGAATAAAACAAGAAAACGGTCTATAGTAGGCCCAAATTTCCGGTGCCTAAAAGTTAACATCCTGAGTGGGGGAAGTCTATTTCCACACACTAGTTAATCCACTAGTTCACTTTCTTAACTTATGGCCATCGAGTCATCTAAGCTTGAAACTTTGAAATCTGTTGTTCTTATTACGAGGATTTGCATCTGCTTAAGCCACCACCATCTCACACCATTATAGTTACTTTTAGAACATACAGGAATGTTTGCTAAGTTCTGGCCGATGAATAGAGGCAGAGGATATTCCTGGAGCTATGAAGTCATCATGGCAAAGGAAGTTCAGTTGAATCTCTTAATATAAAAGGCTCGTTTTACGGTAGTCACTGTATATACAGAATTTCGAACACTGGAGATTTATATGTTTTCATTTCTCGAACTTTTCTATTATCTAATCCAACATTGTATGTTGTTCTGTATTTTCATTGATAATATATGAATATACACCCTTCTCTGTTACGAAATGGGGTTTTAAGACGTCCTACTCTACACTTTCACTGCAATTCAGACACGTGAGCATAAACCAATACAAGCAGGAACATCACTTTCGTCCTTGAACGATGTTTAAAGGTACCAATTATGATCTACTCTATTTGACTTTAATTCTCTCCTTATTTTCCTTTTCTCTCTCTCTTTAAAATATTAAAATCAGGAGCTTGGAAATATTTTGATTGATATGTTAATTCATCTGTTTTCAAAAGGGGCTTTAGTTCTTTCCCTTTTATAACCAATTAAAATTAATAACAGAAGGTAAATGGCTTGGAATCTCTTTTTCACTCTCCATTATAGGATTATCTATCCTCTTCCTATTTATGTATTTCTCACACTCGGAGGATTATTAGATTATCTTATGTAATTGTCGGCTTCTGATAACTTAAAGAGTGTGTTTAGGTACATAAGATTATATAAATCAGATTACCTCAAGAGTAATTGCTTCATGCAAGAACATCGCCGTAAATTTACATTTAGCATTTTAAAATGATCCTAATTAAGATTCTAAAAAATAGTAAATAAGACGATAACGACTATGCGTCGCGAAATCTATGCATAAAATCTCGCCACAAACACATTGCTGTAGCTATCCAGCTTCAGTAGGCTGCCTACTAACATAACCTAATGCATTTAGAATTATAAATTTAAGTTAATGAGTTGGCCGTGACTAACCCCCATCCACCCTTCCCAACCTTGCGAACTCAGGTTCGATTATTAAAACACTATTAAGACCTTCCAACTACACCAGCAATTAAGGTGAATCAAATGTAGTATTCAATGGTATTTTTTCTGCTATTACAGGCACAAAACGATGTTTCTGCTACTTTTTTCATATTTTCGAAAAATATTTTACCGTAAACACCTAAATTTTATAATTATTATTTAATTGTTTATCAATAAATTTTGGGAGATAAGCTGTCGAGCCTGAAGGAACCTCAATAGAATAAACGCTACTGTCAATAGTTTTATAGGGCTTGGAGTAAACGTCGTTATCCGTGCCAAACTTCCCCAACAGGCGACAGGAAGTCTGACGAAAGAAGGCCTATCTCACAGAGAAGCCTAAATTCTATTTGTCTACTTTATGATACCATGGAGATTGTCCAGAAGGCGCTGCGATAAGCGAATTGTCGTATATGGAATCTCTCTCTTGATTTTACACAGTCCGCGGTATAAATAACAACGCCATTCATCCCTCGGCAGAAGTGTTCCAAACCTACTCGCGTAATCCTCACGTTGAACGAGAGTCGTTGCCGTTACGTATCGACTGCCAACGCGCCGCTGAGTTAACTTGGTCGCTGTCTCAAAGTGTTCCTGAGGCAAATCCCGCCCCGCAGAGTCTGTGACTAGAAGAATACGCTCTGTTGCTCAACGTAACTTGAGAAAGAAAAAGGAACATCCAAATAGTTACTAGAAGTAACTATTTGTTAATGTCACATCCAGTTAGGAGTGAACTGACCGGAACTGCAGCCAGCAGCCCCGAACCCGTCATCTTATCCCCCCCCTCTCCCCAGAACTCGTGTTAACGCCTTTCAAACCCCCCCGTCTGCACCTAAGTAGTTGTCTCTCCGATCCATCACAATTTTTGGTAATCTGTAAACCCAGTGTCCCTCTATTCTTAAATAACCTATTTGATTAACCGTGATTGATACTCCCATTGAGTCATTATAAATCTAGACGCTTAACGTCAGTGTTATCCTCCACTCCTGGTGTAAAGTAAAGTTTATTTTTGTACGTGTGTTTATTTGTGGCTCCTCCTTTTTGACGTACCCTTGTCAAGACTTTAATTAAGAATCCCTTCGGCTAATTTATTTAACCTGTATTATGCACTCTTAGAATTTAACAAACACAAACCTCCCCCCAGTAACAAGTGGGACTTTTATAGTGAGAATCCTGGCCATGGCACAACCCGCCTCTAACCAGCCTTCACACGTTCAGTAGGAATTAAAGCATATATATATATATATATATATATATATATATATATATATATAATGATCGTAGATTGAGTCATAGGGTCTCAATACAATTGACTTAAACAAAAGCGGTGTGTCCAGATCAAGGACTAGAATAATTATTGGACCAGACTATGAGCAATTCTACGACATACGTTATCGAATTTGTTCTATCTCTATGATAATATGCAAGTGCCCAAGAAAAAAATGCCAATATATGAAAATCAATAATTCTACCATAACTACGAGCCCAAATTTTACGAACCTGACTACTAGGATTGTCTGACTAAAAAAGGCAAGCCATATGTTAATGAGATCAAGAAAAGAAACAGGAAAAAGATGGGACCAAAGAGCTATATGGAAGGGAGAACGAAAATCAACGAAAAATACGTTATTTCAGTGTTCTCTCTATGGAGAGATTCTTTGATAGCAATTTCAAAGGTTTCAGTTCGACGTCACTAAAGAATCAAAACAGAATGGCTTCCGGGAATATTCCTCATACGCCGTTATTATTTGAATTAATCAATTTTGCCACATAAAAATCAATTCCAAGAACGTTAATAAAACTTGATTTCTTCTAAATCGGTTGATTTATTTTAAATTCGTTGTACCATTAGAGCTCAAAGTAGCAATTTGGCCTTTTAAAATTACATGATACATAGTCGGATTTAGCTTGAGCACTAGGGTCGTTTCTTAGTTTGGAAGTAAATATTAGGTCCCAAAGCTCAACAAAGGCGCAAATTGAGAGCAGCGTTTCTCTCTTTTGTATCCTTTTCTCTTACAGGTTTTTGTGAAGGTCTTAAACGATGATATTTTTCCGTTTCCTAAAGGAGAAAAGGGGTATTTGCAAATTCTGTCATGTCCCTAAGGTCTCTATTTTTTTATTATATGGATGTTTCACTATATCTAACCATAAGAATGTATTAACATTTGAAGATCTAAAGTGTCATATTCATAAATCGTTTAAATTTCCATATGAGAACGTGAACTGCGGATATATAATCACCCATGAGGTCCCCTTTTATTTTCCAATGTTTTATTATATTAGCGAAACTTATTTTTAATATGTAATTGATAAAGTATCAAATGAAGTAATTAATAAATTTAATATACATGTGAATCTTATCGTTTGCATTGATCTGATTTGACTCGGCTAAAACCTAATAAAACGAATGGTTTTCACTCTAGGAAATTACGCTAAAGAAGCTCTATTTAATTAACATAGGAAACTTGGCTTACCATTTTTCTTCTTTTCATTATTATTACTATTATTCTCTTTCATTTCCTTCTCATTACCTTTCCTTTTTCTTTTTGAAAACGCCTGATTAATGGTAAACAACCATTCCTAGCTCATTCCAGGTGAGATACCAATTAAATAAAGAAAATAAAGAAAACCAATTGAAATAAATATAATCAGATGGGAATATATAATAATTTAATTCTTAAAATTTAGAAAATAAAAATAAATTGCAGTAGTTTGAAACGTTGAGGTATTGATCCACATCTGAGTTCAACGGACCTAAATTTAGCCGCAAAACCAACTATACAAAATGTGTATTTTATTTAATAATTAATTACCTTTAAAATGTCCTTGGGGCATACAACGTGATATAAAGTAGAAGCGGGAAGGCAGATTAGATGAAAATGACAGCACGAGGTTTACTGAGGAATTGACAACAAACTGAGTGACGCATAAGTTCAAAACTAACTTTAAAAGATTCTAAAAGAAAAGGTCTTGAGTTCTCAAACTCAGGAAGGATGACTTACCGGACTGTTAGGTATCATTGTATCATGTCAGTAGAATACAGGTGACAGTCGATCTTTTAAGAACGGCCATGTTGCCACGACGCTACTAAAATAGGGCAACATAAGAAAATCAAAAGTTTTGGACGTCTTTGAAATCCTTTATAAGAGAAATATGAAATTTTGTTGATGCGAAACCTCGCCCAGAAGGAGATATAAGTTCACTTTATTGAGTATTTTATATCTTTGAGTAGGTGATTGTCCATTGATTATTTAATTAATGCGTAATGCATAGGTTGTGTTTTCTTTAGATATTCGAATTGGCTTTGCCGCATCAATTAGTTATTTTAACTACCTCACTATACCATTATTTCCTCTTAATTAGCTACTCTTCTGTCCAGTTTTACTGCTTTTACACATAGAGTTTAATGGTAATTAATTCTGAATTCGTTCTTGCTGGATATCAGCCTCAGGAACATATCAGTAGCGATAACTCTCTTCCATTCATGTCTTATTAACAGTCCTGAGTTTTCATATTTTGCCTGCTTCCGCTTCTAAATCTGACCTTATGAGAATCACGCGCAGGATCTATAATAGATTTAGTTAATAACATCCTCCGAGTGGCCCCCCAAATTCTAAATCTTATAAAGTTATTTTTTATCCTTAAAATTAAGAAGTTGACACGTAACTAGATATTAGGAATTTCGCTCAAAGACTCCCTTCAACTATAGAAAAGCGACCCATGTCGTCAATCGCGTATAACTTAACACGTTGACTGCCAACGCCGCCGATAGGCGGCAATGGCGCTGTCCGCAAAATCCGCCGCCGCCGAGAGGCGGCAGCAAACCAATGCTAAACATATGCGTTAGTATGGCGTCGGCGTTTACGGGAAGACGTTGTGTTGTTTATGGCTCTTCATGAAAGACCTAAGCTGCATTTTAGAATGCTTGGTTTCTAATTTCAATTAATTAAGTTTGAGTCACCCCATATTTCATAAATGGCTCAATTTAGGAAGTGTAAATATAATAGGATACTAACTGAAGAAGATTTAGACATTGAAACTGAAGATTCTGATGGGGATTACATATTTTCATGTTCTGACTCTGATGCATCAATTGACAATCAAGATGGTGGTGCAAATGATGATGGAATTGATGACGTCATTGATGACGTCGCAGTTGGGGCTTCAGAGAATCCTTTTAAATGGAATGATATAAATTCGCAGAAGAAAACATTTAATTTTGTTAGCCATCCATCTTTGTTAGTAAATGCTTTGGGTAATGAGCCAATTGATTATTTTAATTTGTTATTGGATGATACTATTATTGATTCAGTTGTTGCTAATACTAACAGATATGCCGAAAACCTTTTTCTTAGTGAAACCACCCGTGAAGCAGCAAGGATTACTGCATGGAAAGATGTTACTTCACAAGAGCTAAAGACTTTTTTAGGCCTATATTTACATATGGGTAACATCAAAATAAATAGAATGGCTGATTACTGGAAGACAGATGATCTATATAGTTTACCTTGTTTTTCTGCTAATATGTCAAGAAACAGATTTTGCCTGATCCTTAGAAACCTTCATTTTTCATCTCTGGAAGTTGAAAATGAATTCAAAACTGATAGACTTCGTAAAATTCGGCCTCTGCTGGATTATTTCAATGAAAAAATGAAAAGTTTATATGTTCCTGGCAAGCAATTATCGTTAGATGAAGCAATGGTTCTTTGGAGGGGACGACTGTGTTTTAGGCAGTATATAAAAGGAAAGAGGCACAAGTATGGCATAAAAATATATGTGCTTACAGAACCAAATGGACTCATTTTGAAAATTTTAGTATACAGTGGAGCAAATGATGAGGAAACAAATGGAAAAGGACATACAACTAAAGTTGTTATGCATTTGCTTGAAGAAAGGCTTGATTTCGGCCACAGTGTATACATGGATAATTATTATAATAGTGTTGATCTAGCTACAGTATTACTGACAAGAAAAACCTTTTGCACAGGAACACTAAGATCAAATAGGAAAAATAATCCCAAAGAAGTTACTCAAGCAAAACTAAAGAAAGGAGAGGTCATAAGCCAGCATTGCAATGGAGTGACCGTCGCTAAATGGAAAGACAAATCGGAGGTTTTGTTCATCACAACTGAGCATTCAGATGAAATAATTCAAACAACCAATAGAAGAGGAAATGAAAAGGAAAAGCCTGAAGCAATTGTAAACTACAATTCATTCATGAGCGGTGTAGATTTTCAGGACCAAATGATGTCCTATTATCTTCATGATCGTAAAACTCTCAGGTGGTATAAAAAATTAGGCCTACATATAATCCAACTCCTACTTTTGAATGCTTTTTTTCTTTTCAATAAGTTTTCTAACCAAAAGAAAAACCTATATGAATTTCGACATGAAGTCATAAGGAAATTGCTACCATTGAAAAGAAAGTCAGAAGAGAAAGTATCAAGAGAGCACATTCCTACCAAGATAAAAAAGCTTGATCATCAAGACAGAATTTCCAGAAAAAGATGCAAGAGTTGTTCGAAAAATAATAAGAGATCTGATACTATTTATGAGTGTATGGCCTGTCCAGATTCACCTGGTCTATGCTTGGACAAATGTTTCAAGGAATATCATAAATAATGTAAATACTTATGACTTGTAATAATGAGTATAGGGCTTATATTTGTTATTTTGACTGATAGCCTAGTACGGTACATAGTTTTATTGAAAGTGTGTCTTATGTTTGAAAATGTTCTTATTGTCAATATTGGAAGTAATTCTTTTTATGTATTCTTTTTTATTTACACTGGAGGCATAGTACGGTAGGGTCTACTGTATCTTTTTTGTATTTTTATTTCTTATTTTCACTGAAGGCAGTAATCGTTTTATTGAAAGTGTGTCTTATGTTTGAAAATGTTCTTATTGTCAATATTGGAAGTAATTCTTTTTATGTATTATTTTTTATTTACACTGGAGGCATAGTACGGTAGGGTCTACTGTATCTTTTTTGTATTTTTATTTCTTATTTTCACTGAAGGCAGTAATTGTTTTATTGAAATTATTTTTGAAATATTCTTATTGTCAATGTCGGAAGATTTTTTTTAGGCCTATGAGCCAGTATGGATTTGTATTTGTTATTTTCGGTGAAGGCCTACATAGTTTATTGATTTTACATTTATTGTCAATTTTGGATGTTTTTAGGCCTATGTGTTTTATGTTATTTTCAGTGAATGCCTAGTACGGTACGCCAAGGCCTTCCTAGTTTTATCGAATTTTTGAAATGTTCTTATTCTCAATTTTTATATGTATATTTTTTCTCATAAAAATATAAAGTACAATATATTAGTTGTTTTATACCTTTCCTTTCAAAAAAGTGACCATAATTTTCACAACGATAAAAAAATCTCAATGACGCCTATCGGCGGTCCGTGGGATATAAGAAAAGCGATCGGCGCTATATGCCGATGACGCCTATAGGCGGCGCCTGCATTTTCTTCATAAAAAAGTATTCAAATTGAAAAAAAAATACTTTTTATGCAATATATAATCAAAAATATAACTTTGAAACTCTATAATTAGCATCGGTTTCTGGGGTTATTCTATCGGCGGCATTGGCAGTCAACGTGTTAATAAGAGTGCCCTCAAACCGGCAGCAAGTAAACCAGTATATATAGGTTTAATGCTTGCATACAGTATGCAAATTTCGATTATGTATACGATATACTTTAGATACTAAACATTCTCAAATATTTCAAATTCTGATCTTGTAAGTGAAATATGTATTATCAATATATATTAATAAAGCTTAATCAATATTGTATTGAATCAGAAACAAGGTCTGCTAACCAAAAAGTCGCGTGCCCTCACTTATTCTGATTTATGACCTTACGACCTTGTAAACTTTAAAATAATTCCTGGAGTAACCATGGGACGACCTTGCTATAGCCACATACCTTAGCATAGCATAGTAGAGAACAGCACAGCCTAGCATAGTGTAGTATTGTCTAGCCTAGTATAGCCTGAAAAAAGCCTAGCTTAAACTTGCCTAGTATAGCATAGCATATCATAGCCAAAGATAGAATAGTATAACCTACCTTGTATTTGCCTAGTATAGCCAAGCCTAGCCAAACATAGGATAGCTGTACCAGGCCCAACCTAGACTAGCTTAGTATAATCTAGTTAGCCTAGTATAAGCTAGCATAGTATAGCCTACGTTATCATACCAAAGCTTAGTATAGCCTAGCCTAGCTTAGTAGACCCTAGTCTAACGTAGCATATTATAGTATAGCCCTATCTAGCCTATTACAGCTTAGTACAGCTTAGCTTAGCGTAATATAACCTAGCCCAGCATTAGCTATCCTAGACAAGTATAAACTATACTATCCTATTTTACCCTAGTCAAGCATAGCTTAATATTGTCTAACCTAACATACTATATGATATCCTAGTATAGCATTTTATAGCCTAAATTAGCTTGGTATATCTTACCCTTGTACATTATATCTTAGCATATATTAGCATAGTATAGCCTAGCCTATAATAGCCTAGGATAGTATAGCCTATTCTAGGCTTGCCTAGCAAAGTATAGCATATTATAGCCTACTCTAGTCTAGCAGAATATCGGCCGAATAGTTATGATGTTATTACACAAACAACATAATTCCCGGGATATTTTGAAGAAGACTTTGGCAATTATATCATTTGAAAGAGAATGTACAACAACATAAGGTTTTCAAATTTCGTTAGAATCAGCCGGATAGTTATGATGTTATTACAAAAAACATAAAAAAGCAAAACGGGGACCGACCGACCGACATAGTGAGATGTAGAGTCGCTCGTGATTAGACCCGCACGCGACTAAAAATAGTTTTGATGTCATTGTTGTCAAATACATTAGGTGTCTTTTATGTATGTTTTCTATTGTTCGTATCAATTTTACATTTAGAAATACATTATGGGTTTACTACAGAATAATTATTTTGGCTTTATTGTTAGCCTAGTTGACAAAAGGAAGTAAATGATTCTAAACCAAATAGTAACAAGGCTATTTATAAATCAATAATTTTCTACAGTTTTTATTATGAAGGGTTTTCCGTAATTTTAGAGATAAAATGAAAGGTTTCAGTCTCCAAAATGACACCATTCCAATGGACCCGTTTATGTTACAGTCTCTAAAGTTTCTAGAAATTGGAATGAACCTTTACTTTTCCGTATTGTTTCATTTTTCTGTTAAATCATTTTTGTTATATCTAACATATATATTTATATATATGTATTTGAATATATTTATTATTCAAATATTAATGCAGCTTTTATTTATCTTTATTTTGATATTTCTAGATGGAATTAAAGAGGGCTCATTACTTCGGCTTCAATTCTATTTTATGATGCAAAAATTCATAGATAAATTTAGCGATTGGGATTCGATAGATATTGTGTATTATTTTTTATTGGGATTTGTAGTTTATGCCGTTGGTAGGCAAGGGAGGGAGATGGAAAAAACGAATCTCCTACGAGCTTTCGCCATTATCAAGCGATTCCTGTCCAAAATTGTTTCTAGGCGATTAAAATAGTTGATTGTCTAAGCGGTAAATTTACTTTAAATAAATCATAGGCTTAACTAGGGGGGAATGAAAAGGCAGGCGTCAACGTCGGGTGATCCTTCGTCACGGCCTGTCTGAGCCAGCCTTAAACTAAAAAATAACAAAGAGGCTAAATTAATTTCAATTTGAGTACTAATGCAACCACAAAAGTATACCTCGATTTATATACAAATGAAACTCAAGGGCGCTACTCGAGTGATCGAAACTAGTTCCCGGAGAATCGTGGGTAAAGATGCTCTTGTACGGCTATGAATACGATCTCAAGTTAATTTATCTGAAGAAACTCGACTCAACGTTAGGCTATGCCAACTTACTTGAATGCCGTTCAAAGGTTGGCGTTGCAGCACCGAATCCACTGCAGCTGGGCTCTCTCACCTGGTTTGCCTCAAGCTCTCATGATGACGGCGATCGCGGTTGCTTGATGAAATACAGGAAGTTCCATGGAGAGTGAGTAGTGGAATGGAGGCGAAAAATAGTGGAGCACCCTACCGACCTCAAACTTGAACAATTATATCTTGAGAGATATACCTTCTCTCTCCGGCAGAATCTTCCTTAAAAAAGTAGCTTCACAAAAGCGATGCTAATATGGAGAGGAAGGCATTGCAAATTAAATTCTTGCGGAGTAATAAGCGACTCAACTTGCTCTTGTCGAGGTCTGAGCAGAACTTCCGAGAGTTGACGCGACCTGTACGCTATTCGAGTAAGGTAGTAAATTGACATTCTAAGGTTTGCCCACACAGGCGCATCGCCCTAAAAATCGCAAGAAAGCGTCTTTGTGAGTTACTTATAGAAATTAATTAAATACAAAATAAACCAAGACAACTTGATTTTGCATTTTACTCATTAATAAATATTGACAATATATCTAATATATTGTACACTGGGGAACGAAAACTGGAGGAACATTAAATTTTAAAAGGTTCCTTCAGAAAAAATAATCAATATTATCAAAGTGAAACATAGAAGTAGGCATAATTAAAAATAGCTCATCAAAATAATCAAACAAAATCCCAGAAAAATATATGAATTTAAACAATCCTAATAAAAAATTTATATATATGCAAGAAACAAATCCAAATATACAAATAGAAATATTTACACAAGGTTTTCGGCAGCTAGTTGCTTATTAGCAATCAGGGCCAGTGATTTTGCCTTTAGCGGCAGCCTCAAATTATTGGGAAGCGAATTTACCTCAACAGGGGGGTCAGTTTGAACTGATGAATTTTCAACTTTGTCGCAAAATAGCATAGGAATTACATCAGATGGATGTTTCTTCACAATCTCTTGGTTTGAGTTTTTAATGACTATCGCATTAATTTCATCTGCGCTATTTCTTTTAAATTGGTCACGATGTCATAAGGATAATTTACAGGTTTAATCATTTTTTGTTTAATGTCAACGATATCTCCGACTTTGAATTCACTTCGAGATTGATTTTTTAACCGGTTCGGACAGTTGATTGCTTTTATTTTGAGTTTCGCGATAAACTCTTTCTCATATGTGGCGAAAAGATTGTTTCAACTTTTACTTAAATCTTTAAACCTATCATTCAAATTTTCATCGTTCGGTTGCCAGGAGCGGTCGTCTATCTCTTCAGTTCAAAGCAAAGGCTTCTCCCACAGAAAAATGAAGTCGTTGAATTCAACGACTCTGTTACCTATCAACGAGTACAAAACATTTTTTGTTTTACCCACCAGAGACTCTCTGGTACCCTAAGGATTCGCAGGAAAGAAACCAGTTGTTCAGAACTACGGCAGTCAAGGACGTAAGGACTAATTCTAAATAACGCACCCCGCGCTTTCCACGCCTTCCGACTACGAAACATCACCGCATCATCTTCTCCCGTAATCTTTTGGATAAATATTGTGCTACTCATAGCTCGAGCCGAAGCACTCATTGTACATTAATTCCGCTTTTACTGAACGATTAGTTTTCCCATAGTGTATAAATTGTTTGTATTATAATAAAGATTATTTTTTGTTTCCTTTGTTTAAAACCAAGAACCACATAAAAAGCTATTGATCTATTTTCTAAGTCGGCCAACGGTAAAAAACGCACCCGAATATCTCCCGTAATTAAAAAAGAATTTGCCCGCATTTAGGTAGGGCAAGCGAAGGTCAGTGAAGACTACCTGACCTACGACATAAATAAATTTATAATAAATATTCATTGAGCAAGCTATTGATATGCATGTGAGGCATTTTATATTGATTTTATTTTCTTACTGAATTATTTTACTTTGTATTATAATGATAAATTTATGAATAAATTTTCTGTTTATCTTCTGAATGTTTGCTGTTTTTTTCTTTCAGATTCTTCGTACCTGTGTGAATAATTTAGACAACTTCTGCTACATTTGTGCTAAGGTGACTTTTGCATCACAGAGCACCATATAACTGCTATGGTTAGAAAGGCATATCACCTATATTTTGGATGCAAGATTGGTGACCAGGATACAAACTGGGATCCTCACATATGCTTCAACACTTCTGCTACTCCCCTCCGCCAATGGTTGAACAGATAGAGAAAAGGAATACCTTTTGCGTGACAATGAAGTGGCGAGAGCCAGCAGACCATACCAACATTTGTTATTTCTGCATGTTCCCTCCAGTACAAAAGAGCTTGTCAAATAATTAAAATTATTTCATTGAATATCCAAACATTCCATCAGCTATTCGCCCAGTTCTTTGTGAAGAAGATCTACCTATTCTTGATGCACCAACTTTGGTATCCTTTGAGTCAGATGAGGAAAGTGGTGAAGAGGAAGCATAAAAGAATAACAGTGTTGGATTACAGAGAGACCCAAATTTTGATGAAGCACACTCCTCTAGGCCACATTTCATAACACAATAGGAACTCCATGACCTTCTCAATGAACCACAAGTACCTCAAAGTAAGGCAAAACTGCTAGACTCTCGTCTTCAAAAGTGAAATCTTCTAGTAGGAGATGTGAAAATTTCCAAACTTCGTTATCTTTAGGAGCAGTTCAACCATTTCCTTGCAATAGAAAGTGATTTATTGGCCTGCAACAATATTAATGGTTGATGGAAGCAGTTGGCATCAAATACGAACCCAGACACTGGAGATTGTTCATTGATTCATCAAAAACGTGTCTGTAAGGAGTCTTGCTGTACAGTGCAATAGTCAACTATCAGTTCCTGTGGGCTATGCACCACATATTAAAGAATATAAAGCATATGTTGCATTGCATAAAATATTATGAATATCAAAGGCAGCTCTTTGACCATTTAAAGGTTGTTGCTCTTGTGATGGGCTTGCAGAGCGGATACACAAAAAACTGCTGCTTTCTGCATGAAAGGGACAGGCGTGCAAGAGGTTCCAACTATATACGGAGAGACTGATCACCTCAAAAATCATTGGAGCCTTGGATGAAAAATGTTCAACAACCACTTATCACTGTACCAAACAAAATTTTGCTACCACCACCACACATAAAACTTGGGATCATGAAAAAACTTTCTAAAAACTATGAGTAAATCTGGTCAGGGATTTAAGTACTTAACATCAAAATTCCCCTCCCTGGGCGACGCTAAGTTAAAAGAGGGAGTTTTCATTGGTCTTCAGATTGGAGAGCTTCATAAAGATGGTGACTTTGAATCAGGTTTTCATGAGGAGGAGAAAACTGATTGGAAGCATTCAAGTTAGTGACGAAGGGAGTTTTGGACACAGAAGAGAAGGAAACTATAAAAATTGGTGGAAGCCTCATCAAGGCTTACAAGAACATGGGATGTAACATGTAACTTAGAAGCCACTTTTTGGAGTCAAATTTAGACTTTTTCGAGCGAACTGTGGGGCAATTAGTGACGAACATGGTCAAAAGTTTCAACAAGGTATCTTAATAATGGAAATGCAGTACCAGGGTAAATGGAGCGCAACAATGCTTGCAGACTAATGTGGAACACTAGCAAGAGATGATTCTTCAGCCCACTATAAGCGTCAGGCAAAAAGGCAAAGAGTAGATATGGATTAGGTTTTAAAACATAAGGACACATACTGTAAGTTATAATAAAATTCCCAACTATTACATACCGCGTATCTTAAAACATATAGTCAATAATCATTGTTTAAGGTGATATTTGGTTTCAGTGCATGAAGCCACATAAAATTAACTAATATTTAATAAGCCTATAACTTGCCAAAAATTGTTGACCAGTGAATTATTATGGACGTGGAACCAGGAGGGAGACTTAAACAAATGTTGAGAAATAAGAGCAATGAATGAGTGGAAGAAATGAGCAAAAAACATTTCAAAATTAGGCAGTCATAATTGTTATGTCTAACCTAACCAAGGAGTTCTTTCAAATTTCACACAGTGGACTGCTATGGGTTGGGAGATTAGCCCCCTTAGAAGTGTAATAGAAACAGGTCACAACCGACGAAGAAACATGGAGCCTTTCCATCTTTGTTGTGGGAGCAATGGTGAAAGAGGGAATTTCAGGGTTGATGGAATGTGTTGGCAATATCAACTCTGAAAAATACATTCTAACTATTAAAGAGGGACTTCAACCAGTAATTTTTTTTTAAAAGTTGTTCCTTCATGGAAGAATAAGCTCCCTGTCCTACTGCTAAAAGGATAAATGAAGGGGAGGACCCAAGGAGCTCTAGGTGCCCAGTGACGGGTCAGTCCACTAACATCAACCCAAAAGTACATATTTTTTAAATAACTAGACAAGACTTTAAGGGGAAATTCTCCCCAAAATGACGCATTCACAATTGCTGAATCTCATACCAAGAATATGTCCGGAAATAAGTCCTGCTTATTTTAGTAATAATTGATATTATGCATTTGAGAGTTGCAGCTCTAAAAATCGCTAAAAGGATGAACACAGAAGTATTAATAATATACTTTAATTATTCAAGATTTATTTCATTTTTTAAAATTAAAAATAAAGGTATTTCAATAGGTATGTTTATATCAATTTACTCTTTTATGTCTATGTATTTATTACCAAAGTGTTCATGCTAAGGTTTATTCTTGTTTTATTACCTAGGATCTTATAATTTAGCAACCGAGATGTTAATCTTTTCAAACTGCAGTATTTTCATACTGAGGCTGCCATTTTAACCTCGTTTGGGGAATAAAGAAGAATGTTTTTTCATCAGCCTTGGAATTAACTTTCCTGTGCAAACTCCGAGTTATTAGAAAATCGACTATTATAAATATAAATATAAATATATATATATATATATATATATATATATATATATATATATATATATATATACATAAAAAGAGACAATGACACGCTAATGGCTTGGTCCGCCAGTTGTGGAGGGGAGAATGGAGGCGAAACTTGTCCCCCGAGTGTGTGGGTAATAATTATCAAAAGTAATTGAGTGCAGATTGGCTTAAAAGCTAAGTATAGTCGATAGTCGCTCAGGTTTATTGAAAGAATGATACAAAAATAAAGTTGAATAACAAAAAAATAAATATTAAATATATACAAAAAAGGGTTAAGTGATATAACATATTCTGTTTCAGTGGAGGGGCAAATCCAAGGGATTAAAGTGGTTAATTACCTGATTCAGATCATAGTCTTAAAAGGGGCTAAGCTAAGCCTAATGTAAATAATACAATTGGTTCGGGGGATAACAGATCATAAAGCGGTCCGCCGCGTCGACGTCTTGCATGAGGTAAGCGTCAAAGAGGAGGTAACTCAGGGAGGCGAGGATGCAGCAAGGGAATTTTTTACCTCAAGGTTCTCGATGGAGCGGGGAAAGATACTAGTTCTACCTCAGGTTGCTAATGAAGGAGGACAGGTTTTACCTCAGGGTACTCGAGGGAGTACTGGCGTGAATTTGAGGAAGGACGGACGTTGTAAGGAGCTGCCAACAGACTGGGACGATGTTCACGGCGGAGAGATTCTAGCCGTCGGTACCCGAATAACCTACGGAGGATCCGACTCAAGAACGTAATGTGTCTGAGTGCGCGGGTGTGCTGTACTGCCTATCCAGTAGGAAATCTCCGGTTATATAGGTCGTCGGCGGGCGTCGAAATTGCCTCAGACCACGGCGTGCCTTCCTGAGATCTGAAGTCACCGGTTTCGGCTGGAAAGAGGTGGAATCCAAGATAAGGAGCCGGTCAAATAGCTCTTCGGGCAGTCTCGTGTCCCATGTAGGGAAAGTGAGCTTAGACCGCCTCAGGCGCAGGAAATAGCCCTCGATTCCTTCTTTGCTTCTCATGCTCTTTGTTCTAGGGTTAAAGCAACGTGGCTCTTCTAATGGTTGGATGAGGACCTCCAGATCATATTAGACTCTATTCCTCCACATTGATATAAGTGGGAAACTGAACTGCAAATTAAGTGTCTCCTCAATTCTTGAGCTTATTTTTATGTGGAGCATTGGATTGTCCGTGGAAAAGGTAACAAAACTTACTCGACTAACTAGTCCCACTGTGATTGACTGGTTTAATTACTGTCCAAAAGTTTGCTCTAACATGGTACTTGTTCGTTTTTTGGGGGACCGAAATGTTACATTGATTCACTTAGGTGTTATATATATTTTCTAGCTCAGCAATTTGTGGCGTATGTGCAGGGTTTGGCAATGTTCTAAACGATGTTATAGGAACATGTTTTAAAGCTGCTTCGAGTACAGCCTACATTAGGTTAGCCGTGGTTGCATCTGTTTCCACCAATATTGCCTCGCTAAGGTTTGGTTGCTGGAAACCTGCCAAATCCTCGACGTACCTGCACCAGTTGGCGTTTCTAACGTCTTTCCTGAGGAGCATATTACCCGTAGCCGGCCGCTAATATCGTACTTATGACCATTTCATGGTCACTGAGGGATGGTGGGCCTCTTTCGATTCAATAACTATATCAGAATTTAGAGGATGCTCGTACAATGTCCGGATTCGTTGCCCTTCTTAACCCGAAATAAGTCTGAAAGTACAGACCAAATCTCTCCGTAATACCTCTTTGTAATAAGGTGTCCAAGTTCTTGCCCACACTGTTGTAGTTTTTGTTGTATCCAGAAGCTCTGGGGAGAACAATCAGGTCGCCCATGAATAATACTTGGTCATTCTGGCCAAAGGTTTGCCTGAATTTATGGATCGGCACGAAATACCAGCTTGGCGTCTGGTTAGCAGTCATTACGATAATATTCCCTGTGGCAGTTTCAATCTTGACTGCAAGGTAAGATTCGTCAGGTTTTTGCAGTTTGGACAATCCTATGTCGTTGCTTATCGTTATGGCTACACCGTCGATATTAATACCTGCAGTGATCTTGGACAATCCTGTATAATTGTATATTTTCATATGGCTGACTTCTCGCTTGATGTTGATTTCATTCAAAAGGATAACCTCGGGATCTAATTTTAACTATGTATTACACAATGAATGCTTTTTTGCTTTGCGACCTGTACATTATGGCTGACTATTTTAAGTTTTCTCATTTTATCCATTTTGTACGCGCTTAATTCCCTGTCATATGGTGACTTGGTTTTCCAACATCTTTTCTTTTTAAATTCCTCTTTCTTGATCGTGAAGGAGAGCTCCTTGGAGATCTTAATACTTCCGCTCATGATGCTTTTACTAACTTCACTGTGCGTGTAAGATCTTTCTAATTCATATTTGTAAAGTCCCTTCTTAAATCCATGTATTATTTCTTTGGTGTTGTCTTTGGTGAAAAGCCTATCTTTTGTGTGTAAAATCTTTGGTTAAATCCTTTTCTTCTTTGTCCTCTTTTTGCGGTTGGTGACAAGTGACCTGATCACATAATTCCTCTCTTTCTACTGTTTTTCTTTCTTGGGGAGTTCTTACACAGTTCATACTGGTTGTTTAAGTTTCTAATTTTATCTTCCCCTTGCATCGTGCGACTTCTTCTGCCTAAGACAAGGGTCCCTTTCTGCCTGCGCAGTGTGATTTATGTTCTGGATCGAGGTTTCGATTTCTGCTGGGGGTGTAATGATCAATGAAGTTGGCGTACTGTATTTTAGTTTCAGAACTTCTTCTAACGGCGGGTTCGCTTGCTTGTTCTACTCCACTCTGGTATCCACGCTCATGTGTGTCTCACCAAGGTAAGCCTGAGAGCAGTCGCTGCAGGGCACCTTATATACAAGGTGCCATGCAGCGACTGCACAAGCAGCGTATTCGAGCAGGGCGGTTCAGCAACGGTCTCACCGCTCACCTGCGTGATACCAACCAACGCATCAACTGGGGGGAGAAAAGAGCAGTCGCATATGCATCCAACAAAAGGAAGAAGGGGGCATTAGGTAGCGGCATTCATAGCCACGCCAATTATTCGCCTGTACGCCCGAGCCCGGCGCCTCCCTCAGTCGCCAACACCTGTCCCTGCATCCGCAGCTGATTTCGACGGTGCCTATGCCCCCGAGAGACGCCAGTCTCTAGGGCCAGTGACGCCCCTGGTTCTTCCCAGGACGCCACCCTAGAGTGTACCACCTTTGGCTATTTGTCGCCACGCATCGGCTCCAAAAGCTTCTACAGCGAAGGGAGTAATGCGTGTGACATTTTTGGAGCACACCTCGTGTCACGCTGGAACTGTATCAGTGTATACAGATGGCTACAAGGCCCAAGATAGTAAGAGATAGAAAAAAATAACCCTATGATCTATTAGAGATATAGTTTGGGTTTAATATTAATTAATACATCGTCCATGAGACGTTGTGTCATATCGCTGAACAGGTGAAGCTAATGTTACTTTTATTGTGTGAAGTGCAGGCCCAGCAAAGATAACATTCTTTCATACTTACCATTATTCACCTGAGTGCAAGGATTTTTAGTGAGTAATATAATTTGCTACACAATTGTGCGACCTAGATTGAGAGAAATGCAAATATTTCTTCGAGAAAAGACGGAACGAATCTCAAGAAAAAGATTCATAATAAGAGACTTAATGAGCAACGGGAATATACTCCTATCTTTTAGAAGCACGAATTATCGAGACCAAAGAAAAATTTTCTGTCTTCTTTATCAGTACCGTTAGATGAAAGGGCTTCCTGCGGTGGTAAGGTTAGCTTAGCCAGAGTGCTTCAAAAAGCGGTGATAATGAGATTGAAAAGTTTAGTTATATGAAATTCCCTTGTCAGTAGACTCCAAACGGGATCATACAAAACGGTGACGAGGTCACCAAACTAGTTTTTTAGGGTTTTTAATCGATAATAGACATGGGATCTCTTGTGCGATCCCTTCTGACTTCAGCAGATGAAACTTTTAATAAAGAAGCTTAAGTCCGCAGGAGATGCGTTTTAATCCAGCTTATATGGTCCATTGGACCTTATAGTAGATTTATTAAGGGCAGTTTTATAGCTATTTCCAACGGTTGCGTGTGGAATTAGTTATGGCAAAAAAGAAAGTGTATTCACGGATAGCTAATCTTTTAGAAATGTTACTTGATAATAGCTCTCCAAATATTTTTTTATTTTAATATCCCATCTTCACCAATAATGATCAAAATAGAGGTTTTTTATGCCCCCATTCAAGATCCTGAAGCTTTCGTTGGCCACCCGTCGATTGACTAAGAAAAGCCCGAAAGAAAAGGTGGGTTTTCAGAGCCAGCTTGAAAGAGCCAGAAGTGGAAGAGGAGCGTATGCTAGGAGGCAGAACATTCTATTGCTTACAGGCAACTACATAGAAGACAAGATCTCCCATGCATTAGAGACGAGTGTGAGGAACCAAAAGACGTAGGGCACTTCTCGAGCGAAGGGCTCTTTGTTGTCTAGACACAGCCAGTATGGAGGACAGGTAAAGGTGAGATGCGCTGTTTATAATGTTTAGATGTGCGAAGGAGAGCTTTAAGGGGAATTTCAAATTCAATAGGCAAACAGTGTTGTTTTTGGAGCAGGAGTTTGTCACGAGAGAACTGTTTTCGACGGAGAAGAATTTGATCCTCAAAGTTCTATACAAGTTAAAGGGGACGAATTGTAGTGCTTTTGGCACATAAGACCCAACCCAGAGAACCAGAGGAAAAAGCTAGTTACTCCATTTGCCTAGATATAAAAACAGGTAGTGTACTTTCAGCTCCATCTGTCTAGGAATTTCAACAAAACGTCGCACATAGCCTGAAGCAACAAATGCTCCTTGCAGGAGGATTGGGGAAAGCGCTCCATCAGATAGCACTGGGTGTCGCAAGTGCCCACGATACGGAGGTGACAAAAATTACTTCATTTTAATAAGATATTGGGTATAGGACCATGAGGAAAGCCTTGTAGTATTAGGCAAGAAATTTTAAATCCCAGATACCATTCCCTATGTTCTTTGCCATGCACCCTGAAGTATTTTCACAAAGTAAGCGCTTGTAGGCTTTAGAATAATGACCAAACAGAAATGTCTATCCTTCGAACATTCTCTCTTATGTGCTATGCTTTGATGCAATTTTTTACACTTCTCATAATTGATCCGCAGGTATTAAGCCACTATAGAGATACAGTAATTTAAAGTTGGGTGTTATGTGATTAGTCCACTCCAAGATCACGAAAAGCATTAAGCTATTCGTTCTCTTGCTTTTGTATATTTGATAAAAGAATTGTTGCCTGAAGAAAGTAGAATTAGGTCTTACTTAGCTACTCTACCTAAAATGGTACGCCACGCAACGTAAGAGAGAAAATGGCAAATCCACAAGAGGAGATTTAAGTTTATTTATCTACCATTGAGTCTGACTTACTGACAGAAGAAATATACTACTAAATCATCAAGGAAACAAAGTTGTCTTAAATATCTCTCATTAATTCTGTTTCCATTTTTCCCCTCTCGCAATTTTGGAAAATCTTCTCAAGCTCTGCTTAAAATTCTTTGGGATGGATAGGGTGTCTTGGTCACTTTTTCAGATATTATAAAATAAGTACATAAGGTCTAAATGACAATGTTGCGTGGGTCGATAGGGTTAGGTACAAATGTATAATAGATACTATTGGAAAAGTGTTTATGTATTAGTTACAAAGTTTTATTGTAAATGAAAACTCCAAATTTGCCCTTTACGTGGTTGGAAGCCATATATTTATAGAAAAATGACAGCCAACGAAGCATAAACGAATAGATTAAGAAGATACAGAGAGATATTGGAATAATCTCAAAGTATTCAATACCCTAAACAAACTTGTATTTATGGAATAAGAAGACTGAACAGAGACCTTCAAGTCCTACCACCTTGTTTCAATGGAATTAATTTCAAGAGATTGCGTGGCCGGTTTGAATGGCTTTTTATTGCTTTCCGGCCATTTTATCTGTCCCTGGCTGCTTGTTCACGTCCATTACATCCCTGAAATACGTAGTTGCACTTTATATTAAGAGCCTTCGCTTACAGGATGAGGGCTTTTTCTAATATAACACGATATGCGGCTCTATCTCTCCATGCTTTATTAATAAGAAGTTTTCCTGTCCTGAGTCATAAGAAAAAGACCACCATTCTGTTCTAATTACAATGTCATGTTTCACCGTGGCTCTTAGATTCGTACACATAGTTCTGCTTTTGCAAAATTTTAGAATGAAAAGGAATTTAAATAACTTAAACTGGTCTCATCACACCAAAGAGTTGTATTCTAATAAACCCCTGTGAGAGGATGCCCCTCGAAGGACCAGCTTGAGAGGAAGCCTGTCGGAATACCCCTTTCAGCCCATTCGCTCCAAACCACGTGCTCCTTGGCGGGGGAAATTTAGAATGATAAAGAAGGAAGCAGTCTCGGCCGGAATCGCCTGACTCGGCTGCATTTGATTGAGAGGGACACACGCTGAATTCTCGCCTCCATGCTTCACAGGTATTTTCTTCCGCCGCAAACGTGGCTGTACAAGCTCAATTTCATATCCTGGGGAAAACTTCGCTGTCCTACCCAACTCGTTATCTCGAAATAAGTTTGCATAGACTGAAGTCGAGAATTCGCTAAGGACGGCCATGACCTGGAGCTATCTAATGGACAAGCCTCCATGTTATATAACCCTATGTCACCCATTCCTCGAGGAGATTGAGAATCTGCTATTCCCTCTGTTCAGATAGTGTGTCTGTTTTCCACGAAGTCTCTAAACCCCTGTTCAAGTCGTAACTGGTCGGTAAGCTCTCACCAACAGAGTCACCTTCGTGAAGATTTGGCCCCTATTCAGAGGAAAGCTTATCAAGCCACTTTTTTTCCCAGAAAACTGTCCGGAGCCCTTTGCAACCCTCTTCAAGACTCCAGTTCCCCGTGTTTGAGACTTTCTGCTCTGCTTTAGAACCGTCTTGTGTTTGAGATTCCATCTCTCTGGAGCAGAGAAAATCTCGTTCTTGAACAAGAAGTACTCAAACCCCTATCTACGAGTCCTCCTCGGCAGAACCTTCAGACTTATCGCCTCGAAGACGTGTGATGTTGATCTTCCCCCTCTGAACAACCCTAAGTTTCAAGGTAAAGCGATTTTGCTTTGTAATCCCATGATTACACTCCCCGTTAATCGTCACCTGCATCCCCTTTTGAATTGCCTCTCAGCTCAAACTTAAATAATATATATTATTCGAATTAACGATAATTTTAAACTAAACTAACCGCTTAGCTCTTTCATATGGTAAACTGTCACGATCCAATTAACTATCCTTATAAAGCATAATTTGTTCCAACTTTTTGTATATATATATTGCCCCGTTTATTTTTATATTAAAATTATGATATGGGGTCTTGTTCTTTATATATCCTTGAACTGCAACTTGGCAAGCCATTAGATAAATTCTGGCCAATTGTAAAAGCACTCAAAATCAAGAAGGCGGCCTTCCACTCCTTTAATTGCTCCAACGCCTACCGCAGACGGCCTCGCGTCTGTTATCTGCCCGTGCATGTGTACGCGCCCTTACACCGAAAGGGTATACACTGGCATACCTCGGCAACCCATACATTATATAAATGCTCATTAGCAAAAGAAAGATGGGTCTACTCCTTGGCTTATTTTCGAGTAAAAACGCAGCATGTTATCAGTGATAGTCTGGACTGCAACATTGGCGCTATCAATAAATCTTGTAATTACTCTTCACGAGTGGCTCTGAGTTAATATTTGTTAAACTGGTTACATTTAAATTTGGAAGTCTTAAAGCAGAATTGCCTATATGAAGAGTTAGATCCCTATAGGTAGATGTGTGACATCTCCCTTTAACTTATTAATTAACAATATTATCCATGACATTCTGAGGCTTGCAGACTGTTCTTTTGATTTTAGTGTCATAGTTTCTGATAAAATGATTCGAATGGGCAAACCCACATATTATTTCATTATTCAAAGCCAATTGACTATTATTGAAGACATCGTAGTGTGCCCTAGGAAGATTTTAAATAAAACACACTGCCAAATATAAACACCAATTCGACATTTCCATTGTTTTTTTAATTGCAATTAAATGAAATAAAATAATTCTTATAAATATCCATATATACTGTAAATATTCGCTGAATCTTTTGTTTGTATTTATTACTATAGTTATTAAAGATATTCCTCACTTACTTATAAAGAAAAAACTTGAAAAATATTTAGGTAATACAACAAACTCTTTCCCAATATTGGATTGAAGATTTATTCATCTATTGTAGCTGTAGAGACTGTCATCGTTCGTCTTACTAAATAATAACTACAGAATTGCAAGAACCTTTTAAAATTTACTTTACATGATCCTTAGCTCTTTTTTCAAAATTTCTATTTGTGGTTTGCAATGAATCCTTCTATTTAGCCACCATTCTCATTCATAGTGCCTTTTCTATTGTCTTTCCTACACGATATAAAAATTTGCTGCCTACTAATAGTGTTTTCTTTTCTTTCTATTTTTAAATCTCACTAATTTTTTTTCTAATTTTATTTTTCAAATTCCCTAATATGGAAGTAAAATTGCAGGTCGGTTTGAACAATATATTTGTTTGACCCTATTTCTTTCTTTTACTTAGAAATAGTCAATTAAATTCAGAGTTATGGAATCTTTTGGTATTCTTGTTGAGGTGAGAGCTAATTTAGAGCGGATGGAACGAGACTGGATGAAATGCATTGCAGAGAAATGGATTTCTGTTCTGCACCTGGCAAATGAAAAATTATGGCATTTTTTTCCTTCTTTGATCAAGGAATGGAGGGGAAAAAGCAAACATTACTGTAATAGATTTCGAGGGAAGAATATCCTACATAGGGAAAAGAAGAACATTATGAGGAATTTTCCAATAATTTGGATACATACAGAAGAAGGATGTTTAGAAAGATTTCCTTTAGCGTGATATTCCTTTAAGCGATAAAAAAACTCGTCTTAAAAAAAAATGAGGATTTCTGCTCGCAGGAAATATCACAATTTGGAAATGCAAAAATGTAAGCAAAGCGACACACGGATTATTTTGTGCGACTGGCGGCGGGAGGCGAAGTGATGATTTGGCCTCGATTCCCGTGGATTTAAGTGACACGGCCATTAGTCACATTCAAATCAGTAATGTCTTGTCACTCGCAATATTAGTGAGTGTAATACTGTATATATTTTAAGAGGAGGGTTCAAACATTGGATTATAGGGTGGAAAAACAAATCTTAAGATAAAGTTTAATTTTGATACTCCTAACCTACATCAATTTATAGTTTATTATTATTAAATTGTCGATCATTTTGCTATTGTAGATACCCCAGAATGTCTTCTCATTTTTTCTCAGCTTTGCTCAGCTTTTCTCAGAGAATTGTTTTGACTGATTAATAAAATGCATAAATTAGCGAAAGATTCAAAACAATTTAGCTTTCATTTCACTCAATTGTAATTAGCATACAGTTTATTATGTGCCACTATGAATAACAAAATGCGTAAAGGCAAAGAATATTAAAAGATTTAAGTAGAGAACGCAGTTCCTAGTTGCATACAGCTCAAGTAACTTTTAAACACGGACTGCTACTTGTAGAGGCGGAGGTTTTGTGTACTTTTCTAAATAATATTTTGCTAGCTTGTGTTATATGTGAAACAACATACTTGTAAGTAAATGCGAAACAAATATTTAGCGCCTTTTCATAATGCCTGTTTTATTATTGTTTTATTTTCAGTGTGAGCGTAATAAAAAAATGGCTCAATTTAGAAGAAGGAACAAGTTCTCATTTGAGTAATTTTGTAGGTTTATGGGGGGGGGGGGCCTCTTTCTTATAACTTTTATTTATTTATCAATTTTATTCATCTTGTTGATTTTCTGTATTCGTATCTCTGTATTATTTTTAGATTGATCTTGCCCCTTGAAACATTTGTCTTGCATTTTATCTGACTCTTAGTATTTTTATTTTGCTGAGATTCCTTCTTCTTAAATTTGGCTGGGTTAGTTCTTGATCTTCTTTTCTTTTCTTGATGTATCTTCATATTAACTTGCATTTATCTCGATGTGATCATTCCTTCCTAATGCTTCTTGATCAAAGTGATGTTTTCTTTTTAATTCTTGATGCTTCTTGATGATAGACGAGTTCTGCTTGCTTCTCGATGATGTGATGATTGCTTCTAGCTTCATGATGACGTGATAATTACTTGATGAATTGAGACGAGTTAGCCCTTGAAAGTCGTATTTCCTTGAATTCCGTTTTCTTTGAGCGCGGTTGGAGACCAACTTCCAATGAAGAAGTGTGTGGATTTAAATACAAACAATAGATTGAGGTTGGCCGATATTAAACTAATGAAGGCTGCAGGCTATGAGGCATATGGAAATTAGAAACAAATATATACTTTAATATTTACACAATATACACAATAAATAGTTTAAAATTGAATAATGACAATGGATACTCGGTGTTTACAATAATCAATCTAACAGAGCTATTCTGAGCGAACTCTACGGGAGTGGTCAAGAGGATATATATATATATATATATATATATATATATGAGCCTCTGTACGTGCGCACACAGAGATGACTGGCAAGGAAGCCACAGATGATTCGTCTCAGCCTAGCTTGGGTTCGAGGCTTTAAGAGATAAAACCGGGATCGGTTGGTTATTCGAGGGATTTTACCCACTGGGAGTTTTCCTCTAGTAGTAACACTAAGTGGAGGGAGTATTCGTGATAAACGAAATGTACCAAAGCCAAGGATAGGCCAATTGACTGGTGCTCAGATTCTTCGGTAGAATTCTAGCCTTTGGGCTCTTAGTTAAATGGAGTGCGATCTAGAATGAAGTGTTTCGTTAAAAAGGGCAAGCATATACTGTCGATGCCCAATTGGGATCAACAATATATAGGGACCAGCCGGAACCGTTAGTGCCTCTGCAAAAGGGGAGCGCGGGGGAAATTCTCCTTGGACCAACATGGCGCTTGAGGGTTAGGGAGTACTCGCGCGGGTGTTTCGTGATATCGCCCCGGGAGGCGACAGAGGCACGCGTTTGAGATTCTAATCCCTCACTTATCGCAGAAAGCAGTTTGATATTTTGACTGTTCAAACGATTTTCGCTAACGTTGACTGATTTCGTGCCTGACCTTGTGGTTTTAACGAGGCATATGGTGGCAAGGAACCTCTATTCTCGACACCTCCCCCATTCCCAAGATGTTACTTTAAAAAAGTGGCATCTGACAACCGATGGATGGGTATTAAAGTCTCAAATTTTCTGACCTCATGGGGGGGATACCTGACCTTAAGCGGGAAGAACTTTGGTGGGTCGGACATATTTACGTACAAAGTAACCTGGAACACAAGGAATAAGTCAATTGAACAAAGAATGTTAGGGCTACAATGCCTAACGTTTACTCAAACCGAGGTAGATCACCTAAGGTTAATAACGACATAGAGCTACACATCAAATAACCTACACAAATTTTTTTAAAAAACACAATGAAAAATGATATAAAAGAAATAAAAAATAAAGGGAAGTAATTGATTCGAACGATATAGATGGACACCAGATCGTTCTTAATTTATGAACAGAGAAACTTATTGTCTGAATATATACATTTTAAACAAAAGGAACAAAATTAAATATAACAGTTAAAAGCACAAAATTTATCCTTGATTAGTTTGTGTAGGCTCTAGGGGGTTCTTATTCAGACCATGCGCATCACAATTCTCGGATCCTTTTATATAATTAATTTTAAATTGATACTCCCTCTTTACAAGGAACCCTTTACCTAATAAATACATTCTAAAATTTTGTATTCCCCATGTAATGGCTAGAGGCACCTTTTCGATGACGGCATATTTTTTCTGGTGCGAAAGAAGCTTACGGCTAGCGTAGGCGACAGAGTAACTTTTGCCATCATTGCTATACTGAAGTAAAACATAACATAATCGTTTATTACTGGCACCGGTTCTGATACTTAATGTCTTCTTAGGGTTGGGGAGCCGGAGGATATGGGTGAAAGCTAATTTTTCCTTCAGCTCTTCGAATTGGGAGATAGTTTATAGGGAACAGACAAAGTTTTCCGGAGACTTATTTTTCAGCAATTCAGACAAGGGGACCGAGAGAGAGGCGAAATAGGGGGGGGGGAAGAGCGGCGGTAGAAAGTAGATCTCATTGGACGGACGGGGCATTTCCACAGTACCGCGGGTTTTATCCTCCTGGGGGACAACCGGTTGTTACCAATGTGAAAGCCAAAGCAGTCAATCGTACTACATATAAGCAAAATTACACTTGTTCGGACCGATTGTGAGTCCGTGCTCACGCAGAGACGCAACAGGGCCTGAAGGGGGATCACGTGATGTTCCCACTCGCGAGTTGCAACGTAAATGTTGAAGAAATAAAAAATCACGCTTGCCAACCCGTCTAATATTCTTCGCACCATGCGGTTGTATTTACTATAAGCCATCACCAAGCCGAAAGAGTCACGGCGAAACTGCATTAAGTCTTTGTCTGTGAAGAAAGCCGTGTATCTCTTTACACTGTCTTTAAGGGGAATTTGATACTAATATTTACACAGATATCACACGAATAGCAATAAGGAAGGATGTCTTCTGCCACACCAGGCCAATAAAAATATTCAAAAATTCTCTGAGCCGTTTTAGTATGGCTAAAATGGCCAGAGAAAAGACTATCATAGGTCGTCTTTAATATGAGGGGGACCTATCAACGGGGAATACATAATACATGGGCATCGGAATTATTGCTTTCTAAGCAGGCGTAGTACAGGATGTTGTTCTTCACGACGTAGGAAACGACTTTATTTCCTCAGGTGGACTCCTGAACCTTATTATAAGCTTTGTTCCAGGGGAGCGGAGTGAATTTCAGTCTTTTTGCTTTTAAGCGAATTCATTATTCAGAACGCCGCTAAACTCGGAGTTGCAGAGGGTTTCAATGGGAGCGGGTGCCTCTGCTTCCTTTTTCGATTATTCCTAAATTTAGTAAGTTTTCGACCTCCACATTGAACGTTGATCGCAAATGAATGGACCTGAGATAGGCCTTTACCAACCGGAATAAATGGCCTTTCTGAGCGGGCTACAGGTAGGGATTAAGATAAATCTCCTTGGGGGAGTCTTTATACGTTCCGGGAAACAACGGGAGTGGGTAGTCATTATCAGCTTTAACGAAAACTGTCTGGACTAGGTTGAGGATCGGGGGATAAGAAGCTTTCATTACGGCCTCTTCATCCAGGGCAGCAATATTGTTGATGCAGGCGTGGTGGTGGTAACGCTTGAGCATGTTGATATAAAACAATTTGTTGCCGGAGGGAGTTTGGATAAGGTAGTTTATGGGGCCACGGGCTTCGAGGACTGAAAAAGGGCCTTTCCATTTGGAAAGAAGTTTATTTGTCTCCGTAAGCAGGGGAAGCAAGCCCTCGTGACCGGGCTTGAACTGTTTTTCTTTTGACTTAATGTAAAAATGGGTCCTGCCATAGGAGTGGGGGATACGTAAAGAGCACGTAGGGGAGTGGTTATGATCGGAGGGGTAACGGAACAACAGTTCACCTTCAATGAGGTAGGAGACCTCTTTGTGACCACGAACGGATTCACGCTCGTTGGTCCTCAACCTTTCCTACAATGGATGAAGGGAAGGACAGTCATTCTGTGCCTTTACAAAAGACTCGTTGTTCAGACTCTTGTCCTTGGGGGTAAAAGGGAGTTGCAAATTCACGAGGGGTGCCTCGTTGTTCGGGGCTTTGGCCCTTGTGATTGCGGGCTGAGCAAAGGGACTAGGAAAGAGCTGCGGGCTCTGGCCGACTAATATCTCGCAGAACTTAATAGGGGCTGCTACGGCGTCAGCCCAACTGGTGAAATATCGACATTAGATGAGACAACGGACAACTGGGAAGCGGTTGGCTCGTCCCAAGTAGTCCTGGAATACTATAAATTTATTGTGGTCGGGGCTCTCTGGAGGCAGCAACTTTTCCGATACGACGATACACGTGCATCCTCTATCTCTGACCAGGGTTGAAACCCGGCAACCATTAACCAATCCGGTTTCAAATTTGAGCACACCAGGGGAGCTCTTGTTAAATAAAAAATTAACTTGAGGTCCTTTGAGGATATTCGCTTGTTGTTAGCAGGCGTTTCGGGGCGAGCAGACCGAGGAGAAAGAGAGGCACTCACTTGGTGGACTTGGGGGCTGGGAGCAGAAAGGAACGGAGAATTTGGGAGACAGTTTGTCCCCACATGCCCGGGGGTTCCGCAAGAAAAACAGCCCATGGGTCGTCTGGGGTAATCCGATGCAGGGGGATTAAAGACAGATGGCTTATCATCCCTAGGTTCAGACGGGAGATAATATTTCGGTTTAGAGGGATCTGGGACCTTTAAAAATTTAGGAGCGTTCTTCGATTGAAATTTAGGGAAGTGGCCTTTACTCTTAGGGGATTGAAGATGACTCTTCTTGGGATCTTTAGGGTAAATATTATGATTGGATGCGTGCAAATCCAATTCTTTGATGAATTCTTTGAATGAAACAACTCTTCAGGCCTTCACGAATGCACGGATATCAGAGGGCAGCGTAGCCATCAATTGATCCCGCAAAATGAAGTCGAACAGAGAATCTTAGTCGCCGTTTACCTGGGCGGAGTCCAAACAAAACTATAGACTCCTTCTGAGGGTGAATCCGAACTGGCGGCAAGTCTGGCGAGATTGCAACCTTGCCTGACTAAACTTTGCCCTGTAGAAGTCCAAGTTCATGTTGATCAGAGCCAAGAGTTTCAACTTAAGGGTCGAATAGTCGAGAGTAGCCTCAGCGGGTAGCGAAGTAAATATATCTCGCAGCTACGTATTGAGGAGTGGCAAGAGGACTCGGGCAACTTCATCAGTTTAGAGATCCCAGTGATTTACCTCAAAATTCTTTTCGAAGTGAGTGAGGTACGCATTGAAATCCTCACCGTCTTTAAATGATCGGAGCTTTAAAGCTGCGATCTGGGATTTCATTCCTGGAACTGACTGAGAGGGTTTCTAAGTTATTCCTATTGAACTCCCTTTCATGGTGCCTCACCCTTTCTCTTTCTTCAGCTTCAGCTTCTCTTCTTCTCTTCTCAGCTTCATCTTCTCTTCTTCTTACTTCAGCTTCAGTTTCGCTTCTAATCTCTTCAGATTCAGCTTCTCTTCTTCTCTCTTCAGCTTCAGCTTCTCTTCTTCTTTGCTCAGTTTCAGCTTCAGCTTTATCTTCTCTTGTTCCCTCCTCAGCTTCAGCTTTTCTAATTTCGTTTTTCTCTGCTCTTTCGTTTCTCTCCTTTTCCTGAATATTTGCGACAAGATCTTTACCAGAGAGACCAAGCATCTCACCAATCACTACTCGAAGCAACCATGGTATCAAAAATACTGTAAACCAAAGGCTGTGAAGATTAAAATGTCTCAAGCGCAATTAAAGCACTCTAAATCTCAAGATTACACAAGTGTTTCTAACTGGGACACGGGGCAAAATTTCCCCTCCTTCTACACATTTTTACTTTAACCGCATCACCTCCATTAGCCTTATTTCAAAATACTATGTCATTGTTGTCCTTTTCAAAATTAATAAGTACATAGGCGAAGAAAATAAATGACTCTTTCGTTAAATTTCCTATCCTATTATCGTGATGAGAGCGAACAAGGTGAGTCATTAGCTCTGCCGAACTGAGGTACTTTTATCTCGGAGAAATTCAAATGGATTAAACCGAGGTCGCCTTATCTCAGTGACACAGAGTTGGTGGTTCAAATCAGGTCACTATTTTAACGCTTCTGACAATTCAGACCTGCCATTTTTTTTCCTTAACCTTCACATTTTATCTTTTATGCTAATTTTAACTTTCTTGGGTTGTTGCAATACCCATAAAAGGAAGATGCATCCAACCGGATAGAGTTAACATAAACTTAAATATGAGAAATCGTAGACGGAATATTCTATCATTTATCTCAGTCATAAATAAGAAAATGTAGAGTTTAAACTGATAATAACTTTCTGCATTTTATGGAACTATGATCAATGCTAAAAAATCCGATTCAAGTTTTATGAATGTGTGAAAAAAGGGTAAAATTAACTGGATTTGGGGGATTATTGTCTGGATGTTTTTGATGCCAGGAGATCAATAGTTTGTAAGGAAATACTTTATTACATGATTTATTAAATTACAATGACAATAATTCTAAATCAAACAATTGGTTATTGGGTTTCTGGATTGTTTGATACACATTGGTTGAGGGAATTAGAACTTCAATGACAATCTTATTCCATGATTGTCCCATGAAATAGATCACATTGCCCACGTTCAATGCCATAACTTTTTCCTTTTCTACTTGGGGAAGTTTGGTTGAATAGAGATGAATTTTTGTATTATTTACATTTGCCTAATTGTACTATTTTTCTTGCAACTCAGTTTCAACTAGTCAATGTTTTCTAGACTACTGAAAAGTTCATCTGATTTCTAGGCGAGAATTTGAATGATTTTAGGCCTGGAAATTTGCACTTTTGTAATTTCTTTGTATAAAATGTAATCAGTTTTAGTTGAGGGATCAAAAGTTTCAGGAAGTAAATGAATTAACCAGTGACTTGTACTTTTTCTTACTGTATACTTACTTGTCATCTTATTAACAATGTCTACTCCACACTTAATCTTGTTATAGTAAATCACTGCTATGAAGGGTTTTTTTTCACAGTGTGAGCCATGTAAACATCTGGAAGCTAAGAAATAGGAACATTATTAGTTCAAGCCTTGCCTTGATAAATTTGGTCAAGAAATCCACCTTATAAATTCACTCTATTAGTTTTCGTTCCCCTTTACCTTTTTAGTTGTATTCCTCCTAACCTTATTCCTATATTCTAATAGTGCTTTATTGTTATGATTAAGCATTTTTTACTAGATTGACAGTTGCATGTAGCCCGAAGAAAAGATATTCTTCACTAACTCAAAAATATGATAATTGAAAGAAAAGGGAAAATATTAAAAAAATAACGAGTGAAATACAAAGAAATGATCAGAATGAGAGCGGTTGTTACTGAATTTCCAAGGAGATTGGTACGGAGATTTTTTGAGAAGATAAGAATATAAATCGTTAAACTCTTTTACTGGCTTCCATAAAATAAGTGATTTAACACAGGTGAAGAGGAAAGCGTGGGGAGTATATATACTAATGCATCAGATAAGTTATGCGGGAGCTAAAAATCCAAGATCTTTAAATGCATTTGAATCCCGCAGGACCTGCCTTTATTTAGAAGAGATCCGTGATAAGAAGAGCCGATGAAGTTTTTGCATTTTCCATCTGTGATATTTCGTCTCTGTTAAGAAGTACTAAATTACTTTTTTATATAGACTCCATTTTGACCTCTATAAGTGATATCATACTAAAGGAAATCTTTCTAAAGATCCCCATTCTATCTGTGTACATATTAACGGAGAATTCCCCATAATGCTCTTTTTTTGCATAGGATTTTCATTCTTTGAAATCTATTCAAATAATGTCTGCATTTTACATTCCATACGTTCATCAAAAAAGGAAGAAACTACAATCATTTTTCCTTCGTGAGGCGCAGGACAGAAATCCCCTTTTCAACGTTTCATTTCATCCAATCTCCTTCCGTCCGCTACAAATTAGCTCTCACCTCAACATCACATGAAATTCAAAAGAAAGAAAAGAAAACCCTATTTAGTAAGCAGCACATTTTTACGTAGTGAAGAAAAGACGATATAAGGATAAAGGTGGCTAAATATAAGGATTTAATCACAACCACAAAGAACAAATTTATACAAAGAAAGTAGGATCAGGGTAGTGTAAACTTTTAAACGTTCTTTCAATTATGTAGTTATTGATCAGTAAGAGGGTAAATATGTTTTTAATTCTCTCTTGGAAAAGACTTTATTGTATTAATTAAATACTATTTTACTAATAGATAGGAAAAAGATTCAGCAAATACTTATATATAGATAATTATAGGAATTATTTTATTGCGACAGGAAAAGGATGCATTCAATTACAATACCAAAATGACTTAATGGAAATGTGGAATTGATGTTTTTATTTGGCAGTGCCGTTTATTTGAAATGTTGCTGGAGAACATTAGAATGTTCTCAAAGAAGAGATAACTGGTTAAAAAATGGAATAATCTGTCAGTTCGATGGTACCCATTAATTTATCAGAATCTATAACACTGAAATTAAAGGAACATTTTTCAATTATCAGAATGTCAGAGATAATATTGTTAATTTAAAAATTAAAGAGATGTGAGACATGTAGCGATAAAGTTCTAACTCTTTCCCTATGCAATTGTGCTTTAATATTCCAAAGTTAAAGGAAACCAGCTCAACAAATATCAACTCGATTTGGTGCCCAGAGACACTTGCAAAGAGTTATTATAAGATTTCTTCGTAGCGCCTAAAAATCATTCAGCTCAGACTGTCACTAACGTGCTCTGAGATTATGGGGAACGTTTTTTCTCTAAAATAGGCCGAGGAGGAGAAATGTTAACCATTTGCTAAGGAGCATTTATATTATAAATTGGTTATTAGAATTAGGCTCTTAGGTGTGATGAGACAGGTTGAGTTATTCGGCTTCAATCTTCATTCTAGAATTGGGAGAAAACAGAAATATGTATGTGCACGAACCAAAAAGCAACCTTGAAACATGATATTGCAATTGGAACAGTATGGTTGTGTTTGTCCCATAAGACAGCACAGGATTACTTCTTATTAACGAAGTATGGACAGATAGAGCTACGTATCGTGAAATATTAATCAAAACCCTCATCCTATAAGCCAAGACCCTCAATATAGGGTGCGACGATGAATTTCAGGGAGGTAATAAGTGGGAACAAGCCACAAGTAATACAAAAAATGGCTTAAAAATAATGATAAAAACATTAAAATCGCCTAAGCAATCTCCTGGCCTTAATTCGATTGAAAAACTGCGACAAGAATTGAAGATCACTGTTCATTCTCGGTATTCCATAAATATAAATTGTTTATAGTATAAATATTTTACCGACTAGTCCTTTTAATATTATTTAAATATATCTCTGTATGTTATTCTATTCGTTTATGCTTCATTGGATATTATTATATGAGTGTATATATATATATATATATATATATATATATATATATATATATATATATATATATATATATATCAATCACGTAAGGGGCAAATTTGGTGTTTTCAATTAACCCTTACGATACCAAGAGCCTCAAAAGAGGCTGGGCGTCAAAATACCCAGTGACTCAATTGAGTCTGGCATGTTTTTTAGGCCTAAGAATCTTCCTTTTGTTCGGGTAACGGTATTTTACTTTCTCTTTTGAATTATATATGAAGTATTTCTTTTAGTTCAGTCTTTCTAAGGGAGTTGTAGATATCACACGCATTTTTAAATTGTGATAATTAGTTTTTCATATTAAGTAAAAAATGGCTAACCCTTCTGAAATTTTGGATATCTACTATGAACTTGATTCTGATTTGGAACTAACAGACAGTGATACTAACAGTTCAAACTCATCCGATGACGAATTAGAGCCAATTATTCCTGTAAATCAATAAATCGATGAAACGTGGCAACGCTGTCTTGACTTCTCCCCCCCCCCCCCCAAATATCATATTTCATGACTCTCATTCGGGAATTCAAGCGCACATGGGTTTTAAATCGGAAAGTAAGCCTCACACATATTTTGAAGCATTTTTTACTCATGAAATCGTAGCAGATATATGCATGGAAACAAATCGCTATTATGAACAAAGTTCAGAAACACCCTTCTCCCCTTCATCTAGTGCTCATAGATGGAGGAATTTACCTGTAAGCGAGCTTTACGTTGTTATTGGCCTTACCCTACTAATGGCTTATGTGAAAAAACATAAATTAGCTGACTACTGGTCGACTGATGCCTTTATTGAAACTTCTATTTTCAGGAAATTTATGTCAAGGAATAGATATCAGTGAAACCTTAAGGTTTCTTCACTTTGCTGACAACTCATGGAGGAATAAGAGGGACAATGTGGAAAATAGGACGTTTTTTTCATTCATTGAAAGACAAATTCCAAAGGGCCTTTGTCTCCTCCCAAAATCTAGTGATAGACGAATCCCTCGTTTTATTCAAGGGTCGTCTGTCATTCAAACAATACATCCCTTCGAAAAGACATCGCTTTGGCCTCAAGCTTTTTGTTTGTTTTGTGCGATTGTGAGACGGGAATAATATTAGATATGTTACTTTACACAGGAAAAAACACATATATTGTTCATAATGCTCCATAAGGAATATCGGGGGCAATTGTGAAAAGACTGATTAAACCATATTTAAGATTAGGGCATATTTTATATACAGACAATTGGTACACAAGCCCTTCTTTGTGCTCTTGCCTTCTTGATCAGAATACGGGCTTTTGTGGGGCAGTTGAAAGCAACCACCAAAATATGCCTAAGTTAAAAAGGCAGTAACTAAAGGTACCGTTCAACTACACAAAAAAATTGAAATGTTAGCAATTCGATGGGTCGATAAGCGTGAAGTTTTGATTATTATCGCCGTACACAAAGGCAAGTCAGTAAACTCGGGGAAAAAATCATAGAACAGGAGAAGAAAGAAAAAAAAAACGGATTATAATATAAATATGCGTTTAATTGACAAATCAGATATGATGATCAGTTCAGAAAAATGTCTTAGAAAATCCATCAAATGGTACAAAAAGCTTTTTTACTGACTTGTTGATGCGTCCATGTTCAATGCATATAACATGCATTTGATGAATTTAGATTGTACGCAAAAAAGGCTTTCTTTCAGAGAATTTTCAATGGAAGTAATAAAACAATTACTTGACAGACATTATTCTGGTGCTTCAAACCAAATGTGTACTCGGCCCTCGGTAAATTCCTTTGATAGACTACAATGAATCGGTTTTTCAGAAAAACATTATATCGCTTCAATGCCAAATGTAGGTAAACGGAAATCGGCTCAAAGACAATGTTATGTTTGTGCTAAAAAACATAGTAGAAAACAAACAACATTATGGTGCAAACATTGTCAAGTGTCACTGTGTATAGAGCCCTGCTTTTCTGAATACCATACAATCCAAGAAATGTGAAAACTAACCATGTATAAGCAGTGTATGTATATTTGTGTACATCCATAAATACATACTAAATTTTATACTTTAACCCTAAAAAACTAAAAAGTAGAACGGCTATTATATTTTCGTTCAATAATCTGTGAACTTATTGAAAAAAAATTTTAGTTAGAAAAAACTTGTTTTATGTACATTACTGCGTTCAAATTCTAAAGGAATGTCTGCGGTGAGTGAGATCTCGTTCAGTGTAACCTACTTGGTGGGAGATTGGCGGAGAGAAGATGAAAAACAATGCGTTGTTGTCAAATGTTACACCGAACAAAAACGAGCCATTTAAATGATGATTTATAGCTCATCTTGTAATTCAATTTCCGGAAGAGAGGTAAGATAAATATTTACATATTTTATATATTCTTAATTACTAAAAAGTTTTCTTTTCAAAGAAGCTAATTTTAAATGAGTTTTTAAAATAAAAAAAATTGGGTCATGAACGAGGTTCGAGTTTTCAAGGCGTGGTATTTGAAGGGTTAATTAAAACATCGTCAATAATACATAAACAGTTTTGCAAGAGTATATTGAATACATTTGTCCATAATCCGCTATATTCACGCAACATCATCATTGAGACCTTAACCAAACCTAACCTCATCAAACCAAATCTAAGCTAAACGAATCAAACCTTGCTTAACCTAACTTAACATAACATAACCGAACCGAACTGAACCTAACCTTACCTAACTTCTTTAGGACCTATAAGGTTTGATTTGGTTAGTTTAGGTTAAATTAGGTCAGGATAGCAGTACTTAAGGCTTTAATAACCTTTAACTCGTGTGACATTCATATTTTAAATCCCCAAAATATATTTTTAAATAACAATATAAAAATATATTTTCAAATTATAATAAAGGTATGTATAAGTACTTATAGTAACTTGGCATTAAGATTTAAAATGTAATATGTTTTTACTGTACATTGGATTAGTATGGAATAAATAAATAAATCAATAAATAAATTTCTTGAACGATATAAAATACAGAAAACAAGGTGTTTGTTTACAGCTAGAGCAAAGTCAAGACCAGGAGCTAGTAAATAATGTAATCTATCGGAGGGGGAAAACGCTAAGCAAATATTTATAAAAATAACGTTTTCGGGATAAAAAACATTAAGGTCATTAGATACTTAGTTATTTAGATTACGATTTGGCACTGCACATATAACGGACTCATGACGGGGAACGTGGTCGCAAACGAAGAGGAACAGTAAAAAGAGAATTTCAACTTAGAGACAACACCTTTCATATGTAACTCCTTTTCAGCCACACATTATGGAACTCCTTTTCAGCCACACATTATGGAAGGTTATTCAATACACTCTTCTTTGAATTTAGTTCAAGATTCATCAATTTATCATGTCATTTACGGTATAACTTAAATCGTACAAATTTAGCTACAAACACGATAAACTTTACAGTGGTTTAATATGAAAATATTCAGTTGTCAATTTGAAGGTTTCTTGAAAGAATTAAGGCACTTCCTATACATTCAGAGGACATCTTAGCCCTAAATTCTTCTAAGTATATTTTCAATATTAGAATTTCGTGTTATTTGAAGTTTACAGTATACAAGAAGGGTAAAAACAAGTCTGATGTGAAAATATTCATCTCTATTGTACAATTAAAGTTTTCATGTCCAGCGGGATGATATAAGTCGGTAATGTAACTGGAAAAAATGAATGCGAGGTGTCTCAAAATTGAGTGCGTATTTTGATGAAATTGAAACTGTTTATGAAAATTCTTGTTCAATTATGTTCATCATGTTCAGATTGTGCTCTGCCCAAAATTGTAGTGTCCCATGTACAAGGGTTCCCCAAACATTTAATTTGTTTCTCAATCCTTTTCAATTATGATCATAAAAAGCAAACAAAAAATCATCAAAAAGAAAATACAACTTTATTTAGATTATTCAACAATTGCTCCGGCCGTATTTCTGAAAATTCAAAATCGAACTTTAGCTTTTTGTATCATTCCGGGAGTTATGTCCAGCACTGCTGAAAGTATGCGTTCTTTAAACTCAGGTAAATTACTAATTTTTTGCTGATGCATTAAAATTGAAAAAAATAATATTGTTCATTTACAGATAGAATTAGAGATGATTTTGCAAACCATTTTTATGTAACTCAGTTAATTTTCCATCCTAAATTATTACACCTCGGAACGTAGATGGTACAATGAAGATAAATATTGTCACATCAGAATTTGCCTTATCTTTCTTATGTGAGCTTCGAGTCACACGGGTCTTCCAGCCAATATATACGAGGGGTGGTCAATAAGTTTTGCAGATCTGATATAGAGAAATGAGATATCAGGAAAAGTGTTTTATTATTTTTCAATTTAACTACCCTCAACTTTAATGCCCTTGCGCCAGTTGCCCCTGAGGCTTAGAATTCCTGACAACCACAAATCTCCCGACTGCTGTTCAATCCACTCCTGGAAGGCGAGCTGGAAATTTTCATCGTCCCCAAAACGGCGTCCACGCAGTGCAACCTTGAGCTGGCGGGATAAAAGTAGTCGCAAGGGGGCAGATCTGGACTGTAGGGAGGATGGTTGAGCTCCTTGAATCCGCACTCGCGCAGGGCAGCTTGTGCAACTCTAGCCTTGTGAACTTTGAGGACGTTGAAGTCGATCATGGGGCAGAGACCTTGGTCATGGCCAAATTGTCGTGGATGATGTTGATAACACTTCCATCTGATATTCCAAGTTCTCGCTCGATTTCTTTAACCTTCACCCGTCAATTTTCGACGATCATGCTCCCCACGCGGGCCACATTGTCCTCGTTGCTCACGTTGGACGGGCGTCCTGGACGGGGTTCATCTTAAAAGGACTCACGACCATGGCGGAACTCCCTATTCCAGCGAGCAATGGTTGCATAGGAAGGGGTGGTGTCGGTGTACACTGCAACCATGCGTTCATGGATCTCTTTTGCTTTCTTGCTTTCCTTGGTCAAAAATTTGATCACTGCGCGGTGCTTAACCTTCTCCATTGTTGACAACATTAATGACTGAGGATCTGCGATCAGCTACTGCTTCTTAAATAGACGAGGCAGTAGCGTGTGCCTGCAGGTGCTGACTTGTCATAATTTGTCCTAACACCGACACAAACAGCCATCCCCCTTTCACTGTTTTGCCCTACTGATTCGCAAAACTTATTGACCAACCCTCCTATATATGCATGTATTTAATTCTCGTTTATACAAGTTTTCATTGGCATCTATGTACATTAATCTTCCTGATTTAACTTCTCAACTTATCAGAAACGTAAGATCGAGACTCATTAAAGTCCCCACTTCTGAATGGAGCTTCGGCTTCAACCTACCAATTTATTAAGGTAGCATGACTCCATCTGCAAGGTTTAATTAATATCTTAAATCAGTAGGATATGGAAAGTAAATACACTTGATAGGATTGCTTTGCAAAGGCTATGTTTTCCCAATGTTCCGGATCTTTTTAATTTGGTTACTTCAAACAAGCAGTTGTTATCAATTTTCAAAGTTGTGCTTTTTAGAGACGAGAATATTCTTACCTTTATTACCTTTATTATTACTAAAGAGAGGCTTTGTATTTTTCATTTAGGTATTGTCATGGTATTACATTATATTATATCAATACCATATTATATCTATGGGGAAATGGACTAATAAGTTAAAGGCAAACCGACAAGAGTGGTGACACCACGAGTTTCGATGCGCGGAACAGCGAGAAAAGAGTGCAAAACGAAGTCAGGTAAAATTTGGGCAATGGCAAAGCTCAAGGTTATTTAAAGAGCCATGTACAAAAATATAATTTTATTCACATAAAGTAAGAGAATCAATGGGGAAAATTAAATCGGTAAATGAGGGGGGATTTGCAGAGTTATGCATCAGACTCTGAAGTTAGAAAATAATGCGTTACAGAAAACTATTCCAATGGGAAGGATTAACTCAAATGGGTTGCTAAAGGAGGAGAGGGGTTGACTTACGGAGGATTCCGGGTGAGGGGTCAGGGTAAGGTTTTACGGATGTCTTCTGGAGGCAATAAACGTGAGGGTGAGGGTGCTGGGAGCTTCTGAGCGGTAAGTTGACGTCATGACGGTTCTCGAAGTGTTGGGGGGGAGGTAACGTCCGGTCCAGGGGAGAGTATTTTGGCCACCCGAAAACGAGGAGGAAACGAGGAGGGTTTCAACAGGAGTTTATGAGTGGAATCGGAAAATTCGCTCGGTGGCTGGGTTAAAGCGAACGCACGAAATGTTCAGTCATCACTTTGCTTTGTTGTTAGCACCTGACTTGGAACTACGGGAATGCTTCTTGGTACTGGTGGGACTCCTCAACTCTGTGTCTCCCACCTGGAAGACAAGCCCTATATATCCGAGGCTCCCCTCACAGAGGTGGGGGAAACATTTCTACTCTCAAATGGTCTCAAATCTTAACTCTGAGACGATTCTAACGCGTGAAAAGGTGGTCCAGGGTGGACGCGGTTCGAGGTTACCGCTTGTGGAAGAAGGTGGGGGGAGGCTTACGAATTTAAGCCTAACCAAATTCGAGAATCTTCTTTAGAGTATGGACGTCACTTCCGTGCTGGAAAAGAAATTCCACGTGGAATTCCGTCGCACATCTCCCATCTAAAAGATGATGCTTTACAGAGCAGTTGCGTAGGAAAGGATCATCCCACCAGTCGAACTAGAATTATCAAGGGGCATGGGAAATTATGCCCTGCTACGACAGGTGTACACACAAAAAAACGTGAATCTGAGCTCAGCGGGAAATTTACGGACGACATAAGTCTTAAACGGGTTAATTCTAGAGAAAATTCAACTAGCACAATTTTAAACTAAAAAATCGCAGGAGAACATTGGTGACATTTCAGTGGAACCCCCTAAAAAGGATGCGATTAAATGGAGGCATTAATATGGGACTAATGACTAAACAACTTAGTGAGCCCCCCCCAAAAAATCATAATTAAGAACATTAATGAGATAATATATACAATTCACGTGGAAAACCTTTGCTGCTTCTGGAGTAAGGATGAGGTAATCCACGGGTCCTCTAGCCTGGAGGACGGGTTAGGGTCTCTTCCACTGGCTAAGGAGTTTGTTGCTTTCCGTGGGAAGTACTACCAGCACCTCCGCGCCAGGCTTGAATTTTCGTTCTCGTGCCTTAAGGTCAAATTAGGTCTTAAAACCTCTTAATGAGTCCTTCTTCACGAGATACGACACTCGTTTGTTACCTCGGGTGGACTCACGCTCGAGGGTTTTAGTTTTCTCCCAAAGGGGGAGAGAGTTGCGCAATCCTTATGGGCGTGGGCAAACTTGTCGCTCCGGAGGGCTTGGAACTCCTGGTCGATAGGAGTTCCCAGGGGAACGGGTGCATGAGATTCCAGGGCTGCCTGTGTACAAGAAATCACGTGCGGGCAACAGGATGGTCGTGGATTACGGGGTTCTGACCGATCAAAACGGAGCAAAACTGGAGTGGGGCTGCTACCACTTCGGCCCAACCGGACATATAGTCACACTCGATGTAACAACGAATTACTTGGAAGCGACTGGCCTAACCAAGGTAGTCATGGACCACCGAAAATTTCTTGTGGTTGGGGCCAACAGAAGAGGGAGTAGGTCCTTAGACACTATAATACAGGTGCACCCGGTGTCACGGACGAGGGTGGATACTCGGCGACCGTTCACAGTTTCGTTCTTGAATTTCAATCCACCAGGGTTGTTTTCATTAAAGAGGAAGTTTACCTGATGGACCGGGTCTTTGGTGGACAAAGGAGGATTGGACGTCTCTTGAGGCGACGGAGGAGGATCAGGGGCGGCCCAGATTTGGTGCACTTGGTGGGACTGAGAGTTTGCGAATCGGGAGTTTTGAGGACAGTTCGTGAGGTAATGACCGGGAACTCCGCAGGTGTAGCAGACGATCGGGTTCTTTTGGTACGGCACAACCGGGAGAGAAGAAACAAGGGGCTTAACGTCTCGGTGTTTAGTTGGATGGAAGTTTCTTGGCTTCGAGGGACTAGGAACTTTGGTAAATCTTGGAACCAATTTAGGAGGGGTCTTAGGACCATAAAATTTTGTTTTGGGCGGGCGATTGGGGAGCCTTCTTAACATCCTTAGGGTATGAATTGTGACTATCTGCGTAGATATCGGCCTCTTTTAAGCATTCCTTGAAACTGGCACAAAGTTTATCCTTAATGAATGCGTGAATTTCGGGAGCCACGGAGGCTAAAAGTTGATCCCTAAGGAAGAAGTCCAGAGAGGACTCTTAGACCAGGGGAATCTTGCACGCATCCAGCCAACACTGAAAGTGTCTTTGGAGGATGTACCCGTGTTGCCGAAATGTTTGACCAGGGCGAAATCGGGAGCGGCAGAATTTGCTATTGATATGAACAGCGGCTAACAGTTCGGAATTTAACGTGGAATAGTCCAAAGTTGCTTCCATGGGAAGGGATACGAAGATATCCCTTAACTGGGCATTTAGAAGGGGAAGTAAGCGAGCGACTCCATCATTTTCAAGATTCCATCTATTGATCTGAAAGATTCTATCAAAATGGGTGAAAAATGACCCAAAGTCCTCTCTATCATTAAAATCAGGAAGGTTCACTGAAAGAGTTTGGGGAATTTCAGCCCGGGAACCGATGGACTGAGAATCCATTTGATTTCGGCTCATTTCCAGCTTATGTTGCCTAATTTTTCACATTCTTCCATCTGCATTTTGTTCTTTTCCATCACCATTTTGTTCTTCTCCATCTCCATTTTGTTCTTCTCCATCTCCATCTCCATTTTTCTTAGTTCCTCCTCCTTTCGCTCTGCCCGTTCGTTCCTCTCTTCGTCCTGTACGTAATTTAGCAGGTCTTTGCCCGAAAGACCTAACATTTCACCCTGACTCTTGAACTTTTCGAAGGATGACATTTTTACGCAATTAACTGAGGGAACACTGACGCGCGAATGAGCTAGGACACTACCCACGCGAAACGAATTCGTGAATATTCGTGAAGGCCTTTTCACCCCCCAAAAATTATGATACAGCTGCCTACCTCTGATGTTTCTAAGCGGAAAATAAATTAAAATGGTCCTACCGGAATTAGGATATCAAAGACCTTAACTCGTTTGGATTAATAACCACGAGAGTCTCCAAAATTCAAACCCAATAAAAAAAAAATTAATTACCTGGGGTCCAACACAAAATCTAAATAGATTAACGTTTCACTGCACTTCAATTAACTTGAACTTGCCTTCTGCCAGTACAATGCAAAAATTAAAGTAAAAGGGATAGACGTGAATAACAAGGGAACTTCTAGTGTCAAAATTAAAATGACACGGGTTCGTAAAAACTCCAAACACAGTTGACACCAAAATTATATAATATGTATGACATTATATTATATCAATACTATATTATATCTATAGGGGACGGGACTAATAACTTAAAGGTGAACCGACAAGGGAAAAAACACCATAAGTTTAGATGCGCGGAACAGCGAGAAGAGAGTGCAAAACAAGGGCAGGTAAAATTTGGGCAATGGCAATGCTCAAGGTTATTTAAAGAGCCATGTTCAAAAATATAATTTCATTTACATAAAGTAAGAGAATCAATGGGGAAAATTAAATCGGTAAATGAGGGGAGAATTGCAGAGTTATGCATCAGACTCCGAAGTTAGAAAATAATGCGTTACAGAAGGAGACTATTCCAATGGGGAGGATTAACTCAAATGGGTTGCTGAAGGGGGAGAGGGGTTGACTTACGGAGGATTCTGGGTGAGACGTCAGGGTAAGGTTTCACGAATGTCTTCTGCAGGCAATAAACCTGAGGGCAAGGGCGCTCGGAGCTTCTGATTGGTAAGTGATGACGGTTCTCCGAGGGAAGGGGGGCGGTAACGTGCGGTCCAGGGGAGAGTATTTCTGCCACCCGAAAACGAGGAGGGGACGAGGAGGGCTTCGACAGGAGTTGCTGAGTGGAGTCGGAAAAATCGCTCAAAGGCTGGGTTAATTTCAACACACGAAAAGTTCAGCCGTCAATTTGCTTTGTTGTTAGCACCTGACTTGGAACTAAGGGAATGCTTCTTGGTCCTGGCGGGACTCCTCAACTCTGTATAACCCACCTGGAAGACGAGCCCTATATATCCGAGGCTCCTCCTGCAGGAGTGTGGTGAGGGGGAACAGCGCTACTTTTGAATGGCCTCGAATCTTCTCTCCCAGGCGATTCTAACCCGCGAATACGTGGTTCGAGGTGGACGCGAGTCGAGGCTACCGGTTGTGGATGCGAGGGATGGGGAGGCTTACCAATTTAAGCTTAACCAAATTCTAGAATTTTCTTTGGCGCATGGACGTCACTTCCGTGCTGGAAAAGAAATTTTACGTGGAATTCCCACACAGGTATCTTCGTCAACCTACAGATATTTCATTATGAACATTATGAATATTTCATTTACAGAAATAACAGATGTATAATTATCATTTAGGTAAGGGCTCAAGTTTTTAATATGAAGCGACACCAGGATACTTAAATCAGGATAATCGTTAGCATTATCTCAGATAATGATGTAGAAAATCCTGATACATCAAATGACCGGAGAAGGGTTTGGATCGTCCAGTTCTAGATGATCTTCCAAGATGCTGGTGGATTCTAGACTGGAAACAATCTGGTGTTACCGCAATCTTTCATGTCTAACTTTTGAGTTCAAAAAGGGTGGTTTTCGATCTGATCAAGAACGAATATAATTGGGCCTGTAGCATTTTACAGTACTGTACCCTTAATATTAAGCTCAAATAAGCCAAAAAAAATCTACTCGAACCTATTTCACATGGTGGGATTTTTCTTTATTTCTTAAATTAATATGAAAATAATTGATTTTCATAATCACTCGACAAATCTGGGATTCATTTAAATTTTCTGTTGGACTTTATCTTTTATGTGTCAAGATTACTTTTATTTTGAAGAACTTATTTATGTCGATGCTCTTCATTTTTTTAAGTAACTTTTTGGATAGCTAAGGAAACAAGTTATCTCGTTTCTCATTTAATATTATTGGATTATGTAAATATTTCATTAAAGTTAAGATGTAATTATTGCTCCTTTTTGATATGTTTCAGCAAGGCCTCTTTTCACTTAAGAATCAATAAAGTGTCTTTATCAGATAGTTTCTTGATAAAGAATTTATCAATTAATCAGCTATTAATTGCATTGCATCTTTACTCCAGAGGGTTTTATGAACCATCTCTATTGGGCGAAGCGTGTGGCATATATTTTGCAAAAGTTCCGATTCTTGAGATGAAATGGCTTCAAAAGAAAGAGTAGCTTTCAAAGTTTTTGTGAAATCTCTTTCAGTTTTACAAACCTTCTATAATATGAGACTGTTTCATCTTGTTTTGCAATCTTATATTAATTTAAATTCTTTTCGATTAAAAAAGTGCCTTACCAAATTTTGTATTTGCTCATTTTTTCGCGGGGATTTGAGAAATATTCTGCGAATCTTTCTCAATTTATTTTTTGACTCTAAGAATATTGTCTTTTAAAACATATCTCATCTGCCCACGAAACCAAAAGGGCCTTAGGAAACGATGAAAATTTAAAGGCTGTTAATCACACAAATATTTTGAAATCACCTAATTAATAAAGATGCAGGATAGAGTTAGGTGTGGGAGACTTGCGTGAATTATTTGTCCCAATTGCTCAAGATAATGTTTCATTTCAGTTGTTAAGCTAATTAGCCAAGTCACACTTTACGTTTAATTGGTTCAGAAAGGGACAATTTAATATATTATTATTTGAAGAGAGATGGAATGTTTGAGGTATATTTAGTTATAAATATACTAACTGAGGCATTTACCAATATCAGAGAGAGAGCGGGGAAAGACGCGCGCGGTCGCCCCTTTCAAGGAGAGAGAGAAAAGACAAACCTGGGCGATCTTTTTAATCCATGCTAACGAAGGCGCAAAATCGCGAAGGCCGTGATGGGCTGAAGGCTGAGATGTGCTTAAGAGTACGATTATCCCGCGATGGTGTGAGTCTGGCATAGTTAACCTCGCCCGGCAAAGCGTCTGTCAACTGGAACCCTCCCACTTCAGGCGCAGGGAAATGCCCCTCCGTCTCACCCCTATAAAACGTCCGATGCCAGAATTTGACGCCAGTAATCACTTGCGTCCGCAAGTATCCGCCATCTTCCCGTCACAGGAGTTCTGCACGAACCCTTGCTGAACCTGTAACCTCCGTGTATTCTCCTAGAACTCGCGTAATTTAACTCGGTACTCATTGTTACCCGTTACCCGAACGCGACGCGTTAAATTCTTTATTAGGTTTTTAAATCCTAAGGCCAGATTTGAGTTCATCTCGTTTAATAATCGTTAATCAAAGGACTATTATTTTGGACTCTGCGCCGTCCAGAACAAGGTAGGATTACTCTTTCAGCCCAAATCTTCGAGGTAACTGCCACGCCCAACTCTCTTGTGCAAGCTATCCCCCCTTTAAGCCTGGTTCATTTGTGCCTCGCGTACGCTTACGGTCCTTTGAGCATCCCATCTATCAATTGTCCGTTTGTGTGTATGGCGTTAGACACCGCCCAAATCGCTCTTTGAAAACCAAGACTCGTGTACATCTCCTATGTATATATTCCTTGCTTAAAACCCCCTTTAATTTTGTAAATATATGATTTGAATAGTAGTAAAGTATATTTTCACACTTCCTTTCTATTACCCCAGAACTTCCCAAGATAGCTAAGTGTTGGCCAACCTAAACTGCACTGTGAAACTTAATTGCACTCTGATCTGTATTTCTAATTTTACCCACGTTCATAGCGGACTAATCTGGTTTTGAACTCTTTCTCTCGGACTGAGGAATTCAGAAAAGGTTAGGATCTAACCTCAACCTACAACAACCAATACATAATTTAAATTTACTAAATTTTCTCACGTTATTGCGGTATTTCAAGCAGTGCTGTAGAAGCAATTTGATCTGGTTTCATTTCAATACAAGGTTGCCATTTTCCCGAAATGTAGCCTGTTCCTTCCTTATTTAGTTTTATTTATTTATTTAATGGTAGTCATGGATATTATGGCTCCCAAACTCCTCAAGCTGCAACCTTCTGTGCGTGATTAAGAGAGAGACCAACAAGTCGACTTGTTTTCACCCAGTTAAACAGAAGTATCTTGGAGAAGGCTTTCAGCAGGTTTCGACCTCGCCTGGAGCCGTGGTTTACGCACCAGGCAAAGTGATTGAATCAAATGAATAAGACAATCCTTCAAGTCTTTATCATCTAACTTAGGTAAATAAATCTGTATAAATGAACTTTCTGCATCATTTTCTTTTATATTGAAGTTAGACGATAAATTATGCACCGCACCCTGTAACTTACACCCAGCCTCGCTCTAAAACTTTTTATTTGCGCTGCTTATACTCCACATCTTTGGTTCCACTTCAATGCTATTCTCTTATTCCACTACACTACTGTTGTGATAACAAAATTAGGAATCCTCATCTGATTCGTCGGGATGCCTTCCCAAGAGCACGTTGCTTATTTGCTTACATACGAAAGGGTTACAAGGCCACTTTACTCCCTGATCTTATATATGGGTGTCATAACCTTCTAGTTGTTAGGGTTACCAGTCGTCTGAACAACTTCTATATATTTAGTAAAATATCGTAGCCCTGACCTTAACGATAATATTTATGCTTGTTGTCTAACTAAGATGGCGTTACTTCAGCTTCGCAGGTACCATCTGAATATAGGCCTATCTCAATAACTCCTGTTATATCCAAGATTTTTGAGAAATAATTAGCTAGACGTCTTAATAAGTTCATTATAAAAAAATCTTTATAGAATTCAATTCAATTTAAAAAGGGTGTAGGAACCTGTTATGCCTTGTCTTATTTGTCCTCCAGTTGCAATCTAACCTTGATGCAGGGTCTGAAGCCAGGCTAGTATAACTGGACTTCAGTTCTGCTTTTGACAGAGTTAATTATAAAGCTTTGTATAAACATAAATTAATGGTCATAAGTGGCCCTTTTTATTTTATTTTAAATGAATTTTTATCTAATCGCAGGCAATGTGTTGTTTTTGATGGGAATTGTAGTTCTATGGTTGATGTGGTTTCTGTTGTTGCGCCAGGTAGTTTCCTTTGACCTATATTATTTACTTTATATACTGCTGATATGTGGCAGAACTTAGAGAATAACATGATAGCCTATGCTGACGATGCATCATTGTACTCATTTATTCCATCACTTTGACCTCAAGCTTAGGTGGGAAATTATATAAATAGAGATTTGGTAAAAATCTCTAGTTGGGTACTCGTTGGGGCATGGTTTGGAATGCTGGAAAACCGCACTTACTTACTTTTAGTCGCAGTAGAATTTCAAATCCAAATTATCCGCCTTTATTGTTTTATAATATTTGTCTTGATTCTTTGGATAATATTAAGTTGCTTTGTATTGCTTTAGACAGGAAGCTTACCTTTGGAACTCATCTTCGTTCAGTTTTTTCCATCATTGCTCAGAAGACTGGTCTACTTAGAAAATGCAGAAAAACTTTTGGCAATAATGATGCAGTTTTACGTTTCTTCCTTGCTTTTATTGTGCCGTAATTTGAATATTGTTCTACTGACGGGATGTCGGCTGCGGATTGCCATCTTAGATTGCCTAATAGAGCAATCAATGATATTAAATTCCTGTTGGCCAATCTAAATATTGACCTACAGATACGTAGATTGGTCTGGTCATTATTTTTTTTATTTAAGATTTTAAATAATAATGAGCATCCACTCCATCTTGCTCTGCTTGAGCCTTTTACAGCGGCTCGATTCACACACGTCACTCTAATAACATTATTAAGAGGAACAGCAAAGCGTTTTCTGTTGTTACATGTAATACAACTCAATCTACTTCGCTGTTTCATTCCTAAGAAATGGAATGAGCTGCCAAAAACTGTGTACCAGCATCTTATCTTACGTATTTTAAATCTGAAGTAAATAAATTTATTGTTTAATAAATGACTTTGTTTTTAGATATTTTCAATATGGTTCTACTTTGTTTTAATCTATTTTCTTTTAATATGATTTCTTTTCTTTTTTTTCTCTTTTTTCTTTTCTTGCAGTATGTTTCCCTATGGGACCACCCTTGATCCTGTAGGCTTGTCCTTTTCATTGGAAACTTCTGTATTTGTATAATAATAATAATATTAATGATGATAACATGGTGTATCCAAACATTAATTTATTTATTGTATATTGTTTCCCTAAATTAATTATGCTCATTGCATTATTTACAGATCACTAGAATTTCATCTTCGATTCAGCATTCATCCTTTTGTGCTGAATTGCATAAACATGTAAACAAGTAAATTAACCAGTGTCCAATTTGTTTTTTCTAAAGAATAATCTGCGCTTTACGTAAGGATAGGCATTTATTTTGACACTAACACTAATTGTTTAAAACCATTGTTAAATTCCTATTTAGTTTTTTTTTAAATAAGCAACACTGAAAAGCTGGATTGAATTAAGTCCCTTTTTAATTAAGGACGCAAAATTGTTTTGTGCACAAAATTAACGAATCGCTTTTATGTTTTTTCTCCTTTCGCCTCAATTTCAATGTGACGGAAGAAATGAGGCAGTTAAAATTCACGACTGAAAATGACATATTTAATTTGAGCATCGAAAATATATATGGAAACCAAGTGTTCTGGAAATGATAGAAGATGTCAAAGGAGAAGAAGAGTCGTTGGAAGTTAGGAATCGAGCTTAGGGAATTTTTTTTATTGAAAATGGAGAAAACATGAAGTATTTCTCGCAATGAAGTGGGCAGAAATCCAAACAACGACGCCTACGACAAGACAGTTTCTGACCACCAAAGGTTCACTGGTAAACATTCGCTTTAACACATTTTCGCAAGTGAATTTAAAAATGTGCTTTTCTTATGTAGTTTTATGTGTACTTTTCAGATCTCACACTCTGTTTTTTTCGGAAAATGCATACTTTTCCCATAATCAACCGAAGTCCATCCTGGAAAAAGTATGCATTTCCAGCAAAGACGAGTTCCAGATCTGAAAGCTACACATAAACCTGCATAAGTAAAAGACATTATGAAAATCATTTGAAAGATCCAGAACCAGACCAGACATAACCTGATAATTTAAGACTACGTACGATAGCATCGCCTACTTGAGGCTATTTCCGCCAAAAATTAACATTTATTTAGGTATTCTCGAAATGGTTGGCTTCGCCTCCCATACCCGCCACCCCTCCTCAACTTTAAAACAACTCGTAATATTCCCAAATCAAGAGCCTACCATAAGATCTTAATGTACACGGCGATTGTTAAATGTCGTTAGGCCTCTAGTTTTAATAAAAGCTTTAAGAAGAAAATAGCATATAAATAAAAGGCTACCACTTGATCGAATGCGGTCATTAGAAAGAAACGTGCCATTAAACACACTAATCGAAAATTTGGACTAGCATAACCACCAGGTGCTATTAGACCAGATCTTAAGCAAAATAGGGAGAAATGACGTAAGAAGCTTAAAATTGAGCAAAATAACAATATGCTTTCGAAAAGTGGATAACTACGTTATTATTAAGTTCCGGGGGTTGAAAATGGCATAGTTGAGTATAATTTTAAAAATTTAAAATGGTTATGTCTGAAAATTTAAAAATCGTAAATGTGTTAAAAGGAATCTTTACCGGTTTACTTAAACTACAATTGTATTACAGAAAAAAATTGTACATTGTCTTCTACCATTAAATTTAGATAGGTATGGTCAGGAGCTATCGCTAGCTTTGTGGATATGGCGTTGGATTTAGAGCGTCAAGGCATGGACACGGACACACAACCTTAAGCGTAGCCGCCCATTGGCAGATGTAGGTTAATACACTGCTATTTATCTTAGTATGTAATAGTAGATGCTACGCAGTTAATTGTTGTGCGCATGCGTCACCATGAACTACATTGTGCAGAAGTTCCAATCCACATACAACAGACCCTGCAAACGAGTATTAAAACCCCTCGACTTTGGACCTTTAAGAATTTCCTCACACATCTTATATATTTTGTCTAATATCCTGAAATTAAACTTTACGAGTCAGAATTATCGTGTGTATAATAAACTTGAGCGAACCTAGCTTAAAATCCCTAGCTAAACTAATCTAACTCAAAATAATAACTCAATAAAACCCTAAATACCAATATTACTATAGAAATAAAGATGCCAAAATTATATCTGGATTGCTACTCATTATTCAACACACCCAAAGAAGATCCTTTTAAGACATTCAACCGATAAAGTTAAATAATAATTTTGACGTCATGAGTTTCTCATGAATTATAGGTCAAACGTTTGATGATGTCTAACTTCCTTTTTTAACCTAAGCACTCAATAAATCCAAACTCCACTCTCTATTTAAAATTAAAGAAGAAAAAAGTTAGAAAGATAGAAATAACCAAGATTTTTGCCAATGAGCTTTTGTTTTTGAAAAGTATTAAAAACCAACAATCTCGGAAAACCTGACAGCCCAAGAACGGAGGCAATTTTCTTATCAACTGGGACTCAATCAAGAAATACTCAACGTAGTATCAACAGAAAACGCAGAGAGTGATAATTACTGAACCACCTGGGAAGTGGATGTGGCCAAATCTGTTTGAAAATGAGAACAACAGGCAGGAGGATCTTTGACAATGGGTAGTCTCAAATATATCCTGATTATGGAAAAAAAAAGACCAAAGATTGTTGTTTGCTTTAATGCCGTAAAAACTCCTCGGAGTGTGTAAAAGGGAGAGAAGAATAATGGCGCAGTTTATTGAATCCGAAGATTGGTCTCCTGAGGAATGTACAATAGGCAGTGATTGATATGTTTACCAATTCTGTGATTCCGATGTTAAATCGAAATTTAAAAAAAATCAATAATTATACCTGGCCTAACTTAAAGAAAACAGGATCAGAACCTTTTATATAATTAGTATTCTTAAGGAAATTATGTGTTATTTATAACTTTTCCTGAACTTAGGTTTCTTTACTAAACGAATTACTCCATTATAACAATTTTATTGTTGACTGCTGCTTCAGATAAGGTTTTGTTTTATTTTATATTTGTAACAACTCAACACAGGATCTGTAACAACAAACTCCACGTAAGCGGAAAGTTGTATTCAACAAAGTATAACTTAAACACTCTTTATCTCGTATTTTTATCATTGTAGTAATTTAATGAGATGGCGAAAATATTAAAATTATAGCAACGAGCCCTGCACTTTCTAACTCATATCTACGTACTCTTGTCGCCGAATACGGGCCACACCCCTTGAAGTAAGAAGGTGGCTCTAAAATCATTATTTGGTGTAAAATAACAACACACTATCAATACGGAAACTTCCCCTCCATTCCCAAATAAGGATAAAGGTTTACGTGTGTTTTTAATCTATATTGTAACGATTCTTCTTCCTAGCGGTTTAGAAGAAGCCCACATTGAACTCCTCGAAGCATCTTTGATAACCGACCGTTATGCGCCCCGATTAATCAAACGGAATAGATGATACACTTCACTCATAATGTCTAGGTAGCCTTGCTTTCTTTCTTTAATGTTACCCTCTAGCTGGCTGGAGCCAGGGTGAGAAAAGGGGGAAGAGTAGGAAATACTAGCTACAATCAGATAATTTACTATCATAATTATCTTAAATCGCTACACTGCAAGTTTTATATAAATGAAATTTAAACATTGGGTTAAACGCTTAGTCAAGGTACAAAAACAAACAAAAGCGATCAACGTTCTGAACACATTAACAATACAACAGATATTTACGTACCAGGAGACACCTTGTCCCGACTTTAGCCTGAATTCGAATGTGTCAATTCACTTGAGTCGGTACAATTGCTTTAGTTCTGTTTTTCCCCTTGAGGAAAGAAACCGAAGTATTTGTGACCGATTTATTGCGAAACCACTTTTCGACGGAAACATCTGTCATCTTCTATCGCTGGCAAATTAATAAATGGAGAAAGATGCTTAGCCTAAAGTCACGCAAATTCAGAAGACAAAATTTAATCAGATGGTCTAGTATAGAGCAACATTTTTTATCAAAGGCCTGATGAGTCTTCTGTTTATCAAGGAATTAGTGTTGAATTGCCCATCGGAAGTGTTAAAGTTTGGAATTTCCTTTATAAGAGTTGATTCTATTAGACACGTATGCATATATTGGTGGAAATTATAAATTATTTGGAATTATTAATGTCAAGTGAATCGTCTTTATTTGATATGTGTAAGAACAGACTAGAAGATCAGCTTCTAGGGTGCATGTCGCACTTGTGTTCCTTCATTCTCTTGGAGAATCTGCTGCTTTCGCTAAGGTATATTTGATTACAAATTTTCCATGGAATATAATAAACGTCCTGTTTCTTACCGGTAGATCTATTTTTGGACAGACTTTATCGTATCGTGTTTTCATATTGAAAGCAAACTTTAAAGTTGATGGCCCCTGCCACCCTTTAAAAATTTATTGATTGGGGCAGATAGGGAATTATAATTATTATTACACGCTTTTTTCTTACAGTTACCTGGTAAATAAAGGTTCGCTTTGCATTTATTATGATATTTTCCATGAGTTTGTAGGGGATACTGTAGCTAAATGAATGTTAGGATGTTCGTGTAAACTTCTTGCTTCCTGAAACCATGAGCACATAGGCGACATGCTCTTAGGAAAAGGGAAGAAACTACAGACCTTTTAACAGAGTAGTCGTGGCATAAGTAATGCCTATATTCATTATTTCTCTAGAGCGGCGGGTCTAAAGGTCAGCGCATATATCCAATGGAGGGGTACCTCATGGCGCATCTGAAGGTTTTGTGCCTGAGCTCGCTGGGTATTAAACCCACGCTTCGACGCTGGAAGTCTGACGCGGCATCAAGTAGGTTAGCAAGATCTAGCAAGGAAAAAGAATAAGCTTGATCTTGTCCATTGCTTTTCGACCTTTCTTAGGTCATCATCCCTGAGTAATAATGAACAAATAAAGCAATAATTTGGTCATAAATGAACTAGAAAGGGGGAGTAGATTCAAATGAGAAAAAGGGGTCAAATGAGTTCGAACAAACTATAGCAAAAGTTAATATAGGTCTCTGTGTTTTAGTAGAAAATGATTTTTTTAAAAATTTTAAGCTAGTAATAAAAAGAGGCTTTAAAGAATTTGCAATAGTTATTTGTAAGAGCGTTTTATTTTTATTTTAGGTTGGTTTATCCATTGCGCTCTCTAGTGAACACCACTAGCCCCTTCTGAGGACAGTGGCCCTTCTCTTCTTTGTCCTCTCATTCCTTCAGGCTTGAATCTATCAGATTTTTCCCACGGGTTCCTCCCAGGTTGGTGGCCCCAGCACGAAACTGTAACAGTATTTTGCAAGTAACAACATCTCTGAAACCAGCTATGGTTTCCCTGGTAGAGATCCTCATCCATGCATTCACCATGTAAACTTGAGTTGGGACCGGTAAGGAAAGGGTGACCCCTTCCTCTTGGCTACCTTTGGGGCTACTTATTTTCTTTCGTCATTTTTCACAATTACTCTCTTAACTTTATTTTTCTATTTTTGTAATTATCCTATGCCAAATTTGCGGCGGTGTGCCACACTTCGGACCTTTTTGAACTAGGCGTGATGGGTTCCCTGTAGAGGCACATGCGGATCCAACCTAGACCCCATGGCCCTATTTTGGCATGGGATTCAGAGTGGAGCATCTATTATTTGCTAGAAGAGAAATTAGTGTGTGGTAAGGATCGATGATGAGTTTTTGAAAAAAACTAAAACGACGGACACTTTAACGGTAAGAAGAAGAATATAACGCCAATACCTACGTAATTACGAGTATCTTAACATCGCGGCAGCCTCATAAATATCCTTTGCTTTGGGTCCATCTCGGCATCTGAGATTCCTAAATGATAGATCTATTATCTAGAATTTTGTTCCTAGGTGTCGTCTATGCTAAATGGTCAACCTACTTTCTTTAAATTTGTTCCTAAAATGCGGAATGAACTATTTGATTGTGAGTGCTCGTCTCCCACCCTCATCCCATTCTGGTACCTTTAATTGTCCCCTAAAGACGTGCCCCCTCTCGCGAGCTATTTTTGGGTTAAAGGACGTGCGCTCTATTAAAGTTATGGGATTTAGGAGTGCCATACAAATCTCCCCCTTATTCATTAAAATAATTAACCAATCCCATATATAGTGTCATTTACTTTTCATGATTTTCATTCATTTTTTAAAAATTTCTTCGAATATTCTCATTTATCTATCAACAAAAGAAAGTTATAACCCATGATCCAGTATCCTATCTATCTATATACTATATTTTCTTATAAAGATGGTGTCGTTATTAGAATTGAAAAGTGATACGATCTCTGTTCTCTTTATTCAGCTTCAATATCTGGAACTTATTTGAGTAAAGAAAGTCTAAGGAAATATAAAAAATTTATGTCTTCTCCATCTCCCTTTATTTGAATATATTTTTTATATTTAGATTTGAAGGAAAATTCTATTTATTTGGTTTTAAAACCTATTTTCCCGAAATGAAAAATCCATTCGCTAATATTTTCGTAACGCGATGGAACGTGTCAAATATTTCTGAATCAATCACTTTCATTCCAATTTACCTTTTAGCTTAATCGTTTGTCTTCACTCAAGCGATTTTTCATCGCTTTTGCATTGGGACTTAAAAGGGAAATTTTGCTTTCCTATTAACAGTTATATTTACTATCAAATTTCTTAATTCAGAAAGGAAAGGAAAAAGGATTAGGGGAAAAAGGAAGAGTCTTTGGCACAGTTGCTTACAACTTACGTGATTAATTTGATCAAACCAATAAATCGTAAAAATTACTTTTAATTAATTGAGATAAATCACTGGTTTGACTATTTAAGGCCTCTTCTTTGAGTAGTGAAGAGAGGAAGGCAAAGATTGAAAAGGTAAATGAAAGAAGTTAAGGACCTGTTAATAAGATTAACGATTGCACATTAAGAAATTTCATGACATTAATCTAATAAATGTTTTAAATTGTTTCCAAATATAAAATCAAATCACGGTTAAAAAAAATTATATTAAAGACAAATTGTTTCGTTAAAATTTATGACTTTGAACTTTGCGATCAATTATTTACTTTATTCGCATAAAAAACTTCATCCTTGTTTTTGACTCATTATTTTAAATAGAATTTTAAGAAGGTGATCTTTTCATTTAATTGGGGGCCTTGTTCCATTGAACTTAGAGGGAGGGCAAAATTCCCTCATCATTCGATCGCTAATCATTTGGCCCAAATAAAATGGAAAATAATCAAATGGTTCCTAAAAACATATCATTAATCACATGGTCAATAATCATTTGCTCACTAATTATAGGTCAGTAATCACATGGTTAGCAATTATCTGGTCACTAATCATACCACCCGTTCGGTCTGACCAACCAATGAAAATATTGTATTTTTATCATTGGCCGTGGAACGATTTATTATGACGTCATGACAGGAAAAGAATAGGAGTCATACAACTGACAGAAGCTTAAATGTCTATCTAACACCTTGGTGTCTGTCTGTCTATTCTCTTCGTACTTACGTTAGGCCTCCCTCCTATTGGAGTTATAAAACCAACACTCAATGTATCTGTATGTGTAAGTGATGGGTTTGTTGTCATTATGTATTGAAGTTCGTCTGATTACTAAATGTTGTGTTTTGATTTGCCATCGATCGTCACACCGTTAGTGTTTGCATGTGTATGTTTTTGGAATTTGCCGCATCGTGTCTCTAACCAGTGCGATCCGCTTGGGACGTGGAAGGGGCGTTTTTCCTGGGTCAATGTTTGGGGGATGGCGTTAAGATGTGGATTGGACCCAGGGATTGAATGTGTTGATGTGTGGGTTTTTTTAGTTGTTATCTACAGCTCTGGAGATGGCGATTGTATATAGATAGACTCATGTAGTTGTTGCCGTCTTGGGTGTAATGGGAATCGATGTAAAGATGTCGGTAGAGTGTTGCCACTTGATATCTCTTGCGCCTGCTTAGACACAGAAAAGGGTGAAAGAGGACGTTAAACGTTTAAAGGAAATAAGTTTACTCACCCTAAGCTTCTTCCAAAATGTTGGAAAAGAAAGTGGTGGAATTAGGTGACGTGAAAATGTTTGGGAGAAAGATATCACCGTTTGTTTAAGGAGAATATTCAAGTTGGCCCTAAATGGGAGGTCACGCAACTATCTACAGCCTGCACAATAGATTCTATCTAATTAGAGGTTTGAAGGGTACGACACCATAGAGATGTCAGCCACCACAAGGATTTCTAAGGTATACTGCAAAGCTCCGTGCGGAAAAAGAAAGAGTGAATTTGAAATGTAATTTCGAGTATAATACGATGGGAAGCCTAAATTTGGCGAAACATATTTATCGAATTTTGAAATAAAATTAGAAATAAAGGAATAAAGATTTTCTCAGTTTATCGCAATTACTCTTAATTAACAATTAACTTTATAGCCAATTTATAACGAGAACTTCTCCATTCACTCGTAATTAGAATTTCATAATTTCTTGATGTTGAAATTTTTTTTGAAACAGGAGATTTTAAATAATCCGATGCAGCATCAAAGAAATCATCGTTGTTTCGAGTCGAGGAATGTTAATTAGGTCATCCCGAATGTTTGTGCCGTGAAGAACGATTAAAAATAATATTTATATTAAATTTAAGAATTTATACGGTTCACATTTTTTTCTAAAACCCTTTAGACTTTTGGTCAAAAAACATGAAAAATTGTTTGACGTATTACAAATTCCGAGGCAAAATACTGTGAGCTTCAACTGAACTCTCCAATATGAACGACAAATGCTTTTATTAACTAGGACTACAAAACCTGACACCAGAAATAAACAAGCGAATGTTGAACAAACTGAAAAGGTAAGAAGTCGTTAAACAGAATGGAGAGAACCTCACCAGGCGGGCTTAGTTCTGCATAACAATTCTTAATTTGTCAGAATTTTATATGTTAAACCATTGAAGTGGAAAATTTTGCAGAACAAAATGGAATCAATTTGATTAAAAATTTATATTTTTAGTTTTCAAATAAATATCTTTACCCCTGCGTCATATTTGATGGCGTCATCTGTGTCTGTTTAACGAAAAGTTCATTACACAGTCGTTTATCGAATTCCGCGGTATTTCCGTTTCAAACCAGCTAACCTATGGGGAAAATTGTTCTTTTCAGATCGACAACCATTCATATACCTGTCCGTGGCACTTGAATGAAACACTTTAAAAGTTGGAAAAATATATGTGATTAATAAATAATTATATATTCTCAAATTGTTTTAAACATTCAAATTAAAGCACTCTCTTACAAAAAATCATTCCTACACCAAAGATAAGGTTGCATACTTATATTTTAATTTTAGTGTATTTGCTTTTATTCTTAGTGTTAGTGTTCTTTTGTTTTTATTTTTAATTGACTATTTAATTGCTCTTTAGAAATTCCACTGGGGATGAAGTTTGTTATCTCGAAGTATTATGAGTGGAAACAAAGCTGAGATTCCAAAATCTTAAGCTACATATTTTGTTAAGTCGATGAATGGATTCCAGATTTGTTTCGAAATCAAAGCACATGCCATACTGCGTAAATTTGGCCGTTTGAACCTAAAATATATCATCGAACTATTATGTTAGGATAGAAAGTTCTTCATTGTCCTCCATATTCACACAACCTTGCAACATGTGTTTACCATTTAATTCATTACCACATGAGATAAATGTGATAAGAGATATACACACATATAATAATCAATCAGACCCAAGTGAAGCCTTCCAAATATGCATCCACTACTCAGGTGAATGATGGGTGACCATTGTTAAAATTGATGGAGTTTCTTTGTTAGATAAATGTGCGCTTTTTTGTTTATTAAATAATATTTCACTTTCCTTTTTTAGAAAGATATCAATTTCTTTAAATCCTAATCTGAGAGTAAGGAAAGAGCAGAGACTGACTACAGTCACGAAGATTTGTGTTTTATGTTTGTGACAAAACTTCTGCCCAATTTTTGAACACAAAGTGGTCAACGATATTTATTAAAATTCTAGCTCTGATATTTCAGTTATAAAAAATATATCTTCTTCAAATCACTCTGTAGAAATAATTACAAGATGTTGATGAATGTGAAACATTGCATACACGACTACACCAGGAGCCTCAATTCTTAATTAGAGTTGTTATTGTTGATGAGAACTGGAATCTTCCTTGCACTGTTATGAAAGCATCGTCGCCAGGAGATTATTCGTCACGATAGGCCTACGCTGCACTCGATAGAGTGGCCTGGATTTAAGGGAATTTTAAGCAATTATCAAACAATCACAACTTCGCAGACTAGAACTTTTTCCCCATAAGTTATTTCCCCCTCTCTTATTGCACATAATAAAATATATCTATAAATTCATAAAATATAGTATATTGATTTGCAAAACTTATGGGAAGATCAGATAAAACTCTCAGTCTTGTTCAAATTAATTATTAGAAAATAAATCAATTCGAAAGACAAAATTATTTGCATAAAAATAAAAAACAACAAGCTATAAACACTTCGTATTCTTTCTTACAGAAAGATCTTGGTTCCACAGACACTCCTCCGTCGTGTAGTCTACGGCCTATTTGCTATTCTAAATCGCTTTTTTAATCCCCTTTATACCCTTTATTTTAACACCCTAAACACCTTTTCAACATAGATACCCTGAAACATTTTTTTAAAGTTATTGCATTTTTATTTTATTGTCTTTATCCCTTGAAAATTTATATATAGTTGAGAATTTTTCAAACGCTTTTTTCAACATAGACACCCTGAAACCTTTTTTTTAAGTTATTTCAACCGGTTTGATATATAGAAAAACCTTCGTCAGATATTTTTCTTCATCTAAATTTGTTTTATATACGAAATGATAGTAAAAAAGCGCCAAAGCCCTAATTTTAATACATTTTTTCTGAACTCTTAGAAAAAACTTTGATAAAAGCTCGAAACATACAAAAAACAGCCTTGCGAATAAAAGTTTCAAATAAACCTAATCTCAAAAACTTGTAAGTTTACTTGTCCACTAAGCCAAAAAAACATTTTTAAAAATTTAAAAAATTCACCGAGTTAAATTATAGAGTTAAGGATGATAAACGCGCTAAAAATCATCGACTAAAAGTGGTCGACCCTAAAACAGATGAGGGTGTGTGGGCGAAATTCAAAACCGATCTTCGTGGCTATTTGGCTGAATTAGGGCCCCATATTAGTTAAATTGAGTAGAAGATTTAATGTAAGATTGTATATATATACAATTTATTAGTCCTATTGATATTAGTTAATACTTGCTTTCTTAAACTTAAATTTAATAAGAAACACACAAAAGAACAGGATAGAGGGTTAGTTATGGTTCAATAAATTAGGAAGTTACACATATGATTTATTTAAGATTTTTTCCGTGTTTGTTCACAATATTTTTTTAAATTAATAGTATTAAAATAAATTTAGGCTGTAATTCTCATTTAAAATTGTCACAGAGGTGTAAAAAAGTTCTTCGTTTACTCAGATGTATTTAATTATAATATTGTTCTATTGTTTCTTTAAAAATGGTGACAATTATCAATGCAGAAAACTGCTTTATTTATTACTGACACCCCGAATTCCAGATTAGAAAGGCGCTGCTTTTATTAATTCTGCTTTAAACTCGTGGAAAGAAGGATAAAGTGAGACGCCTTCAAGAAATACTGACAAAAAACAGAAGTTTTTTACTTAAATATCCTGTCTTTAGCAGACATCACTCAAACGAAGAGCCAAGTTTTAGCGTAGATTGACACACTTTTCCCATTAGGTCTGACATATGTACAAAAACAGCCATAAGGTAAATAAAAAAGAAAAGGCAACAATAGTTTTGCCGCTGAAAAGGTAAAAGGGAAAATAAAAGGTCTTCAAAGTATCCGGAACAGAGAAACATCTAAAGTGATGTTGGAAACGGAACCCGCGTTCAAACAGAGCTTATAAGCTCCTTCTGCTTCGCCATTGCCACCCTATACACCCTTATAATTTTTAATAATAAGACCTCTCCCATATTTTCCTTCATTTGTAAGTGAATTTTACGGCGGAGAAATAATTGCCCTTTATTTTATAATGGTGAATTTTATTTATGAATCTTTGCTGTTGCTCTGAAACCCATTAATATCCTATTGACAAATGTTCTCATTTGCCTATTTTTAATCTTTTTTTTTTCCCGTCATTATGCAAACGCATTTAGATGGCTGTTAATCAATACGAGGAACTTTAAAGGGCATTGATTATGAGATATTATATTTGATTACTTGGGTGTCATCGGAGCCAAAGTAGGGCTTCCCTCGTCAGGTATTCAACCAGGGAAGGAGAAACTTAATTATATCGAGACTCAGAGGGGATTATTGCAGAGTGACAAAGCAATTTGTTTTCTAAAGTTAGGGAACTGGAGAGCTACAAACTTCCCTCTTTTCTCCTTCTCAGAATCTTAGAATTCGGAGTCTAAGTACATAATATAATTAGTTAAGGTATTATTAAATGGAAATAAATGTGCTGGAGACAATATTGGAAACAAGTGATATTTCGAACCTTATGTATTTACTAAATTTGGAGATGAATCAGAATCACCCTGGCACATAAATCTTATGTATCTGCATTGCAGCTATCCTAAACTCGATGGAATAAAGATTTTTTTCATCGGCATAGGTAAAAACGTGTGACCATTTTGCCTTCAAAAGAAGGCAAATTTTGGGGCTTCGATGAAAAAAACTTCCGAGTTGTATAATTTTCCCAGAGGAAATGTATTTTAAGTCCTTCTGGCCGACTAAAACGAAAGCAATGTAATAAAAGTCATGCTTGCCTGAGAAAACCAAGAAAAAGTATCTATAGTCATGCTGGAACCGAAAGGAACCAAAACCAAGGAAATGTATCTAAAGTCATGCTAACCTACCAAAACCCCCCAAATAAATCTAAAATCATGCTAGCCTACCAAAATTAAGGAAAAACTACCTTGTGAAGAGTAACTTAGGACTTTAAGTGAAGCTTAGTGAAGGAGGCTGAAGGGTATTAAAACGCTTGGTATTGATGCATAACAAATCTTAACTACTAAAGTGGCTGCAGGGTTAAACCGATATCTTGACAACCCAGTATCAACCAAAACTAGTCGTTAGGAGTTTAAATGCAATTGGATAGCATGGAAGGTCTGCCATTACCAAACCTTTTCTTTCCCACATAAATGTTAAATAACGCCTGAAATTATGTCAAGAATATAATAGATGGACGTTGGGCGCATTGGAATAATATGAGTTAATCTTACGAATGATATTTTATGTTTCTTTATTCTTTAGGAGGAATAATGTACTGAGGATGCCCAAAGACTCCTTTGATCCTGATTGTCTGACCCAAACCCTGAAGCATGTAGGCGCTTCTGTGATGGTTTGGACAGCTATACTGGTAACTTTTATAATTTTATGGAGTATTTTTACAATTTGGGCGATACTTTTACCCTTTAGAGGAATCAATATTTATTTATGTAGTTGACATCTTCCATGACGATATTATGACAATTTACACGATAAAAGGGTCAAAAACAAAATTCATCAAAAACGTCAGATCTTGACACAATCAAACTTCTTCGGTGTGTTTTGGAGTAGCATCGCCATCTGTGAATGAGCTTGAATGAGTTTTGCTTCAGAAATCGATTATAGTTCCCAATAACTTCTCTCCGTAACATGCCTCTCTCTATTAACGTATTGAAGCATTTATTTCTGTCAATGGAGAATCGCTTAGATATTTAATAAAAAGAAATTCATATTTAACATTTAGTTTCCATTATTTTATTCAAAAATCTGCATATAAACCATCTTCGTATATAATATTATGCGGTTTCTTTTTAATTTCCCTGCAAAAAGGCTAAACCTCAGATACCCTTTTATTCTGTAGGATTCCCTGTAATTATATAATATATTTGATCATTTCATGTCACATGGATGCTTCGAAAACTAAAGATTTAACTCGATTTCAAGCAGTGTTCGTAATTGTGCCTCGATTTTCACAAATCTTTTCACATGCATTTAATTTCGTTTTTTTTTGATAATTTTAAAAAAGAAACGGAAGAGACGAGTGAAAAGAGGTGAGAGTTCAGAAGCGAACTCTTTGGGTAGCCATGGATGTATTTAACTGCCTCTCTTGTTGAGAAATGAACTCTCATTGATCCCCGTTTCTTCACTATATCCATCATATATGACTATATCACTCCTTCAACCCCTGAAACTTCTCTTTTTAATCTACTTCCCCTTACCTTAATCTCTCTTTTTATTCTCCGAGAAGTTATTCTTTCGCTTGAAAAATCAATGGTTATGGTTCGGATAGAATTTATCCACCGTTACTGAAGAATATACCTCTCAACTCGCACCTATGCTTGCTTGTCTAATTGAATTTTGTTTTAAAAACAAAAGTTGTCACTCTCTTTGGAAATATGCTTTGATAAATCCATTCCCTAAGACATGTGACCAATTTCACCCTTCTAATTATCGTTTTATTGTTTTAATATTCTTTAAATCCCTCCTCATCTCCCAGATAATTACTTAGAAAGTCTCCTATGTGATTACCAGTATGGCGTCCGGAAAGAAAGATCCACTAGTGATGTTTTTTTCTAGCCAGTAATGACTGGCCAACATCCTTGTAAAAGGTTAGGGAGTCACATGTATTTACTCTTGACATTTCCAATTTTTCAAGCTTTTGACAGGGTGTGAGGTCATGTTCTCAACCAGAAGCTCCCCTCGTTTCGCTAACTTTCTTTACTATGCTCCATCATTTTTAGCTTCTTCTCCATCGTTTCAATTTCTGCATCAAGACCGGTGGTTCTCAAGTCTCTTTTCTATCCTTTATTATGCAAGGAGCGGGCAACCTCCGGCTCGCGAAGGCCTAGCGTCTGGCACACTACCTTGCTTGGCATTAATATTGCAATGCGGTCAATGAAACCCCAGCCTCCCCCCCCAAAAAATAAAATCTGCCAAACTGCATCTGTCTCAGTAGACTCGTAAAGAGAGAAGGGAATGAGTCACATCTGGCAGTGAAAATGAGTAAAAAATGAGACAAAAATGCATTTCCCTCACAGATAGGAAAGCTTCATAGAGACCAAAGTTGTAGAGGAGACAATTCTAAACAAAAAATGCTTATGACTTTTTCCACTGAGATGAATCCTTCTTCCGTGAACTCATCCTCCCTTCTCGCAATTTTCAAAAATCCATGGCACATGTTCAACGTATCGAGGCCATGTTTGGCAGCACTTATTGTTACAAACAGCTCTTCTTCATAATCACGTACACAAAGTCTCACCTTCCCTCCCAACTTTCGGACATTGAAAAACTTCTTCTTGGCAAGCAGCACTAACCATCTCACTAATTTGTATGTTTTTTAATAAAATTCTTGTATAATGTATTGTAGTATATATACATATATGGTCACTTTGGCAATTTAGTTTGTCCCTCGGACCCACGGCCTGCTCCCAAAAGTTTTATCTGCCCCTCATTCTGTAAAGGTTGCGGGCCCCTGCCTTAAACCCTTAATTCTTTTTATTAAAAGTTTCGCCAAATCTACAACTAACCCGATGCATTCAAACGCTAAAGAAATCAACACTACATTTTCCACATCTTTTAATTCGGCTTCGCCTGCTCTCACTTCTTCCGCTTCTCGTCTGTTTTTATCTAACTTAATAAACTCGGAATTGGACAGAATTCCTCAAAGAGTTTGACAAAATCTTGTTACAGTTAATGCATCTCAGGAGCAATTTTAGCCATCTCATTATCAACAACTTCTTACAATACTCATTTCTTCTTTGTTGAATCTACAATCACCTCTTTTGACTCAATAACTTACAAGGGTCACGGTAGACTCAACTTTGTGCTGAGTCTACCCCCTAAAAGCTTGGTGACGTGTTTAGATGTCGCGAAACTTCTTCTTTTCTTTGCAGTTTCTTTATTTATACAAAGACTCTTGCGTCCATATATGAACTACTCTTCCAATATTTGGAGAAATTCGAGCAATATAACCTAAGCTGACAGAAGTGAATCGAAAGACATCGTATAAACTGGCGCAGAATAAAATCAAACTGTGCAATCAATGTCCTTCGTCGTAAGTTTGTTTCACTTTCCTTCCTTTACAGGCACTATTTTTGTCTATGCTCTCGTGAGCTGGCTGCTTGCGTAACCTTCGCCACTAGTTCCAAATCACATTACTCGGCAGGCTGCTGATTTGTATACCTAATGTAAGGCAAATCTTTTTTTTTGGGAGGAGTTGTTTTGTTTTGCTTTAATCTGATCTATCCTATCTCTCGCCCTGATGATTCATTTTGTTCTACCTAGTATTCTACCTAGTATTAAGTATCTCTCCAACTACTTCAACTTAAAAATACTTATTGGATAATTCACTACGAGAACTTTCTTTTATAAATCATCTCTCGTGCATACGAAACTTCTCCCCCAAATAACGACTACAAAGGAATCTACATTTCATCATTGATAAATTATTTTAATAACAGTCGTCTTCGAATAATGTTCATTTGATCTTTAAGTAAAGTTAGTTTTCATGGTAATTCTACCGATTAACCACTAAATAGCAATCGAAGGCGCTTTGTTATAGGTACTGGTTATAGGCCAAAAATCTAAATATAGAGTTCTATAAAGGAAACTAGTTTCGCAGATATTTTGCAATTCATAGCTTGTTTTTTTTTAGGGTGAGTTGTTAAGTTGTGGGGATTGGTATGCAAAGCTGGATTTTGGGGTAAATTAGGTTGGTTGGATAGAGAGCTTATTTTACTTTTATATTATGTTAGGTTTTGTGGGTTCGTTTGGTTCGTTTTTAGGTGATTATGTGATGTTTGTAGGTTAGTTTTGCTGTGGCTCCCAATACAACACCTATAAATAACCCATAGGGATTATAAAAATAAGATTAATTGAGCCAATTGTTCCTCCAGCCAATATTCAAGAGGAAAAGATCCTCACTGACGTTCAAATTATTCAGCAAAGCTTAGCTACTTTATGGTTCCTTTTGGGCTATTTTTTTCTGAGTACATTAAGATTCACATAAAAAGCAACCATTAAAACCTAACGAAAAAACACCTTAAAGATAACGAACCCACAAAGGCTAACTTAACCTAAGTTAGGTCTAACCTTATAAAAATGAAAAAAACATGAAAAAAACACGATCTCAAAAGCGCCCATTAATATAGTACGATATTTTGGTTTCATTTGGAGGACATGGGCGAGAGAGAAAGAAAGAAAAAAGGAGAGGATATTTTATATTATATTAATATGTTACTTCTTTTAGATGCCAAAAAATTACTTAATTACAATGCTGCTAATTTATCTTATTACCAGTCAAATATTGTGTAATTTGAATAAGATGGGCACACTCGTTTTGGGCTAAGAAATCCTGTAATTTCGTTCCGTATCGTTGTATTACTCCCCTGCCAGTAATAATTCGATGGTTGAGAGGGTCTATCACCGCTTATAAAGATAGGAAAAGGCAAGATTTTAACCCAATTCTGCAACGCAATAATTCTTCCACGACGCCATCTCTAAATGCCTTAAGACCGCTTAAGTTACGCTCGTGCGGTTGTTTTTAATGATAGAAGATTAGAGCTAGTAAGTTGATTAAACATGTGTAATAACACGATCTATTGGAGATTTTCTGGCGTTAATCTGTAGATTTAGCAAAACTAAACATGTTTATATAACATACTGCCCCTAAAGCCGTACATTGCCGTTTGGAAAATTATACTCTGAGGTGTTGATCACTCGAAAATTAGTGCTTCCGACTCCTAAAATATTGCAAAGGACAAATATCTTAACTGTAGAATTAACCTCACCACAAAACCAACAAAAATAATTTAATAATAGGATCAGGGTTTTACTAGTTCTATCAGGTAATGGTAGTATTAGACTTCTTTTCAATTCACGTTGGAACACACAGAAACCAACATAGATTCGATAACACACCTCTATTGTACTTGCGCTTCTCCATCTTGGCCTCGTCTATTGCCACCCTTTTCCTTGGGGAGACTATTTTTTCCGACACTTTTAAAAATAATGAATAATCCCGAGAAAAAACTACACGAGAACACCAAGGTTCTGGCATTACAGATGTCAGTATACGTCATTTCGCTGCAAACAAGCCAATACGCAACCAACAAGAGTGTCTCGGGAGAGAGGTCTGGGTTCGAAAGAAAGTCCCCATAAAAGAAGATTTTTTAAAATTGCAAATCTTATTAGACACTTTTTCTTATTATCTCGGGAAATATCGTTTCTCTTACTAGGAAAATGAAATTGTTTATTAAATGTAATTTTACCCCAACATTTGGCCACTCCACCGCTTTATAAGTGAATTTATGTTCTAAAAAGAAGAGAATAAACTTTGATTTATCCTCATACAAAAAAAATGATCGCAGACGTTTCAGGTTGCGCCGAAATGTGTCTTGCGCCGAAACGGGTCTGCGCCAAAACGCTCATGCCAAATAGGGTCTCGCCAAACCACCGCACCGAATCGTCCTAGACTGTGTTAAAATTGTTGGTAAGGAGACCCAAAATAAAAGAAGAACTCACGTTTCTTACGTACTCGATTTTGAATTCTACCAGGTATGCTTAATCAGTTTAAGGATATTTACGTAAAAATATCTAGCATAAACCTAAATAAACTTCTTTGTTTCGCAACCTTCAAACAAGCGAGCGTAACTAAGGTAGTCTCATAGCATTAAGAAAGGGTATCGTGGAAGAATAGGATTAGACTCTATAAGTTGATATATACCCACTATATATTAACCGAGGATTAAAAAGGTTAGTTAGACCCAGTTGTTTTGATCTTTTGAAAGGTTTAACTATGTGATGAAAAATGTTTTACTTTCCCAGCACGTTTCATTAAAACGACTTTTCCATTGTGTGCATTTGTCGATATGGATTTGAAAAGAATCAAAATCTATGCTCTCTTGCGCGCGGAGCACAACTAGTTTGAAATCGCTAAGCGGCTCAACCGTCCACAGAGTCACGGTGATGCTCAAGAACGAAGAAGACCAGAAAGATCGACCTCGTTCAGGCAAACCTCAAGTTGTCGGCTATTCAAATGTGAGAAAGGCATTCGTAAGTGTTCTGAGGCTCAAATTGACTGAGCTCACGAAAAAGTTCTCGGTATCCACGGTGTCTAAAGCTGGCAGGTAGGAGGTTAGCAAGGGCTGGATATGCATGGAAAGACATTTGGTCACTGACGGTATGAGAGAACAACATTTGGAGCGCTGTCGTCGCCTTCTAAGCGAGTTGAAGTGTCATGGCATTTGAATACTCATTTTCCTTATGAAAAATATTTCACGGTCAATCCAGTCACTATCAAAAAGAACGCACGCGTGTCAAGCTTTAGCCAGAACATCTCTGAGGTCCGCTAAATATCACCGAACAAGCACCCGGCCTCTGTGATGATGGTTAGCTTATTAGCTTCAAATGGCGAGGAGATGTCACCGGTGTTGTTCGCAGCCGGTTACAAGCTTACTTAACAAGATTACAGGGAAATCTTTGCCAAGAAAGTCCTGCGCTGTGTGAGAATGTTTACGAAGTAGGTGTAATATGTCCTTCAGCAGGACGGTGTCCCGACCCACACTGCTAAGACCGTGCTAGAGTTGTTAGGGTCTAAAATAAACTTTTGGTCGATGGACTTTTGTCCTCTGCAGTTGCACGAGCTTAATCTTTACGACTAAAGCGTCTGCGCGCATGTCGATTGCAAAGCCTGCAAAGTCCGCCATGGCAACGTTGACGAGCAGAATTCCTCTGTCACGCGCGTTTGTTCAAATATGAGTAAGAAATTTGTCCGCAACGTGTACGGTGCTTTCAGATCTCGCCTAGAGCCTTTGTTTGACGCCAAGGGAAACCACATTGATTATTATTACAATATAAAACATATTTATATTTTAAAACAATAAAAACGCGACTAACGGAATCGAAACTTTCATTGTGTTATTTGTTGAGAGCGTCGTAACGACTATAACATTGCTTTTGTATTACCTATTTTTACAAATATACAAATAATTATGACTGTACTTAGGGTCTTAAAACGCATGTGCCCGTCTTATTTATAATTACTAAATATTGTAGATTCTTTTAACAGGTTACAGGTACTTGCTTCAGGTAATTTATCTTCCATGTTATGGGCTATTTTGTTATTTACCATTTACCAAACCCCTCATTAAAATTTGGTTAGGTAGTTCGATTATGATCTTCTCAGCATCCAATCAAAGGCTCTTAGGATTTCTTGAACGAATATCCAAACATGAGCAAAAACCTCCGCTAGATTATCTGAAAACTTCTTTTAAAACTTTCTGAAAAAGTTATTACAGAGACAAAACTTTCAAGGAATATAATGCAAAGTATTATAAACATCGTTACATAAATTGAGCAATTTATAAAGAAAAAGGTTCCTTTTTAATGCAAAAGGAGAATCTCTGGAACGTAGAGGAGTTATTGACGCTCCGAGGGCAGAATACCGAATGAGGTCTCCCGGCCTGCGTCATCCTTATATAGGCGGACCTATAAGAGGACCGTAGGACGTCACCCAGGGTTCCTTTATCCCTAAAGGGGAAAAGGTCTGGGAGACTCGGTCAGCCTCGTTGTCCTTGGAACGTACCCACCTTAAGTTAATGGAGGAGGTGGAGAAAGTGCGCGAAAAATTTAACAGAAATATTTCCGAGAGAAGATTCAAAATATTGAAAGGCAATTTTCCCCACCGCATATTAAAGATTGCTGGATAGTTATCCGAATAAATTTGCGCCCTAGCAAAAAGCAATAGAGTGTAAAAGAGTACCACACCCCCTAATCCATCTTGTGCTCAGACAACCAGAATAAATTTAGGATACATATTTTATTCGCTTTGTTTACATCATTAAAATATTATCCATTTAGAAGGCGTTTTTAAACTTGGCCCCGAGAGCGTTAAGTATTTTATATATATTTTAATTCAATTTTTAAGACTAAAGCTTTTATTGAAGGGAGCAACATTGAGTATGAATTGTCGATAGGTGGAGTCCCGATTCATTATCACTCAGCGAGCTGCGCTTTAATTCCTGTATGTTACCACAGATATATGATCCATACATAACCTTTGATAAATCACTAGTAAAACCCATCACAAACACATATATTTGCTCTTGTGTGACAAAATATTTAAACAAACGAGTTAGAATTCCTGCTACCTTCTATTAATTTGTGGAATATATCTATGTTTTGGCCTATGTTTATAGACCTACAAGAATTCAAATATTTATGCCAAAATATTGGATTATCATACTATCAAGTCACCAAAATTCTTATACTATTACGCCTATGACGGCTTTTAGTTGGTGACAATTAGTAAAATGTCCTCAAGTTTTCTGGTGAAAAATACTTCCCCAATGCTTATATATAATATGGCATTCAGTTAACAAATAAACAAACGTTTTCAAATTAAACACTATAATTTTCTCGGAAAGAAAAGCTAACCAAAAAATTAGGTTTTTCTTGATAAGAAACATATAACTTCTTTGATCAAAACGACCGTTTATTCTGAAGCAAAACACTCCGTCATTCAAAGTCTACTTAATCTCAGAATTTATGGCTCTAGTTTAAAGTTTTGCTAGCGAGACCCTTTATCCTCGGAGACAGTTGGATAACAATATCTGCAAGCCAGCTGTACATATGGTAAATGCGCATTCGATTCAACAGGATACAAAATTCCTATAAGCTGATTTGTAGCGTCTGGTAAGTTATATTTCTTTCCAGCATGTCATCTTATTATTTCTCATCTGACATTCACATGAGGAAACACAAAGGTAGATATAATACATACTACTGAGATGGCAGTGGAATTTGTTTGGGGTCTATTAAATAATCAGGATAACTGAAAAAATGGTACACATCTCATATAAATAAATTTTTTTATGAGATGAAAAATGGTATGGCGACGATGAATTTGTGTCTTTACCGACGTGTTGTTGAGCCCCAGGTTGCATTAGTTCTTTTATCATAAATAAACTGGTCTTTTTAGTAGTGCTAACTAAATAAATGTTTTTCAATTTATTTCAAATGAGACTATATTATCGAAATAGTACCATTATACAATATTATTGCAGGTAGAAAAGAGTCATCTTTCTATAAAACACTTGCTAGGATAGTGAGATGGTAGACAAAGAAAGAGATTAAGGAATTCCTTGGGAACGACACATGTGATTACTCGAAACAAGATTTAATAGAGTAACAAAATAATTTGTTGTAACTGGGAAATCTGAGATAGGAAGAACTTACGAACTACGATGAAGTTCTGTCAACTTATTAGCAATGTATGATAGTTTTCTCTAGGCGAAGCTGATTGATGTTCCAAGCAATTAGTAGACAAAACACCTATTGTATACTAGGGTCAAACTGTTTTACTTCGCCTCTTCGTTCTTTTATTGTATAACTTTGCTTTATAGCTTGTGAAAGTAATATCTATCCTAATAGAGAGTCTATACTTGTTGGCACATTTAAGCTCGATAAGAACCAGGCAAAAGCGGTACCTCATCATAAGCATTTATTGATAAGCAGAACTCGAGTAAACTGAATGGTTTCACATCGGCTACTGTTAAAAAATGGTTCTCAAGTTCATGTGAGACTAACCTACAATTCTCGGATTATATGCTATTCAAAAGGCACCATACATATATTAGGATATGGACAATGATGTATTGGTAAGACTGTTTTGAAAGAGGACGGAGCACTTAATTGCGCCAAGTTAAACATCTATCATTCATTGACGAGTATTGTTATAAATATAACTTTTCTGCAGGCATAAAAGTAAAGGAAGAATTAGTGTCCAAATGAATTCTACATTGTATCATTTATTCTCATGTCAAAGTTAGCAAAAGGTTTTATAATTTAAGCTCTGACTTTATAAGTGTTAGGAGTTTATTGAAGTTTATTTTTCTTTGACCTGGATATATCCTTGAATCAACACATACAATTTTACAGCAAGAAACCATTAAATTTGTATTTGAAGCCATGTAATTTACTTATCTCTCCTTAGAATTTGAAGATAATTATCCATCAGATAGGATGATATTCATGAGGGCAATGATGATGTTGAAGATATCGTTGGTGATGAAGGATGAGAGTAATCATGTTAGTGATAAAGGAAAAAAAGGGCTGATTATGAACATGCTAATAATAATGAAGATAAAGGTAACGACAATGATAATGGTGGGGATTTTCGCGTTGATGTTAAAGGTGGGATAGTAGTGATAGAAATGAAAATGATGATCATGATAAAGATTCATCTTCCACAAACGCTTTTTGAAGACAGATTCCACCGCAGCAAGATCGCTTTTGACTCACGGCAGCAAAATCCTTTTTGACTCACCATGGCAAGAACCATCTTAACTCGCTGCAGAAATACCATTTTTACTCACAACAGAAAGAACTCATTTTATCATTCCAAGAACCATTTTGCCTCACTGTCGCAAAAATACATTTCACTCACCGCAAAAAGAAACACTTTTGACTCACTGAGGCCAGAACCTATTGTTATTTGTTTAATAAATATTTATATTGATTGATATTGTGGGTAAAATTTCTCTTGTACGCCAGGTTGCCCGATTCCAAACTTCTGTTTAACGAAGGCGTAATACTATTTTCTTTGTCCTGTGGGTAATTTAAGTACTCAAAGATAATATTTGTCGGAGTTACAAGCTCCAATTTTATTCGGGCTTGGGTCGATCAAGGACACAAATATTAAGCTGAAGCTGTATCATTGCAGTTTTTTTTATTATCTTTACTCCTCCCGATCTTTGTAATTATCACTCTTTTTCTCTAAACTCTGTCTCTTCTGACTTTTCTCAATGGCTTCGCCAGTTAATGCGTCTCCTTTCATTTATGTTAAAAATATACCCGACTTCTCTTACCTTTGTCCTTTGAAACTTGCGTCAAATTAAAAGAAATTAATTCCATCAAGGTGAGTAATTCTCACCTTCATCGGAGTTAGACACTATTCAAGCATGTAATAGAAGAAAACAAAGATTTGAAAAAATTAAGAAAAAGAACTGAAAACTTAAAAAATGGAAGGAAAGGTCTAACCTAGCGAACTTTATCAAACAAATGCCAGGGCCGATAAGGGGCATTTCAACCAACCAAACACAATTTCGTGAAGTCAATCATATTAAAAAATTTGCATCCTCACTCAGGGAGCCGACTGATGAGAACAGCTTTGTAATCCTGCCTGATAGTACTATTACTATTTCCTATAAAGTTGCTTTGGCTCCTTTGACCTTAAATAATGCTTCTTTAACATCCTAATTGCTCAGTCTAACTATTTAAGGACGTAATGATTACTCAAAGTTGCTTATCATTAGTCATGTTTTTGCATTAGCATATGGAATAATGATGGGCAAATTAATTTCAACATTTATTTTCACTCATTAATTCAACTTCTAATTAAATTAACCCCATAAACTTGAATTACTGACTTATTGGCTTCTGGAAAATATTTTTCTCTCATACTTGATATCCACATCCTAGCCACTATAATTCTATTAAAAGTGCCATGATCTTACTTAAGTCAGAAGCAATTTATATATCTATACATATATAAAGATGGCAGAAAATAGTGTTTAACAAATGGTGTTAATCTCTGTTTTTATAAAACAACAAATCTCATAATTATACACTAAATGCTATATTATACCTGTTCAAATTTGCCGAGAATTATAATTAACATTGCTGAAATAAAGTTCGTAATTGTGTTCCGCAATGCGGAATCCCTGAAAGTTGGGCCAAAGTAATAAATCTTATTCTGCTCGGAGGAGAACTTGTGTTATCGTAAAGTTTACATAATAATATTCGCTTGTCAACTTCCTAGGCAAGAGACGAATTTGTAATGATAAGTAAGTATTAAATAATAAAAATCTCAAACAAGAATTGGTGTAATTATAATTTAATTAATTTGAATTTTAGTTCTCTACCTGAGAACCACTCTTCTTCGGTCAGTTATTGGTAATTTTATGTACCTTACAAATTACGAAGGAATTTATTTGAAATTGAAAACACAATAATAATAATAGCGGTCCCTTCTAATATACTAAAGCTGATAAAAAATTAGAATATCGGGGAAGAAGTAAATTTACTTTCGTAATTTAATTAAAAAAGTAATCTTTCATATAATCTATATTCAATACAGGTTCCTCTTTCCAACCTCGGGGCGGGAGTATTGGCGTGCCAATCAAGCACAGTTATGTCAGTATCCCATTTTGGGTGGAAGTTGTGGTAATGTGGGCTGTTGCCAAGTTTTGCTGGAATTACCCTCGTTACACCATCCAAAGCGCAACTGAGTGGCTGATGTAACAAGGAAATGGCGCTGCTACAACTGAAAGCTGGAGAATTGGCCTGCCATCTCGACCCTTGAGGCTCGTCACTGTCATCTCTTTTTTAATTTTGAACTATTATTTGCACGCCTGGATGGACCCAGCAAATGGTCTGAAAAAAGCAGTAAACGCTTTAAAATAACTCTATTTCACTTGTCAGCAAAAGGAAACAAAATGTGCTCTAAAATTTCCTAGTAGACGGAAGCATTACATTAGGATTTGAGGAAACACAGTCGACAAACACCAGCGGATAACATCATCACAAATCATCAGAGACAGAATCTTCATTATGGTCTTGAAAGACCTTGGATTTTGTTCTTCTTTACGCTTCCTCTATAATACTTTGAGACTTGATTTCTAAATGAAATGAGGAATTTACATTCATATTAATATGTAAAATTTACCAATAAAATAGCCTGTGGTGAGCGTGATTGAGGACTTCGCTTAAAGGTCCAAGGTGAAGATCTACGTTCACTCCAGGCGCATCGTTACTTTGATTAGGTTCGTAACGCGATAAGAACATTCTTCACATCCATTTTCAGCAGAAAACCCTCAAAATTGGAATTCAACGAAGCACCTGATTAGTATTTCGCATCTCTACTTACATATCCGTGTATGGTTATATTCATATGTATTTGTATTGTATATCTATTTATGTATATTTTTAAAAGGAGAAATCCTTTAGTCATTTCTTTAATTATTCTTAGTCTGATGATGGAAGTCAATCACTTCGAAACGTGTATCCTAAATAAAAATTATATTTAGAAAAAACTATCTCTTTAAACTGCGTCTTTCTTTCCATTAAAACGTGAAAAACCCGTAATATTTCACTTTAAGTGTGGTAAAAATAGAATAATTGAAATTTAACTTATTTTACCTACATTGCAAAAATAAATTAACCTCTCAAGATTTCTAATTTTGAGCAGTTCTAGTAGATATATATATATATATATATATATATATATATATATATATATATATATATATATATATATATATATATATATATATATTTATATATATATATATATATATATATATATATATATATATATATATATATATATATATAATATATATATATATATATGAATGCAATCTCACTCAGGGAAAGCAAAAACTGTTTTCGAGTACTTTCTAATTTGATTTGGTAGTTCCTATCAAGGTAGTTCCTAAGAAAAGGACTCTTTTTTTAAGAAAAGCTTTTATTAAAAGAACGACCCAGTTTCAGAGCTATCCTGCTTCCATCAAGACTGTATAGGAAAGCCTGAACTTCTTCACCTAACTTCCTTCATTAAATTAAAGCAACCCTCAAAAAGATCCTCTTTCTCTCAAAAATTCATCTCAGCATGTTTGCTAAATTGATTCATTAAAGATTATATTTTTGGCCAAATTTTGTTTATCTTCTTTTTATTTCTATATATTTCGAGTTTCTTTGTAATTTAAGGTTAATAAAACTAATTGGTTGTCTTCATCCAAATTTTTCTTTCATTTTAGATATCGCCAGAACCTTCAAAATTTTATTTATGTATCTAGGTTGTTATTGTTTTTTTTACGTTATCCAGTATGTTAATTTTGTTCTCTATATAATAGTGTTTTGATTTTGTTTCCTTGGTTAGCTATTGTTTATTTTGTTCGTTAGATTATCTAGTAGTTTAATTTTGTTCTATAGGTTATCCAGGGTTTTAATTTTGTTCCTTAGGTTTTCCACTCTTTTTTCTCATTTTAAACTTTATATCTCCATTGTGGGTCAATATTTTCAGGAGTGTTTACGGTTGTGGATTAAAAAAATATGGAGCAAAATTATTAAATTTAAATTTTTATGGAATGTATTTTTAAGCAAATTTGATTAAATTTCGTAATTTTTTAAGTCTTGGGTCTACTAGTAAAAGTTAACTAACAAATGAGAAGATATTAACAATAGGAATGATTAAATATTACGCCTTCATTTGATTTGGAGTCGACCAGTTTTAGAAAAGAAAATTTAGATTTAGATTTTTAATGAGAATTAGTATAGCATGATAATAATTCCATAAAATTGTAATTATTCTGATATTCGACACACATTAAGGTAATAATATGGAATAATTACTAGGAGTTAATTTAAATATACGCTCGAATTGTTAATTGATCCGACGCTAATTCCGCACTTTTGTTGTAATTTTGTCACGTTTATTCATACTTTGCGATGAATTTGTTCAGAGTGACAAGTTAATTTATTATTATTTAATAAAGAATGAACTGTTTGGGATAGGTTGGGTTATGAATAAAAAAGCAGGACATTTTTCAATAAAATAAATGAAAATTAATTAAAGTTTTCGTTATTGCGATATTTCAAACCATACTCTCAATTTTTTAAAATGATTTTTTTTCAAAGACAGAATGGCCAAATTTTCCCTTAAATCTTCCTTTTTTCAATTTAATTAACTCTATATATTTATTCATTTTTTACTCAGGAATATCACAAAAATATACACATTAACATTTCGCTATTTTTGTTTTATTTTAGCGCAATAATTAATTTTTCCCCATAACTTAAGATTTAAATATTTTTACTTGGCAACACAGCACAGTAAAGCCTATTGACAGTCATTCAAAACTATCTGAGGATTTTTAAAACTTTAATAATTATATCATAGTTAACTACTTTCTCAAATATTGTGACACTGTACCATGACTAATTAGAGCAACTGTACATAATTCCCTTTAAAATCTATGTCAATGTTCTTAAAAGTTGTGCCAATTTTAATAATAATAATCATAATTATTTTCTAATATTGGTTCAGTGGTAAAAGGCCAAGGACACATTAAAGCGGGAATACTCGAGTGCTAGCCTGAGATCATTGAAATCTTCTTTAAAGTTTTTTGGCCAACAATGAAACGAGACAGATTCGTAAAGTTAATGGAATTTAATGGATGGGCCAAAAAAAATAAGATTTTTTATTGTCACTCTTGTAAAATGATCCCAATTTAAATTTTGCATTTAATTCAGAGGATACTAGTATCTAATTCTCAATGTAATTGAAGTTTACTTGACCCTATGTTTTGGTGTCAGTGGACTATTTATTCAAAAGTTAAACTTCTATTAGTTGTATAAGAATTTGGAATGTGAATCGATAACTATGCGATTAAAAGAAACAAGTAATAATCGTGAGAGTTATTGGTTCTCTTAGCCTTATTGGAAACATAACTATTTGTTTTCATTCCTCTTCCTTTCCATGATTCTATAAAGACACCTATGAGGAGAGAACTACATGCATGAGTTTCATCATAATTTGCAAAAAACCTCTTCGAAAAATTAGAATTGGAGAACCGTTTCCACAAAAAGGATGAATAATGTCCAATTGATGATTTATTATGATATAAAATAGATGAGTTAAAGTTGCCCATATTAACTTAAAAGAAAGGTTGTAATTTATCTCATTGTTACAGGAATATCTTTTATATGCTGAGAGCAAACTATGAAAATTAAAGCTTGAAAAACATCAGATGGCGAAACTTTATTCATCTGACCTTGTCGACAAGTAAATAGAAAAGAATGAAATATGGAAGCAAATAAATGGCTTGAAATTGTGAAATTCATTTACAATAATATGATAGACTTCATATTTTCTTTTCTTTCCTCTCGTTAGACTTATAATATAATTTCTCAATATTTTCTGAAATTTATTTGCATATAAACTTAAAAAAGAAATGTTTGGTAGATAAACTTCTCTCGAGTCAATTTTATTGTGCAATTTACACTATAAGTTTCACTGTGAGAGGAAAGAGAGTGGTGATTTTTATGTTCTAAGATGCTTTGAATGAGGAGAAGTAAGAAGTGTGCATTTATCTACCACTAGCATTGGTTTCCGACGATTTCCCCAAATGAAAAGTCCTCTCGCAAATAAATAAAAAGCCATATTGCTTGAAATTCTTATATAGGGTAGCAGATTCAGGAGAGTTGCGAACTCTCCCTAACATAAAATATCATACAAGTTTACGCGCACGCCTGAATGACCTTTATTTATGAGCGAACAACGTTGTGGTCGCAGGAGCAGATCGAGCGTCAAATAGATAGAGATATGTAAGTCTCAACTCAGTTTTTCATACGAGTATGTTTTATGCATAAACGATGAATTAATTTATGGTAAATTTTACATAAAAAACTCGACATTAGGAATATATATGCACATAAAGCTGAAAGATCATCTTAATGGGATTCATTGAATCGCTATCACCAAAATGATCGTCCAAATTTCCCAATTTATTTTGATGTTTATTTTTAATTTTGGAAATGATTACCCATGAATCTCTTGTCTTTTGGAAACAACCACACAGTAGTTTGCGTCTATATGGAATAGGTAGGCTGAAGAAGGAGCCACCATTCGCTTAGCTTCGTAAGAAGAAATCATTCTTTTTTTCTTTAATTCAATCAAATTATTTAAACAAATTATGATATGGCGAAGATCAAAGGAAAATCTGAGGTTTAATGAGGTCCTTTGGTAGACGTTTCCCTCTTACCCCTAGGTCTTTTCCACTATCGTCTCCTCTTAAGGATATTCAAAGGAACTTGAAATATGTTGGATGGATTTAGTTTTTAATGCTATTAACAAACTTTTACTATTATGTATATAACTGGAGGACTCAACGCATTTTCCATCATTCAATGCGTTTCAACAAAACCCCGAACTTTTATTAATTTAAGATATTAAAATTAAAATATTATTTAAACTAATTTAAATATTTGTTTTTTCGATGATAATGTTGTTTGCCTATAAACAAATGTTGCCTTCTCATTTTGACTTGTACGTCGCTTTGGAGTTTACACGAACGAGGATAAATTTGAAAGAATTATTGATACACATGTGTATTCAGGTACATGTTTAAAATCTTGTGTGCTCATTTTTAGTATTAAAGATAACACTCCAGCTAAATGGATCGAGACAAATTGAGTTATTGTCTGGAAATAAGTTAGTTAAACCTTATTTTATTTAACCAAATAAGTGCAATTTTGAAATGGCCCTAAGCAAGCTGTTAGCAAGATCTACGTGATTTATTTTACGCAATTCTTCACAAATTGCGTCTATTGAATATAAATTTATTTTTAAATAAATAATTCAATTTCAGATAATCACTACCGAGAGACAATGGGTGTTGGTTTGTTTCATTTTGCGAATGTTTGACTCCATTACTTTTTGTGGAGAGTTCTTAATTTTATTAGGTTTAGTTAGGTGAAAAAGATAAAGACCCAAATATCCTACATAATATAACTTACAAAACAGGCGTAACAATTAAAAAAATAATAAAATAAATGCCCCAAACAGCCTAACTTAACTTCTTAAACACAGTCAAATATAAGCAGTTCCGGTCATTCAATTTCAGGTTACACAAACAATTGGAAAGAAATTTGTTAAATGGACTTCGGATAAGAACCAAAATTTTAGTCTCATTGTTTTAGATTCATCTACTAATGACGGATATTGTTAGAAGTAAGTGGTTGAATATTTACATTTCTAATTGGTGATGAAAAGTTAACTTACACCTGGATTCGAACCAGCGACCTCGCGCAACATCGGCGCAAGCGTTACCACTGAGCCACGGAGGAAAAATCAGCCTCCACCATGATTTGAAGTAGTGACCCTTTGTGACTTAAGCGTGAGGAAGTATGAATGAAACACGATGGGGTATGGTAACGCCTGTGTGAGTTCTGTGGTTCAAATTCTGGTAGAGGAAAAAATGTGCTCATTCGTGAGGTCCTAAATGCGAACCTGGATCCTATAGAATTCAAATGTTTCGGAGAGACGTATAAATGACCTTTGACCCATTTCATTTGCATGTATTTCCCTGTAGCTCTTAACTAATTTTTGGTTGCGTTTCCTTTTTCCTCTCTTGGCTAAATGGTAAAGCCGTCTTTTGGTATGCTCTAGGTCGCTTGTTCTGATCACGGTGGAGGCGGAATTTTCGTTTAGCCTAAATATTTGTATTTGTTTATATACACTTTGTGGCCTATAATATCGTCACTCTTCTTAAAGAGCGAGGTTCAACAGTTATCATTTTGAAGATTTCAATTTATCAAATCGGTGATTTAAAGCAGCAAAAACAGGAAATTGAATTACTGAACTCTGTGGTTTGAAGCAGGAAAACAGTGAATTAAATTACTGAACTCAGTGATTTAAAGCAGCAAAAACAAAAAATTAAATCACTGAGCTCAGTGATTTGAAGCAGCAAAACAGGAAGTTGGATCACTGAAGTCAGTGATTTAAAGCAGCAAAAAACAGCAACGTAAATCGTAAATCTAATTGCTGCTAAGCCCTGGTATAAAAATATGGATATCCTTCACCGATGTATAACTCATGGGGTCTTCCACATTTGAAGTTCATCTCTATTTCTTATCTGCTCTCGTACCAAAATCTCCAGAGTGTGGGTGGGGAGGGGAGCAGGTATTGTATTCGAAACCCCAAATCTGCTGACCCCTCCAGGATTAAGCACCCTCTCGGCCGCAACCCAAGTAGATGCGTGCATCGGTGACCATAATAAAGGAAGGACTACCTACAGTTATATGGCTCCACACGTTTTTCTCCTCCTCTATTTTCACTAATTTTATTACAGATTTCTCCCTACAAACCTTTGAGGCGGATTTCATCGATGTTATTTCGATAAAAATGAAAAAAAACCTTGGGTCGAGTTTCCCGTTTTGTAAGAATTTATGATCGTGACTTTCTGTTATCGGCCCTCCCAAGTCATCAATTAAAACAATGGCTAGTAAATTCAAAATATCTCTATTAAGAAGAGAATGACATCCTTCAATTAAAAGTGGTCATTCTGGATAAATAGAATACCTCTTTGTCTTTAAAATGAGGCTTCATATCTAACTACTTTTCTTTCAGAGAGGCGAAAATTTTCAAATAAAAATGCAGAAATACTCTTATTAATTAATTCAGAAGAGAAAAGTTTTCTTCCACGGTAATTATGTCAAAACAATTACTCAAAATAGATTCAAATCTTTCTAAATCCTCATTATTCTATTTTCATTTCTGGTTTCAATTTACTACTTGAAACTATTCATTTTGCATCGAAACGTTATTATAGGCTCATTCGGTTAAATGAATGTGTAAGTTATATATATTCTTGGGTAAAGATTTGTGAGATCTACTGAACTGCGGTTTATTGGCATTTTCGATCTTAATCATACCTAGTTATCCTCTTTAATGAGTACTTAAGTTGTGTAACTACCCCACATTCATTTATCTTTATCACGCTTTTAATATGTAATTATTCTCCAAAAGTCTGTTATCCTTTTACACCATTCTTGTTAAGCTTTATTATTGAAACCTAAACTAAAAATATAGAAATTTCAGCTCAACTCTATTTTTCAGTTCATTCCTTAAAACGCTTTTGCCAAGTTGTAGAATGCCGTTAAAGCCTTTTCCACCTATTCACGTTGATATAGCAGTCATCTTAGCATATTCAAGGAACCTTTTTTTTGGCATAATATTACAAACAAAATGGAAAAAAATAATAAAATACAGAAGTGATCTCACCGTCATAATTAGTAGGTGTAGCATAAATAAAGAAATATGGCAAAAAATCATACACCTTAAGAAGGTACTAAGAATGTTTTAAATTTATAACTCCCAGATAGATAGCAAGCAAATATTGTTTAGTTTAACACTGCCATGTAATCGGCGTGAGGAAGAGTGAAACGCAATAATGTTGTCACCTAGTCCTCGTGGACTCTTTGGCTCTCTCATCGCTTCGCTCATTACCGGCAATTCGTACATGTCCAGGAACCCAGCAAAAGATAATCTCGAAATCTGTCCAGCTCGCCAACCCATGGCGTCGCGGATATTGCGAACCAGGATAAGCGTAGATTCAAATGCCCTGAGAACACTTAGGGCGCTTTGTGAGTCGCTATAAATCATAACCGTTCTCCAACATCTTATTGGAACTTGGAGCCATCCGTATACACTGGAACGGTTCCAGCTTGAAAAGAATCTGCTCTAAAAGAGCCCAAAGTAATAGTCCTGGCGCTGTAGAAGCCGTGATAGCAGAGGAGTGGCGACAAGTAGTCAGAGGGGGTCGCCTCCAGGGTAGCGCCCTTCGAAGAACCAGGGGCACTACAAGTCCGAGAGCTATATCGAGCTATCAAAAGAGTTTCCTAGCCCCAAAGAAAAGGGCTTAGGGTATGACTAGCGTCTCTTGGCGGCTTAGGCACCGTCAAGATCAGCTGCAGATGCAGTGAGAGCTGTTGGCAACTGAGAGAGGCGCCGTGCTTGCGCATACAGGCGAATAATTGACTGTATACGACGTAGAGATAGGGGCATCTCCCCATCGTCGACCAGTAGGGTCTCAATGGGGGACGTGCGGAAAGTGCCGGTCTCCAGGCAAAGGCCAGTGTGGTATATCGAATCCACGTTCAGCAATACACGCTCGGCTGTTGATGCATAAAACTCTCATCAGTAGTCGAGCTTTGAACGAAGAAAGGATCGATAAAAATGTATCGCAGTAGACCTATCATCGCTTCTGGCGCTGAATGCCACGAAAAGAAGAATATCCATGGCCGTTGTACAAGAGACCTTAAGGCTGCAACGGCGTCCCAGGTGAGGGCGTCAATTCAAAATATAAAGTTTGTGTTCCAAGAGTGTTTAGATTTTTAGAAAAAATAACATCCAATTATTTTTTATCTTATATGATAAATAAACAAGTATATCTGTTAAGATATCCAATTCTGATTCTCTTTCTCTCTGTTCATGGTTGTACAATACCCAAATTGAAATCCTTGATCATAATAATTCATTTCTAGACACAAATATTGATAAGGCGTTGAATATTATTTCTATAATGCTTGAATTGTTCTGATATTACTCTCTTATATCCAACATTCAAACAGGGCTTCCATTTCTATACCAGGGCTTGATTTTTCTATAATTATAAGTAAGTAATTGAAAGCAATGAACTTACCTTTGGAATGGGCAGACCTCATTCAGGATAGTTAAAAGTAAATTAAGTTTTTGGTGTGCTTAGATTAATATTGCGTGTGTGTGGATCATAGTAGTGTACACCCAGGACAAAAACTCCAGAGTTCCATATCAAATTTAAAGATAAACATTAATCCCTCTATCTCACAATTAGGTTTAAGATTAGATGAACTTCTGGAACTTAAAAATAGCGTAGTTATTCACTTTTCGAGAATATATTTTTACTTTGCGAAATTTTAATCTTTCTGCGCCATTTGCACGATTCCCTTCAAGTTTTAGCATGACTAGTTAGCGAATAGCAGGCTTTGTTATATCTGCAGGCGATATGCGCATACGTCCTTTGGAAATTAACGAATATCATCCTTTGTTATATTTTCGTATATTTCGAACGATTCGCGGACGTCCGTGTTTTCAGTTTATATAGTATAATGGCGTGCAGTGGTTGTGCTAGGTCGCAATACCAACTAATACGAGAAGTCTTTGATGCCGATTGTCAGGCATTAGAAATCGATAGGGCTCACACTGCAATCCCGCGAGATATTACATGTTCTACATGCCGCACTATTTCTAGATTTAAACAGAATCATAATTTATTTTAGTGTGTTAAAATGTAAAGTATTCGAAATGGCGTAAAATGCCATGCACATTTTCCGTTAGTGCGTTTAAGGGCATGTTGCTTTATAATGCCCGCATTCAACCAAGAATCAGCATGAATTTCGAGACAAATGAATTTTTTCCCAAATTTCTGTCTGATTGTTTTAGGTTAGGTAAGATTAGGTTTGGTCTGGTTCTGGATCTTTAAGATTATTTTGAAAATGTGTTTTTCTTATGCAGATCTGAAATTCATTTTTGCTGGAAATACATACTTTTCCTACTATAAACCTTCTGTCAATTATGTGAAAAGTATGTATTTCCGAGGGAAACGAGTGTCGGATCTGAAAGGAACACATAAGACTGCATGAGGAAAACACATTTTTAAATTCATTTGAAAATGTGTTAAAACGAATCTTTACCAAAATATTCCTCTTTATAATATTTACTTTTTCACGAGAAAAAAATCTCCGAAGAATAATCGACCCTTCGAAAGTAAATTGATCGCGTTAGAGAAGCAAAGACTGAAATTTATTGCCCAGGATGAAAGAAAATTTATTAAAAGTTGGGTCAAGCTGATGCAAATGCTCTTATGAGGCAAATCTCACCATAAATTCTGGCCAATGTTTAAGGCTTGGGTGGGCATATAGAGATTGGGCTGGGTGGGCAAAGGGTAATAAATTACTCTAAGTGATAGCTCAGGGGTGGGAAATAAGTACAATCGATAATAAAATGAGAGGAAAAATAGGAATGAATACATAAAAATAGTAATGTAAAGAACTAAGAATAGGAAATCGAGCCATTACTCTACATTGTGATTATTGAAGTGTGAAATGATTCTTCCTTAATGATAGGTTGGAATTTACTGATCAGTGTTTTATGCAAGACTAAAAAAATCCTATTCTGGTCATTTCCCCGTTATCAAGGAGAGCAATATACGCGCTTTAGCACAATGTTCTGAATTCTCTGTGTTCTACGCTTCCATGCGTGATTCGCGGCTGGATGGTTTAATAGGTATAAGCAAGAACATTCTCCATTTCACAGAAGGATCTTGGGGGAGTCGATCCATCTGACCTATGGGCATGTACTGTTGTAGGAGAGAAGCGGGTTCATTCCCCACCCTCCTCTCCTAAAGAGGAAAAGAACAGAAAAATACAAAGAATAATCAGGGCTCCTCTACCTCAATGGGAGCCACAGGCATGGACGACCGCAGCCGCTTTAAGAGGCGACCAAACCAAGTTCGGCAAGTGTGGGCCCTATGCTAGCTCACGTTGGGAGTCCCAGACACCACCTAAAAGTGCGCAGAGCCGAGCCATGATTACGTCTGGGCCCCTCATTCAGAGGTTATCTGGCATTTTCAAGGCCGTTGGTTTCAAACGCTTTCTATTTATTCGCTCTCTTGATGGCAGCATGTTAACTAAAGGCAGTCTGATCTATCAAGGAGAGCTCTAGCTAGCGTGAGTGGTAGAGAGCCGAAGGTAACCTGTTTCTCGGACGAGAGCCTAATGACGAATGCTCCGGATTCCTCTTAGGCGACCATGATCAGTGCCCTTCGGACACTTGACGGCACGCCAGTGAGTGTGACGCTGCACTTTACCATCAACTTCGTCAAAGGAGTAGTTTATGCGAGGGAACTCGTGGACTACTCAATAGATAACATCACCTTAGAGCTTGCCAACCATTTAGTGGTCAAGGTCGAACATGTGATGAGAAAACAGGGAGTTGCCTCTAGATCCACCCTTATACGCTTCGTCACGTTCGATTGTGACAATCTCACTGAGTTGGTGCGTGCTGGTTTGTATCGCTACCGCGGTTACACATTCGTGCCACTGCAGCGGAGGTGCTACAACTGACACCCCTTCGTCCATACGAATCGCTCCTGTCGACGTGCAAATTCGAGGTTACCCAAACGACAAGTCCAAACTATTTGTGGCTAAGTGTGTCAATTGCGGAGAGCCGCACTGCGAATCTTCGAAGCAAGGTGGTGCCTATCTCCTTGAGAAGCAGATCCTGACGTTCAGGCCCAGGAGCGTGCTTCCTTCTCGTTTTCTTTTTCGCTTTCTTTTCTTGGTTATTTGTTTGTATTTTTAGCCTGTGCTTTGCCTTTTTTCTTCTTTTTATTCTTTCTTATTTGTATTTTAATATAGACTAGTAGTAGGCTGTGTTCTGATAAAGGTGACTTTTGCCCTATTAGTCAGTCGCCAGATGGGCTATAAAAAAAATTGTATGTAAATCTTGGGGGTGGGGTGGGGCTATGAGATTTAGGAATGTTTGGTGTAGCTAGATTTGTATGTTAAGCATGTAGTGATCTCGCGCGCCATAGAGTGTCGTCTTTGTCTTTCGGAGTTTTATAACAATGATCCATTTGTTCTCCTCAGGTATCATATATGCCTAGTGTGCAATATTTTGGGCGGGAGACGAGAATGGTTTCAACATCAGCGTAGGACAGCGTGTGTGTGGCTGCAGTTTACCTGAGGCCAATTGGTGTCATTTGTATATATGATAAATAGTGGAGGCACCACCAACATACAGCCCTTGGGTACACTAGCGAGTTGTGTAAATGGATGTGTCATTATAATATTGTATTTGATCTTTAATTTCTTAGTAAGCTAAAGAAAAAAAATCCTTTTGTTGCAGAGAGAGAGAGAGAGAGAGAGAGAGAGAGAGAGAGAGAGAGCTCCGTAGTTTTGGTTACGTTCCAACCAATTTTTTTCTGCCACATTTTATCAAAAGCCTGCTCTAGATTCTTGCTGTTAAAAAGCAATTTTCTAAAGATTGTCGTGCTTTTTCTAAGATGTCATGAAGGATGGTCAAAACCGCTTGAGTAGACCGGCCTAGCTTGAAGAACCTTTGGCAGTCAGTGAAACAGTCACTTTCCTCCAGGAAGTTCCTGAGACGGGTGTTGACCATTATTCCGAGTATCTTGCCTATTTGTTCTATTTATTTAGTAATAGTATTGTGTGTCATAGCCACTCTAGAAAAAGGCTAAGACACAATGAGGGTCTTTTGCAGGGGATCAGGTGTGATTTGTCCTTTTGCCCTCGTCTGTTGGCAAATATCACAAGATTAACTAAATTCTGCAATTTCGTTGGCAGCACCGGGCCAAAAGATATATCGAAAGATTCTTTAGGCGGTTTTATTGTGGCTGAAATAGCCAGCCAATAACCCATCGTGGGCAAGGCGAATAACCTGGGGAACGCGATAAAAGGGGATGGAAAAAGAACAAGTCGAGGTAGAATGGTAAAGAAGGTCATTTTTAACGAGGTATATAACCTTCCTTGGGCCACAATCAAAAACTTTACTCTTCCACAGGAGCTGGAAGGACTTTCACTTCTTATGCTCACTTGCCAACTCCTTGGTATGAAGGGACGCAAATTCCGGGAGATACGGAGTTTCTAAAGGCACAAGGGGTGCAATCTCTTTTAAGGCCTGAGCCTCGTAAGGACTTGCTGCGTGATAGGTTTAGGAAGGATCTGGGGGTTCTGACCGAGGGACACGGCGCATAACTTGATGGATGCTGCAATGGCCTCCACTAAACCGGTGAAGTATTTCCAATCTAAGTAGCAGAGAACCAAGTGGAACCGGTTGGCGCGCCCCAAGTAGTCGTGGAAAACTGCATACCTCTCGTGGTCGGGGTTACTTGGGGTAGAAATTTTTCGGACACTACGACGCAAGTGCACCCACTGTCTCTCACAAGGGTTGACACCCGGCTCCAATTCACAGTTCTTTCTTCAAATTCAAGCCCAACAGGGAAGCTTTTATTAAATAAAAAATTGACTTGATATCCAGGAGAACCGTTAGTCGGGGCAAAAGCTGTATTTATTGGGCTAGCAGGTGATTGAGAGAAAAAAGCATTTTTATGATGGACTTGTTGGATGGGGGAAGAGCCAAGATAAAAGTTTCGGATGCAGTTGGTCTTAAAATGTCCGGGCACGCTGCACGTGAAACACACGATAGGCCGCTGGGGGTAATTGAATGGTAGGTGATTATTTAGGAGAAGCTTAATATCCATCAGTTCTTGCGGGGAGGGAATCTAGGTTCATGAGGGCCAGCAACTTCGACAAAATGGTAGAAATTTTTATGGGAGGACGTAAGGAAATTACTCTTACTCTCGAAAAATGGGGGATGCAATTTCTTGGGGTCGTTTGGATACAGATTATGGCTGTACGCATATACATCCGCCTCTTTCAGGCATTCCTGAAAGGTAGACCCTTGTCAACTTTTACGAATGGACGGATCTCGGATGGCAGCGCCGCCATTAACTGATCACGTAAGACGAAATCGAACAGACTCGTATTCGCGTCCTACTTGAGCCGAGTTCAGCCATAATTGTGGGCTTCTCAAAGGATGAAGCCAAACTGGTCGTAAGTTTGGCCAGGTAATATTCTTGCCAGGCGAAACTTAGCTCGATAGAAATCGGCATTCATATTGTTTGCCGATAACAATTCGGCCTTGAGAGGCGAATAATTAAGGGTGGCTTCGGCAGGGAGAGATATGAAAATTTCCCGAAAGGGGAAGTTGAGCAAAGCAAGTAAGCGTGTCACTCCATTCTCCTTGATGTCCCACGAATTCACTTCGAAAATCTTTTCTAAGTGGAGGAGGGAGACAATGAAGTCTTCGCGATCCTTGGATAAGGGAAATATAACGGAAGGGCTTTGTGGGGCCTCGTTTCTTGAACTAACAGAAAGGGTTTCTACGTCATCCCGACTTAGCTCTCTTTCATGCTGAAGGTTTATTTTCCTGTCTTATGCTTTTCTTTGCTCTTTTTCTCTTCCTTATTCTGCCCTTCTTTGCTCTCTTCTTTATTCGACTTCTCTTTGCTCTCTTTTAGGTTCTCTTTGTTCTCTTCTTTCTTCCTTTTCATTTCTTTCTCATTTCTGGATATAGGCAATTTAATCCATGTCTGTTAATCCCAAGATTTTACCTGTACGTGTGCGTCTACCAGCTCGAACGGACACGGAACACACGACACCGACTATGGGGCTCTCATGGAAGTTTAAAAAAAATTATGCATGCCAAAAAAAAGAAATATATAAAACATAATTGACAAAGCGAAAATCTAATCCCTATCGGATTAAAATTTTCAGTCTTCTTAATCCAACTTGAGATTTAGTAGAGGGTTACCACAAAGGAAAAGGGAAAGTTATGGTCTTGCGGGAACAGAATTAAATAGTTATAAAAAATAAGTTTATAATTAGTTCGACAATCTTTGAATAACTTTGAACGAACTTAGGCAAACTCGGTCAGAATTATAAAATGGGGGGAATTGAAATTTAACGGGTTCTTAAGTCAATAAAAAACAACTATACCTGACACCAGATTTCAATATAAAGATATATAATAGATATACATATATGTATGTCAAGGGACAAAGGCGTGTGACCCAAAAGTCTCATATAGGTACACACGTCTGTAAGCCAGGCCATCAGTGTCGGCGCTGGGCTCGGGGACAATTGAATTTGGAAATGGTAAATACCTTTCAACTAGAGTCCAATATTATTAAGGTTGGCTCTTTGAATGGTCATAAGTTTGCCGGGTTCGTCTCAAGTGATATTCGAAAGATAAACACCTCTACGAAAAAAACTTTAATACAAATAATAAAAAGAGCAAAGGCTCAGATAAATATGGAAATCTAAATAATAATTACTTCGACCAAAGAATATTGTGACGGGAAAAAGTGAGGAAACTAGTTCCGGGAAAAAATATATAAGTGATCCAATAAGTTGGATTAAAGTAAAAACTTAGCAAATCTATTGGCGTTACACAAAATAAGGGAAGTCTGGCTCTCTCTATCTGCTGAGGCTTTGCAGCCATTACCTAAAATAGGTGTCACAGCCATGGTCGTCAGAAGGCTGTGAGCAGCAAGGCGTCACAAGGGATATCGGACGCGGCTTAAGCAACATGAACCTTGATAGTTTCGGAGCATCGAGTAGAAGCGAAAGGGAAATAAGCGACATTCCCTTCTACCCCAAATGGGATGGAGATGGACACGGCTGCTGAGTCTCAGAGCGTGAAGGTATTATGAAACAGGGGAAAGACGGTAATAAAGCACCTCAAATATAATACATTTGCGCTAATCCGTCTCGACCAGGGAAATTTTGTGTGATAACGGCATATGAAGTCTCATGCGCTCACACTGATAACACCGTACAACAATGAAAAAAACGGAAATGAGGTTAACTTTCCCTAGTGGTATTTTTACCTAATTTACGAATATAACATCCGTTTCTTTCTGCGTCCCTCTAGTTTTTCGTAAATTACCATCTTATTTATGTTAAATCCACTGAAGGTTCGGTAGGGATTGAATGCAAACAGGATTGGGCCGAAACTGACAATTCTAAAGTTATAAATGGATTTCCAAATAATTTTAACGGGGTATTCCTAAGGTATTTGTCAACCTAACTTATGAAATTTAAGAAAGTATACTAAATGTTTTTGGAGTTATATGGGTCCAAATCCTTGGTAACTCTTACGTAACGCTTGATAATTTTGTAACTTACTATAAACGCTTTCTGTTTTAATTTAATATTAGTTGCTCTTTATATTTATATTATTTTTCACATACTACAGTTTGTTTTCTTTACAGGGGGACAGAGCTAAAATTCTCCAGACAGTAGACTAAACATGTGAAGAAACTTTATGAACTGTACTTTGGATGTAAAATAGGTCACTAGGACAAACGATGGGAACATATGTTGTCAGGTGTACAAGTTCCCATAGGACTTAGCCTCATTTTTGGCGTATAAATGGTCTGGTGGGAGCTCTAAGGTCCATTCAACTGATTACGCATCAGGACTTCGAGGCGACAATGGATAAAACTGAGCTAGTGGCTTCACATACATTCAAAGATGTATGCAAAGGACTTCTGGAAAAGCACCAAGAGCCTCAGCAAGAGCGTATAGTGGAGAGCCTAGTCAAGTGCTACCAATATCTCTGATGCATTATGTCAGTGAAGATACACTTTCTTCATTCTCATCTTTCCTTCTTCCCAGAGTATGGAAAGGAAAAATGGAGCCCTGCTATGATGGCTAACTTCTGGTGGAACCTGAAGTGTGACACACCTGAGACGTCTTACAAACGAAGTAAATACTAAAATGTAGGTCAATACATTATACATATAATGCTAACAAAAATGCTGATTCATTATATATTCATGAATTAATTATAATGAACACATTTAGTCTGAATTTGGGAGGAAAATACATTTATGGTATTGTGAAACTCAGTACTGATTGCATAATTATTAAATCGACAATTTAAAAGAAAATGTTACGTAATAGGAAATTATTGTTAGCAAATTTTAATTCAGCACACTCAACTTCATAATAAATTGCACATGGCATCTATGTATTTTTTTACATTGAAATTTGTTGTACGGTGTATTTTCTGTTAATGGCAAATTCAAAAACACCTTGAATTGACCATAATTTGTACTAAAATACGAGATTTAAATTAACTCATTTCCAAAAATTAATATTGAATTATGTTTAACTAATTATAATACCAACGATTTTTATATTAATAACTATATCAAGTTCACAAGAATTAAAGCAAATAAAACCAAACTGTCCTCCTTGGTAATAAGTAAAAAATGATACCAATTTCTTAAACTATTAATTTGATTTTCTTCTGTTTTTATATAAATTTAAATACCAATTACACTGGCCAACCAATGTTAAATTTATTTAATCCTCAGAGACATGAGCAAACATTTCTCATGGCATTTCTCTCGCTGACTTCATATCTGACTTTAGTTTTTCTTTAGCACATCAGGTTTTCGAGATATTCGAAAATGCAATATGATCGCCGTCGCCGATATAATGTAGCGTTTTACTCTGATTTCTTTGCCGAAACTGGTGATATATGGTTGCATAGCGCCATTGCTAAAAAAAATTGCCTTCTGTATATCTCCATAGGCATTGAGAAGTTGAACTGATACAAAATGATGCATTTAACATATAGAAGATCTAAAATTTATCATTCTCTTTAGGCGTAAACATATGATAAAGATAGCCATGCTTTGTTTATTACACAAGCATCATAAAGTTAATGGTACTTATATTGCAATGGATAAGAATGGTAAACAATGGTTGAAGGGCTAATAAGTCAAAACTCGAATTCATAAACGTTGTGCATGGGATTTTCGTGTGAATATTTTCTTAGGATTATCACGATACAACACCCCACAATGATTTCCCTTCATGCTCTCATTCCAAAATCCTTGATAGCGAGTTTCCATGGTCTTGCTATCCTGGTGGAAACGTTCACTATACTTATCACTTACAGCTCCAAGACTTTCTGGGAAAAAGTCTAGGTGCGAATGATGGAAGTGGATTTTAAGTGACATACGGCATGCCATTTCATTATAAGATTGAAGAAGGTTTTGCATGCCATCTCTGTATGCAGGTGCCCTATTGATGCCCAGAAGGTTTGCACATAACCACTTGAAGGCTAGCCATGCATTTAGTTAAAGAGGAGGGAGGTTCTTCTCAAAGTCAGGGTCTGCTAAAACCTCCCTGATTTGTGGTCCCACAAATAGGCTTTCTTTTAGTTTTGCCGGTCTCATGTCGGAAATTTCTTTGCACAGATATTGAAATCCTTGAGAAGTGTCCTTAACCATTGCTTTCACCAAATTTTTCATTAGACCTAGTTTCACATGAAGAGGTAGCAGATATATTTTCTGAGGCTCTACCAGGGGGATAGACTGAACACTGCTTATTCCAGGCTCATAAGTAGATTGAAGTAGCCAGTCACGCTTGTCATAATTTTTTGCAGTGGCACGGCTATCCCACAGGCAGAGTAGGCAACAGTACTTCGTGAATCCTCCTTGCATACCCATTAGCATGGTAGTTTATGGCTTTAAGAAGAATATCCATATTGTCATATATCTCCTTAAGGTGGACAGAATGGCCAATAGGAATGGAAGGCTTTACATTGCCATTGTATAAGAGGACATCTTTCAGACTTGTCTCAGGAGCATCAATAAAAAGACGCAAATTTGTCGCCAGCTTCAAAAATTAATCTTTAGTAATCAACTAAATCAACAAATTCACAGTTAAAATTAAATAGAATTTCCCAGCACTCTTCGCTCCATTTATTTATTATCACAATTATGGCGTAATAGTTGGTAATGAATCAATTTTTATTGTTGTGCGAAAACAGTTAATTTCATAATTATTCTACACATTTTACACATATATTTAATGTGAACTTATACACATGTATTAGTTTTTACATAAAATTATCTTTTCGTAAGATATAATCCCACTTATATTGTACTACTTACTTAATATTTATTTTACCTAGAATTTACTAGATATAATTTACTTGTTATTTCTAATGAAGGGTCTTATTCATTCCTTCCATTTTTTATAATTAACAAACCATGGCTTCGCCGCTCCCACGTCCACGCGGGGAGGTTGCGCTTCGCTTCGCTCACATCCAGCCCTACGGGCTGTTGGCCTCCGGCCTCTTTATCCTTGAAAACCACGCCCACAACGGTTTTAACTATTTTTTTACCCCCCCCCTTAATAATCTAAAACGAAAGAAGATTCATGAATATACTATTTTTTTTTAAAATTCAAAAGATTTTTATTCACTTCCTTCTCATATCTTCTATAAATCAATATTTTAAGAATGGAATTTTTAAGCATTTTCTCTTGGTTTGGATGTTATTCCCACATCCTCATGGTAGCCAGCTCCACCACCCTTCGTCATGGTAACCACCTCTAACCCTTGTCATTATTACTCACCATCTCTCTCTCCCGTCGTCGTAGTAACGACATCTACCCCCCTTCGTCATGGTGACTACCTCTACCCCCGTCGTCATGCTATATACAACTACCCCCTTCGTCACGTTGACCCCCTCTGCCCTTGTCATCAAGGTATAGACCTCTATCTCTATCGTCATGTTGACCCTCCCTATCCCCGTCGTCGTTGTATAGACATCTAGCCCCATCGTCATGGTGACTACCTCTACCCCCGTCGTCATGCTATAGACAACTACCCCCTTCGTCATGTTGACCCCCTCTACCCTTGTCATCAAGGTATAGACCTCTATCTCTATCGTCATGTTGACCCCCCTATCCCTGTCGTCGTTGTATATACATCTACCTCCCTCGTCATGTTGACCACCTCTAAACCGTCGTCATGGTATAGACATCTAGCGCCCTTCGTCATAGTAACAAATTCTACCCCGTAGTTGTCATGCTAACCACATATAACCCTCTTCGTCCTGGTACCACATATACTCCCATTGTCATAGTAACGACATCTAACCCTGTCTGTCTTGCATCCTATCTCGCTCTAGCAAAGGGGTTTTGATCTAATGAAAATAAAAATATTTCTCTAATCATTTCTCTCGATCTACAGTATTTCTTTCATATCCATAATTTTTTTCTTCGCCTAAATTCAAGAGCTATTTTAAGATGAATTCTTTTCCTACACCGTAAAAACAATCCTCACTTCATTTTTTCCATCTAAATTATCTTTTAGATGGATAACTTATTCTATGAACCCGATTTTTATTTTTTAATCCTAGATTCAGTGAGTAAAAATTATGAGGTGAGAAAAATCGATTTTAGAAAGAAGATCGATAAAATATTTGAATATACGAAAAACAATATAAACAGCCATATCTTAATCTTAATCAATTTTCTGAACTTCACCATTTTAATTTGTTTTGCTTTAAAAAATTACAAAGAATTACATAATGTTTTTTTATTTTTCTGAACTTAATTATTTGACCTTGGTACATATAAACAAAGAAAAAAATATTATTATTATTATTGAACCCATTTCAAATTTCCTGTTTTAAAATATTTTATTAGAGACCAAAGGAGTACCTTCTTCACTCCTCATTTGAAAATCTATTTTAGAAATAACATCGGTAAAATTTTGAATTACAAAAATAAAATAAAAAAGTAGTTATGGTTTAATTTTTAGAAATTTTCTAAACTTCATCAAATATAATAATAATGATAATAATAACAACTTGATTTTAAAACTTTAAAAACATACTAGGTTACTCATTAACTAAGCCCACAAAATTTTTACAATAATTTCACTTCCTCCCACAAAATCCACTTCTAAAAATATATTAATAGATTATCCAATATTTTTGAGTTTACAAAAACAACCAAAAAAATAAATCGTGAAGTTCAGAAAATTGATTAAAATTTAGGCATGTCCGCTTTTTTTATTTTATGATATATTCGAAAGTTTTATCGAAATTGCATCAAAATTAAATTAAATTTTTAATTTTAATACGAAGTCATTCATTACCTAAGCCTCCCTCCCCCCCAAATTACCATATTTTCACTTTCTGGCAAACAGGTCCGTTCTAAAAATATATACTTCCTGAAGATAAAGAATGAATAATTGAATAAAACTTGTCATATATTTGAATTCACATTAAAATGATCTAATATGGCTAAGAAAACACAAACGTTTGTAATTGCCAAATGTAAAGGGATCTTGGTCCTCATATAAATGGATCTTGTCTATATATAAAGGCTTATTAGTCTTTAACTCTTGTTCCGTATAAGAATTAATCTTTTTCCTTATAAAAATGATTGGTTTCTTATAAAAAGGAATCTTGATCCTTATATAAAGGCTTATTGGTCCTTATCTAAATGGATCTTGTAATTATATATAAGGAACTTAGACCTTATATACAGATATCTTGGTCCTTATAAACAGGGAACTTGGCCCTTATTTCGTCGCTTTTGCTCTTTATATACAGGGACCTTGGGTCCTATTTAGAGGTTTCTTGGTCATTATATACAGGAATCCTAGTACTTATATAGAGGGAACTTAGTTCTTATATACAGGGATGTTCCTCCGTATATAAAATGATCTTGGTCCATTTTATAAATGAATCTGGTTCCTTATATGAAGAGATTTCGGCCCTTTAAAATCAAGGTATCTATGTCACTCTATAATGGAATCTTGTTCCTTATATAGAGGAATCTTGCTCCCTATATTAAGTGATCTCGCTCTTTATATAAAGAAATCTTGCTCCTGAAAACGCTTCGTTGGATTCCAAAATGAAGCTGAAAACAAGGAATCTATTTATCTTTTTTCTATTTTAAATGAGGGAAACCATCCGGAAACTTTGCAAACGTCTTTGTTTAAATAAAGTTCATTAATCAAAGCAAAAACTAACAAGGGCATCCCACTAGAAATAATATAAAGTTCCCAAAGAGGGTACATAAAATTGTGGGAGGGGCGGGGATGGGGCAAATCTAATAAAAAACATTTTCATTGATCAGGAGCCATGGGTTCCTTGTGGAGTGGGTGGGAGTTAAGTCACGATACGAGTACCTCAGAGGTGCAACGATAGGGGGAGCAAGAGAATACCTTGGGTCGTATCTCTCCTGAATCCGCCCCCATCTAAAATCAAAGATTAGGGTGCATACAACCAATCGTGAATTTATACAGGGAATTTTTAGTGTTTTTTTGGTTTCCACCAAAACCAGAATAGAGGAACGAAGAGTAACAAATTTATGGATTTTTTTCCAATCAATTATTCTTTTTAAATGTGGGGAGACTCGATCGTTTTAAATATTTCAAAGATAGTCATCATTTGCTCTTAGAATGAGACATCTACCACGTATCCTGTTTACTGTAATTATTTGGGTTTTTTCGTTGTCCAATCCAATGTAAATTCTTGATGGATGAAATCAAATCCTCTGTACAGAGATGAGAAATCAATGCTGTTTTTTATATATTGGATTGAGGAATAAGTTCTTGCGGGCTTATCAAATTTATTTATTACCATTAACAATTTTAGAAAAACCTCATTTTTAATTTAATCAATAATGTATTCTCCGTTGTTATTTACGACTTCTTCCCAACGTTTACTACTTTTTTGATGCCTCTGCAATAAAAATCTCTGGATTTTGACTCGACTAATTCGTCTAACTAGGTTCTTAATTCCACATCCGTATTCAACGAAACGCTGCGCAAATTGTTAGAGAGCGATAGGAACAGATGGAAATCCGATGGAGCAAAGTCTAGCAAATATTGAGGATAGGGAAGGATTTCCCAATTAAGCGTTTGGATAGCGTCTTTTGTCATATTGGCAATGTGAGGACGAGCATTGTGGTGTTGCAGAAGCAGTCCATAACGTCCATGAGGTCGCTTATCACGAATAGCTTTGGCGAGTGTATACATTTGTTGAACGTTCTGCATTGACAATCTCGTTGTTCGCAAGGAGCTGATAAAGAATGATGCCCTTACAATCCCACCACACACACAGAATCGTCTTTCGTGGATGAAGTCCTTGCTTTAATCACGAAGTGTTTTTTTTTTTGCTGCTAAGCCTTTGTTTTCGATGGTTCAAGTTGACATAAACACACCACTTTTCGTCGCCAGTGATGATGCGGGGAAGAAATCTGTCCTTATATCTACGAGTAGCCTTGTGACGAGCAAGCAAACCTGCGGCAATCGTGGAGCGTTGAAGTTTTTTGCTTTCTCTCAAAGTGTGCGTAACCCATGCACCGAGTGTTTGAACTTTTCCTATCGAATGAAGGTGATTCACCACAGTTTTCTGATCACACGCCAATTGTACAGCCAATTATCTAGTCAAATGACGAGGATTTTCATGAAGAAGTTCGTTCAATCGGTTGTCATCCAACTTAATAGGGCGACCAGAACGTTCTTCGTGATTAAGATTGAAATGACCGTTTTTGAAACGTGAAAACCATCATTGAACTGTCCTTTCTGATAAACCATTTTCTCCGACACAGTTCAAATATCGCGACGAGCTTTGGCTGTGTTTGCATTGTTCCCGTCTAGATTGAAAATGAATAACAACAAGGGTCGAAAATGCGACTTTCTTTCAGCTTGACATTCCATTTTGAGGGTACAGAACAAAAATTAAATTAACACAAGTTTTAAATATACCGCAATGACTTATTAGTCAACTTCAAGACGTAGCCTGATCAAAAGCCTAATAGTTTTTGCTGTTAAGAGACGTAGCCTAACCTTCGCAAGTTTGCTCTCATTATTTATTATTGTTTCTTAATATGTGCACAAATCACGTCAACAAAACTTAAATCAACACAACATAAAAAAAAACGCAAGAACTTATTCCTCGACCTAATATAAACCTCCTTGAGACAACAATTAGCTCATTCGTAAACGCCAGTATTTATATCTAATTGACCTACCTACAATTGTACGAGATAAAAAGGAACATATTAGGAAATCATGATGTACTTTTCCATTTAAATATTGAATAGGGTTAAACAAATATTCATTACCATGAATAAAACAGCAACAATTATTTTTAGTCACGTGCGAGTCTAGTGGCAGGCGACTCTACATCTCACTATGTTGGTCGGTTGGTCCCTGTTTTGATTTTTTTTATAATAACAGTATAACTTTTCGGCTGATTCTAACGATATTTGAAAGTCATATGTTGTTTTAAGTTCTCTTTCGAATGATATAATTGCTAAACTCTTCCCAAGGTTATTTTTATATTGCAAATTGCAAACATATTTTTTATATCTTCAAGCCATACAATTTTTATTTCCTATCTGTTGTCATTTTTAGGACAGTGAAAGGAAAAAGTGAAGTCTCTTCGATAAACACATATTATCAGCAAAATGGCTTCATTTTTGTCAGATACTAGTAAATTTTGAAATATATGCTTTTCCCTACGAAAGTTTATATTTATTATTTAAGATAAAACCCGCCTTTCTTTCACGACAATGTTTTTTATTCTGACGCTAATAAAGTACCTTTTTGCGTCTTTTCCTTTTCCTGGTATTTTATATTGTTTATCCAAATGTTTTTTAATCGATTGTTCAGCTCCTTCCTCTCTTTCCCGCTAGGGTATCGCGCTCTGGACTTGTTTGTAGTCCTCATATTTATCTCCTCTTACATTAAATCAGTTCCACTTGAGTAACTCGAAGGGATTTGTCTAAAAAGTTACTCGCCAAATCCTGATTAAGATACATTATTCATGGTAGAATTTAATGTAACCAACCTTTTCATTATTATTCGGTTAAAGGAAAAGAATTTAGTATGCATTCATATGTTGTTATCATTTTAAGCTGAATTCTCAGAATTTAATCTTTAACAATTTCATTCCCTCCTCGAATTGTCATACTTAAAATTATATTTTCTTTTCAACAATGAATTATAATTCCAGGAAAATGGGAGTATAGGATAGGATTAGTTCTCAAAACTACCATTAATAATATATTTATGTGCGGTAATAAATCTTTTTGGCTTTAACATTGCGATGCAGACTTTTCTTAGTTTATTACCCAAATTTTTAGACGATGACTTCCCTTTTATATCTCTAACTCGAACATGCCTCCAGATTCCTTTGTTATCTTAAAGGCCATTAAACAAATAATCCTTCCACAAGTGTCCATGAAAAAAGTGCTTCTTCCATCCTCATCTAGAGTGGGAAGAACTAAGTATTCGTAGGACTTCAAAATTCAATTTAACTAGACTTCCAAGCCATCAAACTTCATAATATTTACCAAATAGATGTATATTAATGGAAAGTTAAAAGTTATATAGACAAAAATGGCATTGAAACTGAATTGCTATCTAGTATGATTCAATTTAATGAAAACATGGATGTAATGGATTTCTGTACATAACCATATTCCTAACAAAAATACTTTTTTTAAAGCATATGAGAGACATAGATGCTTCTAGAGGATTCCACTAAAATCTAGAACAGTAAGCCAAGAGCTCAGGAAAGATTAGGATGCCATTCAGCAGTTAACATTCTGACTTTAAAGATGTTGTCATGGAGAAAAATAAAGAACTCTCCAATGACCAAAAGGCGATCCTGAAGCTCCTACTCATGAGCTGAGCAATCGGAAGCTATCTGAGCAGCTGAAAATCCCTTTAAACACCATTGACTCTGTCATTCTGACGTACAAAATGGTGGGAACCATCGTCAACCTTCAACGTTTAGTGCTCTTCCAAAGATTTCCCCAAGGCTTCACGTGTAATACTTGGAAAGGTTAGAGCTGCCGCCTTTACGACTCGTAGGTAAATTTAAGACCAGTTACTTAACCAGTCTTTCTAGTAGTATCTTAGAAAACCACTAGAAAATCTTGGTCGCATTGGAAAACCCATGACAATTATTTTTGAACAGAAAGAATTTCATTGAAGAAAGATACCATGTTTTTACAGCCAATTTTAAAAGAGTTAAGAAGAGAGAGTTGGTCAAACGTAAAATATTATCTCTGGATCAATATAGGCTATCTGATAAAATATTACACATTTCCTTGGACGAGTAATAATATTGGTAAATAATGACCGTACATCAGTGAAAGTCATAAATGCTTTATTAAAATTGAGTTGGAAACGTGATTCACAAATTTAAATGAATCTTGCAGAGTGAATTTACTGAGAGAGAGAGCGAGTCAATGAGAGGGTCTTAAAGCTAAGCCAGGTTAAACCTGGGTATTTTAATGGCAGAATAAATTGGATGGAGGAGTATTCCTACTTTGTGGATTTTCGGTGAGCAATAAATAATTTCATATAAGTTATCACTGTGAGATCCAAATCGAGAAGGGCTTCCATTGCGATGAATAAAGATTTAGGAGAGATATGGGGGTTATTCAGAGAATAAACTAGTGAAAGATAGATAAGGTTGAATAAATTTGCCCTGGTGAAGAGTCCATCCTTTATTTACTCATTTGTGTATTTTTACTTCTATTCCTTTCTTTTGTTTGTTTTACTCTCATTTTGTTTAACTTTTTTCCTAACTTAGATATATATGTAAGTACCCTTCAGGCCTTTCTAAACTTTTCACCTTGCTTAAATTGTAATTTTCTTTGTCATTTGAACTTTTGGTGCCGTTTTCTCACGATGAAATAGTATGCCCCTTTTGAAGCCGACCAATTACTTGAGAATAGGATTCTTCGGCGTTCCCATAACTCCAACCTGTTATTTATGGTCCGTACAATTTCCCCCTTCTACTTTTTCCCAAATTGTTCTTGTATGCATTTGTGTACCTTTAAATTGCATCTAGCTTGCTTTTCAATGGGATTATTATTTGCGTGATCCGATTACGTCTACAAACTTTGCAAGAGGTATTAAGGGGCACTGATGTGGATTTTTTGTATTTCTTTGTGTGTACTTTGGCTAACCGTTTTGGGTAAATTTTAGTATATCCACTTTTTGTTGCGTGACGTCATGTCACGGTATCTGTATAATAAATATAACTCGTAAATTGTCATTTTATTATATTTGTTGTGTTGCTTGTGAGCAGTTTTGGTACTTTGTATTTATAGAATCATGTCTTCGTTTGTATTTTTGTATCACTACTCGTTGAATGATACGTCAGGTAGTTACTGACGCATTATGGGAATGATCTTGAATTTTGCTCTTGTTATTTTAATCTTGTACTTCAATTCGAAATCATTGATCACTGCATTTCCAGCTGACGTTTCTCTCACCCTAACAATTTCCTTCTTATACGTGCTAATGTCAATATTGGAAATGTGCTCTGCAAATAACATGCACATAAATTGCCTCCTCCTTTACCTTCGTTGGAAAGTCGATCGTATAAAACAGGTATAGAAGTGGGCTTTAACAGATACTCTGCATGTTCGAATTCCTGTCTTGTGTAAATGCCCATCATAATTTGGGGCCGTTGCACCATTAGAATCGCAGAGGAATCTTTCCAGGAATGGATCCAGCTGAAGATTTAGTAATTTATACTGCAATCTCTCAAACAGGACTTTTCCAAGTCTTTTTGCTCATTTTGCAGCACAACGTCCGTGTACATTACTTCAGCTCCACACAGTGCGAGATTCTTTTGGTTATTAGGGCGAGCGCGGTCTCAGTTCCTCAGTTTATTCTTAGTCCTTGTGCTGAGGGTTATGTGGCCTCATTTACGCAGGTAGTTTCTGTCTCTTTTGAAGAGGATGTTCTCAAAAATTTTGGCGACAAATTCAAAGAAAGAGATCGGAAGATAGTTAAACAGGTAGTCCGGGGACTTGTTATTTTGTATCAATAATATTTTTGCTACCTTCATCCCATTAGGTAAATATTTATTATTCAGGGAGAGAAAATAACCTTTAAAATACCCTTGATGATTGAAGATGAAGAATCCGTAATGTTGTTGTTGGTAATATCAGTCCATCCTAAGATTTTGCATCACTGACTTTTTCTTTCGATGAGATAGGGCAACCATGTCCTATCATCCCCTCTCCTATGTGAGGTATTGGTTTAACTGATTTTGCCCTCAAGCTCTTTAGAGAAACATTCGTTTATTCTTGTGTTATGGTGAAAGAATTTCTCAAGGAATCTGAATTTCTCCTCAAGCTGTGCTGGGTCATAAACTTTTTTTAGGCTTAGCTATTTTGTTAATTGTATTCTCTTTTATTTTCTTCACTTTTATTCGCGTGCGAGTCTAGTCATGATGGACTCTACACATCACTATGTCGCTCGGTCGGTCCACGTTTTGTTTTTATTGTTTTTGTAATAACATCATAACTATTCGGCTGATTCTAACGAAATATGGAAGCCTTATATTGGTTTACATCCTCTTTTGAATGCTATAATTGCCAAAGTTCTCCCAAGGTTAGCCCGGGAATTATTTTGTTTTGGCAATAACATCATAACTATTCAGCCGATTCTAGCGAAATTTTAAAGCCTTATGTTATTTTACAATTTTCCCTTTCTAATGATATAATTGCCAAAGTCTTCGCAAGTTTAGCCAGAGAATTATTTTATTTTAGCAAGAACATCATATCTATTCGGCAGGTCTAAACTAGGGTATAATATGCTATAGTCTGCTAGGCAAACCTAGAATACTCTATACTATGCTATGCTATTATAGGCTAGGCTCTGCTATGCTAAGTTATGCTATGATATAATATGCAATGGAAAGATATACTATGCTATTTAGGCTATAAAATGTGATGCTAGGATAGCATATAGTATGTTAGGCTAGACAATACTAAGTATGCTTGATTAGGATATAATAGGTTAGTATAGGCTATACTTGTCTAGGATCATTAATGCTAGGCTAGGTTATACTAGGCTAGGCTATGCTGAGCTATGGTAAGCTATACTAAGCTAGGTAGGGCTATACTGTGCTAGAGTAGGCTAAAGTATAATAGGCTAGGGAGCGCTATGCTCTGCTATGCTAGGCTATGCTAGATAATACTATTTTAGACTACGATAGGCTAGCTAACCAAGGCTATAATAGGCTAAGCTATGGAAGGTTATTCTAGTCTAGTTTATGGTATGCTATACTAGGCTAGGCTATAATATGATATGATGGCTATATTATGTTAGGTGTGGTCATAAATCAGAATAAGTGAGGACACGCAATTTTATGGTCAGCAGACCTTGTTTTGGAAAGTTTTCTTGTTTTTCATACTTGTCTAGATTTCCACTTATATATTCCCATAATTTCACTTGCTTCAGTAAAATTAAGTGTGACAATCCCCCTTTATTCTCTTATTCGCGCGATCTACACATTAATAGTACTTGCTTGACCTATCATTCGTGTTGAAAATTAGTCTATATTTCCGGGCAATCTCTATTATTGGGTTGGACCTTTTTGTTTAGGTAGTGTTTTATTAGAGTTTTCGGTATACGTCTCCTGTCATTGGCGGTTATAATGTTTGTTATTCTCCCTCCAGATCTTTATCTATTTCGTTTAATGTTGTTTCGCCCAGATCGGGTAGTTAGTCAACGTCGGTAACTTGAACTAGACTGTTAGGCGCCTCGTGCGATCCTGGAACGTTCCACGGTTCCTACCTGTAGCATTTATTCTTCTGTAGCCTGTTTCTTTGCAGATTGCGTTGAGACCTCTTTCGTGTATTATGAATGTTTGGTAGTAAAATCGGCAAGGAATTTATTTATTGAAGGATATATGAACGTCAATGCGGTTGGTATGCAACTACTAAGTTTACTCCCATTGTTGGAATCTTGAAAGACAAGAATCACTCGTCGAGGAGGGGAACCTGTAAAGACGGGATTATTTCTGATGGCAATTGCTGCATTATCAAAAATCTCCTTTGCTTTGTTTGTTTATATAACTGTATTTGCATATCTTTCTTTTGTGTGTGTTAGTCTTTACTACGTCCTCTGTTATTATTTCGATTTATGGGTCCCGTCTATTTGACCCATATAACGATAAGTTGGTGGCCCATAAATCAACATTTAGGAAGAGAATTTTAAGTTTTATGTGTTTTCCATGATTTGGATTTAATTTGAATTCCCTTTTCCGTTTCTCGTTTTCTCATGTAGTTTTATCTTCTCTTTGAAGAGAGCTACCTTTATTTTCTCGTCTTCGTTCTTAGCTTGATATTCTCATTTGTACTTTTTATTTTCTTTATATCGTCTAGTATTGTGATGATATTAAAAAATGCTGCCTGTTCTCTTGCGTATCGCCATAGATTATTCTTATTGTCAATAATTATGTAATTGCTTCTCTTTTTCTTTAGAGAGTGTTCTCTCTCATCTTCGAGTTGAATGCTCTTGTCTCGATCCTTATGTTTCGTCGGCTGTGACTGTTGTTCCCTTCCTCTTGTGTTTTATTTACTTGTATGGTTCGTTTTATTTTCATTCATTCTTCTTTTCTTCCCGTAGTTCTTCCGTTTTTGTTTGTCTTTCACCTTCTTCAATCTTTAAGACTCTTTTCTTTGTTACTTATTTTTTGGTTCTTATTCTGCGCTCGTCTTAGTCTTACATTGTAGTCAAGGTGTCGTCTGAGTGGGGATTATCCGCAAACTACATCCCGCTCATGCCATTGTTTTTTAACATCTATGGCAAAAACCCAGATTAGTCAGATTCATGCCACTTGCCTTTGATAAAAGCATTGAGGAATCTTAGTTGATCTTCCAGTGTCGATATTTATGTTCGTTTTTTGAGTTTCGGCATCTGAGTTGGCTACTTTCTCTACCCCTCCATAGGTTTTAATTTTTTCTTGCCTCTTCTTTCCCTCTCTCCGTTATTTTTTGCCTTATTAGTTGTGTCTTGACAGGATAGATAATCGCCATTTCTTTATAACTCTAAACCAGGTTGGGCAGCTTTCTTGGGCGCCCCTGCAATTAGACCAATTGTGGTCTTCTTCATTACACATTGAATATATTTCAAACTCAGCCTTGAAGTCCTGGTGGCGTGTTGATCCATCCTGTAGCAGCGAAACAATATTTGGACTGGGACTGATTCATTTTTGTCTATTTCCGTACAGCTGACTTTGGCGTTAAACTTTAGGAGTCCCTATTTCTTTTGCTTTATTTACCATTGAAATTTATAAGAATATCACCTTAGAACGTAAGGGTAGTCCGCATTGTCCCTTCTTTTCCTGAACTTGACTAACTCCATCACATTTGCTATCTTTTATTTGCAAGCCATTTACGCACCCCAGCTGTATCATCCCAGTCTTAAGACGTGCTCCAAGTTACTAATTCATTGGTCCCTTATCTACTACTTGAAATAATAGTGACATACCTGACATTTCTCGAATAAACATAACACCCACGACATGTTTTCATTTGATATTGTGCATAATTAATCGCTGTATAAAATTCTTCCCACACGTAAAACAAGTTAAACCCCCTAAGAATGCAGTCACTTTAATCAAATCACAGCTTCCAGCAATTGTACCAAGTAATCTGCCCAAAGCCTTACTCTTGTATGTAGTTAGCTTAACTCCAGAATAGTTCCTATAATCGCTATCCTGGCGATTATTATAACCCCGTATTAGAGCAGCATCACCATATCGGCAAAATAACCCCAAAAGTCTAGAAGGACTCTAACATCCACCTTTACTTGCTAAATAGCCATAAATTTCCAAATTGACTTCTACCTAACACTGCCAGCATCTTTGCTAAACATGGGGTTCATAAACGCATTCCATGCAATATGCTTTCCTTGCAGTTATTAGCAGTGGCCATACGCTGAAATAGGTCATCTTTTACCTCCCATTCTACCATATCCAAGAGAATTTCCAGTAGTTTTTCTAAACTATTGAGCCTAAAAGCATATTATGAAAGATACTCACTCTCCCTCTTCCGAGCTATCTTGCTCTGGCGTCTATGACCAGATCTTGCCACCACAAACAGCTATCACACATTGTGAGGGAACCCCACGTGGAATCTCTTGAGCAGACGGAACTTCCACACGCTGTAGAAGACCAAGTTAGGCCTAAATTGGTAAGCCTACCCCCCCCCCTCCTTCCACAAGCGGTAGCCTCGAACCGGGTCCCCCACGATTCATCTTTACCCGGACTAGAAGAATAGCCTCTGCAAGAAGATTCAAGGTCATTCGAGAGTAGAGCTGTTTCCCGCGTACTTCCCTCGGGGAGAGCCTCAGACATAAATAGTGTTCGACTCCCATGAGGAGACACAGAGTTGAGAAGTCTCGCTCAGATCCCAGAAGATTCCCCATGGTTCCAAGTCAAGTGCTAGCAACAAAGCAAAGTGACAGCTGGACTATTTTGTGTATTTGGAATTAGCCCCAGTCAGGAGGTAATTCCACTGAACGATCGCCCCGAGTGATTTTCCCGACTTCTCTCATCAACTCCTGTCGAAGCCCTCCCCATTTCGGGTAGCCGAAATACTATCCCCTGGCCTGAAATTTCCCTCCCCCCCCTTTTTGGAGAACCCTCATCACTTCAGCCTACCGCTCAAAAGTTCCGAACGGCCTCACCTCACGTGCAGAAGACACCAGTAAGCCAACCCCTTTCCCTCCTTCAGTAACCCAATTGAGTTAATATCCCCCCCCCCATTTGAATAGTCTCCTCCTGGAATTCCTTAAGTTATAACTTCATAGTCTGATTTATAACAACAATTCCCCCTTTCTTTCCCTGATGGGATTTTGCCAGTTAATTCTCTGAGGTAATTTTACCCATCAATTCTCTCATTATTTTTGTGTAAATAAAATTATATTTTTGTCCATGCCTCTTTAAATAATTTTGAGCTTTGCCATTGTCCATAATTTACCTGACCTCGTTGCACTCCCTTGCTACTCAGCCCGTCTAAACTTGTGGTTTTCCGTCCCTTTTGTCGGTTCGCTTTCAAGTTATTGGTCCCTCCCTCATAGATATAATATGGTATTGATATAATGTAATGTCATACCACGACACACATCCAAGAAATGGATCCATCGACCACCGAAATTCTGACGCCCATAACCATGAGTAAAAGGAAAAAATCATAGAAATATCCACTAACTTATTCAAAATTCTTTTAGTGGAATGAGCAGGCTCAACAACATTAAATATATTAACTCAAGAACCTCTCTGACTAAATTATCCATCCCGCCAAATCCTTCCTTACAGACAGATTTACATAAAACGTGTAGCAATTTGGACCTGACACTCCTTTCCCAAGTGACTTCTTAGAGTTGGTTTGTCCCTTAACCAGCATCTTTGGATGGCTCTTCGTTTGCTTGTTCTCAAACCTCACAGAAAACTCACATAAGTTTAGGGCCCATTAAGAGGGTTTATTTCCATTTCCAATTTTACTCTCGGGTCTAAACACTACCATTTCACCATTTAAGTCCTAGACTCAACCAGACATAGTACTATAGTCCTCAGACTACCACTCTCAAACATCTCAAAGCTAGCTAATCTCTGGGTCTTATCGATACCAACAGCACACGAAGACAGCAACATGGAAATTATTTCAGGTATCATACGCCTAAGATCTTCTATTTCAGTACAATATACAAATCACAAACTATCAGCCATTCCGTTAACTTAAAAAACTCAATTAATAAACTACTAACTTATCATTAACCTTTCAACCATCAACACGCAACTCATTAATTCACTCTATTCAAAGTTCCATACTCAGATCTAGGTGCCTTTGGAGTTTCTACAGCCCCTCGAGCTACGCAAAAAAGCTACTCACCAGATTTAGGCACCAATTTGGGCCACAGTAGAGGATAAATATGGAAAAAAAAGAAGAAAAAGGAATAACAGGAAAATTAGGAAGAAGACACCTAGATAATTTCCTAAAGGCGCCAACAGGAACTTCCAAATGAGAGAAAAATAACAACCTTGGAGACGAGAAGCTCAAACCCAGAATGAACGGAATAGGCTCTCAAGGAACCAATGCAAGATTCTAAGTAGCCAAGCACAAATCATTACAAATAAATTAATTAATCGTAAACACAATAGCTAAACAAAATAATAATTTATAGATAAATAAGTTGATTTACAAATATTTCAACTTCTAAGATCCTAAACATAAACAAATAATTATATTTCCAAAGTAATCCTAAGCACAAGCTCAGGCGCCACTGCGTGTACCATAAAAAGGACAAAAAAAGCGTTGACTGTAGATCCTGTTCTTGAAAATAGGATTCTTTAAATTTAATTATAAATACTTAGGCTTTAAGATTAAATTTAAAATGTCTTGATCAAAGTGATCCTAATCTAATAATTTATTCAAGTTTCAACATTCTTGGTCGTTTTGCTTCGCTGCAGAAGAGTTGGGTAGTCATCTTTTTATTGCTGAAAAGTACGAGAATGGTGGAAAGTGAGAGTTTTTTTCAATATGCCCTCACAAATTATCAGTTGCAGAGGAGAATCTCCCTTGAGAGCTGGTATAGGTGTAGATTTCAAGTTAGGTCTCTCAGGTTTCGCGCAAAGAGCAAGGAGGACGTAATACCAAATGAGATACGCACCACCTATTTAAGAATTCCGTCCATTACCCTCGTCTCGCCTCATTAAACTAGTACTAACGTCACTAGTAAGTAATAACTTCGATACATAATTCCAATACGCCTTCAATAACATGAGCTCAAGATCATTATTCAGCAAAAGATCGATACCACTTTTTTCATCTGTTCACATCCTTCATTAACCCCCAGTATTTGAGCTGCTTTCTTTCACAGCCTACCTTTAATCAGCATAGGCCCACCTTAATTTTATGTCGTTAAGCTTTGCCTACTTTTCAATTCCTCCTTTTTAGCCTCTTTGTCTTAATATCATAACTGTCCATTTTTCTACCCCAAAACCCGAGTCATTAATACTGACTCACTCTCACTGGCTTCTTGACTCTCCGCCACAAAAGGAAGGGAGAAACTTTCATTTCACCACACTCACTCAGAATGAGCTCTTTGTCTTCGCTACTACAACTAGAGGGTGTCGTGGGTAATTTGTTCCGTTAAGATCTCTAAAATCCGCTTATGCAAATTCTGTGGCGTCGGTTTTATCTTCTTCATATCATAGTAGACTCTTTTTTTGCATTTTCTGTGAAGGATGCAATAAAATTTCTGAATTCAATCCTGAAACATTTTGGTAAAGGCAAACTACGCTGCTTGGGATCTTCTCCAGGAGTTGCAATTGAAAGATTTTTAAGTGTTTGGGTGTCCATCTGAGGACGGTGTAGATGATCATGAAAGGGTTAGGTTAGTAAGGCAGTGATCACAAGGTTACTGCGGCTCGATAACTTCACTCTAAGTGTTATGCTACGAATGGAACTCCCGTTGTTCTCGCGGAGATCCCATTGACAAAAATCGCAGCAAGACAATAAGGTCCATAACAAGGGACATAATAGTGTCAGAGTCTCTCATCAGGCAGCTAGTGCATTTTAGAGGTCTATTACACTCATAAAAAATGAGAAAGGGCCATCTTCTGTCTCAGAAGATGAAGAAAAAGCAGAAAGAACGTACTTTTTAACATGTGAACAAACTGAACCAAAACCCCAAGTCTGGCCTTCTTGGGTACTTCTCAGACAAGATTTGCTGTGAGGGCCATGTGGTGAACTCACAAAACGAGGTCAGCTTGCTGTGATCCTAAAGATATACCGAGGGTCCTGGAGACAAAGTTTCCGGTCTACTTCATGGTGTTTACGGTGGTCAGTAGCAAAGGGCACGTTACGCACCAGTTTCTCTTCCAGGAGGAGTACATCAAGTGCCTGAATGAGGGTATGTTTATTTGAATCAAGCAGACGGCTGTCGGAAGACCGTACATGTGGCAGCAGGCCTCGGCATCATGCCAAACAATCAGGAAGACCTAGTCTTGGCTGTCAAATAATTTTTTTAATTACAACACACAGAACATTTTGTCTCCTAATTCCCCAGACTGCAATAACCTGTACTATTATGTGTGGAGCATTGTTGAAAGAAAGAGACCAATATCTCACTGTTCACCACCAAGGTAGAGCCTAGGTCCAGGTTTATCACAGTTTTGTCCCAGTTAAACAGTCAGGCGGTCAACAATCCTTACGGCAGGAGTTGACGCTGCCTGGAGACTGTGATTGAGGGCGATAGCGATTTTATTGAATAAAATGAATATTAAATCTTTCAAGCCTTTAACATTTAACTTTGAAAAATGTGTAAATGAATTGGGTTATTTCCATCTATATTGAAGTTAGGCGACAAATTACCCAACACGCCCTGAAATCTCTCTTTCGTAACGCATTTTCTGGCTTTGATTAGCTGAATCCATAAAACTTGCCACTTACCTTCAGATGGCAGTGTAAGAGCAAACTGAGGACATTAAAATCCGTGTTTTTAATAAACAAAACATATATATTTAGCCGGTGTGTGTCTTATTTTATGTGAAAACATGGTGACACCATTTTATTTTTTTTATCTGCCTTGCATAGGAGATTATTTATTTGCAGCTCCTGTTTCTCTCCTGTTGTGTGCGAAACTTTGTCTTTATTTATTATTGCAATTTTCCCCTTATTGACAGATTTCGTTAAGGGTTTTTTAAAATTTTCCTTATTTCATGTTTTATTCCTTTGTTTGTACTTTCGGGTGACCTTAAAAGAAAAACTTTCATTTATTATTTCATTTTTTTGTAATTTATGTTTTCTTTAGTTTTTAATCATATATCAAATACTCTAGAATAAATAAGAAGGTATATTTTTTTCCCATCAAATTCTTTCCTACCCATGAATTGGGGTTGCCATTTTCCTCGATGGGAGGTTGAGTGTAATGATTAAAGTCTTTTTCAGGAGGTACTAATCTGTATCTACACCTTTTCTCTCGTTTTCTCAAGGTTTTGCTTCCAATTAGCTGCGTGGTCATTGCCATCAATAATTTTTAATTTATTTCTCCTCCGACTACCTTGAATTACATTATTATGTCTGTTTATTTCTGATTTCTCAAGAGAAAGTCTTTTATTCTTTCTCCTTACGTGAAATTTTAGCCAGAGCAGGTTTAGATTTTGATGGCATATACCTATTTGGTATCAAAATTACTCGTTTGAATTCATTTTTATATAACTAATATTCTATTGTATCTGCTATTTTTATAATAGGTGATAGCTTAGCATGTATAAAATGTCCTACAGATTATATTAAGCAATTTCTAGTCGCGGGAGAGTCAACATCTCACTATGTCGGTTGGTCGGTCGATCGGTCGGTCGGTCGGTCCTAATTTTGTTTTTTTTTGTTTTGCTAATAATAATATAACTATTTAGCTGATTCTAACGAAATTTAAAACCCTTATGTAGTTTTATATTTTCTTGGGAATTATATAATTGGGAAGGACCTCTCAAGGTTAGTCTTGGAATTATTCAAAGTTGTGATGGTCAGCAGACCATGTTCCTTTATAATACAGTATCTATCTATATATATATATATATATATATATATATATATTTTAACCCTGTCTATCATCAAATCTTCTTTTATTCTAAATTCTGGCTAAAGAGAGGATCGAATATTTATTACAAGGACTGCTTCGGTACTACAAGCTCTGAGGCAGCCGTCATCCAGGAGCAATGAAAGTCACTTAATCACATTCATGGAATTATTATATAAAAACAGGCCTTCTTACTATTTTTTCATTTCACTCGTAAGCTGATCCTTCAATGCTTTTACACCTCTGAAGAGAGGAATATTTAAGTCAGTGAAAGAACTTGTTGCCTTAAGAAAGTAGGAATGCGTCTCACTTAAGATACTCTACAGAAAAATGTGGAAGGAAAAAATGAAAACCCAGCAAGAGAGATTTAAGTTTAGATACCAAATATTAAACGCTTAATAAAATTTGATCATGATAATTTTTCACTACCATTAATTGCGACACTTAGTGAGATGAAATATATTCCAGTTGCCCTAAATACCTCACATTAATACTGTTTCACTTTTTTCCCTTTCTCATGTTCTACTACAAACTGTTTAGGCTGGAGTGTGTCCTTTGGTCGCTCGATTTTGCGATATTATCTAAATAAGTATTTTAAATCTTAATGACTACGTTGCAGAAGTATATAGAATTATGTAGAAATATATTTAATACACTCTTGGAAAACTGGTTATGTATTATTTACGATGCTTTACTGTAAGTAAAAACTCCAACTTTGCCCTTTACGTAGTTTAAAGTTATATATATATATATATATATATATATATATATATATATATATATATATACATTACTGAGCAAAATAAAATAACGATGTTCCTTTATTAAAATATTTTTTAAAATATACTTAGTAGGTAAATGAAATTTCCAAGGTAGATAAAGGCATGTAATTAATATATTTTTTGAAGATTTCATATAGTAAAATAATTTATTCAAAAATTTATACTAAATAAACTAACAAAATACAATATTGATACGTGCAAAATAAGAGAAGGATCATTCAAAAAAATGCTTAGTAAGCAAAGAAACTAGAAAAAGAGCAACATTGGACGATGATGAAACTTAAAACATTCTATAGGAGCTAGTTTCGAAGCCTTTTTTTTCTACTACTTTCGTGCAACGAGGACTACAGGACCTCACCAGTTTCTTGCATGCAAAATTCTGATGCTAATTTGTTACATTGTCAAAGTATGGCCAAGTGTACGAGAATATTCGCACACAGGCTCTAAGGTAGGATGAGCAAGGCGACAACTGTTATTGTTCTAAGAGTGCGATTTGAATAGATAGTGGCAGCTGCGTAACCAAGGAATATACCAAACACAACGACAAAAATAGATTTTAATAGACACTAAATAAAAGGCACAACATATATATATATATATATATATATATATATATATATATATATATATATATATGAGGGTACAGCCATAAGACGGAATAAGATTCCAAATCGTAATTAGATAACCTGGGTTATTGAATGGCTATAATAGGAGATCTAGGGTAGTGAGTGATTTAGTTCCTTTTAACCTCGACGGTAAAGGGGGGAAAACTTAGGGAAGGTCTTGGTGACCTTGATTACTCACGAGGGTAGTCCCAAAACCAGCAGCAGGTGGGGCTACATCCTCGAACTTGCCCTCAAGAGGTCACAGGACGAACTTCGAAGGGGGAGGGAGATGACTTCTCTTATCTCACCTTGAGCGAGCTAGCGTGCCTATTGTCCTCGAGAGATCACCGGATGAACTTCGAAGTGGGGACGGAGATGAATGACTTCACACTCGATTTGAGGGAGCTAACGAGCCGTTTGTCCTCAAGAGGTCACCAGAAAAACATCGGACGAAGGCTTTTTCAATCCTTGATACGAAGGTGGTTGAGAAAGGCTGACACTGTATCACGAGAATCTTCTCCTTGACCCGAACATACGCGTGTGATGTCTAGCTCTTCCCTGGCTCGCGACCGTCACTCACACTTCTCGGGAGAAAGCTCGTGACATTGCACTCCTTTCGAGAATTCTCGTCTAACCAAATCTCTCTGTAATCCTGGAGAGGGTCTATATATACGCGTAGTTCTCAAAAAAAGGTAGAGAGAGGCCTTCTCAAACCCTCGTTATCGGGCGTCACAAACCAAGCGTCTCCTTACTCGGAAGTGTGAACGTCAGAGATCAGCGGGCCAGACGGACGACCAGTAGCTGGAGCCATAAAAGCTGTTCAAGGTGAACCTCGAAAAATAGATGTGAAATCTCCCGATTCAAGGGGGTTAGGGAAGATTGAGACGGCCGGAAGGTAGCCTCAATTTCAATGTCTTTTCACGGTGTGAATTTTGCGGAGACCTGCCGACAAGGCCAAAAAGGGTGAAGTCAGGTAAGGAGGGGGGAGTAACGGCTCACTTTCTCCCCCGAAGTAATATCTTAGGAGGTGGGGAAAAATTTTATTCTATCAAATACACATTTTTACAGCGCAGGAAACTTTGAAGCGAAAAAAATGTTTAAAATAGTTTCATTAAGAGGGGAACTTATAAAGCTACAAATTTAATGATTACCAACAGAGAAAAAAAACACTACACGAGATTTACATATGTGTAACCACAGATAACTTAATCTATACATACGCAGACACAACATCAACAAGGCCAAAAAAAAGAAAAATGGTATTTAAAAAAATGAATCAAACTCGAATTTCACTATACACTCAGGTTGTTGGAGGGAGGTCTTCTATAGGATTCCTTTTCAAGCAATCGGCAAGGCAGTTGTCGGTGCATTTAACATACAACTTAACTTTACGAATAGACTACACTATGGCTAACGCTTCAAGCTCTTTAGTGGCATACGCCTTTTCGCTATGAGACAGCTTCCTGTTAGCATATCCTACCAGACATCCCACTCCATCGTCATCATCTTGGATGAGAGCACAACCTAGGCCCTCCTGGAAGGCATCAGTACGAACTTCGAATGTTTTATTAGGATTCTGTAATCTCAAAATAGGGGCAGAGATTAGCTTGTCCTTTAACTGATGGAAGCGATCTTCTGCAGAATGGGTCCAATTGACTGGATCGGGGGCATTTCTTTTAAGCATATCGTTAAGGGGCGAGACTATGGCAGCGGGATTCGGCCCACAACGACGATAGAATGACACGGAAAAGCCTTCTAATAAGGCAAGCAATTGAAACCTCTCATTAGGGGCGAAATTGTGGTTTACGTTTAAGTCATAGTGAGGCTCTGCTTGGGGGAAGGAAGTATCGGCAGGGAATCCTCGTCGTCTGCTTCTACGCACACCGTTCGGGACAGGCACACGGGTTCAACGGGATAGGAGTGTTCCTCGTTTGACAGGGAATGAATGCGGCCTATTAGGTCAATTGTGACCCGGGCCAAGGGCTTGGCAAATCTCGGGGTCCTTTGAAGGGGGGCAGGGGCTACACGCCCTTCGGAGGCGACCTTTTGGCAAATGTCGAAGGACTTGCAGACGTCAATAATTTATTTGGCCGCTCCTGGCTAAAAGAAATATTTAAAAACTCGCGGTGCCGTTTCGTTATGGCCGAAATGTCCGGCCATTAGGCCATCATGAGCTATCTTTAGAAAGGGTTCGATATTCGTTCTCGGCACACACAACGCGTTGGTTGGGGGACTCTCCGGTTTAACCGAAGAACGATATACTAACTCATCCTTCACGGTACATTCGATCTTTCGCTCGTCTTGCACTGTTTTTGTCTCCTTCTTCCTTTCTTTTTCACACAGAGGTTGTAATGGGGAACAATTTTTCGGCGCCTCATCATATTAAACATTAGTGGCAAGGTCGATGTCTGGGGACGATATTGGTACCAGAAGTGATTCATCCTTCTCCGCCTGGGCCCTGGTAACGACTGGCTAAAAAATTGGGGGTTTGGGGAGAGCTGCGCGCTCTGTCCAATGAGGATGGAGCAGAATTTCACCTGGGTTGCGACTATGTCGGCCCATCCGGTGAAGTACTGGCACTCAATATGGCACCGCACCACTGGGAATCTAGTGGCACGACCTAAAAAGTCATGCACCAACGCAAACCTGTTATGCTGGGGACTTACGGTGGGTAGTAGTTTATCTGAAACTACAGTGGCCGCAAAATAAATCGTAACACATCATCGGCAATAAAATTCGTAACACGCAATTTGCCTCTGCTTGTATTGATGCAGAAACCCTGACGCATCTGTAACTATACGCCGCCATCCAGGCATGTCTCAGTGCACGACGAGTGGTTGTGAGAAAGGTGGTATGATACGCTGCTCTTGTTAGCGCCGATCCTAACTGTAACCCTATACTTGCAGCCATATACTTCCATTTAATTTGCACACAGTGGGACGTACTAAGCTCAGCCTGGAGGAAAAGTCTCGTGCTATCGCCCTTTTAGATAATGGTATGTCTGTGATTCGTGTAGCCCCCAACCTGAAGGTGTCTAGACAAGCAATTTATCGTGTCCGGGACGCGGCAGCGACATTACCACCAGGCACGACCTCCCCAAGAAAAACAGGCTGTGGAGCACCAAAAAAAGGCAACACCAAGGCCCGCTAAGCTGTTAAAACGGGAAATGATGGTAAATCATTCAATAGCAGCTGTAGCGCTCAATCAAAAACACCTAGACATCCTCCAGAGCGTCGCTATTAGGACGATTCGGCACCGGCTGCTAAAAGAACTTGGATTACCCGCACGACCCGCAACCAAGAAACCCCTTCTCTCTAATGCTATGAATATAAAGCACCTAGAATTTTGCAAGAAATACATGAACTGTGCATCGGATGAATGGGAAAAGGTAATGTTCAGCGACTAAAGTACCTTTGGGCTGGTCAGGGTGGTGTCCAAGACAGTGCGTCGGCCAAGAGGTGTGTAACGGTTCGATTCCTGGTACACAGTGAAGACTGCAAAACACCCGGACAGTGTAATGGTGTGGGGTGATTTAAGTGGTGAAAAAGACAGAACAGGGCGGTACTTCCTCTTCAAGAACGTTACCATGAAGGGGATCAATTACATTGATATGTTGAAGGAACATTTGCTATATTTCTAGAGTATTCATGAGTGCAATTATTTCATGCATGATGGGGCCCCTGCACACAAGTCAAAAGCGGTCAAAATGTTCTTTGTAGACAACCAAATTGATGTGTTAGACTGGCCAGGTAATTTGCCAATCTGAACTCCATTGAGAATGCCTGGAATGTTATGAAAAATAAGGTTAAAGTATCCAAACCAACCAACATCAAAGAGCTGAAGGAGGAAATGAAAGGGTTATGGATCAATATGTACGCCTCCTACTTTGCAAAGATGGCCGCATGAATGCCCCAAAGACTTTATATGGTGTTAAAGAACAAAGGCAGTATGTCAAAGTATTAAGTTTAAGGATATAATCACAATAAAATACTTTAAAGTGAAATATGTATTTGTTTTTTATTAAATGCATTGTATGAATTTTTTTGCCGTGACTGTACTATACAGGTGGAACCTGTATCTCTAACAAAGGTTGACACGCGACAACCATTTACTGCGTCATTTTCAAACTGGAGCCCACCGGGAGGACCCTCGTTGAACAGGAAATTTACCTGTTGATCCGGGGGAGAGGAAGCAGATGCCGCTGGCGATGCGGCTGGCGGATTAGGCGAGAAGGCAGCAGAGATTTGGTCGACCTGGTGACTCGACCAGGTCTTCAGTTGAGAATTCTGGGGGTAATTGTAAGTTACGTGCCCAGGGGTTCACACGTAAAGCATGCAATTGGTCTACGGGGGTAGTTGCTAGGCGTAAAGGGGAGTAACGGGGGCTTCACGTCCTTGTGCTCTCATGGATAGTAAGGCCTGTACTTGCTCGTCGCCTGCACTTTTACGAAGCCGTTGTTGCCCTTGTAGGGCCTTCAGTTAAACCCAAACTTGTGTTTGAGGGAGGGTGGGGCTACTTGCTCGAACTTAGTTTTGCGAGATGCGAGCCTCTTGTTCTCAAGAGGTCACCGAACGTAACTCGAAGGGAGAGGAAAAGATCACTTCTCCTAACTCGGGTTGAGCGAGCTATCGGGCCTCTTGTCATCAAGAGGTCAACAGAAGAACTTCGCAGCACGGCTTCTACAATCCTTAATCTAAAGTCGGTTGAGAAAGAGTGACGTTGCCTCATGAGACTCTTCTCCAATGATCTTGCTGATGTTTTCACTTGGGATCACATCCTGGCTCTGATCAGGCCATTCCATTACTTTAATATTTTCTTATTCAAAATAGTATTTTACTCTCATTGGCGCGTTGTCCTGCATAAATGCAGGTTCAGAAATTCTTGGAGGGAAGGTATAACATGTTTTTTTATTAGGTTTAGCTACAGATTTGCCCATAATTTTTCAAATTATTCCAGCTAGCTGAACAACTTATTCAGTCAGAATCATCTCCATACCATGATACTGCCTCTTCAATGCATGCCAGACATTTTAATACATTTTGGGTTACGACTTTAATCTGCAGTACGTCAAACAAAGCGTATACTATCAGATCCAACTAAGTTAAATTTACTTTCGTTGCTAAAATGAATTCTCTCCCATTCTTCATACTTTCAAACGACATGAGCTTCATCATATTCGAGTCTCACATAGTTGTTCTACTTACTGATGATTGGTTTAGTTGCTGGAGAGTGATCTTTAAAATACATAAATTGAGACTCAAGGACAATGAAAACATTCACTTCTTTGTCATTATTGGTCTGAATATTTCGAGAAATTCATGCTTCAGTCTCGAAGGGATCCTTTATAGAGAAACGCCAAATAGCTTTCTGATCTTGGATAGTTGTAATACGGCGTTGACAGACTTTTGCAGGAGATATATATGTTTTCTTTGCCTTATATAGCCTAAGAACGCGTGAAATCGCACTCTTGGAACTTCCTACCTCTCTTAAATTCGCAGAGAGCGTCCTCTCCGAAGTCTTCAAGCAAACGATTCACTGACGGAGCTCAAAAGTCATTTTCACGTGTGGTAGCATCTCTGTAAACTGTACATTTATTACCTGCTGAGTAAAATACTGCCAGATGATTTCAAGAAACTTCTAGAATGTTTCTAAAAACATCATTCTTTTATTTTGCACGTGTCAATAGTTATTTTGTTAGTTTATTTAGTATAATTTCTTAAATATTCGATTGTATCATGGAAATTTCCTTTAATTACTCATATATTTTTTAAAATATTTTGATAGAGGATTATCTTTCTCCTATTTTGCTCGGGCGTGTAATAGTATAAAATGAAGCATGAACAAATAAAGTAAGATAAATAGATATATTGGAATAATATCAAGATAAGAAGTCATAAAAGTATTTAATACACTAAAGAAACTTCTATTTATGGAATAACGAGAATGAGCAGAGACCTTCAATCTAGGCCATAGATTTCAGTTAAATTAAAGCAGGAGATTTTGCGTGGACAATTTTAATATCATTTTATACGTCCTTGGCCGGTTGTTCCCGCTCATTGCCTCCCTGAAATACTCAGTTGCACTTCATATTAAAGGCATTTGCTTACAAGATGAAGCTTTTGACTATATATCACGATACGTGGCTCTACTTGTCCATGCTTTGTTAATAAGAAGTTTTCCTGTCCTCTTGTCATGGGAAAAACAGCAGCATACTGTTCTAATTGTAATATCATTTTTCACCGTTGCTCTTTGGTTCGTGCAAATACTTCTGCTTTCTCCAAATCAGAACGAAAATCGAAGCCAAATAACGAGCTTTTCTCATTAGACAAAAGCGCCCTATCCAATAAACCCAGGCATTATTAAAATGCACTTTAGCAAAATAAAGACGTCTCCTCCTTAGCTTATTTTCGAGAAAAAAGCTTCTTATGCTAGCAGTGACAGTCTTGGAAGCAAGATTGGCACTATAAAGAAATCTTGTAAGAACTCTTTGCGAATGTCTCTGGGCACCAAATAGAGTAGATATCTTTTGAGCCAGTTAAATATTTATCTAAATATGTGTGAGCGCTGCATTTATTTTGCTAATTACCAATATTATCTCGGACATTCTGATCTTTGCAAAATGATCTTTTTTGATTTCAGTATTGTAGATTCTGATTAAATTATGGGTCAAAGTAGAATGATACATTATTCAAACTTAATTTTGTATTATTGAGAACATTATAGTCCCAAATAGAAACATCAAATCTGAATTTCCATTGTCTTTTTTGAATTTGAATTGAATGCATTTTTCTGTCGCAAGAAAATGATTACTATAAATATCTATATAGAATTATTTGATGAATCTTTTATCTGTATTTATTACTAGATTGTGTAAAGCTATTTGTCATTTAATTATGAAGAAAATACTTGCAAAATAGTACAATACAATACAATAAACCTTTTTCCAAGAAAGTAGTGAAGACTTATTCACCCCACTGTAGATGTAGAGAATGTCATTGTTCGTCTTACTAAATAATCACTAAGAATTGGAAGAACTTTTTAAAGTTTATATTGCCGCGATCCTAAATTCTTTATTTAAATTTATTCTTTGTGGTTTGTAATAAATCCTCGTCGCCTCAGTATACGGATGTTATTGATTACCACCGCCGTCTTTGTTTTAACATTTCTTACTTACATTACATTCTATTTAGCTACATTTTTCCTTACTGCTTACTAATAATGTTTTCTTTTCTTTCTTATATCTGAACTATCTGCTTTTTTATTCGAAATTGTATTATCCATTTTATTTAATATGGAATTGGAATTTTAGTTGGGTATATATATAATATATTTGTTTGACCCTATTTCTCTCGATTAATTAGAAAGAGTCAATTAAATTCAGAGTTATGAAATCTATTCTTGTTCAGGTGAGACCTAATTTGGAGTGGACGGAACGAGACTGGATGCAATGCAATGCAGAGAAATGTATTTCTCTTCTACAACTCGCTAATGAAAATTAATGGCAATTTCTTCCTTTTTTGATAAACGAATAGAATGGGAAAATCAATCATTACTAGGATGGATTTCAAGGGAGGAAAATTCTATGCAGAAGAATAGCATTATGAGGAAGTGTGCGATAATATGTACATATATAAAAGAGGGATCTTAAGAAAGATTTCTTCAAATGGGATATCACTGGTAGCGTTGTAAAAGTTTTTTAGAAAAATTCTCTTAGATTTCTTGACAGAGGAAATATCACAAAAGGAAAATTCAAAAACATCCTTCGCGCTTGTTATCATGGATCTCTTCTAAGTAAACGCAAGTCGAAGTTAATTAAGAAAGAAATAGTTTTATTCTTTCATTTATACAATGTTTAGCTTGGAAAGCTAGCAAATAAAGGTTAGGAATTGGGCTACACAGAGTTCGGATCTGAATCAAATTAAAAAGGCTTGGAAGATATTGACAGAGCAGTCGAAGACTAGGAATTTGAAAACAGTTCAAGAAATCTAGGAAATTCTTCAAGATGGATGGATTAATAATACTGCGCAAGATTATTAATAGTTGGTTAGTTTCTGTAGCCTGAGAGGGAGAAACCCCCTACCGGGTGCGTCCCTGGGTGGTAGATGGGGAACCCCATAAGGACAATAAACTTAGTTCTGCCTCTAATATATCGAATAAGAGGCCGTGGACAAAAGCCGTGGAAGAGAATTAGGGCGCTCACCACGTACTTCACCCAAGAAATACCCATGGAGCGCAACCTAAGAAGAGATATAGGAAACGACCTTAATGAGAACTATGTGAATGCTGATTGTGTCACGTCCGGTCGGGACGAATATGTGCGCCAGGTATAACCCGTCCGATATCAAGCTACTGTTCACACTACTGGTAAGCTTATGATTGGAAAATGGAGTGTAGGGACTTTATACCAGTCGGTAAAATTCGATAATTTAAAACGGGAAATGAAGAGAATAAAAATAGACATTATTGGAGAAAAGACAGCGAAGTGGACTGGAGTGGGCGTTAATAAAGATCATGATTATGAATTCATTTATTGAGGTGGTGAAAAACATTGGAGAAGAGTGGCAGTAATGATAAGAAAGGAGGTGGATAAATGTGTCATAGGATATTGGGCTGGTTCAGACAGGGTAATGCTGATGAAAGTAGCGGGAAAACCCCTGAATATGAATATCATACAAGTATATGCACCCACTACTGACCATCCCGATGAGGAAGTTGAAGATTTTTATGAAGTTCTCACACAAGTGAAGAGCCTCTGCAGACCACATGGCATCACAATAATAATAATAAGTGACTTAAATGCTAATGTGGGGAGCGGTACACATGATAATATAGTGGGACCTTTTGGTATGGGTGATAGAAATGAGATAGGAAATAGATGGGTGGAGTGTTGCAGTGCTAAAAAAACAAATAATTACAAACACAATTTGTCACCATTTTCCTAGACACCTGTGGAGCTGGGAGAGCCCAGGAGGTGTAAAAAGAAACCATATCGATTATATTACAATTAATCAGAGGTTTAGAAAACCAATAAATCAATGTAGATCCTACCCCGGGGCCGACTGTGGACATGGAGCCTATCATGTTCCAGTAATAGAAAACATGAAAGTGCAGCTAAAAACAGTACAGGGAAATTTTCAAGAACCAAGAAGAGAATGGAGTACCATATAAAAGGATGACAAAAGATTAGAGTTTGAAATAGAGGTAAGGAACAGATTTGAAATATTGAGCTTAATAGAAGCGGATAAGATAAGAAAAAGTGGAAAATTTCACAGGATTTCCTGGTGGGACAACAAAAGAAATTGTGCCGAAAACTAGGAGAAGAGCATGACATAAATGTATGACTGAAAATATTTTGAATCTTAAGGACGAAAGGAGATTATGTAAAAATAGGCAAAAAAGATATGTAGAGTTGAATAGAGAAATAAAAAGAAGATTTAAACAGAAAAGAAGAATGGCCCAATGAGAAATGTCAAGAGATAGAACAACTTACAAGCTAAAATCAGGACTAATATAATATGAAAAAGTAAAAGAGATGACAGTGAGAAAGAAACCAACACAAGGATCAGTAATTATGAACAAACATGGAAATCTGCTTCTATATCATGATGAAGTGTAGCCATCCCGGAGGTACATGAAGAAGAGGAACTAGAAGGAACAGGGATGATAAAGAGCGAGTTAATAGCAACTATTGCCAAAATAGAAAGTAATAGAGCTGCAGGAGAAGATGGAGTGGTAATAGAAATGTTGAGAGCAGTGAGAGATTTTTCTCTGGACAAACCAACGAAGTAGGTAATAGCATATATGAAAGTAGATATATACTGGAGGCCATGGGAGGGTCTATATTTATAGCCCTCCCTAAAAAAACAGAAACTGCCGAATGTGGAAAGCACAGAACAATAAGCATAATGAGCCTGATGGGAAAGATAATTTTGGGAGTAATATGAAATAGACTAAAGAGAAAGGTATAGGAAAATATAGCACAACAACAGCTTAAATTTAGTGCTGGAAAGAGATGCAAGAAATGTCATTTTCTGCCTAAGAACCATATTTGAGAGAGCAATAGAAATGCAGAAAGATGAATATTTGTGTTTTGTCGATTTTGAAAAGCCTTGTGACAGAGTAAAACGTGGAAACTTGGTAAAGAAATCGAAGAAATTGGAATGGATTGTAAGGATATCAGGTTAATTGCAAATTTGTATTAGAAAAAGAGAGCAGCCATTAAAATAGAGGAAATAAAGTCAAAATAGATAGACATAAGGAGAGGAGTCAGGTAGGTGGTGTACTTTTCCCAGACCTCTTCTCTTTGTATGTACACAAATGCATGGAGAATCTGGAATACCTAAAAGGAATGAATATTGGAGGACTAAATATGAACAACATACGTTACGCTGATGATACAGTTCTTTCAGCAGACTCAAAATAGATTTTGAAAAGACTTATGGATAAAACTAATAGACGCTGGTGAAGAGAGAGGGTTGTGGGTAAATATTAAGAAAACGGAGATCTTGGGTCTAACAAAACGGAGAGAGAGGTTAAGAGTGAGAGCATATATTGAGGGAAGACAGATCAAACAAGTCAGGGAATTCAATTACCTTGGAAGTACTGTATCAGAAGATGCAGACAGTTTAGAGGAAATAAGGAGAATAATATTGGCAAAAAGTGCTTTTATGAAAATGAGAAACATATTAATGTATCTGAGCTTGGGAATAACATTAAGAATTAGGTTGTTAAAGTGTTATGTTTGTTCAGTTTTAACATACGGATGTGAATCATGAACGATTAAGAAGAATATGAAAAAGAAATTAGAATAAACAGAAATGTTTTTTTTTGAAAAGGATGCAAAGAATCCCATGGACAGCAAGAACAACAAATGACGAAGTATTAGGACGTGCACGACTGGAGAGGGGCTTATTTAGAAGTATCCAGAGAAGGTATTTTCAGTTTTAGGGACATATCCTGAGAGCAAGAGAAATAGGAAGAGATTACCTCTTGAGAAGAATTGAAGGGAGAAGAGCCAGAGGAAGACAGGAAAAAGATTCATGGAGGCCCTAATGGAAAACATGAACAGAAGATGGAGTGAGACAGATCTAGTCAGGAAGGCAGAAAATAAAGAGGAGTGGTGATCCATGGTAGCCATTGTTACATGACAGAAACTTTGATAAGGTAAGGTAAGTTTCTGTAGATCTAAATGTGAAAGCATCATCGAGAATATAAGCATCTACATTAAATAATAATTACCTATAAATTGTACAAATATTTTCACTGATAAAGTAATCGTTTAATCCTAATAGAAATTTGTTTCGATATCGTTCACATCATTTTGGACACTTCAAGTTTTTAAGTTACACTTGAAGGTTACCACATACCAATTTTGGATACTTTGTATTTTATCTGACAAAAGTTATAGAAGATGTTGTAATAGATATGCAGGCTAATTTAGTAATATGCTAGTGGCAAAAAGTGTCCATCCATACACATTGGACATTCCTTTGGACTGCAGATTATCGCTTTTTTCCTCATTCATAGGATGCTCCATTTCATTAGAAGGTCGACCTCATTTAACCAGATTTTTATGTTTAACTTTTCAAAATCCCTTACAAATTCCTCCCCAATGTCAAATAGGCGGCGACTTTTGTTATACATTCTTCAAATGTTTGAATGCTCTGATTATCTCACTGCATTATTAAGTTGACAGAAAGTAGTATAATCATTATCAAAGTAGATCTCCTGAATTCTATTTTGTGATTTTTTACTGCACAACACTACAACGTCATTAGACAAGGCACCTACATCAGTTTATTTGAGAAGACTGCAACAGTCTTTGTTTTAAAGTCCAGAATCTGCGCACAAAACAAAGAATTTCTAGCCCAGTCATGCAGTTATAAAGGAACGAGTTTTGGTAAATTGCTTTTGAGAATGTTAATGATGGATCGAAGCATGCAGAGTGATCTATCTTAGCAGACTCTTCTAATGCTGCATCTTTGTTATTTTTTAAATGTATAAACATCCTACCTTTTCAAATCTGGTTGATTGACATTATTTCTTTGATCAATTTATTGCTCCACTTAGTCGATCAATTAGTCGCTCCAATAGAACTTAACATTTAGAAGATTCATGCATATCATGAGGGAATAGATACCCTAAAGACTTTTTAACCTCTTTATTTATATCAAGAGGCTTAATTTACACACTATAAAGCATTTTTTACGATTATTAACTAAATTAATCGTTAGGAAAATAAAGGCATGAAAACTTTAAAACAACTATCTAGATTTTCCATGTAGATAGGCAAATTAGAAAAACTTATAGACTTGCAATACACTTATGGAACTAAACAGATTCTTCTTCTTTCAGGTACATTGCTCTTATCAATAAATGGAGCTCTGGTTAGGCCAGTTCATTACAGGTACAGTTAAAGCATCCAAGAAATGCCAGACCGTCTTTGCTCACCTCCTCACAATTTTAGGAGTGAGGGGATGACACGTGTATCTGAGTCAAATTCTTGTACACTACAGCTATTTTTCAGATTAAACATAAAAAGATAAGCGTTTGGCTTGTAAACATGCCCCCCATCATAACGTTGCCCCCTCCAAATGTCAGTCTTGTTCGACAATGGAAAACTCAATATATCACCTCTACGCCGCCTTTAATGCTGCTTCGCCTCCAAACCAAACAAATTAAATGTACTTTTGTCGTGCAAAGTACTTTCCAATTTCTAGGACTGCACAGGCCATGCACAGTAGATAGCGCTAACCTAGCTTTAATATTAGTTTTACTTATGAGTGGTTAATTAGCATTAAAGTGTACTTGAAGTTAAACTTATCTCAAGTAACATAAGACTGAAAGTACCTGAAAGTCATAAATCATGGTGCTTGAGATTTCAATGCATCTTTATTTCACGTACACAATTCTTTCATCGCATCTGTGACGTTGAACTTGTCACAATCAGAAGTAAATCTTAAACCATATTTCGATATATTTTCCGGAAAAGGTCGTCTTTTTCAATCAAATATACATCTTGCTATTTTTTCTTTAGTTTTGGACACACACAATATATATATATATATATATATATATATATATATATATATATATATATATATATATATATATATATATATATATAAGCTGTGAAAATGTGGGAAATGCTGATCGAAGCATTTGCATCTTTAACCAAGATTTCTTCAGGAATATTGGCTTGAGACAGGATTACATCGGAGATAATAATAATAATAATAAGTATTTATAATTCACCCTTCATGGTTGTTAGCCCTCCCAGAGCGCAGGTTGTGTAGCGAGTGTAGAGAAACTTTACAGAGAAGAGAAAGCAATTCTGGAGAGATGATTCTTCAGGAGACGTTTAAAAGTAGCAAGGGAGGGAGGGGATCGGACTTCGGCAGGAAGAGCATTCCAGATTCTAGGAGCACAAACTGAGAAGGAACGGTCCCCCTTCGAGCAGAGGACAAAACGAAGAGTATTCAGGATGGGAGCGAGGTTAGACCGGAGTGCCTGAGGAGTTTTACGTCGGGAGAGGGCAGACGAGAGATAAAGTGGAGACTCGAGGTTTAGGGCCTTGTAGGTGATGAGAAAAATTTTATAGTGGGTACGGAAACGAATAGGTAACCGGTGTAACTCCTGTAAGAGAGGCATTGAAGTAGAGAACCTGGGGCGGAGAAGGAGGATCTGGGCAGCATAGTTTTAAACTAGTTGTAGGGGGCGAAGTGACGAAGAAGGGAGATTCACTAGAAGAGAATTGCAGTAGTCTAAGCCTGAGGTGACGAAGGCATGAAAAGGAGTCTCAAGGTTTCGTCGATCAAAATGAGATCGAATGTACAATATTGGAGCTTTATGATTTTTAGGAATTTAGAGTTATTGTGAAGGCCTAACCACTGAGAGCCTTGAAGATCCAACACCAAATAATTTGTTTTGTGCTCTTTAACTATAAACGAACGCACAAACCTATGTATAAATATACATACAGATATTTTCACTAAAATAGTAAATAAATATTCAACTCTATACAATAAAGAGATAACTCTCACAATAGTGAATATCTTCAAGGAGGGTAGTCGTCTTTAAGGAGTCTAGAACAAGTTAAGCCAAAATATTAACAAACGAAGCCAAAGTAAACATCCTGCAAGAAGATTTATCCAAGAGCTTAGAATTTCACGACCGAGAAGGCAGGAGCGTACCACGAACAGCAAAGAGAAAACTCCCCCCTCCTTACGAGTGCCAGGACAGGTACCAATCAGGCAGTTTTCTAAGAGCCGGGATTTACCCCAAAAGTGGCCCCCATTAAGTCACAACCCCCCTTACAGGTTAAAAGTGGGCGGGAAAGTGTACATTAACTAGTTTTGTTTTTTAAATGATAAAATGGTTAAATCTGTCATCGTGGGAGAATAAACCAAGAATTATAGAATATCTCCCATTGAAGTATATAGAAACAAAATAATTTTACGAATTACACATAATGAAAGTTTGGCTTTAACGCAGAATATTGAAATCCTTTCTCAGAGCCTACATTACAGACGTTCTGAGGAGGAGATAAGCATCTTGAAATTCCTCCAAGGAAACTCTCAAAAATAGTCAAATAATAAGAATTTTAAATATATCACGTGTCCATTAAGTCTTTTGACGAGTTAAAATTATATATTTTTCAGTTGCAGAAACTTTACAGATATCCTATAGTGTATTTATAAAGGAGTCATTTAAAAAATCTTGTGTTTCGAGAATGTATCACTAAATTTGGCGATAGAAACCTCCTGTTTGATAGTAAAATAGTGGAAACGTCTCGAAAATATAAATTTTAGGTTTTTATTTTATTGTTATTATAGTACAATAATTTAAGGGGGGGTTTATTTATAACTTTATATCAACCCAAATTATTCTCCCATGACTTCATTGCCTATCGAGTACTAGTTCATTATTATAATTATTTCTGATGTAACTTCAAGAGCCATCCTCATTCCCATCGTAAAATTCACTCATTATTTTCCCTAATAATTACACCGAGTGACAAAAAAATGATTGTGTAACTCGTCTTATTCTTTTTCAAATCATTTTGCAAAATAAATCTTGCGCCGCGGAATCCAAATATAACATCCGTTTTCTCTGATCAGCTTAGGCTTTTGTGCTATGTCGATTGAAAAAAAAATCGATATCATGACAAAATCGATTACATTTTTGTTACACTGTAGGGGGACTTTTTAAAAGTTCTCATCCGAATAACGTTTTTTAAGATAAAAATCATCATTTTTTAACACAATTTATTAATTGAATTTTACAAAAATTGTTTATTGTACATTAGAAACATAGTAGATATTTATAAAGGTAAGTAGATGTAAATTGGATATTACCTCATCATTGTTTAGAATTCAGGCAATGAACGTCCGTTTCTTTGAACCTCTGGAATGCTCAGCTCTAATGATGTCTTTCTCAGAGTCAAACAGTAATCAGCCATCGGGACTGCATCCCAGTGTCCCTGATGCCTGCTCTCCATGGCTTTCATGTCTTGATGGAAGGATTATGCAACCACCGTCAGAGAGGTTTTTACACTTCAATCTAGATGGCAAAAGTTAGGCAGAGAGAGTGACAAGCTGACATCACAAACTAGATCATTTATTTTCTTCTGGCAAAAGGATATGGACATTATCGTCAAAAACCACTTCTTAGTTAGTTAGTTAGTTAGTCAGCACCAATCCTTCCATGATACTGGGAGGATCCCCGACCGCATAATGAAATTTATATAAGGGCAGTATGATAATCACTGGTCGGCCCGAGGGCCCCAAGAGAAGGTCCTCTTTTGGGGAGATGTGCCAGGAAGTGTTTTTACATCAAAAAGTGCTCAAGTGGAAGCCTTCCTCACCTCGGGGAAGCGGGATCTGTTCCGTGTCAGAGGTATGTGGATATAGATACCCATCGGCAGGATTCCTTAGAAAAGAGAGTGTGTGTGTGTTGTGCTGTAAAGGAGGGAGAGGAAAGAAAGCCGGGTTGTGTGTGTGGTGAGAACTGTAAGATCTACCTACCCGAATACGAGAATGAGCATTGTGCGTCCACCAATCGGTAGCCAATCTCTCCATGCGCTGACTTTTGTCTTCACTGAGGCCGGGATTCGGAACCTAGCCAGGTACCGCAATGTTAGGAGGCCAACGCTGTATCCACTTGACTAGCATGAGCTACTTCTTCTTCTTTATTTTCTTCAACACTGGAGGAATCTTCGTCACTACTATCAGGAAGTTCTCCAAAGACAGGTACTGGAATTTCACTACAATGAGCTACCAAATGACGTGTTAAATAGAGCTACAGATACCTGAGGCTATTCAGGTTCTTGCCTTTGTTCCCGCACAAATCAATAGCGCAAACGTATCAGTTAGTGCCCTGGTATGGCGGCTACCTCCGAACCATAGGAATTTCCACTGACGACCATACTCGGCGCAACTCTTGTATACCATATTTTGTGACAAATTTATCCTGGTTACCAAGTTCTATACCAAAATAAGCAAGGTAAAAACGCTTTATGAAAATGTCACTGGATTTCTGTCAGGGACCACGGTGTATTCGACGCAAATGTAACAAAATACATCGGGCTTATTTTTTACAGATCTTTTGGTCGAATCCATTTCATCAGATGAATAGAAAATACCCGCACATGTATAAAAACGTTAAAAAAAATCATGTGGCGATCAAACAAAAGGTGATTTGATTGAGCAAAACGAATAAAGATTTTAGATTCAGCACATCAAAATTCCTCACATCAGCTAAAACATACAATGGAAAAATTGGGGGGGGGGGCAGAATTAGCACACTTATTCATCTTAATTTTTGTTAACCTTTTCTCTTGATTTACGAACATAAAATGCCTGAATAGAGTCTGTAAATATAGGTCATAGGTCGATGTGATAGAAGGGGTTGAGGCCGTGCTAATTTTAACCACTATCACATGCATTTAAAACCACGATGCTACCCACGTGCATCTTCGCTTTGAAGCCTGGAGCCTTATCGCAGCCACCTGAGTCAATGTTTAAACGAGGAGGTTTATCTTCCCCCGTTCGCCCCATGTGCCTACCTCGCCAGATTGAGTTAGGCTTATGGGCAGATAAGGAATTGTTCCCAGGCTCGGCTGTGCATTCCCTCGAAGCTCCCACTACATTGTTTCCTACACCAAGGGGATGTCCTGACTATTTATTTGGAAACTTTACCACTAAGATCAGATTGGAGATCCAGATTTTCGTCGCGAAACATCACTACGACCCACTTTCACCTTGTGCGCCAAGGGACCTCGACCTCGAGATTCACCATCACTTGTCCAGAAGAAGGACAATATCCCTTGAGTGCCAAGGTTTGAGCCTTCGTGACGCCACGTCCACAAGGCTTTCCCTGTTGTTCAGAAAGATAACAACATTAGAACAGCCAAAGTTCTTTCGAGCCCGTAGACAAGAAACGGTTCTCCCCCCCCCACTGTGTTGTTCAGAAGAGAACAACGTAGAACAGCCATTGTTCTTTTGGGCCCGTTGACAAGAAACGGGTTCTCACCCTTCCCCTCTTGTCCAGAAAGAGAACAAGGTTAAAAACAGCCATTGTTCGTTCAAGCCCGTTGACAAGAAACGTTTCTCACTCCCCCCCCTCCCTGTTGTTCAGAAGAGAACAAGGTAGAACAGCCATTGTTCTTTTGAGCCCGTTTGCCAAGACACGGTTCTCACCCTTCCCCCTTGTTGTTCAGAAGAAAACAATATCAGGACAGCCATTGTTCTCGAGCCCATAGACAAGAGACGGTTCTCACCCCCCCCCTGTTGTTCAGAAGAGAACAACGTAGAACAGCGATTGTTCTTCAAGCCGTTCGTCAAGAAACGGTTATCATTCCAAGACGCCACGTCAGGATCCTTTAATTATCCCCCCCCCCTTTGGCTGGAACTAACCAGCGGACCGAAAATTCCTTCACGTCGCTTCCTCTGCACAACAAGTATAATTACGTTAGCCGAACGTTGCCTTTGAGTATTTAACCCTTTTGTCAACTCTATCCTGTGCTTTAAATGGTTTAGCGAACCATCCCCTCCCTTAAACTTTATATTTGTTTTACCTTTTTAAATCTTTTAATCCTCGGATTAGCTCGATTCCCCACGACCCTTTCCATTTTCTTTTTATGTCAATATTTTCCGTTTTGTGTGTAGTTCATAGTCATTATTAATAAAACTCTATTTTATTAATGATAGAAATATTATTATCCTTGAGCTCAGTTCCACTTCTTAAGCATATCGAAGATACATAATACCTGCCAGCCAGACATCCACGCACTCCAAAGATTATTAAAGAAGTTCCCTCAACAAATAGTTATATATGGTATATCGTCGAGAGTCCATTCTACGACATATATTATATATATATATATATATATATATATATATATATATACTATTTAAATTTGGTATCAAGTATGTAAGGTTTAACGCTATATCTTTGCAAACACTGGTCTCAGTCAAGTAAAGCATACTGTTATTCGTTATAATAATAGAATATAGTAGTTTCCTTTTGTTTTAACGATTGCTATCCCCTTTTTTTGAAACTTAAGACGCTGGAGTAGCTCAAGGAACTGTTATAATAATTTGTTTGTGTTTTCTTTTGTTGGATTTTGGTCAGTGTTTATTTAGATCGAGAAACCAAGTACGAATAGGTCAGTGCCCATATTCAGGTAGGCTAATTCTATAGAGGCATAATTTTTTGTTGCAAGGAATTTTAGTTGGTTGACTATTGCGCCCCCAAGTGCAAAGATCACTCAGTTCGAAATCTTTCAAGCACAAGGAGAGTCCTTGGGACTTTCCGGGAAAGAACTAATTGAGTAAGTTCAGGAGGAGCAAAGAAAAGAACGAGAAGAAAAAGAAAGAGAAAGAGAAATCCAACGAGAAGAAAGAGAAAGAGAAATCCAACGAGAAGAAAGAGAAAGAGAAATCCAACTAAAAGAAAAAGAAAGAGAAATCCAACGAGAAGAAAGAGAAATCCAACAAGAAGAAAATGAAAGAGAAAGAGAGGAACGGAAAAGACAAGATGAGCTTCACCATAAGTTTGAATTAGCTCGTGTTGAAGCAGAAATACAGTCATCCAGTTCCCGTTCTGAAGACCCACCAATCTCTCACTAAAGCTGCCCAATTTCAAGGATGGAGAGGATTTCGGAGCATTTTTAGGCCCACTTCAAAAAGATACTCGAAATCAATAACATGGATCTGGAGGCTGAAGGTGTAGTCAGATTACTTCCCTTGTTAAATTGTAAATTGCGCGAAATTTTTATATCTTTACCATCTGAATGTACAATTAACTACAGCACCTTAAAAGCTGAGTTATTGGCCACTCATAATATGACTCCCGATTTCTACCGCCAAGAATTTCGAGGAGGTCGTATTAAACCCGGACAGACGTTCCGTCAATTCGGATACATTCTTCAGAGGAATTTTTAAATTTTAGTTAGAATCCTCAAAGGTTGATTCAAACTACGAGTCCTTAACAGACTTCCTGTTGTGGGATCAATTTTTGGCGTCTCTTCCGACGGAGATCCACGCGTTCGTCAAGGATCGTCGGTGCCAGACCTTTAAAGAATGTACCGAAGAAGCGGATGTCTATGCCGCAAGCCATAATTTATACCCAAAGGAGAATCGAACGTTTCACGAACCCCCTACAAGGTAAGAAGGAAGAATTCGCGCCCCTTCACAGGAAAGCCGACGAAGTTTCCGAGCCCCGTAAAACCCCAAAACTTTATTCCCCCAAACCAACAACTGGACTCCAAACCTCCCGTTAAGATTTCTCCTCTATCTCTCTTCCCGAAGCGACCAATCATATGCTTCACCTGTGGTGTAGAAAACCACATGAGCTGGAATTTCCCCCAAAATTCTAGGCTTAAAAGCGGACCAGCCCACTAAGTTCACCAGATTGATGCCACCCCGGCTCCCCCGGTGGTGCAGACCCAAGCAGCAACTTCTTTCATTCCGTCAGGCCACCAGGTAAATTTTATTTTTGATAAAAGTTCATCGGGATCTTTGAAATTTGAGGAAGGCAGCGTGAACGGCTGCCGAGTATCGACTCTCGTCAGGGACACAGGATGTACGTGTTTCATCGTGTCCGACAAGCAATTCCCCCCAGTGGACCCTAACCACGAAAAATTTGCGGTGTTACATGACTACCTTAGGCGGGCGAACCAATTCCCGTCGTTAGATATTACCTGCAGTGTCAATATTATGATGGCTGGGCTGAAGTCATTTCAGCACCCATACAATTCTGTTCCATACTTATAGGACAGAGCCTCCAAGTAAGTCCCGACCCTGTGTCTCAGGCTGCCCTTCCTCGAAGCCGAGCTAAGAAAGAAGCCCAGGAGCCCGTCCCCCTCAGAACCCCGATACCGTCCGAATTCTCGGAGATCCTTAACCAGGACCTTAGGACGGCACAAAAAGAGTGTGAATTACTATCACCTTTAGGTGATAAGGCCCAAGACAAGGACATGGAGACTGTCCGTGGACCCCAAGAAAAAAAGTACCCCCAACGCGCCCATGGAGATATCTTCGTAGCACTAGACTAAACATCGGCGCTTGAAGAAGATTACCCCGCGGAGTCCCTTAATGTAATACAGACAGTGTGCATCCAACCTTATGCCGATTACCCTCCTCCTTCCCTACCAGGCGAGTCTTTTGAACCCTCTGACATGGATATTGACGCGCAGCTGACACCACATCAAAAGAGTCAGCTACAAGAACTATTTGAATGGAGTCACCATTTAACCACCCTATTAGCTCTTTTCGAGCGACTGCGCGAAAATGGCCTCACCATTGGCCCCAGCAAATGCCATTTTGCCTACGAAACCATAAAATACTTGGGTTTCAAAATAGGACAAAGCAAGTTAGGTCCCCAAAAAGGACAAGATTAAGGCAATCGCCGACATACCCCTCCCGAATACTAAGAAGCAATTAAGATCGTTCCTAGGATCAGCTTCTTACTATCGGCGACTTGTTCCGAAATTCGCTGCAATTCCGGCGCCCCTCAGCTCGCTTCTAAAAAAGAATTTGCCCGATCGTTTACGTTGGAATGATGTCGCTGTTTCCCATTTTAATCAGCTCAAGAGTATGCTCATTTCTGCCCCCATTTTAAAGTTGCCCAACCCGGAAAAATCCTTTGGGATTAAGACCGATGCGAGCAACGAGGGCATTGGAGGTGTACTCCCTCAATACGAGGATGACGGAACGAGTCATCCAGTTGCATATGCTAGTCGCCAATTATTACCACGTGAAAAGAGATATGCCACTATAGAGAAGGAAGCTCTATCAATTATCTGGGTTATAGACAAATTCAAAATGTACTTGATAGGAATAGAATTTCAGATAGGAACCGACCACCGTCCGTTAGTCTATTTTTGGAATGTGCGACACTCCAACGGCCGAATCATGCGCTGGAGTTTACTCTTGCAAGAGTATCAATTTAAAATTAAATTATATAAAAGGTTCCAATAACCAGGTCGCTGACGCACTCAGTAGGAATGCGTTACCGAATAGCGTAGAGTAATTATATTCATAGGATTAGTATCTTCATGTAGGTAAATATCATCTTGTACGACTTAAATTAGATTCTCTTGTAATATAATTAGTTAATGTATATGTCTGAATTTTGTAACGCTTAATGTCTATTTTTTTTGTATGTATATATATTTGTACCTATTAATTTACGTATAAATTATTTTGTCCCGTATGTACTAATTTTATATCATTTCATTGTTCCATGCCCCTTTTTTTATTAAGTTGTATTAAAGGTTATTTTCCCCTATAATCAAAAGATCAAAATAATCATATGTATTGAGTTAAAACTAGTTAGGTGCATGAAGGTACGGTTGGTACAAGAAAACGAGTTTCCCACAACGGAGGTCTATCGTTGTCCCTTCTCTCTTTTTTTTCAAAGTGACAACTTCCCACGGAATGGAGGAGTGTGATAGAACGGGTTAAGGCCGCGTTAATTTTAACTACTATCACATGTTATTTTAAACCACGATGCTACCCACGTGCATCTTTGCTTTGAAGCCTGGGGACTTATCGCAGCCACCTGAGTCAATGTTTAAACAAGAAGGTTTATCTTCCCCCGTTTCTCCATGCGCCGACCTCGCTAGATTGAGTTAGGCTTATGGGCAGATAAGGCATTGTTCCCAGGCTCGGCTATGCATTCCCTCGAAGCTCCCACTCCATTGTCCCCTATGCCAAGGGGATGTCCTCACTATATATTTGGAAACTATACCACTAAGATCAGATTGGAGATCCAGATTTTCGTCGCGAAACATCACTACGACCCACTCTCACCTTGTGCGCCAAGGGACCTCGACCTCGAGATTCACCATCACTTGTCCAGAAGAAGGACAATATCCCTTGAGTGCCAAGGTTTGAGCCTTCGTGGCGCTACGTCCACAAGGCTTCCCCTGTTGTTCAGAAAGAGAATAACGTTAGAACAGCCAAAGTTCTTTCGAGCCCGTTGACAAGAAACGGTTCTCCCCCCTCTCCTGTTGTTCAGAAGAGAACAACGTAGAACAGTCATTGTTCTTTTGAGCCCGTTCGCAAAGAAACGGTTCTCACCCTTTCCCCTTGTTGTTCAGAAGAGAACAACATTAGGACAGCCATTGTTCTCGAGCCCGTAGACAAGAGACGGTTCTCACCCCTCCCCTGTTGTTCAGAAGAGAACAACGTAGAACAGCTATTGTTCTCCAAGCCGTTCGTCAAGAAACGGTTCTCATTCCAAGATGCCACGTTAGGATCCTTTAATTACCCCCCCCCTCTTTCGGCTGGAACTTACTAGTGGACCGAAAATTCCTTCACGTCGCCTTCCTCTGCACAACAAGTATAACTACGTAAGCCAAACGTTACCTTTGAGTATTTAACCCTTTTGTCAACTCTATCCTGTGCTTGAAATGGTTTAGCGAGCCATCCCCTCCCTTAAACTTTATATTTGTTTTACCTTTTTGAATCTTTTAATCCTCGGATTAGCTCGATTCCCCACGACCCTTTCCATTTTCTTTTTATGTCAATATTTTCCGTTTTGTGTGTTGTTGATATTCATTATTAATAAAACTCTATTTTATTAATGATAGCAATATTATTATCCTTGAGCTCAGTTCCACTTCTTAAGCATATCGAAGATACATAATATTGGCCAGCCAAACATCCACGCACTCTAAAGATAATTAAAGAAGTTCCCTCAACGAATAGTTATATATGGTATATCGTCGAGAGTCCCTTCTACGACAGTCGGATAAATGACTATTCGACGACTTACTTTATAGCGAACCTTCAACTTCAAAAAGATTAGAAGCGACCCAATCCCATATCTTCTTCGCCTCACTATTGGAAAGCTGTTGTTAAACTGTTTCGATTAGAATCATGGGAAAGCTAAGACTTGACCTAAAATTTATGTGGATCTGTCAGACAAATACTCAAATTTCATTCTTTTAAGACCCCATCTTTTAAGTCTTTTCAACTATCTAAATTTTTGTAAATCCTCCTTAGATGAAATATGAAATAAAATACATTTAAATATGTCTCTAAAATACCTTGCTCAATTCTACTTGGTTTCATTGCCAGACCTATCAATTCTACTTGGTTTCATTGCCAGACCTCTTTTGTATTTTGACATTTGCTATTCCATCGAACATATTCACCAAACTTTCACTAAACTAGTAAAATTATTATTAACCTCTTATTAATGTACTCAGTTCAAGTGAAGCGATTCGTCTTTTTCCAACTGTTCGTTCTAAATTGCCAATTTTCTCACAAAAGTTACCATTGTTATATAAAATAATCCTACAAAATTTATCTTAATTGAGAATGGTCATAAGATGAAGAATCTCAAGTATTTACTACATTCTCTAATAAAAAGGATGTAATTATTCGCCTAGTATATTGTCAAACTATAACAGATGTTCCCGGCAACCACCCACCACCAATATCCGTTCAATCACGCGTGAGAGCCTGGGAAAATGGAAAGAGACTTAAGAAGACCTGGATATATGAAAATTTTATTAATATATTCCCACCACCAAATATAAATATTAAGACAAATATCTCTCCTAAATAAAATAATCACTCAAAATAAATATAAATCAATGTTAAAAAATGTAGATAAATATAAATATGATATCAATATATATATATATATATATATATATATATATATATATATATGAAATAAATAACTCACAAAGTAGCACATGAGGTTTGCAATGAATGCACTGTCCAGCAGGGAAAATAAAAAGGTGATTCCATGTACTTTCGAACTTTATTCAGTTCATTCAAGGATAACTAAAAGAGAAAATAATATAATAAGGGTATATATAAGACGTTAAAGATAAAGGACCGGCTCGAAGACAAGAAATCACCAATGAGGAAGTAGGAGAGGGACGGGTAAATACACATAAAGATTTAGTTAGCTATAACAGGTAGCAAGGTCAAACGGAGAGGTAGAAAGAGTCAAGGAGAGAGCCAAAAGGTTAAAACGATTAACGGATGAAGCGATAGTCTAAATAAGGAGATTAGGAGAGACACGAGAAGTTAGCAGATACGTAGGGAAGAGGGGCAAGGAGAGAGGAAGAGAAATAAAATAATGTTAACACAAAATCAACCCAATAATTAAATTGAAAATTGTAAAATATTAGGGACATCTGTAAAACTAATTTCTTTAAAAATGAGTTTTTTCTTAACAGCATCAGTTTTCAAAAGGCCACGGGAAATGTTAAAGTTATTAAATTGGCTTATACATGAACATTCAACAATGATTCTTTTATTTAAGTCATTTGAGCGTTAAATAAATTTTGCTGAATTCCAATTAATTCAGTGGTTATTTTTGGACATATGCACAAAAAACGCACTATTATTTACACCTCTTCTAACATTGTATTTATGATGATTAATACGAAAAGATAATTGCTTTCCTGTCTGTCCAAGATATTTACTTGGTCAAGAAGAACATTCAACCAAATAGAATCCCCAATATTATTAAAATTATTGTGAACTAGAATGTTTTGTCTAGTTGACTCGTATATGAAAGAAACTGAAATGTTAAAGTTTTTTAAAAGGTCAATGAAACAAACAGAGAAGGGTAAAACTAAAATGTTTTTAACATTAAAAGGGATAGTAAAAGCTGTATTTTAGAACGTCTTTTTTGCAAAGGACAGACAGTTTAGAAGAAAGAGATAAAAAGTACGAGTAACACAATTTATGGCCAATTTCAAAGATATTGGAGAATTCAGAATCCATATATTCAGGACTTACAACTCGTAAAGCCCGTAAAAACATAAAGGAAAAAACGGAACGTTTGACTTTGGGACTATGCGCAGAGTAAAAATGAATATAAGAGTTTGAATAAGTAGGTATGCGATAGATGGAGTCTTTACAAACAGTTGGTTTTCTATGAATAAGAAGATCTAAAAAGGGAAGGGTTCTATTATTTTTAACCTTATGCGTAAATTTAATGGAAGAGATGAGTGAATTAAGTTGGTAAGAAAGCTATTAACATCTTTAGAATTAGGCCACAGGCAAATGAGCTCATCAATATATCTCTACTAAACAATAGGGAAGTCAAGGATAGTAGGGAGGAGTCTTGTTTCAAAGAACTCAATATATAAGTTTAAGAGAACAGGTGAAAGGCAATAATTATCCATGGCTAATCCAAACTTTGGAAGAAAATATTTGCCATCGAACGGATACTTACAATTTTAAGTACAAAGTGAAATGCGTTTCATAAAAACCCTAGCAGGTACGGAAAGAGAAAAATTTTGCAATTTATCTTTTAGGAACTTGAAAAGATCTTCAACTGAGGCCTTGGTAAATAATGAGCCGACATCGAAACTAACAAGGGTAAAATTATTAGAATGCTAAATGGCTTTGAGTTTAGAAATAAGGTAGTAGCTATTGGTAACATGTGAATGAGGAATGGTTCCAACTAGAGGTGTAAGAAAAGAAGTAAGCCATTTAGAGAGAGCATAAGAAACAGAACCAAAAGAACTTATAATAGGGCGAAAAAGAAAGTTAGGTATTTGCGTTTTGACCAGTCCATACAAATAAGGAAGGGTGGCGTTACTTCACTTAAATTTTGAAACTAATTCAATGAAGTTTCTAAGTAATAGCCGTACACTTTAATGGAAATCACTATTAACTTGTAGAGTAGGAACTTTCAATACTGGGAAGTAAGTAGCTTTCTCACTTAATAAATCGTTAATTTTACTAATATAGGAATTTTATCCATAATCACAACAGTTCCAGACTTATTGACCTTCTCCTTTCACTCCTTTAAATTGGGCAACATATATTTGTTGATTTTTCTAAACGCCCTAGTTAACATAAGAATCACAGAGTTGGTAATCATATCAATCACTCTCCTCTGTACATTCCTCATGCGACCAATCTTTGAATTCATTGCACTCGGCCATTTTTCTTTTATCCCCTTTACAGAGTCCGTTTTCTGTTGCTACCACGTTGCCTCTTTCTTGGTCTAGACGTCCTATACGGCCGTATTGCCTCCAAGTCTTTGCTTTCGAACTTGTTGCTTTTTGTCCTCTAGTCCTGGTTGGATGTTATTTATGTAAACTATCTGAAATATAAAACCTTGTTTTGTGAACAAGTTTTGAAATTATATTCTCAAGACTAGCTCAAAACTAGTACGAGTGAGGACCTTCGAGAGCAGTGCAACCTCTATCGGGATCTGCATATAATGTCAGGCATTTAGTTGCAAATCTGTAATCATCATCCATTATACTTATTTCAGTCACTTCAAATGGAATTTGTGTGTACTACTGGAGAGTCTTCCTGCTCAAATCAGGTCTTCTCCCTCTCTTACCACATTTAAGCGTCTCCTGAAAACGCATCTTTTCAGTATTGCCTTCTCCCCTCTCTTGAATTTCCATTGAATTTCCATTCTCATCTCAGCACAACGTGCGCTCTGGAAAGGCCTCAGGCCTTGAAGAGCGCATTACAAAATACTTATTATTATTATTATTATTATTATTAGCGGGCAGAAACTCATCATCATCGAAGACGTAACCCCTTTTAGTATATTATCCTTGGTTGGGGTTACGTGAAGATCTTCGCCGACGTTACCCGGCAAGTCCTGTATGGTCATTATCTTTTCAGGGTAATTTTCGCTTCGCCTGTCTAATATAGCACTTTAAAATCTCTTTAATCAACGATAGATACTCCTATAATTTGGCAAGAGTTTCTGCAAACAGTGAGGTAGGAACTTCCAAAGTAGTTTTTATATCTTTCTTGCAGTATTCTGCTAGTCCTGAACTAACATGTTTTTATAGTTGGCTAGGAGTAGTACAAGTTTTATTTTGTCCCCTTCGTATCTGACAGGAAATATTTTCATAAAGATGCGGATATTTTCTTCCGTCATCCATTTCGAAGGATGGACTGTTAGCTAATAAGAAAACAAAAATTAGAAGAATTGCTTTGATTAATAGCGCTAACTACAAGGACCATTGTCAGGAGTGTTCCACTTTCAAAATAAATCAAGGCTTCAACCTGCTTGATTCCTTTTCCAGCAATAATGCGAGTGGGAAGCTTCACCGGGGTTGCACCAGTCTTGCCCAGAATGGAGATATCATGGCACTGGAACTTGAAACCTTTCCATGCCATTAACAAGATTATCAAAAGAGAATCCTCAATTATTTATTAAAGTTTATGGCTCTGCAGGGACTTGTATCATTTGGTGTGCTAAGTGAGATGATGTGGTTAATTTTAATAAAATTTGAAAACCGAGTCCAGTCCATTTATTTTCTGTTCACTCAAATAAGCGGGACTTTATTTTGTTGATTCCAAATTGATAAGAAAATTACTTCTGTTCTTTGGTTGTCAGCTTGTGCGAGATTATTGGTTTTTAATATATATTAAACCAAGAGCCTAGTATTGACATGAATCAAAAATCTTGCTTATTCTTAGCTTTCTAACTTTCTTCTTATTTGATAAAATACGTGTGGTCTAAAAACTTCAATTTTAAATAGAGAATGGAGTTAAGATTTATTGAGTGGTTAAGTTAAATAAGGCAGTAAAACATGATTAGAGCTTTGACCTATAATTCCTGGAAGAATTCTGACGTCAAAAGTATAATTTTAGTTTATCGGTTTGAATGTCTTTAAAGGACCTTGCTTGGTTATGTTTAATAATAAGTAGTAATACATATATAACCTTGGGATCTTAATTTTAATAATAATATCGCGATTTTTGGTTTTATTGAGTTATTATTTTAAGTTACATTACCTTAGCTAGGGAGTTTAATCTAGAAACGCTTAAGCTTATCTTTTAGGAAAAAATTCTGATCAGTAAGTTTTAATTTCAGAGTATCAGACAAAATATTTATAAAACGCCCTATTTCTGTCATTAAGATATTAGCTAAGATAAATAAATTACATTGTAATTATCAATCGCTTCGATGAACTCTACGAATGATCACATATTCAGCCGCGTCTCCATAACTCCTGTGTTACAACTCTGGTCTCGATCTAGTTTTATATTTAGGTCCAAACCATGTTATTAACTCGGAATTAAAAACACAATCTATATATCAACATATTCCGATACAGCTTAGACTCTATAATTGTATTCTTGTAAAACAAATTCTACATCAGACAAGAAGGCAGCCATTTCAAATAATCAAGTGAAGGGTATTCAGCTTTGATTTCTGTAAGCTGGATGTGGAAATTCTTAGAGGCGAAAATACTTACTCAGGGGTCCAAAATCGGTTGTTGTTTTTTATACTCGTTTGTAGATGTTTGTTGGATGTGGTCTGAAACTTCCGCACAATGTCGTTGATGGTGACTCGTGCGCACAATAATGAACTGGGTGGCATCTACTATTACATACTAAGATAAATAGCAGTGTATTAACATACTCCTGTATAGAGGAGCAGGTTATAATCAGGAGCTACTTAGCCCCTCGTGGGTAAGTTCAGCGCATATGCAAATGGGCGGCTACGCTTAAAGTTTTGTGTCCGTGCTCGCAGAATTAAACCCATGCCTTGACGCTATATATCCACCACCATATCCAGAAGGCTAGTGATAGCTCCTGACCATACCTATCTAAACTTACTGGTAGAAGACAATGTAAAAACTCGTTCCTGTAATACATACAATTGAAGCTTAATTAAACCTTTTGTAGTCAGAAAATTGTTCGGATTGCAGCCAATTTAATTTCAAGAACGACTTCAAGTTTTCTTTATTTTTAAGAAAGAAATTCCCTAAGCTCGATTCTTAACTTCCAACCACTCTTTTCCCCCTTTACATCTACTATCACTTCCAGAACACTCGATTTCCATATATATTTATATTTTTAGAAGTTCAAATTCAATATCTATCATTTTCAGTCGGGACTTTTAACTGCCTCATGTTTTTCTATCACATTAAAAATCAGGAGAAAGAAGAAAAAGGTTTGCTGGTCTCTCACTTATTCTGATTTATGGCCTTACGACTTTCAAAACTTTCAATAATTCCCGAACTAACCTTGAGAGGACCTTGGGAATTATATCGTTCGGAAGAGAATGTAAAACAACAGAATGGTTTCAGATTTCGTGATAATCGGCTAAATAGTTATGATCTTATTGCAAAATAAATCCTGGACTAACCTTGGAAGGACTTTGGCAATTATATCATTCTAAGAGATTGTAAATAAACATAAGGATTTCAAATATCATTAAAATCGGCCAAATAGTTATGATGTTATTGCCAAAACAATATAATTCCAGGGCTAACCTTGATAAGACCTTGGCCATTATTTAATTCGAAAGAGAATGTAAAACAACATATGGGTTTCAAATTTCGTTAGAACCGCCAAAGAGTTACAATGTTATTACCCCTCCTAAAATTCAAAATGGGAACTGACCGTCTGACCGACGACCTACATATTAAGATGTAGAGTCGCCCGCAACTAAAAATATTAACATTAATTTGTTAACTTTTTTAACAAAACATTTTTTAGTCCTTAATGAAAAGGCAACTTAATTCAATTCTACATTCCTAGTGTTACCTATTTTCACCTCCTAAAAGTAAGAGGCTAACAATGGATTTACACAATTAGTGTTAGCGTCAAAATAATTACCTACCCTTACATAAAACAGTGTTTTTTCTTTAAAAAAACACCATAAAATCATGCAACCAAGAATCAATCTTTAAAAAACATGAAATTCTATTGTTTTGTAGACAAACAAAGCAATGAGAATAATTAATTTAGGGAAACATACAATAAAGGACTTATTTAAATGTCAAAAATAACGATTTGATTACATCCCAATTTTTTAGCATTAATTTCAATTTTTCAATCACAATATCATTAATAATGACGAAATGAGTAGCAACAATGCTCGAGAGTAGGTTGGGCACAACACTATCGTAGTGGAATGAGAGATTGATATTAAATGGTATGAAAGATGTGGAGTATGAGTTTTAGAGCGAGGCTGTGTATAAGTTACAGGGTGCGCTGGTGAATTTATCGCCTAACTTAAATATAAAACAAAAAAATACAGAAAGTTGATTTGAACAGATAAATTTACATATGTTAGATGTTAAAGACTTGAAGCCTTTTCCTTTTCATTTGGTTCAATGAACTCACCGTCAGCCTCAATCACGTCTTCTCGACGGTCCGTATTTTTTAAGTGGTTGGAAATTGAGGTGATTCCGGAGCTAAGCTCCGCCCTGATGGTGCAAGGGAACTGGCAGTATTGGTAGTCGGGAGGCCATGATATCCATGACTAATATATTAAATAAGTACATAAAGCTAAATAAACAAGGAAAACGTCACATTTTGGAAATTTGGCAACCTTGTTTTGAAATGAACCCAGATCAAAATGCATCGACCTTTCTGCTTGAAATACTGCAATAACGTGATAAATTTAATAAGTTTTATTTGTTTTATTGGTAAATGCCTCAGTGAGTATATTTATAGCTAAATATACCTGAAACACTTCGTCTCTTATCATAAAATAATATATTCAAATGTCGCTCTATGAAAGAAATTCAACGTAAAGTGTGAAATGATTAACTGTGGAACAAATAAAAAGTAACATTATCTCTTGCAATTGTGACAAAGAATTCAGCCAACTCGCCCAAACCGAGCTCTATCCTGAAATTTCAGATGGTGATATCAAAATATTTTTGTGATTAACTGACTTACACTGATCCAAATGCTCACACAGGCGCGTTCAACCATTTTGCTTTCGTGGGCACATTACAAATTTTCCCTATTTATTCCGGCTAATTGGTTCATTGCCAAAATCACAAATTTATTTATTGAATCTGTTAAATTTCCATGTTAGGCGAACAGAAAAGGTGAAAGTATTATAATTATTGACTTTCGAAGGCAAATAATGGTAAGTTGACATTAAAATGACATTCTGAGAAAAGGATTATCATAAGAATTTTTAATGAATTGCTTAAAGTGGCGAGGAACATAATAACTGCTGCCTAGCTGCTAGCGAAATGTTTTTCATATGTAGTTCACAACGATCTATAAAACAGGTTTTCTTTGAAATAATGAATTAAGGAACAGAGGTAGACAGAAAATTGTATCCAAGTGAATATGGCTCATTGAATTTAAATGCACCACGTAAACAGCCATTAAATTGAATTTTTTATGTGAATTTAATGGGGAGGAGAAACTTTATCGAATGCCTTGTTTTGTTTCACCTTATTAACCATTAATTTCTATTTCTCTTTCTCTCCTCTCTTTCAATTAATGGCCTCTGAAGTATGAATAGCAATTGCAGTAGAAATAAATGAGCCTAAAGTGAAAATTCCCCCTGCGTGATTGAAAACACTAAATTTTTCTCTCCCGTCGAGAAACATCTAAAAGGAAAGAGATTTCACCAAGTGATATTAATATTTGTTTCTAACCGGGGCTGACGCAATGAAAACAATTCTAAAAATGGAGTTTCGTTTTACTGGTTTTAGGCTTTTATAATCTGAAGATGAAAGAAACTGAATCTTTTTCCTATTGCAAAATATCTGTTACTGGGTAGAATTGATTCCTTTCCAAAGCACAAAAATAAAACCAAAAATGGTTGATCAACAATTTCTTTTATATGCTAGATAGAGAGCTTTTGATGCCCGAAAATCTACGCTGAGTTGTTTTCAAACGCGTTGCTGTGAAAGAAGGTTGTAGTGAGTGCCGCTATAGCAAAATTACGACTAATATAACTTATTGGTTAATAATTATAACTATATAATATACTTAATTTTTGGCGCTCGTTGAGCCCCAAAGGTAAAAAAATAGATTTATGAGAACACAGTTGTTGAAAGCCCCGAAATAAAAAGGGAGACTACTAAGAAATCCTTTTGGGCAAATTTTAGATTGAATTCCAATTAATTTATTAGGTGGTCAACTTTGTATGGAACGATAGCAAATGGAGCAAGTTATATTTGAGAAACCGATGCCAGGAACAAGCCAAGAAGTGATTGTGGAAAAGAAGGATTGAAATAGTTAAAAAGATCATGAAGAAGAAGAGGAAGAACAATAAGAAAAGGGTGTTCAGAGTGTTAAAATAAAGAGTCTATAAAGGGGATTCAAAAAAGAGGTTAAGATTAGCAAATAAGGCCGTAGGCCCCCAGCAACGGTTTGCCTGTGTAACCAAGCTCTTTCTGTTATAGAAGAGAACAGCGACTTGTTAGCTCAATTAAAAAACCTACAAAAAGAAAAGTAAAAACACCTAAAACAAAACAGTAAAGAATAAATGGCGCAGCCTTGACCACTGGCAATCCCACGATAGCGACACCTGGCAACCTCAGGCCATTTCGGCCTATTTAGTGGCACTGAGAAGAGATGCGAATCTTTTTTATTGTCATCCCTTTGCCATTCGCTTAACTCACTCTCTCGCCACACGCCAAATGTTAGCCGCACACGGCCAATCTCCAAGCTCTACATTCACTCAAGCTACAGCTACTTGAGGCTTGAGCAACCGAGAATATTCACTACATGACTTTGTAAATAAATAAAATTAATAATTGGAGTGTATTTGTATAACCAACCGCTCTAGGAAGAAGAAGCCCGAGACACTCCACGGCGTCAGGGATTGAACCTAAAGAAGGAATAGGATAATTGGTTGCGTTTTCGAATATATTTGGATTACTCCTCATGACCTTATATAACCATATTAATAAGTCTGAACCACTGTCCTAGAGCAATTCTCTATGGTGCACAAGTGAAATCATACAGTCCGAATAATAAGGATAAACCTATGGACCCCAACCATGCATAAGACTGAAATTTGTACAACTGTTTAAGTCTCGATCAGAATGGAACCCTCTAAATTTAATCAACTTCACTTTATTACTGCATCTAAACATGTCCACCGCAAAACGAAAGTGATTGCACTCCTAGAGTGAACTAGAATATAATATTCAGATAAACTTTGGATACTCTGCAATTCTTAGGGTACCAATAAAAAAAATATAAAGATTTAAAGAGATTGGTTGAGCCCTAGTTTACGAAGGCTGGGTAAATAATATTTATAATCATCACTTCATCATCATCACTAACTCTATAATTTAAGAAGGGGATATCTTTGAGTATTTGAATAGTAATTTCATCTAAGTTTGGTTATGACTTATGTAAGTGTACTTTAAATTTTTATCAAGTTAATTTCTATGAATTTCTTTAGATTTTGAAAATACAAAATGGTTAAGTTCAGAAAAAAATATATTTATCCCATGCTTTAGTATGTTTTGAAAGAAAATGAATTACAATTTGTGAAGTTCAGAAAATTTATTAAAATTTATTAAGGCTGTTTTTTATTTTATCTTTCATAACTCTATATTTTAAGCAACTTGATTTTTTGAAAGGGGGGAAATTTAGTTTAGTGTTCCTTTTGAAAAATATTATAATTGGTGGAGTTGAAAAAATTTAGAAAAATTAACCATGGCTGTTTTTTTATTTCAAATTTTAATCTTAGCAGTGAAGCGCAAGCTCTCCCCGTAAGGGAGGAGTGGCGAAGCCATTGCCTGGTTAATTAATTAATTAAAAGAACATCAACACAACCAGAGTGACTAGTAACCGTAAACAATCCAATCGCAACACTTAAACAACACTGCAACAGCATCGGGAAACAATATTACAGCATTACCTGTGTCCATAAATAGGGCAACTTATTGGTCAATATGACTATGAAAACTTGCCGAGTCTCCTTTGATGGTATTGTTTTCTCGCCCCAGAACACTTTGCACCTAACCACCCCCGAATTCAGGATGCAATCATCACTCATGTTGGAACTTTTTTACCTTAATATCTATCAGGACTATCCATCAGCTTAAAAATTTTAAAATAAATTATTAATTCTAAAGTAAACTAACATTTTAATGCCTTTGATGCGAGTACTTTTTATATGAGAAAATAAAATGATTTGATCTTCAAAATTTAGATTCATTCAGAAGGCCGCAATTAAGGACCAAGAAAGCCAGATATGGCCTTTAAGCCCTAGGTTCTCCACCCTTGTCTTCGGTCTTCTGAATGAAGGTGGATTCAGGGTTAATTCTGGCAAATAGGAAACACATTTCGCAGGTTATAATTTTGATGTTTTCTGATGATGGATTCTTCGGTATACGATGTGCCATGTTAAATGTGTCGTGGTGTATGTGTGACTGGAGAGAAACGACTTTGTTGTTCGTTCTCTCATGTAAGCCTTCAGCCGACAGTTCGCACACCACCGCCAATTTATCAAAGTTAAACTACATTTGTTGTGGTTATTTGCCGGATAGATTTTGGTTCCTTTTGCCATCGCTATCATATGTAGTGGCAACATGTTGAATGATTAAAAAAAAGGACAGAGATGGTAAAACTTATGCCCCGGACAACAACTATCACAACTAACGCTGTGAAACAGAATTAATTCTAAAATCTTCGTAAATTTTGAATTAAATTTTGCTTCTTTCTGCACATTCTTTTTTCTTATTTCATAATCATCATCATTATCAAAGTTTAGTCGGTGCGCATCATTGCCACGAATTGCGAATCTGATTGCTTTCCTGTGCGTGGCTTTTCAGATCAAATGACCACTATCCGAGCAACCCTATTCATCCTGCCTTAAATGCATCCTAAACAATACAAAATGTTCTGACCGTCTCCCTGTCTTCTTTGTCTTCTGTGCTTCATGTGTGATTGGGTTATTCTATATTTGGTTCTGGTGTGTGTACAGATCTGCCTGAGTTGATAAACAGGTCTTTTAGGAAAGCCGGTAGCTTTGATAAGTGCCAAACAAATGTCTCTTATTAAATAAAACAATTAATTAATTGTATTAGGAAAGAGCAATATAATATTACTATAAAAAAGTGAATGAATAAGTAGGCTGTTTCTAAAAAACGTATTAATGTAATCAATGAAATTGTTTGTAAAAAGTTTAAAATAAAGAGCACCCACACAACAAGAGTTACAACATATCCAACAACTTAAAATACACCGATCACTAACCTAATATACAAACAAGTATCTGAATAAAGGAACTAATACATAATTACAATAAGCCACAAGAAAAACAACAATCAACTCTGAAGAACCGTAAAGAAAATTCACACATCAACACAACCAGAGTGACTAGTAACCCTAAACAATCCAATCGAAACACTTAAACAACACTACAACAGCATTGGGAAACACTATTACAGCATTATCTTTCTTTCCTCACAGATATCAAACAGACTAATCTACAGGAGAATGAAAACATAACATCAGAACAGCCAGCTCCATTCCCCAAAGCTCTTCTAATCAAAGAAATCAAATCCCTCAAATGCTCCAAAGACACGGGCCAGATATCTCTACTATACATCAAATAAATATTCAACCAATACTAGCTGAACACAATCTCCTCAATCTTGAAAAAAGCCCACATTATACCGATACTCAACACTGGCAAACACACAGCCCAAGTTAATTCAGACAGTCCCACTCCCTCAACGGGGAACACTATCAAAAATCTTGGAAAAACAAATAGACAAAGGAATAAGTTAAAATACTACCCTCTCTCGAACACAAAACGGTTTCCAAAAGAGGCACTTGTACCACGTACTTCCTCATTGACTTCACACAACAGATACTTGAATGCTTTGACAAGCACCTCTCCTCTCCCCACGTATTTTCCTCGCTACCATAGATCTAATCCAAGTATTCGACAGACTACCAACACACGCATTCGCAAAAGAATTCTTGAATACTTTCACCAACATCGACAAAAAGGCTAAGAAATTACAGTTTTGTCAGAGAAGGGCAAGTGATACACAAATCACCTAGCCACTCCAAACTGGCCTTCCCCAAAGAGCCATACTCTCACCCAGAGATACCAAAAAACAATTTCCTAACATCAAAAATCCCACCAACACGTATGACATCTAAATCACTGCATAACCCCCTTCATTATGCAGAGCAAGCAGAGCTCTCCAAAGCTATATAAACAAATCGGAACACTTGCTCAGAAAACACTTACATCACATTCTTAGTGATCAAATCAACTATAACACTTTTCACACCATATGACCCCGAATAACCCAAACACCAGTGTATATGGACGACATCTTCCCTTAAACAAAACTCGACTTCTCCTGGGAATCAGACAAGACATCCACATGCCATTTAATCCTCACGTCACCAACATCATAACAAAGCCATAAAGAAAGACAACACAAAAGCGCTATCAAACAGCCCGTTCGGAAAACAAGACCCACAGCACACATACAATCAATTCATCTGCGCCAGCCTCAAATTTGGAGAGCCATTATGGCACCCAACCCTCGCTATATCCCGCGAAAACTAGCTCCAAACCACTTAAAAAAAGAAATCAGAGTCATCACGCGATGCACTGGAAAAACTCCACCTCCACAACTACACGCTGAAAAATACATTTCCACTTAACTTTCCTTTGGACATAATTGGAGCCCAATACCTCAGCAGAGCACTGAACCCACCCTATCTAAACCACCAGTTAACAATGAATCCACCACCTCATGGACTTAACGAGGAAACTAGAGCACACTACTTTCAACTTTCGTAACATAACCCACCACCACCAAAGCACAGCCTAATAACCCACATCCACACCAGCCTCACCCCAAAACATTTGAATGTTCTGCCACCTAAAAATAACCCAAGTGAACCCCCGACCATAAATAACCCAAGCAAAGAAATTACTACAATGGCGACACACATCCATCATGTCCCAGGTAAGATCAGGCCACTATACATTACTCCAAAAGTGCAAACACAGAACAAACGTCACGCCATCATTAAGATGAACCAGATGCAACCAACACACACACTTACAGTGCCACACACCTTTTTCTTAACTGCTTGAACCTGACACATGCACGCAAAAGCCTCAACATCTCCGACCCCAAGGACACATGGATGCGTCTTGGTGACGTAGTGACCCCCCTACGGATAGTTCACCACTCATAAGAGAGGTAGAGAGTGGTGGAGATGACCAAAATAGGAATATGTCGATATATAAAAGAATGTTAAGATGGATTTTTAAGAAATTAAGTGAGGTTAAAGGTTTAAGCTGAGGAAAAGTAAATTGTCTAAGTAAATATGGAGAGAGGTGGAGTTTGATGCTTTTTGAAAAAGTGGTAAACATCGAGATTGAAAATTTCAAAGAAACCGATCGTGAGATCAGAATTTTTCTAACAGCGCCCGTCTGGCGGTTGCTACCGAGTACTTAATAGGATACTTTAAAATTCACAAAGCCCCAATAATACAAAGAATAAGAAACAAGATATAAAACTAAACTTTAAACGCAAAATAAAGAAATAAACAAAGACATGTAGGAGAAAAAAGGGCATATAGGTTCTGAGTAAGTTAAGGTACTCTCTCTCTAGTTTTGCAGGCTTGGCTAAGTGATCATCAGCTTCCTTATGGAATGAAGAAAAAATATATATATTATATCTGGATTCTCTATTCTTATGAATTTATAGCAGGAATAAGCTTTGAATATGGTGAACAAGGAATATAACTTTTCTTCTTAAAACAATAATAATTTTCTGATTCTTCTAACTGATTTTTACACAAAATTCCCCTATATAAATAGTTATTTCATCTAAACTTAACACTATAACATTTCAACCAATCAGGCGCCAGGATAGATTTAAAATATTACTAACGCTCCAATCGTTTACGCATAAACACGGCCGAAGTCAGTTATAGAGAGGCAGACGTGGAGACCCTGACCAAGGAGGAAGGTCGAAAAGCTTTGGAGGAAATAGGCCTCCAGCCTAGCACTCCCCCCCAGATTCAGGCGCACCGAAGCATCGTGTGCCGGCAACTAGACCCCTGGATAGGCCAACACTCCAGCCTGGCGATAAAGGAGGAGATCCAGAGGAATCCGACATGGGCCAGCGTGGTGGAAGTGGTAAAGTTCCGTAACAAACGGGACAACACCGACCACCAGCATGTCTTCAAAGTAATCTTTGCAGACACGCAGATGGCTCAGAAGGCAAAAGAGAGAGGCCTATTGGTGTTCAACGCCAAAATCAGCGCGGACCAGATGGAAAGGGAGGAATTTACTCCCATCCAAATCTGCTTCCGCTGCTACAAGTTGGAGCACCACACTACGAAGGACTGCAAGGAGACGAACAGTACTTGCTCCAGATGCAGTCGATCAGGCCATGGATGGAGGGAGTGCAAGGCGGCAAAAGAGAAATGCCCAAACTGCGGCCTTAACCATGGGGCGATGGCGATGTCCTGCCCCCAAAGAAAAGAAATTGTGAGGCAGAAAAAGCTGGTAGACCAAAAGAAAGCCAGCACCTCATACGCCCAAGCCACGAAGAGAACCCCAAACACTACAGAGACCCCACAACATCAGACAAAACAGTACCTCAAGCTCGAGAATGAAAACTCGACGAAGATTTTAACGTGCATACTCTTTGCGCACGTTAATAATCTTACAAGTCCGGGGACTTTTTCAAAAACCTCTCAATCTCATGCTCAAAAAGAACGGCATGGAGGAGATGTGGTTTCCCGATGACCCACCTTCGGGAGACGTGCTGAGACTCCAATTTGGTTCTGACAGAGCAACAGAGGCCCCAGCAACCCCGTTCCCCAAAGAGAAGATCGTGGAAGAAACGAAAACAAAGGAAAGCTCATCAAACACGAAGACCAGCACGTCCCGGCTGGACCCCCGTCTAGAAGCGGCAAAGAGACGCGAGAAGAAGGAGAAAAAAGCTGCAAGGAAGCTGAAAGAAGCCGAGGGAAACCTGTCCAGCGGAGCTTCCTCGGACTCTGAAGCGGACGAAGCAGTGAGCAGGGCGACCAAAAGCCCTGTGAGCTCCAGAAGTAGGTCGAAGACCTCGAAGCGTACATACAAGTACGACGGAGAGGAGATCGACCTCAGAATCGTCTCAAACGAGCAGATCCCCCACCCAGAAAAACTCTCCCCCATGGAAATCCTTAAGGGAATCCAACAAGGGAGTATAAAATGGGTCTACGCCGCGAGCTTACAGGAAAAAGAAGTAGAAGAGGCACTGCATGAAGGCGCAGTGAAAATCTACAAAGACTCTTGTATTGCCCTAAACAATCAAGAGTTTAAGGAAATACGCAACGGGAGATTCCAAACATAAGAACAACAAGAAGTACACTAAAACACATAACATCTCAGACTGGAAAACACTAACAACGCCTTGAAAATACTTACTCTGAATGTGGATGGATGGAAGGGAAAATCCATTGTTTACGGCAACATCTTCCGTACAGTGGACCCAGACATCATCCTCATATCGGAGCATGGTATAGACACAACCACAGACAACATAAAAATACACAATTACAATGTTATACAGAAAAATCACACCCAAGAACGATACGATGGCGCAGCCATCGCTATCAGAAAAAACATCAAGTACAGAACATTGCCGGACTTAGATGAATCATTCGTGGCAGTCGAAATCCCGACCCTGGTTGGTGGCCTAACTGTGGTGGCAGCCTACCAGCCACCCAGGCGACAGTACCTACCGATCAACAACTTCTTCACCCTGTTCGGGCACAAAAGGCTAGCGCTGCTAGGCGGGGACCTAAACGCCCGCTGCCGTGCATCTGGCTACAGGTGCGCTGACCAAAGGGGACGAAATCTGGAACTACTATTCGACAGAAATAGAGTCCAGAGAGTAGGACCTGACTTCCCAACTTATATAACAGACTGTTCGGCGACAAAACCGGACATTGTGTTAGTGAGCCCGGAATTCCCCTTTAACATCGCCAACGAACCTGGCCCAGTAGTCCCGAGCGACCACGTCCCAATTATCACCAACATTTCGCTTGCGCCAATGCTCAGGCCCGTCCCACATAGGAAAAGATATGCGAAAGCTAACTGGGAGCAGTACAGAGAGATGCTCAGCGCCTATCACCCAGCTGACCTGGAGGACGCAAATCTGGAGGAAATTGATGAGGAGATTGAGAACATCACCAATCGCCTCATTCAAGCTGACGAAAGATGCGTACCCAGGATCTCGTACAAAATGCTCCCGCAACCTAGGTGGACGGATGAAATGAGGGACATCGCTAGGGAACACAGGGAAATTTATGAAGAAGTCGGTAGGACAGGCCCGACCCGGGAAAAGAAAGCCCGAATGAGACAACTGAGCGAGGCTATGAAAAACACAATCCTCGAGAAACAGAAAGACATCTGGGATGATATCATTGGCAGACTAGACCGGGAGACTAATCCTGTACGTTTTTGGAATAGCATCCGAAGACTTAGGGGATTGCCTCCCAGGCCTGGGATTAAAATCAAAGATGGCGACATATTCATAGAAGATCCGGATACCCTAGAAAGAAAATTCAGGGACCACTGGAAAGAGGTCTTTGCGATCTCACCTGAGGAGAACGACGATTTCGACCAGGACTTCGAAGACCAACTGCTCGACGACCTCGGAACGATGATACATAGGACCCACCCACAACCGCAAGTGTCTAGAGAGAGAGAGATGGTTGACCACGGACGCCCAATCACTGTTGAAGAGACGATTAACACCATCAAGTCCTTCAAACAGAGGGCGCCAGGATGGTCTGGGCTCACTAAAAACAACCTAGTGAATGCCCCTAGGCAAATTATTCAGGGAATGGTCAACATCATGAACGCCTCCCTGAATACAGGCTACTTCCTAGACGGGTATAAGATGGCAAAAATCATCTTTATCCCGAAAGGGAACAAGCCCCCAGACCGAGTGGCCAACTACCGCCCAATCTCTCTCCTAGAAGTACCCGGCAAGATCTTCGAGAAGATTATAGCCAATAGGCTACAAAATCAACTCGACGAGTTAGGAGCGCACAACCCGGCACAACATGGGTTTAGACCAAAACGGGGCACTGAAACTGCCCTGGCGCTCCTAACAGAAAAGATCGCGCAATGCCGTGCAAAGGGTCACTACGTAGACATCGTTATGAGGGATGTGCAGAAGGCCTTCGACAAGGTTTGGCTGAGTGGACTGCAATACAAGATCCTAAGTCTCCAGCTAAACCCGGTCCTGGAAAGGATTCTTTGTGACTTCATCATGGACAGAAGGGCGCGTATCATGATAAAAGATCACAAGGGTCCTGAATTCGAACTTAAAGCGGGCGTTCCCCAGGGGAGCTGCCTGAGTCCCTTGCTTTACCTGGTCTTTACCATCGACCTCCCTACTCCAATCCACGGGGACACGATGTACCTGCAATACGCAGATGACATCACTCAGATCGTCCCCTGTAGGGAAAGGAAAGCAAGGAGCCAGGCAAACAACACCATCGCGGAGATCTCGAACATCAACAACTTCGAGAAAAAGTGGAAAATCCGGACAAACAGGGAGAAATTCACAATTCTCCCGCTGGGCCGTGAGTTGACGTGGCCCATCATGATTGATGGGAGGAGATACGGTTACTCCGCCGTAGGCAACATTCTGGGCCTAAAAATCTCCGACCGCGGATACTCGAAGCACTACACGGTGAGGCGGAATATGGCGAGGAGAGAAATCTCTAAGCTATACAGGTTCAGAGAACTCAGCTCGGCGAACATCAGGAAATTATACCTGTCGTTCATCCGGGCTAAGCTTATCTACCCCGCAGTAGTGACTCAAACGGCCAGCAAAACATCTATGAAAAGGCTCCAGCGAGTACAGAACTCTGCGTCCCTCTTCATGAACAAATGCAGAAAAAGGGATCAACTTCGGCAGAGGGACCTGCACCGCAGGCAGAAACTGGAGCCGATAAATGTCGCTACCCAAAAATTGGCCAAGAAAGTCTGGTCCACAATGGCCAATGATATCCTACCAGAGTTACGAAGAACTGGACGCAGAATCAACATCCCTGCCAGGTTTCACGGGGAAGTCGGTCGTAACCGGCGATTCCCGAGCACCAAAGTCTGTTCGGAGGAAAACATAATACCAATATACACCTAAAAACACAAAACACCAGAAACACACAACATGGTGACACAAAAATCGAATCATAAAACTAACGAAGATCATTGACACGAAGTACACACACATAACTGCAAGCTTACAAAGGCTTGAAAGCTCAAGTACACAGTTTAAATATCACAGACAAACAAAGAACGAATACAATGAAGAACAACAAGAAGAACACGCACAGAACGAAAACGTAAGAACATAACAACACCCAAACAAAGGAAAAATAAATAAAAAATGGAAGCAAGCTAACGATGCCCCTAAAACAAGGGCACCCCCCCCCCCTCACTTCACCAACTTTTTTACCTTCTACTATCTTTTCACATAGAGTGATTATTATTATACCATCATACTCCCGAATAACAATGATAGAAGTCATGGAAGTCATAAAAACCTTTAAACAAAAGGCGCCAGGCTGGACGGGCATCACTAAGAACAATCTGGTGCATGCCCCCCGGCAGATCATTCATGGAATCACTAACATCTTCAACGCTTCCCTGAATACGGGCTACTTCCCCGATGGGTTAAAAATGGCTAAAATTATTTTTATCCCTAAAGGGAACAAGCTGACCGATTAACTGGTGGACTACAGGCCAATATCCCTCCTTGAGTTTGTAGGCAAAGTCTACGAGAAGCTTCTAGCCAATAGGCTACAAAATCAGCTGACCGAGCTCGAAGCTCACAACCCTCAGCAACACGGGTTTCGCAGAAGGCGGGGGACTGATACAGCCCTTGCCCTTTACCGAAAAGCTAGCCCGCTGTAAAGCTGAAGGGAAGTACGTAAACGTGGTGTTGCGTGATGTAAAGAAGGCCTTCGATAAGGTTTGGTTAAGAGGTCTACAATTTAAGATCTTAGGCCTTCAGCGAAACCCTGTCAGGGAAAGGGTCTTCTCTGATTACATCATGGAGAGAAAGGCCCGAATCTCGATCGAGAGCAATGGAGGACCCATATTCGAACTAGAGGCGGGGATACACAAGGTAGCTGTCTGAGTCCGCTGCTGTACCTTGTGTACACGTTGGACTTACCTGCTCCAGTCGGGGAGGATGTGATGTATCTGAAGTTTGCAGACGAAATCACTCAAATCATCCCCAGTTCCGATAGAAACGCTGGAGTTCAAGCAAGGAAGACAGCCACCGAAATCGAAAACATTAACCGATTCGAAAGAATGTGGAAAATTAAAACAAACCGTCGAAAGTTTCAGATCATCCCAATGAACCGCCTAAAAAGAGACGACGTTATCGTCAGGGACGAGCTTTACCCGTACTCCAACGAGGGTAAAGTCCTGGGTCTGCGCCTCACCTCAACGGGGTATAAGGCGCACATCAACAGGCTAACTTCCCTAGCCAAGAGAGAACTTGGAAAAATGTACAGGTTCATAAATCTCAGCGCCAAGAACATCAGAAAACTGTATAACATACTGGTGTACCCCGCAGTGGTTATGCAGGCAGCATGTTCAACCTCTCTTAAATGTATGCAGAGAGTCCAGAACAAGGCTACCCTGCTTATAACCGGCGCGAGAAGATTGGACTATATTCGGCAGACGGAACTGAATGCAAGAGCAGGACTCGAGCCACTGAATATAGTCCTCCCGAGGCTAGGGAGAAAGACCTGGGAAAAGGTCGAAAACGAAATCCTCCCGCAATTCGAAGCGGACCTAGATATACCGAAGCAAGCTATTGGGCGAGCTACAAGGAGAGCACTATTCCCAAATGGAAGACTGTGCTCCCAGTAAAACCAAGTAGCCTGGTTCATTTAGCGAAAATTATATACCCTACCGGATGAAAAAAGAAGATGATCACCAAAATACTACTCTATAAATGACTTCATGATTCAGACTCCACGAAAAAGACAAATAATAAAAAAGAAAACGAGGCGAAGTGCCCAACTACTAAAAACAAATCAAGAACAAACTAAAAGACTGCGTAGCATTGCCTTACTACCTTTTGAAGAGCGATTTTTTTACGCGTGCTTATTAAATACGGACTTTTGAGCCTCGCCACCTAAGAACGCGACTTTTCCAGGAGTCATTAGGATCTCAGTCGATCTGCAAAGATCTAAGATATCTTTTCGCTGCAAGTGATGAAATAAAATAATGGGGTAAACACCTTAATGCTCCCGTCCACCGCCCTGCGTGGGAACCTGCTCGGATGACTGCCCTTCATTAATTTCGTTTTAACTTTGTCGGCCACTTGGACTGGCATAATTCAGGGCTAGCGTGGAAACTGGTTTGAGGACTACCCCACAGCCAAAGCACAAGTCAGAATTTTTCTCGAATCTGGGGCAAAACTGCGAGTCCCGGGCGGAGGAGAAATCCCCATCACCCGGGAAACCCGGCTAGAATCATAGAGGGAAGCTTTCCCGTCTCTATATAGTTGGATGCAGTTTTGGCGTACGTACCCGTGAGGGGGTGGCAAAAACTCAGCGGTCTTTGATTCGGCCGCTATGCATTAAGTCCACCAAGCTCAACCCTCTGAGGTTCTCACTCGAGAACAATACCCCATCCATCATCACCCATCATCTCGGCACCATCCAATCGGGGCAACAACAGGAAATTGGACGGGAGCGTTTTTCTCACATCGGAGTACAGAACTAACCTTTGACTCTACTTCCTTTATCACCACTTACATCACTTTTTCTCACCCATATCAAATTAATTACACGTTTATTACAGAGGAAGAAAAAATCAACAAGAAAGAAGGAAGAAGACGCCTACGACGATGGAGGCCCTCCCTAAAAGGGTTACCCTGCGGACCATAGATGGAAAAAAAGACCCCAATGAAAAAGACAGTGTGCCAATCCCTATTTGCAAATTTAAGATCGCACTGATCAAACTGATTGACATTCCGAATGGATTCATCGCTATGTGCGGTGAAAACAAGGACATAGACCGGCTCCTATTTGAAGAAGGGGCCGAAGTACTAAAAGCCATGGATTTGAAAGCAAAAACCCCACCAGCAAACTCTGCCAATAGAAGCGTGATCTGCCGAAAGTTAGAGAGCTGGGTGGGAGAGAACTCCCCCGCGAACATGAAAAGTGAGGTGAAAAAGAACCACGCATGGGCTAAGATCAGGAAAGTCATTAAATTTCGTGACCACACCCATGTCTTCAAGGTGACTTTCCAAACCACCGAAATGACTCACAAGGAGGCAACGGAGAGACTCCTCATTTTTAGCATGAGGATCCCAAGCTGCAACATCTAACATGAAAAATACCATAACATTCAGATGTGCTTCGTCTGCTATGCGCTGGAAACACACACTACAGCCAACTGCCCCCCAAAAGGAACAATATGGTGCAGCGAATGCGCCACAAAGAGTCATAGATATGACTCCTGTAAAAGCACTAAAAATAATGCATGAATTGCAAGGTACTCCTAGTCCTCCCCCGAAGAGTGAAAAGCATGGGCACTTCAGACCCGCCCCACAGGCCAAAAAGAGCAAAAAGACAAAGAAGAAACACAGGTAAATACATCTCAGAATGGAACGAAACGTACTAAGAATTATGTTAATTAACACCAATGGCTGGACAGCGAAAAGAACTCTCTCGGAACTTTGCTTAGGGAGATTGATGCAGATGTCATCTTGATTTCTGAACATGGGATTAACACTCGTAGCTCCGAAATGAAGATCTGGAACTACGACGTGTTAATCACAAATTACTCTCAAGAGCGGTACGACGGTGCCGCCATCGCTATCAAAAGAGGGATCAAGTACAAGCCAATAAGAAACCTGGAAGAATCCTATCTTGCAATAGAGGTCGAACTCGATATAGGCAAGCTGGTCATCGTCACCGGGTACCAGCCGCCAAGGCGAGGATATTTGCCAATCCATTCTCTCTCTGGCCTATTAAGCAGAAGTCCCCTCACCATATTATTGGGGGTCTTAATGGCAGATGTCGGGAATCTGGGTACAGGACCTTCAACGGAACTGGAAGGTGCCTGGAAACTATGATGGACCGAAATATGGTCCATAGAATAGGCCCGGACTTCCCAACCTATACTCGAGGAAGAAGTGCCACAAAACCACACATTTGTCTGGCTAATCGTCAGCTGACGTTCAATTACTACATGGAACCAGTCCAGGTACCATGAAGTGATCATATAGGGATCCTACTTATCATCCTACTTATCAGAAGTACCTCCACCATATTATTGGGGGTCTTAATGCCAGATGTCGGGAATCTGGGTACAGGACCTTTAACGGAACTGGAAGGTGCCTGGAAACTATGATGGACCGAAATATGGTCCATAGAATAGGCCCGGACTTCCCAACCTATACTCGAGGAAGAAGTGCCAAAAAACCACACATTTGTCTGGCTAATCGTCAGCTGACGTTCAATTACTACATGGAACCAGTCCAGGTACCATGTAGTGATCATATAGGGATCCTACTTATCATCATCAGGAACTTTATACAAGTCCCAGCTCCAGTCAGAAAAGACTACAGGACAGCAAACTGGGCACGGTACGCGGATCTTTTCGAGGCCTATCGCCCACCAAATCTGGACGAGGCAATTCTCGAGGAGATAGATGAGGCACTCGACGACCTCAACAAACATCTTATCAATGCAGATAGGGCTTGCTTCCCCAAAACCCAGTATAAAACAATCTCAACACAGAGATGGACTGGGTACATGAAAGAACTTTACAGAGAATTGAAAGTAATGTATGAATTAAATATCAGAAATGCATCAATTGACTCGCTACAACGAAGTAGAGAGATCAAGGAAGAGCTCAACCAGTTAATCCTCGAAGAACAACAGAGACAATGGGACGATGCAATCGAGAGCCTTGATCGAGATACATCCCCCAAATACTTTTGGAAGAGAGTCAAAAGTCTCAGAGGATCATCTAGAAAAAAGAAGAAAATGGAAATCCAAAAAGAAGATGGATCCATTGAGACAGATGAAAGAAACATCGAAGTAATATTGCGGCGTTATTGGGAAAGAACCTTCAGTATACCAGAAGAAGAAAACGAAGATTTTGATATAGAGTTCGAAAATAACATCGTAGACGAGCTTAACACGGAAATACACCAAACGCATCCTCATTACCAGGTGGACAGACTGCGTGACGGAGACGCCGAGATCACCGAAGAAAAGATTCTTGGCGCACTCCACTGATTCCGACAAAAAGCCTCAGGCCAATTGGGGCTTACAAGGCAAAACTTCGAAAAGGCACCAGCCAACATCATCGAAGGAATGAGACGTATTTTTAACGCATGTCTGAATACAGGGTACTTTCCAGATGCTTACAAGACTGCAAAGATGATCTTCTTGCCCAAGCATGGTAAGGATCCAACGTTGAGAGAGAGCTACCGCCTAATTTCACTTCTGGAATTTGGCGGGAAACTCTTTGAGAAGATCCTCAACAGGAGGCTGGTGTCTCACCTGGAAGAAAACTCCCTCTACAACCTTTGCCAATACGGGTTTAGAAAGAAGCGAAGTACGGAAAAGCTTGCCCAACCCAAACGGGACAGGAGTTACGTGGATATTGTTTGTCGGGATGTATCAAAGGCGTTTGATAAGGTGTGGCAGTGGGGCATGCAGTATAAGATCTTACGGCTGGGTCTAAGTGAAAACTTGGAAAGAACTCTCTGTGACTACGTCATGAAGAGAGCGGCGTATGTCAGTCTAGGGTGCAAGGACGGACCAAAGTTTCCGCTCCTTGCGGGCCTCCCGCAGGGGGGTGTATGTCCCCCACCCTTTACTCGATATACACCGCGTATGTCCCAGACACTGTGTACCCCTCTTCCCTCAATATTCAATACGCCGATGATTTTAGCCAGATAATCATATCTCCATGGAGGAATGCACCGTACCAAGCTCGCATGGCAGCGATAGAAATCGCGAACTTGAACAACTACGAGGCTCAATGAAAAATAAGAACAAACCAAGAGAAGTTCAAGGTGCTCCCCATTAGACTCACCCTAAAAGCAGACGTGCGTGTAGGGGATACGCGATATCCCTACACCAACGAATGCAATATACCCGGTTTTAAAATCATCTCTACCGGGTACAAGAAGCACGTCAGAGAAAGAATTTCTCGAGCCTCGGCAGCTGTCAGAACTCTATATTCATTTAGAAATCTACGTGAAAGCAACAAGAAGAAGATCTACAATGCCCTTGTAAGATCTACGTTGCTTTACCCCGCCTCCACCCTCTCTTGTGTCTCAAAAACACAAAAGAGGGGCGACTTCAAGTAGTGCAAAATAAATGCATGTACCTACTCACAGGTACATGCAGGCAAGAAAGAAGACGGCAAGAAGAACTGCACAGAGAGGCGGGGATAATTCCCATCAACAAAGTCATAGAAGAACGGAACCGGAAAATGCAGGATCTGGTTAATCGAGAACTGAGTAAAAAAATTACTCAGATGATTCACCAGGACAGAAAAGCAGACTGTAGCACCAGATTTCCCAGCTCCTCCAACCGAGTGGCTAGCGGGAATGAAGTGCCAATTTACGCATAATGAGATGTGTAACATAAAAACAAAAGAATACAACCGAACAAGAGAAAATTTTCACAACTATGACAATACTCACCGAAGAAGACAACTTTAAACCAAGATAAAGAAAAACTCCGATTACGACGAGAATCCTACCAACTATGAAGAAACAAAAAAACTAAAACACACACGCATACAAAAAAAACCCCAAAACATTAAGCACGCACTTAAAAGTATTAAAAAACACAAACAAATAAGCAATACATTACCCACACAAAACTAAACTTAAGTTATTAAGACAAATGGTTTGAACGCCATAAAAAATTATAAAAATCAACAGAAACAACATAGAATACACGCTACAAAAAAATAATAAAAGTGATAGGCCTGATCACCAGGCTCTGGCATCTCTTTGCACCCTACCACACTTCTTTCTCTTTTCTCCACTTGTCTATTTTCTATGTCTATCCGCACACCCTATCGTCCTCCCCTAAATGCACGCACTTTAACTTAATCATATAATCATGATACTTCAGACTATAAACCTTAACCTGAATATACGTAGAAATAGGAGATGCGAAATTGGTAGAACGGCTCTGTTCCCAAGCAGTAGAACCTGCGCAAGAGAAGAAGTACTACCAATGTATACTTAGTAGTACACAAAATCAAATTATTGTTACCGTATTGAACCCGACTCATAACAAGGAAACAAACATAAGAGAGAAATTATTCTAATTAAAATAGTCCAAGTGCCCATATTAAAGAATTCTACAAATTATAAAATAAAACTTAATTAACTTTGAATAAAAAAGAGGCGAAGTGCCCATATTAAATAATTAAAACTTTAGAATAAAAAGAGGCGAAGTGCCCAAATCTCAATCAAATCAAGTTTAATCAACATAATTCAAATCAACAAAAAGAGGCGAAGTGCCCAAATGAAAATAATAAATTTAAAGTTTAACAAAATTCAAATAGAGACATTCAGCATGTTAGAAAACTTTGAAAGGCTCAAATGCTACGACGGTAGAATATATTGAAATTAATAAAGAGAAAAATATATATAACAATGGAGGAAACTGGCTGTCAACGACAGTCAGCACCATTAATGACGGAGGAACATTTTATTATTAAAAATAAAAAATGAGAAGAATGCTAGTGATGCCCTAACACCAGGGCAAACTAGAAACCATTTTCACAGCTTTATAAACCCAATAAACAATTCATCACTTTCACTAATTAAATTAAATTAAAATTTTCCGAATTTTCAGACTATCGAAAAGTTCACACCCGGCAAAGGAGGAAAAGTCAAGGGGCAGTCAATTCAAGACCGCCATCGATTTTTACCTTTCTTCATGGAACTTTATGAACAAGATCTATTTTGTACCGAGCTACGCATGGCCGACACAAGATATCGTTCAGCAAACTGGGGAGTCTAGCTTCCTGTTTACGAAGTAGAAATACGGCAAAGTGGGAAGTTTATCTTCCTATTTACAAAAGAGAGCTATTAACAGCGGGAAGTTTATCTTCCTATTTACAAAAGAGAGCTATTAACAGCGAGAAGTTTATCTTCTTATTTACAAGAGAGAGCTATTAACAGCAGGAAAGTTTATCTTACTATTTATAAGGTTCAATGTGTGAACCGTTTGAATTTTTCAAACAAATGTTTACTAGGTTTGATCTTCGACCCACACAGGCGCTCAGGCGTCAGGAAGGGGCCCACCTCTTCCCAATCACGGCACAAGGCACGTGCGCGAAGATCACCCAGATTGGGACATTCAATCGTGAGATAATGAAAAAACGAGAGAGTTGAAAAGGGTAATTTGGCTGTAATAAGGTTGCTGGTTGTGTAGTATCAAAGAATTGCCATGCAAAGGTCATTTTACAGTATGAGATTTGGCTTCAAAGGTAAAAGATGAAAAAATCGTTCTCTGAGTCTGGGACAAGTTATTGATGTGTGTTTGCGAGTGGGTGTGGTACTATACTTCGACCTCTCTACGAAGACCATGAAATTTATAGAGTAGTAATTTCTCATTGAAGAGCAATTAGCAAGCGTTGATTATTGTGCGTCATGATTCAGGGATATCATCAGAAAACTGTATGAAATTCCTTAAATTAAAGGAAAGAGAATTTCCATTAATTCAAATTCGAAAAGGAAAAGGGTCCCGGAAATATTCGCGAGTAACTCTAATTATTCAGGTGATTGGAGTGAAAGAAAGCTATCAACTTCGACTCAATGTTCATGGTTGTTTAATAATTTAGTGATTTGAAATAGAAAAGGTCTTAAAATAATTTAGAAACTGTAATAATTGTGTTTGAATGATTTAAAGTATCGTTGTTTTGATGTAAAGGTATGAATGACCTTAGACTTGCTTAAGTTTGTTATGAGTGAATAAGATTTGTGTTAATAAGGAAGGTTATGAGCCTTTTTACATCATTTTTTTTAATATCTTTGATACTGGTGGAGGTGTGAAAATAATCTTAATCTAAATATTAGATTAAAAGGAGCAAATTTGTAGCATGAATGATATCAAGTTCAGCACTTGAAAGATTAAATAAGTGAATATTTAAGAAGCCCCCGATACGGTGAAACTGCGAGAGTTGACTGTTAGTAAGATTAGAGGAGAAGATATCATTATAGGAACGATTAAAGAGACTTACATGGCGGCCGCGCTTACAGGACGTGTGTTACTTGCTTAAACTAGTCACGTTTAAGATGTCAAAAGTTATACGAACAGTAAAGGTAACTTTATAAAAGATATTCAAGAAAGTTCGTGCATTATTTTTAACAAACTTCAGTAAATGGCAGCACATTTTAATTTACAAAATTTACCCTACAAAAGGGCTTCCAGTCGTTTCTGAGATAATTTGTCAACAAAATAAAAGTTTAACTAAGACTCTTGAATCAACTTGGAAAGCTTTGAATAAAATCCTGTTGAAGTTAATTTTCCGTATGAAAGAAACTTTCTTTGCGAATCAGATCGTCTAAAAAACAAAAACAGTGAAGTACTTATAAACTGCACAACTGAAGTTATTCGAAAGCGTCCAGGGATGGTCAAACGCTACGAGGATGAATTTGTGCAAGGCAATCCATGACCACACATTAAAGGTTTATTGCAATAGACGCTGAATAGTCCTGCTTTGGAGCTATGTCTTCATCTGCGAACTCACACTATACGTTTCCATCGAGTATTTTAATATTTAGAATCGCAAGAAGAGTCTTTGATAAAAATGCACTCGAAGAGAAAATTAAAGGCTTTTGCTGAAGTACCTGAGGGGTTAAATTTATTAAGCTAAAAATACACTTCCATTTTGTTAGGAAAAGATCACAGAAACTATCTTAGAGAATAAATTATATTGTTTGAACTGTTCCCATTTATTCACCAAAGTATAAATAGAACAAATAAATCCCCTCAGATACCTGATATTTTAAGAGAGATCCATCCACCTGTCTTTCTTGGAAGGGCAAAGGTATAAAAGTTAATAGCAGTTGAATACCTACATTTTTTTAATCATGTTTCGATAAGATTTTTATATCACTTTACACACCCATTTAGACTAAATATGCAAACAACTCACAATGTTTGTTGAAAAATCGAGATTCAAATGGAAGAGGCATACAATCTCACATATTTGGAATGCGCAAAATTAAATGAGATTTGCAGACATCAATGAGATTAAATTATTTTTCATCTGTAATTGATTTCGGCTAAAATAATGGCAGCATCGAAAGTACAGTATCTTGGCGTGTAATTCTTTTAACAAAAATTCACTGACATCAGAAGCATGGTTGGTTCACTGGCACAGATCTGGAAGGCGAGGGCCATTTTAAGTGGATATTCAATATTAATTTAAATTTGGCTATTCAATAATTATATGTTTGAGCTGGATAAATTGGGATATCTCTTCCTTATTTAAATAAGATCATTATTTGCTAAATAGTGTCTACCGGTCGACTACGGTCGTCATGACAAACCGGGAATAGTTTTTTGGTTTAGTAGATTGACCATGAGAAAAGAAAGTGTGTGTTGTTAGCTTAAAACTTTATGGTTTAGTATACAAGGTCAAGATTTTGTAGTTCACGTTGGTTCTTCCCATGTAAGCTATGGTTTGCTGTAAAGTAGGTGAAATATTACTGTTACTGAACTTTAGTAAAACACTCTGCTTCAATATCATTTCCACTGTAGCTGTAGAGTATGGATCCAGACTCCTCAAATTTATTCAATCGCATTAAGGAGAAGCCTTAATGATTTGGACATGTTGTTCGGAGTAGTTGGGGTGATAATGGAAGCCATACTTGAATAGATTTGATTTGTAGACGAATAACTAGGTTGAGGTGACTTAGTAGATAAGTTCTGATGTTTAGCTCTCTTTATTTTCCAACGAATAAGCAAAGGTCAGACTCAGAATAAATTGGAACTATTATAGGACACAGACTGGGTGTTTATTTCTGGCACGATATCTATTTGAAGAATCGATACAGTAATATATATTTCATATGAGGCATTTTGATGGCACTCGAAGGTGGTGTAATCAGATTTATAGCACCAGGAACATGCTGGAAAGTCAATGTATATGACTACTTTAATTTAACTTAGAGAAATTATGATAATTTCATGATATCGTAGAATTATTCTAAGCCATTTTAAAACAAAAATTGCACCAGCAACTTTAGTGGTGTTTCTAGCATCTGATCAGTTGCCACAATTTGTGTATTTAAGGTCATAATAAATATGTAATTACGATTGTTATCAAAAGATATACAAAGGTAAACGTTCACTTTCCTTTAATCTTTGAACGATGCGCATAAAAATAAAACTAAGCGACATAAATTTGAATCAAAATATTATTTTTACATAAAATATTTAGTAATCATTTAAAATAATAGAAAATGATTTTAAGAAACTATTTATTCAAATTAAAAAAAAAATATGCATATCTTGCCTTAATCAATAAGTCCTTTACTTAAAAACTATACCTTACATTATACTTTACGTGTCAACTGTCAAAGCTGATTCACGTATATAGCCTATAATACAAAATATGTAAGTTAATTATCGTAATGAAATTAAATAGTCGTATGTGTTGTAGTAAAATTTATTATCTGGAGTTAAACTATGGGAATAAAGTGCTTAGAAAATTATGTTTAGCAAATATTTGGAGGAATAATTCTTTTCTTTCTCGAAACTTTTTATACACAACCAAGTACATTAGTTACTAAATTTGCTGTGCACTTTTTCTACACTTGTTTCATTACTAGCGACAAATTACCAAAGAGTTACTTTGTTCTGATTGATTCCTGTGGCAAAAAATAGCATAACCCTATTAGATAAGGAAGGAACCATTCCTTGTGAAGAGATTTAAAAGATGAAAGCTACCAAATAAATATAAGTTCGTACTTTTGAATGTCTGGTTTATTTTTAAGAACTTAATGTGTTAATATATGCTATCATATTTAACAATTTTTACAATCCCTCGTTTTCTTTTTGACTTGTTGCCCACCCTCAGGCTGGTTACTCTTGACAGCCTGGGGTCAAACACTTAACCAAATTCACAACAATATTCGTATGCATGCGATTAATTTCAATTAATTGCCATTTGTTCTTGAACAATTTACAGATCATTATAAAACGAATCAATGTTAATATTAGCTGAACTTATGAGAAAATTGAACGTTTGTATAAATTGGCTGCGAAGGCGTCTATGTTCCAGCGAGAGCCGAAAATCCTCTTCTTTTCCTCCTCCGAAAAAGGTCCCTGATTTCTATTGGATACTATGCACTGTAGCTCTTTCTCCAATATACTTCTATGTTACTTCCCTTTCTCTCAGGACCTTCTAAATAACCTAAACGATCCAACTTTTTGACAGTATTCCTAACTTTCGCACATCAAAACACTCATGAAATAATGAATTAAATCAACCCTTCGTATATTACAAAAACTATCCATTCTCTGCATCAAGAAGCTCAAACTCCTTTCATTATTACTACTAAAAAATGGTAATGACTCCTTTCTCTATTGCACACGCAATTTCATTCTCTTTTCCATTTCTCTAATTCTCTATTTTTCACATTGATTCTCAAGATGGAAGAAGTGGAAGTTATACTGTGACAGTTTTCCAGCTCTGGACGAGAAAACTTGACCAGGAGAAAAATTTTGCACTTTTCATTTGTAGATCTGAATTCTTGTTACTCGTCCTTGTGAAAAAACGACCGGAGACATCATTGTCATCAAAGTATTGAACTTTTCAAATCCAAAATTAACTCGAGAAATTAAGACAAACTTTGCAGTTCATTAAATATTTACTTCTTTGTTTTATACGTCAGCAGTTTTATTGCCAAATTTGTTTAAGTCAGAAACAAAACAAGTTAAATTGTATTTTATAAATTAATAAATTAAGCAATTTGGCTTTGATTTTATTCTAGAGGGAAAAAATAAGAAAAAATATACTTCCCTGTACATAATTTGAATGCAATCCAGGAAAGTAATGTACAATTTTAGGGCATATATTAAAAATGAAACAACCTTTCACTATATAAATATTTAATCATTAACATAACCTCCATTGTTTTCTATAACCTCCTTCTATCTGTCAACAAATGTCATTCGTGCAAATTTCTTAAGATTTTATGCTAAAACTGAATACAACTCGTTTCCTCATCCTCTCTTGATGTTAATCAAAGTTCAGCCAAATGCTACTATTATCCTATAAACAAGGGATAATCAGTAGATCAATGTCAGCAGAATATAAAGGATGAAGCAATATTTCTCAACTGAACTCCTACAAAATTTATTTAGTCATTCGAAGTGTGCGAGGACGGGCATTATCTTGATGGAGGATGACACCCCGTCTGTTGATTGAGGAGGATTGCTTTTGGCCAAAACAGCTTTCGAACGACGAATCTGATGCAGTAGTGATTCGCTTTAATTGTTTGATTGTTGTAAAAGAGTTCATAATTGTCAAATCTTTCAATATCCTTCCATAGCCTCAATATATTTTTTTTTGTACGAAGTCCTCTTCTCGGATGATGGGAAATTCTGCTTACTCGACTGATCCACGAAGGGTGTCATTTACTGGATTGGTAAAGGATCCACTTTTCTTCACGAGTAAACTGCCTGCCGCAAAATGATGCCTGAAGGTGTCGTGAAGGCAATCAATGTCAGCAAGCAACAAGCTGCTGCCGATTCGTAGTCAAGAGTTCGTGTGGGACCAATTTACCAATCACTGCAACTATTACAGTCCTTTCAGTTGTCGTAGTGCAATTGTATGTTTATCTTAAATTGTTCTGTGAGTTTTCTAGGATGCTATAGCAGAATTTGCTGTTAAAACAGCTTCCAACTGTGTGGAATCAGGTTTTTTGGACGACCTGCTTTTGTTCTATCTTTTAGACTGAAATCCCTAATTCGTAAACAAGAAAACTATCTCCGGCAACTTCTTTTATTTATCCTCATAAGTGTAATGAATGGATTTTGTCGATCTACTTGCATTGACACCTTTATAAAACTCAAAGAGTAAAACATGTCTAATGTGAACTTTAGATGGGACGAACATATGGGTGAATACAAAGGAGATTATTAACAAGATTTTTAAACTTTGAACATGAGGTATAAATTACTCATTGTAGCATAATTAACCATATAAAGAGCCACTACTTTAATAAATACTATCTAAAACCCTATTCTAGAAAATCGGACATTACTTTCAGTCCAACCTAATATTTAATGAAAATTTAGTAAAAGATATATTTTTTTAATTTTTCATGAAGCGGCCCAAACTTTCGGGATGTCCTAATATATTTCGCTGCAGGTTACTCGCCACGACTTCTGTCGATCCTTTTTTCTCAGGATATCAAAATGCTTTTATTAATTATGCGAGATGCTTTAATATCAGAATAAAATTCTCCCCTACAAAAAAATTTGAGAGGGAGGAATTTTCAGCAGTAATTAATTATTATAAAAGAATAAGATAGAGGCTGAGCACGAGATTGATTAATGACAAGGCAAAATAAGGTGAGGTGAGGTGAGTGAGTGAAGAAGTGAAACGAACAAGAGCGACTTACATCCTAACCTGAATGAAAGTGAATTCTAGAGTTAAAAATCCCTACAATGTCTCTTGACATCGATTTAATTTATAATTCAATGAAAGGCTAATTTGTCACCGTCATTTCTTCTTTACCATTAGTGTTTGAGAGAATTAGAAGCCGATTCTTTTAGGAAATAGTTTCAATTTTCTCGCCTCGTGATTGGTGAAGCTTTGGTAAGGGCATTTAATTTGCCTGACTTCAATATTAAGCTTCAATTGAGGCGACGCTTGCAGAACTTATGACGGTCAACTTTACGATGACTGTCTTCGATTTCTGGTAAACTTAGGGTGGGTATGCCAAATGTGGCCTCTTTACCGCTAGTTGCATGAAACTGTTTATGTGTAGTTAAAATATTTTGCTTGAGTAAGAACATTTGCATCTAGACTGTACTTAGCGATGGGTCAAAAGCTGTCCTATGTGCTCTAAAATCTGATCTTTAATCTTATTTGCTTTATTATCTGCGAAACTATGGACCATTGTTTTTGCCCTTAAAAGGTTAATTTTGGGGCCGACATTGAGAATGGCTAACGAAAATTCTTTCATTATTGACACCAAGAAATATAAGGATATCCTTAGTGTTCACACAAAGATGCATCGTTTGGGTTCCTTCTCACCACCAAGCACCAGGTCTAGGAGTCGATTTTATTTTAAAAGGAGTAAAGTTCAATTGTACACATTTAGAGCCATCAAATGACTCGTATGACCATGGAACATATGGTTCTTCACCCTGGAGATTTAAAATCTGCCATCCGATTTGGCACTGGGTGGCAACATCTGGTGGCAGAAGCGTCATTTACCCATTCAAAGGCACTTGTAAGTGATTTGAACCATGGGAAACCATCAATGTAATAACCATTTATCCTCCTATCACAAAACGTAGCAGGTCATTGGGGGGACTTGCACTCTTGTTTTTTAGCGCTTGTTCAAATTTCCTTCAGCGGAAGGAGCCATTTCTTCAACATTGATCTTCAAGAACTACATTACTACCAAACCATTCTACAAGTCTGATATCTTCAGGCCCTTCTCCAACATTTTCAATAAGTACACTGCTGTCGAACCACTCTACATGTGTGATATCTTCAGAACCTTCCCACGCTTCAGAAAATTCGGTAAAGAATTGTTTATTATATTTTTTAGTCAAAACTGAACAAACGTTTCATTAAAAAAAAGTCCAGTTCTCAAAGCAGAACACCTAAAAATATTAAAATTTAAATTATATTTAGTAAATACAAGTGAAATTTTAATCAAAAAATCAATTAAAATCAACTTTTAATCGGAAAAGTAAATAGTAAAACGAAAGACACTTTTTAATATATCAACTTTATATGTATATCAAAGTGAAAATATTATTTTTTTCATCAGAACTTTAAATTTTGTGTTTTATCATATTTCATTATATTTTTAAATTAATATTTAATTAGGAGGTGATCCTTCCACTTTGGTTAATTACTAACCTATGAGTAAATTTAACGATTTCTTAGGTTTTTAAGTATCTCCCAATCCACCTCGACCTTCAATCCCAGTCAGCACAAATACTGACACCACAATGATAGCTCCAGTTTCCATTGTTGCTATCACTATTCCCACCACTAATGTTATCCAATCATTGGTGGAACGGCGTCCACAACTCAAGCTCAAATACAATCACCCACATCCATAAACCTCTGCCATTTTTTTACCCTCCCAAATAGCGGAATTTGGTTTAAATGTAAACTCAATGGCAAATTTACAGAACCACGGGCCTAATTTTATAAACTTGGATTCTTGAATTGTTAAGGATATTGGATTGAAATTTAAAAAATCATCTAAAAATACATCAGTTTTGCACTGGATGAAGTGTAGCCGAAAAGGCGAAAACACCTTTTTTTGACAGAACCCTTCCGGTCCTGTAGCTAATTCCCACATGAGCACAGAATCTCGCCTTCAGCGAGCGCACCGTACTTCTCATGTAATTCTAAGGACAATCCTCGATCCAACATCTTTAAGAATTCAACAATCTATGTTTATAAATACTTTTTCCCAACTCTAAATTCTAACTTTTGTTCTCACCCACGACTTCGGCTCTAAAATATAAGCTAAACCCTAAATATTTCTTTCTTCTTACGCCCTTTGCGCTTTCCTGCCAGTTTTCTTTCAACAGCCGTTTGTAAAAGGTTAGTGTTTTTCCTAGAATTGTATCCAGTGTTGTTCTCCAATTAATATAATTAAGTTTAATTAATTAAATAAATTCCTAACCATTTAAATAACAACTCAGTAACCTGTATAGCTCTGCATTCCTCCCTCCCTTGAATTAATCTATCACATCCATATTTTTGAATATTTAAATTTCAACGTCTAATACTAGTTTTTATACGAATTTTGTACTTTGCTAGGACCAGATGATGGGTGAAACTTATACTCAAATCGTTGTACATATCATGTTAACTAAATGAACTTATCGTTATACGTCCTTTCCTTTATCCTGACAACTATATATATATATATATATATATATATATATAAAGGGTGTTCCATGAAATAAAAAAATGTTATTGGTGAAAATTTATTGATTTCACTATTGGATCATGTTATTTGAGTCATGGCAATTATGTGTGAAAATAATATCGCTCAAATGTCCGCCAAGCCTTCGGCGGCACACCTACACTCGATGGTCAAAATTTTTGATGACGTCTCTGCATAGTTTCTCCTCGATCTCACCAATATGCCTTATTATCTCATCTTTCAGGTGTTGAATTGTTGTTGGATTTTTGGCATAGACCTCACTTTTGAGATGACTCCAAAGGAAGAAATCTTTAGGTGTCAAGTCACACGATCGTGAAAGCCAATTGACCTCGCTGTTTCGAGAGATGATGTGACTTGGAAACTTCTTATTCAATAGAGCCATTGTTGCATTGGTGGGGGGCATATGGCACTGTCCTGTTGAAACCACAAATCTTCGACATCAATATAATTTAATTCAGGTCATAAAAGGTTACTTATCATGGCAGGGTATCGCTCGATTGTCACCGTAACAGAATTCCCGGCATCATTTTCGAAGAAATACGGCCCAATGATTCCGCTCGCGAAAAATGCACACCAAACAGTGACCTTTTGTGGATGCAGTGGCTTTTCAACAATCTTCCTGGGATTTTCATCATTCCAAGTGCGACAATTCTGCTTAGTAACAAATCGACCTAGATAAAAATGGGCTTCATCACTAAAGGTAATTTTTTTCAAAAAATTATCATTGGTTTGTCTTTGCTCGTGCACCCAATTGGCGAATGTAGGGCGCTTCAAATGGTCAGCAGTCTTCAGTTCTTGTGTTAATTGGATTTTGTAAGCGTGTAAAGACAAATCTTTTGTCAAAATTCGATGTAACGTTGTTGTAGAGAGGTTCAATTCCTGTGCGCGATGATGAATAGGTGTCTGTATCTTCAGCCACATTCTCGCACACTGCAGCGAGGTTTTCAGCTGAACAGCGTAAACGAGCATGCAATAGCAAACTCATATCTGCCACTGACCCTGTTTGTTTGAATTTACGAACAATTTTCCCAATTGCACTCTCGGTTGGTCGATTATGTTGACCCAAATAATCGCGAATGCCCGAAATGCGTTTCTGTTTGAACGTCCATTTTCATAATAGGCTTGGATAACTTTACCACATTGTTTGATTATGAATCTTTCCATGGTTAAAATTGCCAAAGACTGAAGTTGTTAAATCTAAAAGAAAAAAAAGGAAATCATTAGACGCTTAAACTTAACTCACATATAAAATCGGTTCAAGTTATTGGAACACCGTTATATATATATATATATATATATATATATATATATATATATATATATATATATATATATATATATGTATATATCTTTATTATTTAAAAGGATTAATTATGTTTATACTTTCTTCAAATGTTTTTAGTTGCGGGCAACTCTATATTTCACTATCTCGGTCGGTCGGTTGCCGTTTTGCTATTTTTTGTTTTTGTAATAACATGGTAACTATTCGACCGATTTTAACGAAATTAAAAAACGGACGATATAATTAACAAGGTCCTCCCAAGGTTAACTAGGAAATTATTTCGTTTTGGCTACCAGAGCCAGGATATATTAAGAATCGGAACTTGGTCTTCATCCTGTTGGATTTTTGAAAACTTAAACTACCGTGGCGCTTTTGGAGTCTTTTCCACTCAGATCAAAGTTCATGAAGACAAATAGCGCTGTTTTAAGATCTGGTTCATGCCTTCCTACTCCAAATTTAAGCCAATAAATCTGAAACACTCGCCGAGTGCCAGCCTCAATGATACAGCAGCGAAATCGGAAAAGCAATTAGAGGTAGAGAGGTGGCGATCAGTAAGTGGAAAACTAGTCGTAACAACCATGATCTGGGTACCCACACTGCGAGGAGGTTGAAGAGGTCCCAGGACCTAACATGAGTTTTAAAAGAGTAGCCACAGCTATAGAGGAAGTAAACACACTTGATGGAGAGATTGCAACTATGGAGGCAAGGAAATTTAAACGTGTCAAATTCGATGGAACCAGATTGTATCTTGCCAAGGGTAGTTGAAGGCTTTTTAACTATCTATATCTATAGGATACTAGCCAACTTTAAGTTAGTTTATGTGAAGACACTTGCCATACCTTGGCAAGTAAATTTATTTAGCTCACATTAGTGTGAGAATTTATTAGGGATGGCAGATTAAAACATACCTTAGAACCTTCTATTAGAGAGATGTATCACTGCCAAATTTGAGCCAATGAGGCCGGAAATGTAACAGGCTATAGTATAAATAGACACATGCTATGGTAAACAAATACACAGCCTATGGTAAAAAAAGGTTTGTTTATATCAGATATTTAATATAAGACTAAAACTCTCTAGTATTTAGCGCCAAATTTGGGCTAAATAAAAAATGCGTAGCACGATTTTATCTAAATTAATATTATTCCGTTTCAGCAAATTCATAGTTTCGACCACAACCCTTCGGCAATACAAAATTTATGTTTATCCTATCCTTCTTGATTTAATTACTTCAATTTCTATACTCATTTAAGTTGTAAGTCACTTATTTTACCATATTACATCAACCAAGTTATTACGACTCCCTTTCACCACATTCAGGATAAATCCTAGGTTAAATGATTTTTTGAAATTAGAATATTATTGGAAAGCAAGAAAATCAAAAGTTCTTGGTCGTGAACTCCTTGTATTTGATTTTTTGGGCAATTAATGATTAGACGCATGGACAAGTCCGCACTTCGAGATGGCGAAGTGAGGAAAATAGTTCCCTCAAAGCATAGCTAGAATATTCTTGCCGCTGTGTAGGCGATGCGTCTAATCTATATCAGTGTCGTAGAATGGACTCTCGACGATATACCATATATAACTATTTGTCGAGGGAACTTATTAATTATCTTTAGAGTGCGCGGATGTCTGGCTGGCCGATATTATGTATCTTCGATATGCTTAAGAAGTGAAACTGAGCTCAAGGATAATAATATTGCTATCATTAATAAAATAGAGTTTTATTAATAGTAACTATCAACAACACACAAAACGGAAAATATTGACATAAACAGAGAATGGAAAGGGTCGTGGGAACTCGAGCTAATTAGAGGATTAAAAGATTTAAAAAGGTAAAACAAATATAAAGTTGAAGGGAGGTAATGGTTCGCTAAACCATTTAAAGCACAGGATAGAATTGACAAAAGGGTTAAATACTCAAAGGTAACGTTCGGCTTACGTAATTTATACTTGTTGTGCAAAGGAAGGTGACGTAAAGGAATTTTCAGGCTGCTGGCGAGTTCCAGCCGAAAGGAGGGGGAATAAAATGATCCTGACGTGGCGTCTTGGGAATGAGAACCGTTTCTCGACGAACGGCTTGAAGAACAATGGCTGTTCTACGTTGTTCTCTTCTTAACAACAGGGGGGGTGAGAACCGTCCCTTGTCTACAGGCTCAAGAACAATGGCTGTTCTAATGTTGTTCTCTTCTGAACAACAAGGGGGAAGGGTGAAAACCGTTTCTTGGCGAACGGGCTCAAACGAACAATGGCTGTTCTACGTTGTTCTCTTCTGAACAACAGGGGGGGGGGAAGTGCCGTTTCTTGTTAATGGCCTGAACGAACAATGCCTGTTCTAACGTTGTTCTCTTTCTGAACAACAGGGGAAGGGTGAGAACCGCTTCTTGGCGAACGGGTTCAAACCAACAATGGCTGTTCTACGTTGTTCTCTTTCTGAACAACAGGGGAAGGCGTGAGAACTGTTTCTTGTCAACGGGCTCAAACGAACAATGGCTGTTCTAACGTTGTTCTCTTTCTGAACAACAAGGGGAAAGCCTTGTGGACTCGGCGTCACGAAGGCTCGAACCTTGGCACTCAAGGGATATTGTCCTTCTTCTGGACAAGTGATGGTGAATCTAGAGGTCGAGGTTCCTTGGCGCACAAGGTGAGAGAGGGTCGTGGTGATGTTTCGCGACGAAAATCTGGATCTCCAATCTGATCTTAGTGGTAAAGTTTTCATCTAAATAGTCGAGACACTTCCTTGGCGTGGGGTACAATGGAGTGGGAGCTTCGAGGGAATGCACAGCCGAGCCTGAGAACAAGCCTTATCTGCCCATAAGCCTAACTCAATCTGGCGAGGTCGGCGTATGGGGGCGAACGGAGAAAAAAAAAACCTCCTTGTTTAAACATTGACTCAGGTGGCTGTGATAAGGCGCCCAGCTTTAAAGTGAAGATGCACGTGGGGAGCATCGTGGTTTTAAATAACATGTGATAGTGGTTAAAATTAACGCGGCCTCAACTCGTTCTATCACAATCAGCACACTTCCCTTTTAATTTGTGTGCCTTCGTGAAACTTGGAATTTTACATGGTAAAACGAACCATATAAATGAAATATATAAAGCACTTAGCACCTTTTCCGTATAACAATAACATTTATCATCCTTTATTAAACTCCTTACCTAGTGTTGGTTAAACAATCGCTGCATTATTCTTTACACAAAGCTAGTTTTTGCGACTGAATAAAAGCAAACACTTCAAACTCCCATTACAAAGGAGACTAATTCGCTACTTCTACCTTGATCTCGCAGCTCTCCTTGAATTTACTAAAGCTAAAGCGCATAAATAGGATAATCTTCAGTAGAAGAACTGAAGTAGTAATGCGATAAATTTACCTACTGAAAAATAGTGAGTTTGAGTCTCGTAAAATTTCATCTTTATATTGTGATTGATGACATGACTGTAAATCACATATGTTAAATTAAACGATTTGGAAAGTGCTTTTCCAAAATTCATCCTCTTCCTTTAATTAGTAAATAAACTCATGTCTATACCAAAGAGGAGCAATCAGAAAATCGCGGGATTACAATTAGTACTAAGCCTAAACCAAGGAACAGTCAACTAGAGAAAATAAACCATTCGGGTACCCTGCATGAACGGATGGTCTACTTTATATCTCTACGCAAGTAGGCAATAAAAAGAGAGATAGGAGAAAATTTCAACTGATAAACATGAAAGCCAGAGCAATGCTGTTGGCTTAAAATTGAACAGTTCATAATTTAGTAACAGTTCATTGACAAGCTGCAAACAGTTCCTAATTCGGTCCATGAGACGAATCCTAAATGTATATAAAAGAAAACATTGCCATTATTTCGGCATATTTATACCGTCATTTGATAAAAATCGAATTTAAGGCGAGAGCAACAACCATTTTCTAATTCCTTTCTTACCTCTTATTCATTCATAACATCATGATTGATCTCATAAATGAGCTGTTTCAAAGTAAAAGATAATACAAAGTACAATAAAGTCATGGGAAAGAATTTTGAAAATGCAAAAAATAGGAGATTGGATAAGCAATCGAATGAAAGGGAAACCAAAACTTCCGACGGGTAGCTCAAAACTAATATCTAAATAAGATCTATAAATAAATCCTCCCAAAAATTTTTATAGATGCTTTTATTTCAATATTTCCAGTAGTGAAAATGGCTTGTCCTGAGTAACATACCAGGGTAGGATAATTCCCATTAAACCTAAGAAACCATTGCGAAAAATCGTAGTTTCACCACTTGAATGGTTTAGGCATTTTCTGAATGACGCTCCTGAATGCAGAGTTTCGAGAAACGAACGAGGTGAAGACTCCGAGGCTAATTAATTCCAGGGGTTATTTTGGACACTTTAACGGTTGGTCCCATTAACTATCTCCACACAGAAGATTTAGAACCTGTATTTGACGTTCTCGAACTATTAGATCAAGTTTTTTCTTATTAAAAAAAACTCATCATCTTTTGGGGATCCGATAACTGGAGAATCCCAAATCCGCTAGGATCTTTTTGTGATTTAGCTAAAATGATCATTTATTCGACTTATTTTCTTGTTTCCCATGTTTGTCTTCTTTCAGATAAATGTCGCAAAAAACAATAAGTGATCTGTAAATTCCGCAACCAAAAACAGATAAATTCGTATCCCGACTTCGTTGATAAAAATTTGTTACATTTCGACGTTTTTTTGAGGGATTAAGATTTATTATAAAAAACCCTCCAATTATCTCAAAGCCATTTGAATTCAGGGCATATACAGGGTGCAGTGGGTAAATTGTTGCTAGTTGCAAATCTGAATTTCTCGCATGCGTGTTTACCAACGTAGATTATCTCTTCTTTCTCTCATAGTAGGCTCAGTTGTGCATCATATGTGAATGAAGCTAGACCGTGGTTGAGGTTAAATTTAATCATCCAAAAATTCGGTCTGTAATGTAGTTAGTAAAGTGCTCTTGACTGATAAAACCTTTTGCTTGAGATAAAATAAATTTTCTGGTTAATTTCATAAAAATTACATCATTTTGGCTCCTTTATATTATTTTATTTTATTTTCTCTAATTAAACCTATTTATTCTTGAATTTGAAATAATTTTATCTTCAATTTTTAAAACTAAATTACTTTTCCTAATAAACATCGAAATTTCCCGCTCAAAAGAGATTTTATGAATTATAAATCCAAAACAGAATTCTTTGTGTTGAAATGATTAGTAATTTTAAATTCAAAAAATATTTACCATTTCAATAGAAATATCAAGAAACACTAATTAACTTTTTCTATGGAAATTTAAACTTAGAAAAGGATTAAATTGGAAACCTTTTTGCCTCATATGGAAATTCTCATTACCATTTGCCTATTTTTATTATTTCTTTCATATTAATCATTTGAATAAAAATATTTTCTATTAGTTTTTACTATTTTTTTTTACCCTCTTAATCGAAAAATTTTGAAAAAAACGAATAAGAGTTTCCCAAATAGGAAGGAAACTGAGGAATTAAACATTAAGCCAATTTAAATCTTTTCTTCTCAATAATGAGACGTGACCAAGAAAAACGCCAATTTTGTGCTGGAAACTTTAACTGTGTGGAAGCAGCCACGATCTAATCTGGTCCCACATGAAGTCTTCTTAACCTTTTGTGGATAGAGAAACAATCCGCTTCTTGGAAGGAAGAAGATAACAAAATGGATTATAAGATGAAAACTTTTATAAACTATCCCTTCTAATTGTTTCTAGTAGAGGACATAAAACATCGAATATATTTAATGCCTTTATATTTTCCTACATGTTGTTGTTTATATGTGAAATTGAGTTTTTATTAAAGGATGCTATTGATCTTTGGTCCTTGATTGAAGATAATAAATCGTTGAAAGAAATAAATATATTAATTCAATGTATCTATAAGTTGATCAATTTTACTTCCTCCCCCCTGTGCAAGTTTCACTTATATAATAAACAATCTAAAGATTATTGCCTAAGACCATCAGTTCTTTCGTTGAAATAAACCTGCGGAAAATGATTAAAAAGGCTGAATAAAGAACAAAAAGTATTACTGTTTCTCTAAAAATGACAATTTTGTTTTCATCCAAATAAAGCTCCCAAAGTATCTTTAAAGTAGTTTGTGTTTGAGCCGAGATAATTAGATCTAACAAATGCTGATCCTCCTACTCTTAGAATAGATCTGAACGTTTTTTTTTCACACTTTCATTTTTATTTTCATTGTTTGGCTGAGTGAAGAAAAATTGAATTTTGGGGGATTTACACATCGGATTACTTTTTCAGGGTTTTTTAGTAGACAAAGCGTCAATGCTGAGCTTTGAAGATTCCCAGAAGCATAAAACGACACCTGTATTTAATATTATGATCAAATACACTCTGTCGTAGAATCCCCCCCCTTTTTGTTCTATTCTAAGAGTACTAAGAGTGTCTAATATATATTGATATCTGAATATCTTAACGAACAGAGCTGTTCCGAAACACGTAAGGATATATAAGAGAAACAAACATTAATCCCAGAATAAACTTATATTTTAACTTTATCCATTGAATACACAACATCTAAACATTAATTACAGCAATACTCTGAATATTATCCTAAACAAGAATTAATTAAATTTGTTTACCCACAAAAATTGGTTAATTTCTCTACACACAACAATAATATAAGAATTGGGCTTACGGACTCATCTGGAGTTTAAAAGGCCTCAAGAATGTTATTGACTCTCACGCGTGCCGCCGGCCAGATGTAGATGAGCGAGATCACACGGTTGTTTTGGCGAGGGTGGCAGCTGGGGGGGCCACACGCCCCTCCGGGGAGGGCGGGGGTTCTTTAAGGACGAGAACCAATACGGTGCTTTATGCAACACCTAGGCAGTCGTGGTCTCTCTAGCGAGAGTGAGTCGAACTTGGTTCTTAAATCAAGTTAACTTGGAGTGCGGTGTGACCACCGAGTAACGAGCTCGAGGAGGAGCTTTTCTTCTTCGTTACTTATTTCCTTATGGACGTCGACTGAACTTGGGAAGGGTCTTCTTCAAGGGCGAGGATCGATGAGATGGGGTTTCTCTGACAAGAATAAGTTACTTAAAGTTCGGTTTAGTAACCGGGAACTAGCTCGAGGATAAGATTTTTCTTAGTTGCAGTCTTCTTCAAGGGCAAATATAACGGAGGGGGGTTTCTCTGACGAGAATAATTTGAACTTGGTTCCTTACCAAGTTAACTTAAGGGTTCGGTGTGGCCACCGAGTAACGGGGTGAAGGGGAAGCCTTTTCCTTCTTCTTTTCTTAATTTCTCAAGGACGAGGAATACCCAAGGTGTTTAAGGTGCACCAGGGTATGGAGAGTCTCTCTGGCAAGAGTAAGATGAACTTACCAAAGTTAACTTATCGTTTGGTTTGATAACCAGGGACTTAACTCGAGGATGAGATTCTTCTTAGCCCCTTAAGGTAGGTAGCCCTGCCTTTCTTGCAGGGTACTTCTTGGTCTGGCGAGCAAAGTACACTACCTCTCCAGTCTCGGTAGTTCGGTTTGATCCGAAGACTTCGTCACCTAGAGACTGACGTATACTACCTATCCAGTCTAGGTAGCTCGGTTTTATTCGAGGACCTGGTCACCTGACCTAACGTATACTACCTCTATTTTCCTCAGAGTTCCTTATTTATACCTCGTCACCCCACTGGGGGAGTAATAAGGGGGGGAAGGGCTTGAGGACGGCCCCAGGAGAGTTCGTTTGGCCAACGGTTTTTCCCAAGAAGTCAAACATCGGCTTCTCGTTAGCCTTTGAGATTGGGAGAAACACGTCTCCAATTTCTTATTTGACGTGAAACTGGATCTTACTCTCCTGGCGGAGATCTTACATTTTGACCTTCAGGGTCTTTCATGGCACCGAGTTGTGCCACGCTGCGGTTACGCAATGGACTCGCCGATGCCTGGGCCGGATTTCTTTGCGGTAACCGCCTTGAGACTGCCCCGCGAGTGAACGGGGGGGCCAGTGACTATTTCTCTACATATACCTTCCATCGAAGAACTCAATGGAAGAAGGGGGACTCCCGGGAACTCAAAACAACTTGCTCAACCTAGTCGAGATTAGCAAAGTTGTCTTTCTTCGAGCCCTCTCTTACATTAAGTTTCCTTACACATGAGCGCCCTCGCGCGCGTTTACTCAGGCAATGTGTCGAACTAGACCTACTCGCAATACAATTTTACATAAAATGGAAAACTTTAATTCGTCGATTAACCTAAAACAAAAACAACAAAAGTAGCTACCTCCTTACATTTTTAAGTTTTTGAGAACCTAAATCCTACCGATAAATTTTAACACGTACAACAAATGAAAAATGGTTTCACGCTCATTAGTTACCGAAATAACCCTTAATGGTATTTCGTCTCCGCCTATAGAGCAGTTGTACTTTATCGGCTCCTTTGATGTAGCTGATCCTAAAATGGTGCTCTAAGACTAATACTTTACCGCGCCTGAGTTGGCCGTTCGGGTTATTGAGTCTACCCCAGTATGTTACTAAATGGTAGCGGTATTTCAACCTACTCGAATTACCCTTCTTATGGTACTTGACTACCTCTAATCCAAACATTATGGCTAAAGCGGCCTGTTGCAGCGGGGCATAATTGATGGGAGCGTAGGTCTCGTAGCTATCCTTTAACCAGGGACACTGGAAAATCGTGTCTAGGTTCGATCTTTGGGGATCTAGAAAACTTTTCCCTGCGAGGTCGTTAATGGGCGTGGCGCTCACTACGACTGGCGATTTAGCGGTAACTCCGTGGACGTTCCGTTTGGGGAGGAGACTACTAGATGTAGGGGTTTACTTATCCGCGTCTACCATTTGACTAGTCTTACCTGGGTGTATTGCAATAGCACCTCTTTCCTCCTTCCTTGTCAACTCATTTGACTCACTTCTCTTAGTAGGTAGTTCCTCAGGTACACCTGCTCGTACCTCTACCCTAACTCTTACTTCTTCCTTGATAACCCCATTTGGCTGGGTTCTCCTCGTAGGTTTTTTTTTAAGGACTCTTGCTGGTACCTCATCCCTACTTCCTACTTCTTTCATCGTTACTCCATTTGGCTGGGTTTCCCTCGATGGTCCTTTCTTAGGTCCAGGCTGGGCTACAACTTCCTCAGCCTCTATGAGATTCTCGATAGGTGCTCTTTCAAGTACGAGCAATCTTTTATTTTCTTCTCTCTCTTCTCTTTCAGCTTGAGCACGTTCTTTTTCCCTCTTCATTCTCCTTTCATCTATTTCTTTTTTAATATTTATTCTCCTCTCCTTTGACTCTTTTTTCCTCTTCATTCTTCTTTCCTCGGCTTCTTTTTCTGCTTTCGCTATTTCGTTTTCCCGTCGAGTTCTTCTTTCTTCATCTTCCAGCTTTATCTTTAGTCTTCTTTCTTCATCTTCCATTTCTATCCTTATTTTGAATTGCTGTGCTTCTCTTTTTAACAGTATTATTATTTCGCTTGTTTTACCTCCTCTCAGCATTCTTCTTTCCTCTCTTTCTATTTTCCGCTGAATTCGGGATTCTTCACTTTTCCGGTTCATCCGTATTTCCATTGCTTCCCGTTTTCTTTTATCCTCTCTTTTTATAATTTCCCTCTTTCTATCAAACTCTATTATTTCTTCTTCTTCTTCTCTTTGTATTCTCAATTCTTCAAGGATGTAGGCATCCATATCCTCGCCTTCAAATCCCAGAATTTGAGCTTGTAGGTAAAATCTTTTGACCGGATCCATTTTGTGTTGTTCCGTCGATTTTTCCTTTCTTTATTCTCAGGTAACTATGCCACCACTCACCAGGTAGCACTCAGCATAACTTACCCTTAATCCCAATACTATGCTGATTGAAATACCACTTCAGACAACAAATTTACCACTTGGCCTACCAATTACCTTCAGATTGTTACCACCCCAACTCTACCAATTTTCCTCTCGTCAATTATTCTCTTATTTCTGATATTCGTTTACGTGTTGGCTCTTTCTTAATTAGACACTGCTGGGTTCTTCCTAATAACAACCTACAAACCTGACACCACTTTTATTTATGTCGTAGAATTCCTCCCCTTTTTGTTCTATTCTAAGAGTGTCTAATATATATTGATAACTGAATATCTTAACGAACAGAGCTGTTCCGAAACACGTGAGGATATATAAGAGAAACAAACACTAATCCCAGAAAAAACTTATATTTTAACTTTATCCATTAAATACACAACATCTAAACATTAATTACAGCAATACTCTAAATATTATCCTAAACAAGAATTAATTAAATTAGTTTACCCACAAAAATTGGTTAATTTCTCTACACACAACAATAATATAAGAATTGGGCTTACGGACTCATTTGGAGTTTAAAAGGCCTCAAGAATGTTATTGACTCTCCACGCGTGCCGCCGGCCAGATGTAGATGAGCGAGATCACACGGTTGTTTTGGCGAGGGTGGCAGCTGGGGGGTTCACATGTTCTTCCGGAGGGGGGGGTTCTTCAAGGACGAGAACCAATACGGTGCTTTATGCAACACCTAGGCAGTCATGGTCTCTCTGGCGAGAGTTAGTCGAACTTGGTTCTTAAATCAAGTTAACTTGGAGTGCGGTGTGACCACCGAGTAACGAGCTCGAGGAGGAGCTTTTCTTCTTCGTTACTTATTTCCTTATGGACGTCGACTGAACTTGGGAAGGGTCTTCTTCAAGGGCGAGGATCGATGAGATGGGGTTTCTCTGACGGGAATAAGTTACTTAAAGTTCGGTTTAGTAACCGGGAACTAGCTCGAGGATAAGATTTTTCTTAGTTGCAGTGTTCCTTAAGGGCAAATATAACGGAGGGGGGTTTCTCTGACGAGAATAATTTGAACTTGGTTTCCTACCAAGTTAACTTAAGAGTTCGGTGTGGCCACCGAGTAACGGGCTCAAGGGGGAGCCTTTTTCTTCTTCTTTTCTTAATTCCGTAAGGACGAGGAACACCCCTGGTGTTTAAGGTGCACCAGGGTATGGAGAGTCTCTCTGGCAAGAGTAAGATGAACTTACCAAAGTTAACTTATCGTTTGGTTTGATAACCAGGGACTTAGCTCAAGGATGAGCTTTTTCTTAGCCCCTTAAGGTAGGTAGCCCTGCCTCTCTTGCAGGGTACTTCTTGGGTTAGCGAGCCAAGTACACTACCTCTTCAGTCTCGGTAGTTCGGTTTGATCCGAAGACTTCGTCACCTAGAGACTGACATATACTACCTATCCAGTCTAGGTAGCTCGGTTTTAATTGAAGACTTGGTCACCTTGCCTGACGTATACTACCTCGAGTTTTCTCAGAGTTCCTCATTTATACCTCGTTACCCCACCAAGGGAGTGGTAAGGGGGGGAGGGGTTTGAGGACGGCCCCAGGAGAGTTCGTTTGGCCATCGGTTTTTCCCAAGAAGTCAAACATCGGCTCCTCGTTAGTTTTCGAGATTGGGAGAAACACGTCTCCAATTTCTTATTTGACGTGAAACTGGATCTCACTCTTTTTGGGGAGATCTTACATTTTGACCTTTAGGGTCTTTCATGGCACCGAGTTGTGCCACGCTGCGGTTACGCAATGGACTCGCCGATGCCTGGGCCGGATGTCTTTGCGGTAACCGCCTTGAGACTGCCCCGCGAGTGAACGGGGGGGAGGGGAGAGTGACTATTCCTCTACACACTCAATCACTCTAAATAATTAGAAAAATAACTAGTTCTTGATATAACAATAACACTTAGGCATCAGCATAATATAGGCTAAAAATAAAGAAAAGGGATATACAAATTGTTGTATTCAAAGATAAGAAATATAAAAAAATTGGAGGAAGATTTGAAGGAAAAAGATGAAATGATTTCTCAGAAATAATTATCTCAATGGCAAATTAAAAAACGGTGAAATTAGGATGAAGTATCATTATTTTACAAAATAAAATGGAAACCAACTAGGGTAACCTACCAGAAATACTATAATATTACAAAAGTAGGTAGTTAAATGTGTGGGAGGGGCGGGAGCGGGCAAATCTCCTGAAAAAGATTTCGGTCATCAGTAATCGTGGATTCCTTGTGGAGTGGGTGTGGGCTAAGTCACAATAGGAGTAGCTCAAAGAGGCGACTCAAAGGGAAGCAAGAGATTGGCTTCTCTCTAATCTCTCCTGAATCCGCCAACATGTAAACTCAATGATTATAATACTAAAATGGGGTCTTGAACTATTATTGTATACGACAACAATCCTGAATTTATTGGGTGATTTTCAGGTATCTTTGGTTTCCACCAAAACCAGAAGAGAAGAAGGAAGAATAAAAAATTTCTGGCTGTATTTTATTTAACCTTCAAACGTTCTGATTCCTTTTAATTGAGGTGAATTTCCATTGCTTTAAAAATTTCAAAGAAAGTGATTGAGTTTACTTGGAATGCGACATCTAACAAGTGGCCTGATGATTGTAATTAATTGTTTAGTTTTGTTGCAAAGCCAGTGTAAATACATAAGGCATGGACATTATTGGTCTGCAAAGAGATGCTGTTTTTATAGATAAACATCTTTAAAGACAATTGGACGATATGAAATTGACCTACATACAATTAATTGTACGAGGGAAAACGGAACAGGTATTAAGGAATAAAGATGTAATTTCCCATTAAAATATTGAGTGGGAGTAAACAAATATTTATTATTAAGAATAAAACAATACTGCTTATTTTAATAGTCACAAAACTCATGTATAGAGACAAAAATTAATTTATCTGAATTCCTTTACGTTACCTTCCATAGATGATTACAAAACCATGATGAGAAACGCCGTCGTCATAGATTTTAGGGTGAGAGGAGTTTAATAAATAGAGCAGAGGTTAAAAAAAATTATTACTATTTATATAATTAATTTTTCTGTCTGGCGTCATAAAATTGTATAAGATGATGACGGACCAATATTTAGCTATACCTTAAGAGTTGAGAATAAATGCGATAGATTCCAAGGGAATTTACAGTATTTGAAACTAATTGGCTTTTCTTTTTTCAAACATTTATGCCTTTGGTTGTGCTTCTGGTTTTTATATGGCCTTCCTTAGATGCATTAACATAGCTTGTCGATGAGGACCTTATTCCTGCCTATAAAATACAAACTGCCCGGTCGCTAAATTCCTTTCAATATATACAGATATATATGATTAAACATAAGGGTTAGGGGTGGAGTTACAGTTGCGACTCACTTTTACACGAATTTTTACCCGCCCAAAAGATAGTGGCTCACAGAATTCCTATTTTACTCTCGTCCTGTCTTGTACCATTAATAGTTAAGTAAATGAAGTGTTTTAACTCTTCGGTCAAGAATGTGCGTAGATAATATCTCTCGCCGCTTTTTAAAATTTACGAGTGACTCAAAAATTAACCATCAAAGTGCTTTTCTAGATGTTATTTTACATGAATGTCCACCAATGGAGGTAAGGACAAAGAAGATGGACCTGACTAAAAGTATATTTAGATCCAAACAATAACACCTAAACAGCGCATAGGACGGATTAAATTACCGGAAACTCAACGGCTGTGAACACAAATGAAGGCTGCTATAAGTCTTTCAGCTCCAGTTATCATGGCAACAAAAATCAGCTGGTTGATATTTAAGGACCTTTGCTTATTCAGGTTTGATATTAAGGATACAGTACTGTAAAATACCCCGCGCCTAAGCCTATTCGATTTTCATAAAATCGGAAACCACCCTATTCGAACTCAAAGGTTAGACACGAGTCTAGAGTCCGCCAGGATCTTGGAAGATCATCTAGAACTGGACGATCCTTCCCCTTCCCTGATTATTTGGTGTGTCAGAATTTCTTACATCAATATCTGAGATAATAATGTGAATGGTTATCCTTATTTAGGTATCCTGTTGTCCCTTCATATTAAAAAATTGAACCCTGACCTGAATGATAATGCATCTGTCATTTCCGTAAATGAAGTATTTCTAATGTACATAATGAAATATTTGTAGGTTGCAAGTTAGGATTCCCCGAAACAATATTTTGACGGAGATACCTTGATGAAAAATACAAAGACCTGCCGTTGTTTTTTTTATATTTGACAATTGACCCGATAGGAATATTCTTTTCTCTAATAAGCAAAACTTTGAAAATTGATATCAACTGCTCATTTGAAGAATCCAAGCTAAACAGAGTCGAAACTTTGTGAAAGCCAGCCTTTTCCGAGCAAACTCTCAAGTGTATTTACGTTCAATATCCCACTGATTTAAGACATTAATTAAACTTTGCAGATGGAGTCATGCTACCTTAATAAATTGGTAGGTTGGAGCCAAAGCTCCATTCAGAAGTGGGGAATTTAATGCTTTTCGATGTACGTTTCTGATAAGATAAGAAGTTAAACAGGTGAGATTAATGTACATAGATACCAATGAAAACTTGTATGAACGAAAATTAAATACATGCATATATATGTATATGGAAAACAATCGGTAAAGGTATTAAATTTTAATTTATTTTAATTGTGGAAAAGTAATTTTAAATGAAATTACTTTGTGACAAAAAGATAAAAACTTAAAAATTAAAGGAAATTAAGGATTACCAAGAAATTGAAAGGGTTGATTTTAAAGTGCTATCAGGGATTAGACGAGATGGAAAATTTTCAAAGATTTCGTAGGGATTTAACGATATTTCTTGTTTCAAATGGAATTATTTTTGAAAAATGTTTTGTATTTCTTAAGAAAGATTATATAAGAAGGAAACAGAAAAACAACAAACAATTTCTTACCAGGCTAAATATGAATAATTTGCAGATTTGAATAGCAGTAATGTTATAATATTTAAGTCAGAAAAGAAGTGTGAGAATAATACGATATATAAAATCAGTTCACCTTGAGTAATTTAAAGGCCTTTGTAAGAACGAATTACCTGGCAATGTTTAAAGCGGATCATTTATTTATAGCCATCTTTGATGCACCCAATCTGTTCATTAATATTCCGTTCAATGAAAAGATTCTAATATGTATTCATAGTTGTTCTAATCTTAAGCTGAATTCTCAGAATTTACTCGTAAACTAATTTAAATCCCTCCTCAAATTGTCCTTCTTGAACTCATATTTCCTTTTAACAATAAATTATAATTCCAGAAAGAGGGTGTAAGGATAGGACTAGTACTCGGTCCTATCCTTGGTAATATATTTGTTGGCGACCATAAATCGTTTGGGCTTCAAAATTACCCTCCACTATTTTTCTAGTTTCCTACCGATGTTTGGTAAACGATTGCTTCCTTCTATTTCCCTAACATAATCTTCCTTTCATTATCTTAATGGCCATCAACCAAATATTCAATTCGCAAGTAAGCACGAAGAAAATGCTTCCCTCCCCTATTAATATCTATGGTCATTAAATTTTATTTCAGTAATTAGGGTTTTGCTGTGAAACTCATTGATCCACATATTAACAAATCGCTTTCTTCTTACCTGGATAAATCTCCTTTGATTATTCAGATTTTGTACCATAATTAATAAAATATTGCCTCTTTCCATTTCGGGTCACAGACTTATGGATTTTAGAATTTCTTAATAAAAAATTCTATATCTGGATATAGTACTTAAACCATGAAAAGCATAGATGATCTGCTCTTGGCAATAAGCATCTACACCAATCATGGATTAATTAACATGTTAAGGACAGTTCCATTTAAGAAAACTTCAACTATTGCAAAACAATTATATATTTTATTAATTTTTGTATTCTCTCTGCAACTAACTTTTGTAAATGACCATTCATTTTCCATTCTGCATTTAAATAAAACCCGGCAGGTCCCTATAGATAGAATTTGATATTTTGTGGAAGCTCGTTTTACGTAGCAAAGTTACCATTCCGTCTTACATTATCCTCTTGATGAGTTAGTCTGTGTCGGTCGGAACATTTCAAGCCCCTTATATCCGGATTGAAATGGATTATTTCGTCAACGTTTATGTCGTCTTTGCCGTTTTACATTTTTAAATTATTCACTGGTTAGGCCACAATTATATATATATATATATATAAAGATATATATATATATATATATATATATATATATATATATATATATATATATATGTATATATTAGGAATAGGAATACTAAACCACTATAAATGTTTGAAACCTTATATTATCCGGACATTTTGATGCGAAATATAGGTCATCTTCAGCGACTAAACATCTAATAAGAATGAAAAAGAGATCTCACCTAGTTAAAGTCATGCCATTACAAATAATGAGTTGAATAAGTAAATGGTTATAAAATAAATATAAAACTGATAAAAATGTAAAGTTTATAAACCTCTAATTCACAACAGGGAGCAAAGTATTGAAAAGTATTCAAAGGAAAAGAACGATTAAAACAAAAAGATCAAAAGGTATTAAAAGGGATAAGTATACTCTATAACAGAGTAAAACACAGTTAAAATTCAAGAGTTACAACATACAAATAAGGATACAAAGAGTAATGCAAAAGAGAAGAAAACTAAAAACAGATACTGATCTTTACCATTGCAGCTGATTAAACAACTAAGAATTATGGAAGGAAATAGAAAAAAGGAAAACTCTGTTGGGAGAGATTTGCTGTTCAGGACAAGATGCTTTGTTTTATGTGGTAAGCAATTGAATGGAACATGATTAATCATTTAGTTGTTTGATGTACATATAAAGATTCGAACATTATTAATTCTAGAGAAGTGGAAGCAAAAGTTAATTGACCTTAAGGATTTAGGATGAACTGCGAGGTTTTGGTTTTGAGAATGTTTCTTTAATAGAAGATAATTCTGGGTTAGAAAAAGGAATGTTGGTTCTGTGTTTGGCGATTCTACGGTTTAGTTGTAGATATGTTAGGTGCACATTGTGACCTTGGCAGGACCACAAGTACAAAGGGAGAATAGTTTTGATTAAAGTAGTAATGCAGTAGTAGTTATTTTGAACAGAAATTAAAATCTTGTTAAATTTACTAGTGAAATAATCGAGATATGGTAATTTAAGGAAAACTTAGTTTGGGAAGAGAATAGTTTTGATAAGAATTTTGACGTCATCGTGTCAAATAAATAATATGCAAAAAAATGAAAATGAAAATAGTTTTTCAGATTTTCTATTTCACAATTAAATGGAAACCATTCTGAACAAATTTTGTATGCTCTGTGGATACGGCTTTTGATGCTGGCTAGTTTGAGTTATGTGGGAGTGCTTATAAGGAAATTAGTGCTGGGTTTGGTGGTGGTTGGTATTCTGTGAATTGAAATACTGAATTAAAGGAAAATCTTTTAACAGCGAAGTCAAGAAAAGAGATTTTATGTTCGTTCTGTTTATGCTTCCATTGACAATATAATATTCTGGTGTCTACATTTTAAGCGTGTTCTTTGTGCTTGAATATAATAAATAAAGTACTCATCAATGACGTTTCAACACGAATGGTTTGAAATCTAAAGAACAGTTATTAACCAGTTTCTCTCGTGGTAACATAGAAAACTATTAGCAAAGCTTGGTTCCATTGGCGAACCTATGGCCATAACTGGTGAATATAAAGAACTTCATTGAAGAAAATTACCCTGTTTTCTACAGACAACTTTAAAAGTGTTAAGAAGATAGACTTGAGGAATCCTAAAATATTTTCCTGGGAGTTGATGAAGCGTATCCGATATAATATTGCATTTTTCGAGTACAAGTACTTACGTATGTAAATAATGCCCCTACATCAGTAAAGGTCGTAAACGTGTTATTAAAAATTAGTTTGGAAACTAAATTCACAAATTCAATTCAACCTTGCTGAGTGAATTTATTGTTAGTGAGCGTGTCAATTAGACCCTCTAAAAGCTTCTCTATATTAAATCTCGGAATATTGATGGTATAATAAATTGGATGGAGGAGTATTCCTACTTTGTAGACTTTCGGGATCTCATAAATAATTCCGTAGATTTGATCGCTGTGAGATCCAAAGCGAGAATGGCTTCTATGGCGATGAATAAAGGTTTAGAAAGAGATATGCAGATTATTCAGAGAATAAAGTTAGCATAAAATTTAATTGAAAGGCTTGAGAGCTATAACCGAGGGATAATTAAAAAAAATATTCATGAATTTATAAAAACGGAAGAATCCGAAAAATGCCAACAGTGAAAACACTGGAGTTAAAGAAGGAAACACAAGAAAACGAAAAATAAGAGAGAAAAATGAAAACGATGCCATCACAACCAGAGCGCCTTAGACTTCAGCAACTCTTTCACTCCTATCACATCTACTACACATTTTATCACTTACTTCATAAAGTATCAAGTGTGCCACAGCACAGGTTAAACATGGAAAATGAAAATAAAAATAAAGGAATAACGAGAAAATAAGGAAGCGGATAACTAGATAATTTACTAAGGGCACCAACAGAACCAGCCAACACATAATGTGTAAAAATAACAAAAAGGAAAAGTTATGAAAAAACATATCTAAATTTATTACTTTACTTAAGCAGGCCTGAACCAACCTTGATAACAAAAAATTAACTCGCATACCCAAACTCCAAATCGATCCCACTTGCACACTCGCACTCACTTCAATATCTGCAATAATGTAAAATACACAAGCATGCGTCATCACAAATAAAGTAATCCATCTTAAACACACTGGCTACACAAAATAATAAGTTATATATAAGTCGATTTACAAATATTGCCCCTTCAAATATCTTGAACACACACAAATAAGTCTATTTCTAAACTATTCCTAAACACTAGCCACAAACGGCCACTGCCCGTGCCCTAAAAAGTGACACGAAAAGCCTTGACTGTAGATCATGTTCCCGAAAATATGATTTTTTAAGTTTAGATATAAATATTCAGGCTTTAATTAAGGTTATAGAGTTACATTTAGAACATCTTGACTAAATTGATCTAAATCCTATGATCTATTCAAGTTTCGACATGCTTGCTCGTTTCGCGTCGCTGCAGAAGAAATGGGTAGTTATCTTTTTCAAAAAGACGAGAATGGCTGAAAGCGATAGTTTATTTGGACATGCCTTCACAAATTAAGAGTGGCAAAGGACAACTTTCTTTGAGTGCATGTATAGGAGAAGATGTCAAGTTAGGTCTCTCAGACTTCATAACATCAGCAAGAAGGACTTAATGCCAAATGATATACTGTCATGTCTTGCCTCATTAAATTAGTACTAACGCGCTAATCCATAATAACGTCGATGCCTCAGTGCAGGAAGGCTTCAAGCAATGTGAGCTTAAGATCATCATTCAAATGACTGGTCTTACCTCTTTTTTCACGAGTTCAATTCCGTCATCAACCGCCTGAATTTGAGCTGTTCTATCACATCCTACCTTTTTCCAGCATAAGCATAACTTATTTTTATGTTGTTAATCCTCTGCCATCGTCTCAATTCCTGTATTTCTCTCTGTTTTGGACCATTCTTCTTTATATCTTAACTGTCTATTTTTTTCTTCAATGACGCAACTCAGTAATGTTGACTCATTTCCATTTGGCTTCTTGACTCTCTTTCACAAAAGGGAGAAACTCTCACTTACACTCAAATTTTGCTTTTCTGATTTCGCCGCTACAACTAAGGTGGGGGGGGGGGGGAATTTAGCCCATTATGGATAAATTTCGCGCATGCATATTCTATGGCGTCGGTTCTATCTCCTACATATAATAGTAGACTCAGTTGTGCATCATCTGTGAAGGAAGCAATAACATAATAGAGTTTATTCATCAAAAATATGGAAAAGGCAAGCTGTGCTGGTTGGAATTCACCAATGGAACTCCAATGCCAAGAGTTACAAGTACGTGGGTGTCAATCTACGGACAGTGCAGAAGATAATGAAAGGGTTGGATGAGTCAGTCAATAAGTAAGAGAGAGAAAGGCAGCTCGCAAACTTCAGTCGAATCGTTTTGATATGAAAATAGCCCACGAATTCGTCACAGATATCCAAGTCATCATTGACAACGATCCTAGAAAGTCAAAAGATACCTACGTATGAAGATACACAAATAAATTATTCCTAATTCCCCGTTTTCTGTTAAAAAAGCGAAAGGGCAAAGTGTTACGTTATTATTTCGAATAGATCTTTTTAAGTCCGCTAGAAACGGATGACTTAAACTTGATCTTTCCTGGTGGGTGACTAGAGCTTCCTCTGAAGTGCTTTAAGAAGCGAGTGATTTCACATATTGCCTTATACTAACTGCACTTTCTCCAAGTTGTAGAATTAAAATTGAACCCAAATAACTTAAGCTGCTTGTCTGATCAGACTAAAAAGCCTTATTTCAATAATCCCCTATATTATATAAATGCTCGTTAGCCATTCTCTTTTCTGGAAAGATGACAACCATTTATTCAAAAAGTTTTACAAAGTTTTTCCTTAAATGGAAGGAATAATGAAAGAATGGGGAAAGCTATATAAATCAAAATTTAGCGAGTGGAAATGAGTGAATATAGTGACGATACAAACCGGGGTGGGCGGTCGGGGAAAATGATGCGAAGGTCAAAAACAAGGAGGTGTGCGTTCGGTGGGAGTCGGCGAGCGAATGTGCCCGTCTCAAGACCTCACTGTCTTATATAGGCGAAGCCTAAGGCATAGAGGACTGCGCATACCCGGAGCGGAGCGAAGGTTCCTCCCAGGTTCGAGACGGGCCGTCCGCCGGATTCCAAAGGGATCGAACGTTACGGATGTTTTTGGCCGAGCTTCTCCATAAAGCAGAGAAGTCAACCAGGGCATCGGCTGAGAGGAGCTGGAGGATATCTGGAGGGATTTTTCCCCTCTTGGTGTTTGAAATTGCCAGTTGACAGTCTGAGAGGATACGTGCCCTTGGGAAGAGGAGGAGGGTGATGACAAGGGCCACGCTTTCCAAGTGGAAGGCAAATCCAGGAACTCGAAAGAGGTAAGCAGGGAATGCCCAGGATTCGCCTGAGGCTGTAATTGCTATGCCTGATAGGCAGGCGTCGCAAGCCACTGTCAAGGATAATGCCTTGGGGAAGCGCCAGGGGCGCCACTGGGTGTCTATAAGGTCTATTAATGCCGCTAGTCTGGCATCCTGGTGTCCATGGTGTCTTTCTGCAATACACAATTGTATCCAGATGAATGGTAAATTAAGCACTGGTATTACAAAATTTAGAAGACCTCCATATCTCTGCCAGAATTTATGGTTCAGGTCAGGGTAATCCGTAAAGCCAAGGACTTTCACAGTTTTGGAGGCCATCTTGGAAGTGAGCCGGACACGGGAGTTGCCCAGGTCTATGAGGATACCAAGGTACTCCAGTTGTCTACACGGTGTAAGTACGGATTTAGCGTAATTTATGGCCAAGCTGGAGCTCAAGAATTGACTCAAAACATTCAGGACTTTGTCAAGACGTCCTATAATTAGGAAGTCGTCCAGGTAGGTGAATGCCCTGCATCCTTCGGTTCTGGCATAGTTGTTTGCCACCGCCTCCATTATCTGCTGCATAATTTAAGGGGCACTTGTAAAGCCCATGGACAATCTCTTGAATCTCCAGGTTTCCTTTCCAATCCGGATCCCGAATTGGTGCTGTGCATGTTCGTGCAAAGGAATGTGGTATAAACCACTGGCCAAATCCAAATTAATCGCGTAGTCGGTAGGAAGCGCTGTTTTCAGGACTTTCCTAATATTGGTTAGCTGGAACGGTGGCGCCTTGAATAATGTTGTAAGGCAGGACATATCGTAGATTAGTCGCATTGTCTCATTTGGTTTGGCCACTCCAAATACGCGGTGAGTGCTTGTTACTATGTCCGATTGCTCTATAATGCCGGCCTTTTCCAATATTCGTAGTGCCGGAGCATTTGTTCGGGAGTTTGCGCAAAACTGTGGTATGTGCTGGGCAGGAATATCTCAACTCCTTTTCCCTGGGCTGCTTTGGTAATATTATTTACCACGGGCACATTGCTGAGATCACCTGGAGGACCTTGTTCCAGTTTTCCGAAGAACTTGGTAATTTTTGGCTGTAAGGGGTCCAAAATTGGTGAAGGCTGGTCATTTCCGTCTTCGGTTGTGCCCTTGTCCTTGTCCTTACTGCCTTTTAGCAATGTCTTCCTGGTTCCCGGGGTCCATAATGTCCGGAGGGCCACTTGCGGCAAAATTCCGAGGGTCCCAGTCAAGGGAGTCCGTGTTTGAACATTCTGACGGGCTTTCAGAAATAACTGAGTTCACTGGGGAATTTGGACAATCCTCTCTTGTTAGGGCAATTTGTGTGTTTATCGTTGGTACACATCGAGAGAGGTGGAGGCCATTCAGTTCCTGGGCCATATCCTCGAAGTACGACCTCAGGTTGTATCCAGGAGAGGAGATGCTGATCTTCCTATAGTCATCTATTCCAAAGTCGAACACTTACTTTCACCACAGAGGGAGACACTGGGATTCCAAAATCGGTTTTCGGAATGTGCAACATAGAGGGATCACTAAATGAAGGGTCACGGATAGATAGATCACTGAAGGCGAGCTCAAACTCGTCGGGGGCACCTGTAGAATCACTTGAAGTACTTCCCATATCCTCTTCCTCAATGCTAGGGCCGCTACTTTCTAGTTCTCGCAGTATTCTTCCCGGAGAAGGAGGCCTCCTGGCATTCCCCTGTCCGCGTCTCGGACCCAGGGGAGCCGGTGGTGCGAATGTTTAGCCACGTGCTGGGCGAGGGGCCCATCCAGTTCGTGCGGTAAGTGCTCTATCAGAGAGCTAAATTCCCGAGCGGAGTGTGGCGCGCTCTCTGGCATCCCACAGGGCTGGTCCCCAATGTAGTGGAGCACGAGGTAGTACAGCCGCATTCTCTGCCGCAAAGACTGTCACTCTATTGAATAGAGTGCCAACCGTACCCAGTACAGGGTTAGGAGTTGTGCTATTTCCTCTCTGTCCCTTCTTTTGAACGCAGGGGCGTTAATCTGGGCGGCAAGATCCTCTGTTATCACGGTCCAGTTGACGTCGTCTGGAGGTGATGGATCCCGGCAGGCGGCCGGTGGTACTGGAAGACCTGCTGCCCGACCAGGAGTGGTCGGGGTCAACGGTAGGTCGCCCGTTGGTGGAGGCTGTGCCGCAGCGCCCGCTTGTGGGGGATTACGGTGCCTCGTGGCCTGAGGAGTTTCCTGCTCCCTTAAGGGATGCCTGCCCGTACCAGTGGGGGAGGCAACCGGGAGATGGAAGGCCAAGGGCATCGGATTTTGTAAATCAGAGGCCGCTCTTTAACTAGTAGCTCCTGTGTCGTCTTCCGCGTTTTCGGGGACGAGACGGGTGAGAGATGCAGCCGGGTGGTGTAGTCAGGCAGAGGGTAGCCCGAGGCCGCTGGTTCCTGAGGCGTGAGCGTCCTATGTCGATGTTGAAGAATAGCCGAAGGAGGGACAAGGTCCACTTCCTCGATGGTATGGACTACCTTAGGCACAGGAGATGCCTCTTGCTTGCTTTAGCTGAAAGCGACTCCAGTGTCGGACAAGACGAATTCGACACGATATCCAATGTCACGTGGATCCATACCACGGGAGACCCGCAAGGAAACCCGGTAAAAGGTCAAGTATGGAGAGAACACGTGGCGCGAACGCGGACGAAAACGGAGAGGTGTGCGTTCGGTGGGAGTCGAGAAAAAATCGCCAACCGTGCTATCAGAGGACGTTACTGACAGTTTGAGCTGAAACATTAGCGCTACTAAGAAATCTTGTAATAACTCTTTGCTAGTTGTTTTTTCACTAAATAGAGTTGTTATCTTTTGAGCCAGTTTCTTTTCACTTTGGAAATCGTAAAGCAGAATTGCATTGATGAAGAGTTAGATCCTTAACGATAGATGTGTGACCGCTGCCTTAAATTTACTAATTAAAAATATTATCCCTGACATTCTGAGGCTTGTAGACTGTTATTTCGATTTAATTGTTGTAGTTTCTAATAAAATGATGGGTACTAGCAAAGTGACACATTATTCCATTATTCCAACTAACTTGACTATTAATGACAACATTTCAAATAAACTGCACTGCCAAATAGAAAAGTCAATTATGCATTTCCATTGTATATTTTGGAATTGTAATTGAATGGATTTTTCACTTTCTCAATGCAATAATTGCTATATATAAGTATTTGCCGAATCTTTTGTTCGTATTTATTACTTTACTAGGTTAAGCTATTTGTCATTTAATAATAAATTAAATACTTGTAAAATGGTATTTAACTAATACAATAATCTCTTTTTTCACTTTTTTGTCGTCTGTGCTTCATGGGTGATTGTGCTTTTTCTCTATTTACTTCTGGTGTGTGGAATGACCTGCCTGTGGCGAAACGCTCATCACTGCTTTCACCGGTACCTTCAGAACAAACCTCTTACTGAGTTGATAAAGCTGCTGTCTGTAAAGGCCTAGAAGAGCACCAAACAAAAGTGACTTTTATTATTATTGAATAAAACAATCAAAAATTATATTACGAAAGATAATATTATATTACCATTTAAAATATACGTAGAAAAGAGGCTTTTTCTAAAATGCGTTTTAATATAATCAAAGAAATTGTTTGAAAGAAGTGTTTAAAACAAAACAGAGCACCCACACCATAAGAGTTACAACATATCCAACATATTATACCAACAATTATCTGAATAGATGAACTACATAATTACAATATAACACAAGAGTGCCAACACCCAACTCTGAAGAACCGTAAAGAAAATTCACACATCAACACGCCCGATCTCCCGAACACGAGTCACTTTTAACCCTTATATTCCAATTGCAACACTTAAACAACACTGCAACAGGCTCGTAAAACACTATTCCAGCCTTAGCTTCCTTCCTTCATATATATCAAACCAACAAATCTGAAGGAAAATAAAAACATAACATCAGAACAGCCAGACCCATTAACCAAAGCTCCTCTAATAAAAGCCATTTAAATCCCTCAAATACTCCAAAGCCAATGGTCCAGACCTCTCTACCATACACCTCAAACAGCCTGGCAACAGGGTAATCTCCGCCTTTCGCAAATATTCAGCCAATGATGACCTAAACACAATCTCTTAAATCTGGAACAGAGCCCACTTCATACTGATATTCAAGCCTGGCAAACACAAAGCCCAACTCAATTCCTTCAGTCCACCCCACCCCCAAACGTTCAACACTATCAAGAATCTTGGAAAAACAACTTGAAAAAGGAATAAATCAAAATACCTTAATATCTCAAACAACAAAACTGTTTCCAAAACAAGCACTTGTACCACGTACTTACTCATAGACATCACACAATAGATACTCGACTACTTCAACAAGCACCCTTCCACTCTCCACGCATTTTCCTCGCTTTCATAGATATAATCAAAGCCTTCAACACACTAGCAACATATATATTGGCACAAAAAATCATCTTGAACACCATTCTCTCCAACAACGACAAAAAATGGCTAACAAATTACATTTGGGGCAGACAAGAGCAACTGAAACACAAATCACATAGCCACTCCACATCGGCTTCACTTAATGAGCCATACTATCATCCAGACATCCACAAACCACAATTCCTAATTATCAAAACTCACAGCAACATGCATGGCATCTCACTTACTGCATATAACACATCATTACGAACAGCAAACAGAGCTCTCAAACACTATATACACAAATTCAAACACTTGCTCAGACAAAACCAGATCGCACTTTTAGCCCCTAAATCAACCATAACACTCTTCACACCAGACCACAAGGAATCAACAAAACACCCGAAAATCAAAGTAAATGGACAAACTCTTCCCTCAAACAAAACTCGGCTTCTCCTTGGAATAAGAACATACACTCACATGCCCTTTAACTCTACGTCACTAACGTCACAACAAAGCCATATAGAAAGCCAACACAAAATATATCAACTCATCCGCATCACCCTCAAATTTGGATTGCCATCATGGCACCCAACCCTCGCTATATGCCGCGCAAACAAGCTCCAAACCACTCAGAAAAAAGTAATCAGAGTCATCACGCGATGCACTCACAAAACGCCAACCCCACACTTACACGGTGAAAAAATACTTCCACTTAACTTTCTTTTGGACATAATTGGAGCCCAACACCTCAGCCGAGCACTGAACTTACCCTATCTAAACCACCAGTTAACAATGAATCCACCACCTCATAGACTTAACGAGGAATGTCCAGCACACTACTTTTAACTTTCGTAACATAACCCACCACCAGCCTAATAAACCACATTCACACCAGCCTCACCCCAAAACATCTGAATGTTCTGACAGCAAAAAATAACCCAAGTGACACCCCGACTGTACATAAACCAATCAGAGAAACCACTACACTGGATACACACATTCATCATGTCCAATTAAACATCAGGCCACTCCACATTACTCCAAAAGTGCCACCACAGAACAAACCTCACCCCATCATTAAGATGAACTAGATGCATCCAACACACACACTCACAGTGCCACACACCTTCTTCTTAACTGCTCGAACCTAAAACATACATCAACGTCTACGACCTCAAGGAACTTTGGACTCGTCCTGGTAACGTAATAACCGTCCTAGAGATCGTCCACCACTCAGAAGAGAGGTATGGAGGGGAAGGGGCTGGAAATTAAGTAAAGAGGCAGATGACACAAATAGGAAAATGTCCATATATAAAAGAATGTTGGGATGGATTTTTAAGAAATTAAGTGAGGTTGAAAGTTCAAGCAGAGAAGAAGTGGGTTGTTTAAGTAAGTATGGAGAGGAGTGGAGTTTGATGTTTTTTAAAAAAGTGGTAAACATCGAGATTGAAAATTTCAAAGAATTTGATCGTGAGATAAGAATTTTTCTAACAGCGCCCATCTGGCGGTTACAATCAAGGGTATAAGTCGCCGAAATTAAAGTTAAGGCCGATTACTTAATAGGCTACGTTAAAATTCACAAAAAAACTTAATGATACAAAGAAAACGAAACAGAATAAAAAACTAAACGTAAACATCAAAATAAGAAGAAGAAGGAATGGCGCTCCAGCGTCAGGAAGAGGCCCGCCTCTGCTTGATTGCGGAAGAAGGAACGTGCGCGAAGATCACCCAGACTGGGACATTCAATCGTGAGATAATGAGGAAACGAGAGTTGAAGAGAGTAATTTGGCTTTGATGAGGTTGCTGGTTGTGTAGTACCAAAGGATTGCCATGTTCTAAGGAGATAATGATAGCAAAAGTCATTTTACAGGATAAGATTTGGTTTCAAAGGAAAAAGATGAAAAAAAGCATCGTTCTATGAGTCTCGGACAAGTGATTGAGGTATGTTTGCGAGTGGGTGCGGTACTATACTTCGATATCTCTGCGAACACCATGAAATTTATAGAGTACTAATTTCTTAATGAGGCGCAATTATTGAGCGTTGATTATTGTGCGTCATGATTCAGCGATATCATAAGAAAACTATATAAAATTCCTTAAAGTGGCGGAAAGAGAATTTCCATTAATTCAAATTAGAAATAGAAAAAGGCCAGGAAATATCCGCGAGGAACTCTATTTATTCATGTGATTGGGGTGAAAGAAAGCTATCAACTTCAACGTAATGTTCATGGTTGCTCAGATCGGATATGAACGTAAAATTTAATGCAACTGATTCCGTACTTTATCAAGCTTATTGCCAATAATTTGGCGATTTGCAATAGAACAGATCTTAAAATAATTTAAAACTAGAATAATTGTGTATAAACAATTTAAAGTATCGTTGTTTTGATACAAAAGAGAGGAATGACGTCAGACGTGCTAATTTTGAACAGAATGTTTGTTATGAGTGGATACGATTTGTCTCAATAAGAAAGGTTATGAGCCTTTTTACATCAGTTTTTCGAATATCTTGGATACTGGTGAAGGTGTGGAAATAATCCTAATTTAAATATTAGATTGAAGGGAGCAAATTTGTGGCATGAATGAAATCAAGTTCAGCACTTGAAGGATTGAATATGTGAATATTTAAGAAGCCACCGATACGGTGAATATGCGAGAGTTGACTGCTAGAAAGATTAGAGGAGAAGATATCATTATAGGAACGATTAAATAGACTTACATGGCAGGCGGTGCTCACGTGACGTGTGTTAAATGCTTAAACTTTTCACGTTAACGATGTCAAAAGTTATCCAAACAGTAAAGGTAATTTTATAAAAGATACTCAAGAAAGTTTGTGCATTATTTTTAACAAACTTTAGTAAATGGCAGCACATTTTAATTTACAAAATTTATCCTACAAAAGAGTTTTCAGTCGTTTATGAGATAAATTATAAACAAACTAAAAGTTCAACTAAGACTCTTGAATCAACTTGGAAAACTTTGAATAAAAACCTGTTGAAGTTACTTTTCAGTATCAAAGAAACTTTCTTTTGCAAATCAGATCGTCTACAAAAAAACAACAAAGAATTATGTATAAACTGCACACCCTAAGTTATTCCAAAGCATCCAGCGATGGTCAAACGCTACGAGGATTAATTTCTACAAGGCAATCCATGACCATACATTGCAGGTTTATTACAAGAGAGGCTGACTAGTCCTTCTTTAGAGCTACAGCCTCATCTGCCAACTTGCACTATACGTTTCCATCGAGTATTTTAATATTTAGAATCGCAAGAAGAGTCTTTGATAAAAATGCACTCACAGAGAATTTCAAAGGTTTTTGCTTGAAAACCTTAGGGGTTAAATTTATTATGCATGAATCCACTTCTATTTTGTTGGGAAAAGATCACAGAAACTATCTTAAACTGTTTCCACTTATAAAACAAAGTTTAAATAGAACAAATAAATCGTTTTCAACACCTGATACATAAAGAGAGATCCATCCACACTTGTTTCTCGGAAGGGCAAAGGTATAACAGTTAATAGCAGAAGAATACCTACATTTTTTACAACCATGTTTCGATAAGATTTGTATATCACTTTACACACCCATTTAGGCTTTAATATGCAAACAACTCGCAATGTTTGTTGAAAGATCGCAGATTCAAATGGAAGAGCCATACAATCTCACATATTTGGAATGCGCAAAATTAAATGAGATTTGCCGAGTTCAATGAGATTAAATGAATTTTCATTAGTAATTGATTTCGGTTAAAAGAATAGCAGCATGGGAAGTGCAGTATCTTGGCGTGTAATTCTTTTAAAAAAATTCACTGACATCAGAACCTTAGTTGGTTCACTGGCACAGAGCTGCAAATCGAGGGCCAGTTTAAGTGGATATTCAATATATATTTAAATTTGGCTATGCAATAATTTTATGTTTAAGCTAGATAAATTGGGATATCCCTTTCTTATTTAAATAAGATTATTCATTGATAGACAGTGTCTTTTGTTTGACTTTGTCGTCATGAAAGACCGGGAAGAGTTTTTGGTTTAGTAGATTGACCATGAGAAAAGAAAGTGTGTGTTGTTAGCCTAAATCTTTATGGTTTCATATACACGGTCAAGATTTTATAGTTCTCGTTGTTTCTTCACATGTAACATATGGTTTGCTGTAAAGGGGGGGAAATACTACAGTTACTGAACTTTGGTAAAACACTATGCTCAAATAATTCATTTCCACTGTAGCTGTAGAGTATGGATCCAGACTCCTCAAATTTATTCAGAGTCGCAATAAGGAGAAGCCTGAATGATTTGGACATGTTGTTCGGAGTAGTTGACTGGAAAATAGAAGCCATGCATAAATAGATTTGATTTGTATACGAATAACTAGGTTGAGGTGACTTGGTAGATAAGTTCTGATGTTTATCTCTCTTTATTTTCCAACGAATAATAATAATAATAATAATAATAAAACTGCTTATTTAGGATACAAACATTCATTTCGAATGACAGAATACATTATTTAAAAGGTATTATACAGCGAATGGGAAGAGTCTTTACAAGGGTAGCGTAATGATGGTATTTACGGATAATTTACAGACAGTTTGCTTATGTACAATACATGTATTCAATTACGTTTATTCTCCTCATTTATATATTTCACAATGTTGGGATTGGGATTTTCTGGTGCCTGTTAGTACGTGATCTGATGGGGACGAGGAGGTTGTGGGAGCAAGTGGCGTGGCGAGGAGGAGGAGCCAGAAGCGGTAGGAGGTGACGGTGGCGAGGGTTGTTGAGCAGTTGTTTGCCAAATTGGATTATTGGTTTTTGGTAAACTGTAGCGAGGGGAGAGAGTCCCAGGGTGATCAAGGCATTATCATAGCCGTTGTAGGAAGGGCCAAGCACGATCTTCAAGGCTCTTCTTTGCACTCTTTCCAGCCTCTCTCGTTGTGCCGCGTCAAGGCTGAAGGACCAGGTTGGGGATGCATACGTAAGCCTCGGCAGTATGAAAGTCCTGTATATGCTGGAAATCTCGGATAATGGGACTCTCATGGACTTGAAGCTGCGCAGCATATACAGCCTGAAGGAGGCCGAGTACACAACGGTGTTGACGTGCGGGTCTCATGACAGCCTGTCATCAATGGTGACACCGAGAACCCAGGCAGATCAAATAATTTCCAGGCTGCGGTCCCCAAGCGTGAGAGTGGGGACTGGGTCGGGGTAGTGGCAAAATAAAAGTTGAGCGTAACAGTCCTATTGTGGTACACTGTCACGTGATTATCAGCTGTCCAGGAGAGAAGGTGATTCAGGGAATCTTGAAGTGGCTGGTAATTGGGGTCAGAATTTTGAATATGGTTAGGAAAGGTACAGTCATCTACATATTTTTAACGGTCTGGGATATTAATAATAGGATCATTATTTATACCAGGAACAACAGAGGAGCAACTCTGGTGCCCTGTGGAATAGCACATGTAAAGGGCAAGAGGGTGGACGTTGCTCAGCCGTAGCCGAGCAGCCTGTCGGCAGTTGGAAATAAAATCAGCCAGCCAAGCCACCAGACTCTCAGGCAGGCCCATGGTCGTTGCCTTGATGATCACAGTTATATGGTCCCCCATCAGGTCGAATGCTTTCCTCAGGTCTATGAGTGTTGCCAAAACAGAGGTTTTGCGTGCTTTCAGGCCTCCCTATATGTAATATAGGAGGCTGACCAGGTAATGTGTAGTTGAGGTAACACGGATGTTACCGTACTGCAGTGGGTCGATTTCGGGGGCGAGGTACGTGTAAGCCCAACCTGTCACAAAACTCTCGCAGATCAAGCTTGGAATGGGCGTGATTGACACAGGGCGGGGCTCATCCAGGGTTGTAGGGAAAGACTTCTTAGGTACGGCAGTTACGTAGGATGTCTTCCAGTCACTGGGTGATTTGCACTGTTGAAGAGAGGCATTAATAATGGAAGTAAGAGGTACGGAGAGGTCGGAGGTAAATTATTTTAAAAGAGGCATATGGAGGTCAGTAAGAGTTGTAGAGCGTTTGGTTTTTACTTTTTTATTTTTCTGCCAAACCTGGAACTCTTGTACTGTAGGCGCTGTGGCTTGCATGGGGGAAAAGTGAGCAGTAAAGATAGCTCGAGAGGGGGAAGTTGCTGGCAGATGGTGACGAAGTGGTTGTTTACCTCGTTCGCGGCATCAAGGATGGGGAAGGTGGCTAATGCAAAATGGGGTATGGTAGGCTTTGTTCAGCCCGAACAAGTTCTTTATTTGATTGAACCATTTGCTACTGTCAGATTCTTTTAGGTGTTGAAGTTTGCTTGGGTAGTAGTTTCGTTTTGAATATTTAATATCATTTATTATCTTTTTACGGAGAGGTTTGTAGAGGGATGAATTGTTGAAGTCTGCTCGGTTTCTTTGCTGCATTAACCTTTTTACTCTGTTTCTTATCCATAAAAGTTCAGGCGCAGAAAAAATAGGGACTATTATAAGGCACAGACTGCGTGTTTTTTTTGGCACGATATCAATTTGAAGAATCGATACAGTAATGATATAACATATTAGGAATTTTGATCACACTCGAAGTGGTGTAATCAGGTTTATAGCACCGGTAACAAGCTGGAAAGTCAAAGTATATCACTAGTTTAATATTACTTAGAGGAATATGTAAATCTAAAGAAAATAACCACTGGTGATCTCAGCAATAATGCAGGTGTCATTATGCAGCCATTTTAAAACAAAAAATGCACCACCAACTTTAGTGTTGTTTGTAGCATCTGATTGGTTGCCACAAATCGTAAACCTAAACACGATGATATGAGTATCTTGGTATTGTGATGTCAAAAGAGTAGCTTTACTACACATTTATCTTCTAGATATAATCAGAACAAATTTGTAGGAATATTTTCATGCAGTTACCTGTGTAAAAACAAGAGAGAAACATACAATGTCCCTGACGAAATTGAAGTTGTTTTGCACCTCAGTGAATGGAAAGAAACGTTTCGATGAGATGGCTCCGGATGATCAAGCCAAATAAACATTACCATTGCGGAGCATAAATGACATAAACGCCTTTTCTGCATGTATTAACATTGAAGCGTCGATATTCATCAATCCAAGAAATAACTCTCACTAACTCAAATTGATCTTTTTTTCATATTTTATACTTTTATTTATTAAAATGAAATTGACGGATACCCAGCAGCGACCTCGCCAATAGATAGATTTGAACATCAGTGCCGATGAAACGGTGAAGTTGATTGAGTAAAAATATTTCCAGGATACAAAGGATGAGCAGACGACTTCAATGATAAAGAAACTGGGATAGTGATTAATTTTCCCGGAGATTAGACTCTTTGTGGTAAATACTTTGTAATTTTCTGTTTTGAGATAGAAAATAAACACATTTGAATGGAAAAAACTATAAAATATCTAATATACTCTACACAATTGTATCCTGTTTTAAATATCCATTCTATATAAGAATTTTAATCTTATATATATATATTTTGAATACGTGCGTAATTATTAGGTCATCTTAAAAGTTCGGTCCGTTTGGAAAAATGTAAAAAGTATGTTTTAGTAAATGAATTAATTATCTATTTAATATTACGTTCTATAACATTTTCCAATTTTATAGGTTTGAAAAAAAGAAACAAATTTCTTCGAAAAAGTGAAAATTGCTCTGCATAATATTTTGAGCTATCAACTCTCCTCTCCATAAAGGGCGGCTAATGAGGACCAACCAGGTTAGCCTAGTTATGCTCACTCTGCTCTAATACTTCTTAACCTGTTCTTTCCTGTCAAACTCGTGTATCTATCTCCGTTACTAGGCTAGAGTAGGTTTCGTTAGTTGTCTAACTAAGCTATTGCAGACAAAACAAATCATCAGTTTTTTTTTGTTCATTAAGGAAAGGTGCTTCATAGTACAAATGTTTTGTATAGGAATTCATATTTTTTCAAATCCTTTTGTTTTAGTTTTTCAAATAATTAAAATGGGAAATTTTTTCGAAAAAATTGGAAATTATATAGTTGATTAAATTTAGATTTCAAAATTTTCCTAAGTGGCCGTTTACAGATGATCTATTATTAACAAAAAGAGTCCCCCTCAATAAGAGAAAATGTTTGATTTACATTTTTTGAGTCTGCAGACGAGTTTTCATTAAAGAATAAATACCCTCTAACCTTTCCAGGATCAAGTATATGAAACTGAAAATACAAAATCATTCCATTTGAGATTATAACTGATGTTTTGGGAGTTTGGTCCACATTCTCCTATTCCATTAGTAAATAGTTAAAAAGATTTTTAAATAAATTGTATATGATTAATAATAATAATCTATTTTATAATATATGTATCTTTTAAAGGATAGTGACTATGAGTGATACGGTGTATAATATAAAATATCTGTGATCGAATTTTTACAATAAAATTATAATAGTTTAGTAGCGTTTGTGCACTTTGATAGTTTAATGCAAATAAGAAGTTTTTTAAGCGAATGAATTTTTATTTTGGATCAAAAGTACAGAACATAGCGTTGAAAATCACTCCACAACCTTCTCCTACACAATGAATGATAAAATATGATATAAGACAAATATTCTTTAGGTAGAGTCAACGAGTTTAATGCTTTATTTAAAAACACGAGTTCCACTCATCATAGGTTCAATTTATACAAACAATTAGAAAGTTCCAAGCAAACTGATTAGATCCTATTTTAGAATTCATCAAATATTTAGAAGTCTCATTATTTTTAAGACAATCTTGTGACCTCAATGCGTCCTATCATGTCCTACTCCAACTGCACGAGCTCTTTCGGATGAATTAAGAAGTTATTATCGGATGAATTGATACCAGTATAAGAATTAATGTCTCCCATGTGTTGTAACTAGTAAAATATATACATTATCTTGCCAATATATGCCACATTGGCCTATTTAAAGACATATTAATCTCTGATTATGGCCAAACTACTTAAAGCACTTCTTCGTATTGTCTTCATCGATGCGGTGTTTGACGAACTATGGTGCGTTTTCATATTGTAGCATCCATAGTTGACTGAACCTGATATTGGAGTGGGGGGCCCATTACTCCTTTTCCAGGGTTTGATATCAGAGTTTTTCCTTCCCTGTGGTGGACTACCTGCCATTGCTACGAGCTCCACCTATCCATTCCCTCCGTGATGTCCAGTCACGCAGGTAACCTCCCTAGTGTCCGCTTAAAAAGATTCAGGAAGGAGATTTGTACTGCCGACTCAACGATTGCCAGCGATAACGGAATCCCTGATAATTCAATGCAAAATAGAACCTTTCCGGACTAACAAAAAATGTGACTCGTATTGTAATCGAGAATCTCATCAGAAGCAAAATCTTCTGAACATTTTCGTGAACCAGTTCAAGACAATAGAGCTCATTTGACTCATGCGTTGGATCATCTTTAGAACAGGTACATTAATGTATCATCTACCAAGGACTTTGCTTATTCAATCGAATGGAGTTGATCACTTAAGGCGTCGATCAATAAACATGGCTTAAAACTATCTAGTAATTTGTTTATTTCCCCAATCACATTTTTTATTTTCCTTATCCAGTTTGTCAGACTAGAATCATTTTTCGTCCTTTTAAATCAAATCAGGCATTTTGAAGAACTATTCACTATTCATCGGATGCTTGTAGGAAAAATGTATAATAAGTATCGCAATATCATTATGAAACGAGGGAATAAAGATAACATAATTTGTATGCCTCCATAAAAATAGCTGAACACTTTGACATACGACATTAAGAATTGCAACTATTAATTTGATTAAATGATTTAATTATTATCACTTACAATAACAGTGTTTTAATCTTGTCATTATTCGAAAGGGTAAATCCTTTTGAGAAAAAGATAAAACCAAAGAAGAGATAAAACTATAAGCAATACCATAGAAAAATAAACTAATTGAATATTGATTTTTATGCTATAAATCATATAAGATAAAGATTTTGTAGAGAAATGCAAAAAGTGGACGTATAACTTGAAATCCTTGGATTTCTTTTAATATTTTGGCATCTGTTAAACCTATGAGTTTAGGAGATTCTTTCCTAACCTATTAAAGTTGTTAATCCAATTTATAATCTCTTAATATGGAACTAAAATTAATGCAGTAAAGCTGAGATGAGTCTATGAATGATTTCTTGTGTGGTATCTAAGTTCTAAATCATCTTTTATTTTATAGTTTGATGGCCTCAACCATTTTCCGATTCCTAACGTTTTTCTCTCATTTTTTTCTTTCAAATTTCAGCCACTTTTTCACATTTTAGAGAAAAAATTCCAAATTTATTGCCTATGATACAACACCGCATTGCAGCAATATTCTTTTTTATGGTACACCATTCTTTGAGTCTTATAGAATGACAGTACGTTATTTTGTGGCATTTGACTAGATCTAATTTTATCATTGAGAATAAGTTAAGAACATGAAATTAATGTTAAATGGCATCAGGGAACGAGTCTAAACCATTTCTTGCAACATATGAGGTATACAAAACATAGCATCAATTAGGAGAGGCTGAATTTTTTATATTTTTAATGATTGGCTGAATTGAGTAATGTATTCAGCATTAATGCATTTAATTCCAAATTTTAATCACTTGAGAGTGAAATGTGGCTCATCAGAGACTAGATGGGAATCCCGTAACCTTTTCCATTTGTAATAATACCTCTTTCGTGTTATTGCATCTCCTTTTCTCTTATTTATAAATGAATATTTGCTTTCTTTGGATATTATGAATGTCCTAGGGCAATATTTTGGCAATCATTGTACAGGTGAAAAATGGAGCGTGAAGCTCGGAAACAAGTTCTGAACATGTACCAATATAAATGCTTTTCTCTTCAAAGGATCCTGAATTTGCACTTAAATGAAATCAATACGAATTCAGGATATAATGTGAAGGATATTATATCAAAAAGGGTGATAAATATAATTGGATCGCAACTCCAAAATGGGGCTAATTTTGAATTTTCAATTATTGGTTAGAAGAGTCTGTGCTAGGAAATGAGAAAGTGGTTTTTCTATAAGGCCACTGCAAATAGCATAATATCTAAGGCGTACAAGAAAGTCTTACTAGCACAACTGTATAAAGGAAATGAGGAAAAGTGAATTGTTTAAGTATAGGAGAATAATTCTCCTTTGAGTATTGAGGGCAAAGTGCAAGGATTTTCTGATTAGGAAGCTAAGGAGAACAAGAGATAGGAATTCATGATAAGAGCAAGGAGGGTTTAAAGAGTGACGGGGGTTTGTGAATCACGCGTTTATTTTGAGAAATCAAAGGATCATTGACGCAATGAGCACCCTGAGTGTATTGTTAAGAAGGAATGGAGTGAGTGGTAAACTTATAGATGGAAGTAATAAATTTAATGCTAATATTTAGGCCTATGTAATTGTAAATTATGGCTTATTGTGAATATTAATGTGACGAATGGATTGAACTATGATAACAAGGCTGAGAAAATTACGAAAGTTTAATGCTTCCACATGGAAGCATTGGGCTTCCATGAGGAAAGGGAAAAGGATGTTGAGGAGAGGATGCTTGTAGTATGTAGGTGTAAATGTGGGAGACACTGGAGAAGAAAATGTAAAGTGAAGGGGGTGTATTGCAAATAAACAATTTGAGAATAGTATATAGTGTAAAAAAGGTGGATAAGTTCAAGGACATATTTGGGGTAGGAATTTAATATGGAATGAAAAATTATATGAATGAAGGTTAGAGCGATAATGCTCTTAAGAGATAGACTCTTGTAATATAATTCTATGCAAATAGAGTTGAAAAGAGTATATGATTCTCTCTAAGAGTTTTAAAGAATTATTATTATTATTCAGAAGCAAATTGGTAACATTCCAATTAGAAAGTCCTATGGCTCAAGCTTTGCCTATCGTGGCCGAGTGGTTTTTCAGGCACTTCTCTTGAGAGAGATCGCTGGCTCAAATCCCGGTAGCTGCTGATGAATTCTCATTGTTCACTGGATGTCTTAACATGTCTTACCGAGCTAGAAGAAACATACAGAACAGCTCAAGGTGTCTCAATCACCTTTCCACTTAATTTTCCTCAAATTGAGACATCGCATAATTTGTCGAGTTCTGAACTCTTTTCGAGTTGACTTTGAAGATTTCTAATCAATCGTTACCTTCCAACTTCAAATTCTAAGTAATAGGAATATATATTAAATATTATTGTCACGGCGTCCGAAGAATTTCCTCCCATGAAGATGAATCCTTAAACAACGACTTTTTTCGGATAGGCCCCATTTTAAGTGGAGTTAATTCAATATAAATCTTCAATTCACAGTTATAATATTTTCATATCCCCACACACTTTTCCACTTAGCACGCCGCTAATTCCCTTCCAGTCCTCACAGCACAACATACATACTCTCTCATCTTTCCCGAAACCCTGCCGATGGAGGACTAGGATCTCATATGGACTCACTCAGATCCACTTAACAAGACCTGGAGTCTAAAACACAATACTAGCAGACACATAACATTAACGAGGACCGGCTCAGAGTGGCTTCGACCGTACCAGTAATCGTCACTTTGTGAATTTCAATAATTGGTCGAGAGATCACTTCTACCCGGGCTGAAGCGGATTACGCAACTTACTAAAAACTTTCGATGTTCAACGACCCTAAAAGGAAATCTAAAAAACAAATCCTAAATTCAAAATTCAAATTTCAAATTCCTAAATACCAATTTCGAAAACCAAAGCCCAAATCCCAAATTCCAAATCGTAAATTCTAAATCCTAAATCTGATGCGATTAAAAGTTCATTAATGACTAAGTGACTTCATTGTGTCATAAAATGCAGAAAGTTATTATCAGTTTGAACAATACATTCCTATTTATGACTGAGATAAATGATATAAAATAATCCCTCTTCGATTTCCCAAATTCAAAGCCAGATTTAAAGCAAAGTTTATGTTGGCTCTATTCGGTTGGATGCATCTTACTTTTATTGGTGTTGTGTTGCACCAAGGAAAGTAAAAGTGACCATAAAAGATGAAGTGGGAAGGTTAAGGAGGAGAAAGAGTCGGTCTGAAAACAGAGAAGAGTCAAAATAGTGATCTTATTCAGGTGACCTCGGTTTAATCCACTCGAATCTCCCTGAGTCAAATGTATCTCAGTACGGGAGAGTTTATGACCCACCCTGTTTACGCTCATTACGCTAACAGGATAAAAAATAGAAAGAGGTTCATTTATTTTGTTTACCACTTTACTTATTAACTTCAAAAGTACAAACACTTGGATAGACAACAATGGCAGAGGATTTTGAAATGAGGCCAGTGACGGAGATGTGGTTAAAGAATTTAAAATGTGTATGTAGAGGTCCCATTAAGAGTGGCAGAAAAGAAATACTATCGGGATGGTAAGAAGCATGACTCGAGATTTTTATATGAAAAAAGTAAAAGCCAGTGAAGTTCTCCAGCAAAGATTTGATAGGACGAAGGATATCGCTAGGAACTGTAGTGACACTTAAAGACACGGACCACCTCAATACGAGTGCATAAATATATCTTGGTAGTGGTTTTACCTCCCCTTTATACTTGGTTCGAGGGCTTTATTTCTCAATTGGAATCAAAAGTTTAACGTAAGATCTGAACCATTGGATTTTGCAGGGTATGGTAACCTCCATACAACCAAACCGGCATTTGGAATCCTTCGAGTGACTAACCATTCATTTGAGGAGAAACTTGGTTATAGTTCCAAGCCATGTTTCTATTCGGCTTCGCCATATTTCCTCCTAAGTTGTAGAAGGTCTGTAGTTTAAATCTTTTAATAACCTTTATCTTAAACTGATTTCTGTTTGTAAGGGAATAAGATTTTCAGCCCCTCTGGTAAGAAGTAAGAGCTGAAAAGCTTTCCCTTTAACCCAGCCATCAAGTTTGCTTTTCTTCTTTCTCATACATAGATTTTATTCAACTTTGTTTGTATCTCTCATAATTAAAACCATTCTTGTGAAGTGATTTTTTGACATAGAATTCTATTTTGTTAAGGATATAATAATTGAACATTTTCAATTTTGTAATGATTTGCAAATTAAAAGAAAAATGACTCAAAAAATGATTGTCAGATCGCATTAAAGCAATGAAGAGAATTTACAATTTAAATATAGATGAAAATGCATTAAATGAAATAACCATTATTCAATATATATAATAGAAAGTGGAATAATCCAAACAAAAGGGAAGGCAGAAAATTATTGCCTTACACATGAGAAGGGAAAGGAGATAAGGCATCATCCCATTTCTCAAAGTCAAAATCATCTTACATTATGACTGAACAAGCTATGTCGAAATTAAACTTTCACTTGCAGTAACTTCAGCACATTTACGCCCTTGTGATGGAGTAACTAGGGAAACATAAGGATTCTATTGGTGCTGAGATCGTCTCTCTTCCTCGAATCCTCTTCCACTGTCATGTTGTTACTGCAACCTTTCTTCCTCTTCCCTCTCCGCGTCGGCCAACTCTAAATCTTCTGATGCTGTGCTGAAACTAAGAGTCAACAGCGATCCTGAAAGAGATTCCTTCTTTGAAGCTAAAACCTTTGAAGGTCAAAGCCAGAATTGCAACGTAAGCTGCCATACCTCTATAAGAATGTTCTAGAACAATCTAGACAAGTTTCGATACAGAATTATTGATCAGAACATTATGCAATATAAAATGAAATCTATATTATTTCTAAGTTACAAATATTTTTTGTATATCATTTTATATAGACTTTCTAAATCCCGCTAAAAATAGAGAAGTTAGCATTACTTTTCCTTAAATAATTGTATAACTTTATTTTGGTAAAACAATCAAAATGTATTGATGAAAAAAATGTATTTAGTTTGATACAATTTGAATTCTCTAGAACGTTACAGATAATTATTTGATCCAAAGTATTTGTTTTCCTCTTACAATTTAATTTAAACATGCGATTTCCTCTTTACTAAATTTTAGGCACACACTTTAAAGTTAACAGTAGCAATGCTTAGTCCTTTTCTCTAGGTTGGGTAATGTATAGGCTCCTCTTACTGCACAGGCATCTCTGAAATCAATAATGTTTAGGCATTTTTTAGCTTGGGTGTTGCATAGGCCTCCTTTAAGTTAATCAGGCCTAGACCATTTTCATTTGTAGATTTGGTACCACTGCAGAAGTGTAAATTTTACTGCCCCATTAAGTGGAAAAAACAAGAGCTTGTTCGCAAACAAGACATAATTCCTGCCCCTTTGCTTTCTCTCCAAAAGCTGAAAGCTACGCTTTGCATTTGGGGGCAAGATGTGAAAGGAGTTTTTAGGAGCTTTTCTATAATACGCATGGCTATCCTTAGCTCTGATCAAAGTTTATCCTGCGTTCCTTTTTTTGAGCAATCATGGCTCATTAGTAACAATGAGACTGTCACTTATGCCTTAAAGAACCCAATATCCTTGTATATCTTCCTATGTATGGTTATTGGCCATGGACTTATGGTCGAATGACTCCCAAAAAAGGAATTATAACATCGTTTTTCCAACAAACTGGATATATTTCATGGTTCATTTTCTTATTCTAAAATAAGATAAGAAATTATATTTAATGAAAGTGTGGGTGATATTTAATGAGAAAAATTAATATTTGCCATCCATAAGCATTTTCACTCACTCTACGCCTCTTATTTATAATTTTCTTATCCCTTTACTCCTCTTTCCTTATTGAATCACTTAACTTTGCTACATAGTTCGCCTCGGCTCGCTCCGAAGCCTCGTCGGAAGGTGACGTCATAGACCCGACGCATGGAACAAATCGCTCCGAAGCGCCAATTTGGGAGAGAATAAATAATTATTTTTCGTTTTCCGTCCCCTGGAGTTTAAAGCGGTGGGAAAGAATGAATGATAAGGGTGCAGTGATGCACGCAGACCACAGGTCATAGGAAGTTACATTATTTTGGATGTTTTAATCAAGGCATCTAGATTTTAAGAAAAGAGTGGCAATTTGAGTCTCACTTCGTGTCACCGAGTGGCAATTTTGGGTCGAGGGTTCGAGTCCATCTTTTTCTCTGTCGTTTTGATGATTAATTTAAATTTTTGAATTAAATTGGGGCAAAGGTGTAAAAAAAGGAGTGATAAAGGGTCACGCAACTCTCCTATTTGGAAACGAAGTTAATTAATTGAAAATAAAAAACGAAAACCAACGAGGGCATATAGGCCAGGAAGTTGTCTGTAATAATACTAGTGAAACTACGGTGAGTGAAAATGTGTGGAAGATATAAACATTAGGTATATAAGGGAGGGTTGATGTAGGGGGGCGGGGTGCCTAACACGGAAGAACTTGCACAAGGGACGAAATTAATCAAAATCTCTCCTCAGGCATTAAGGCCGGAAAGGCAGGTAATCCTCCAGATCTCTCTGGACTCTACCATTGCGCATACTACACCTGCCAGCCCTTTGTATGGGCATGGCGCAAGTAGGGCCATGGGGCATCTTCTCCTGTGACGTCACTGGATCAAAGACCAACGGCTTTACTGAACTCGTGTGAATGCAGGGGCCATGTGGAAGAATAAGAAGAGAGAGAAGGAATTCCCCCACCCCCATTACTTCCCCAGTTCGCCGTTGACCGCTCTAAATTCCTCTGCTCGATATAGTGCGAAAATTAGCACAATAGAATGACCATTAAGAGGGACTTGCGACGTCTCACCATGGGCCCTTATCGTCACCCAAGGCAATTAGGGAAGTCTGTTGGGATGAATCTCTCTCCTCGTTTAGATAATTTCGAGGTATATATTCGAGACTTAGAAGTTCATAGGCTGATTGTGTCTGGAGCCACCGTCTAGTACGTTAGCCGTAACGTCTTCATTAGTCGAGAAGAAATCGACTACATTCTCGCCCAGAGAAGAAATGATTGATTGTCGAAGAGAAAAGGAAGAGCTCGTCGTCACTTAGTGTTCTTCATGGAAATAGTTAGGCACGCTTCAACCCTTCTCACCATGTCTTCAGATTTTAAGGATCAGAAAAGCCATCCCCCAAACACCCTACGTTTGCCTCTTAAAGATAAGAGGCCCCCAACTTTAGTTTCCTGAAGTGGAATTTAGCGTCCCGTGAGACGCCTATAAGTTCAAGGTCGAAATAACCTACCTGGTCCTACTCGTCTCACATCATGGTAAAAGGGATTTAATCCCCGCTTCGTCACTCTCTTCCCACCTTTACCGCGTCAAACCTCAAGGATCCCCTTTGCTCTAGAACTTGCAGAATTGTAGAATGATTAATTAATTAATTATCCCTCGCTTCAAACTTATTTGATAGTGTTAATCATCTTAGCAGTGGACCATCAATATTTAATTGCATTGACATTTAACTTGCCCTATATGTATATGTAAACTGTAGGCGTATTAAAGTATATTTTTGTAGCCCTGTTTGAATATTCCTTGGCTTAGCAACTGTGTATTTAATGCACTCTCAGAACCATCCCTAGATGGAGCCTTAATTTGGGTCGGCCAGTAGGCCAGTGTGCGTTAAACCACGTACACTTCGTCATACCACGACAGGCAACTCCACATCCAGAAGGTTCCTTCACACTTAAAGGGTCTAATCCTCTTCAAAAGGGATCCCTCGCCCCTCATCTATACTCCATTACCCCAAACCACCGATTACCTTTCTCTCTCACTGCGATGATCGTCAATAGTCGTTGGAGGTGGAAACTTTGAAGATTGCCACTTTTAAACCTGATGGGAAATAATTGGGGGAAGGTATGATGGATAACATAGAAATTGTTAACAAATTGTCATTAATGATAGAGAGATGAGACATTTTCTATCTATTTATTTGGATTTATATAATGATGACTGATACTCTTGCGTCCCCATTAAATCATTTAAATTGATGGTTTCAAATAAAGGGTAAACTATATTTCATGGCACACCTAAAGATTAGGAAATTGAGTCAGAAAACGAACGAAACTGTTTAATACGCTAAAGATTTCTCTAGGAGATAAATGAGTATGATAATAAATCAAATTAGGGTAAGAAAACAAAACAAAAAATTAAATGTGGCTCGACCCTTAAGATTTGGTCAATCATCATGCGAAGTCATGCAATTTAGCCTGGTGTTTCAACCTTGAGATGTGAGAGAAAAACGAGCACATTTATAAATGGTCTTAAAGGAAGCAACTATAAATCACTGAACTAAAGGTTTATGTGGCTCTATTAAAATTTGCCGATATATCTATTCGAAGGATATTCTTGATCTTTGCGAGGTAAGATTGCGCTGAAGGGAAACAAATATTAATGATAATATACCTACTTGCTTGGGTTAAGTTACTTGATTTTTTATAAATACAATGAAACAAGCACATGGCATAGTCAGCGACGGCTGGCGAAACCTGCCAACCTCACGCTGTTCGAAGCTTACATAGCTTGAACGTATGGGAGATTCGAATCATTGAATTTTGAACTGGTATGCAAACAAAGGCGTTGCTGTACCATCCTTTCCTGCCAGCCACACCATCAGCTTCAAAGCACTTCTATCACACAAGCTGCAACCCCTTGACTTGAACAACCAAGAAGAACGCCTAACTGATCGTATCAATAAAGATGATTGATGTGTGTTTAAATAGGCAACCACTCCACACACAAGAAAATTTGATTAAGCAATATTTAGCAACTAAATAACATAAGGAATTCTCCAAACCATGAAGGGGCATCCTGTCATGATTTCATTATTATTGAGTATGCAAAAAACTTTATTCATTATATATTTATGTCATTCCCCTTTTTTTAACTGTTTTTTATTGCTTAGCTTCATGCTTGATTCTTCTAAAGATAACAGTTTTGTATGTTTGCAATTAATGTTTTATTTTGGATAATATCCTTCTTGCCCCTTTCTTTTTATCTGTTCAATTTATTCGCCAACTTTGGTAAACTTATTCGTAGTTTGCTTATATTAACATTTTAAATAATTGTTCCTCCTCTTTTGGGCCATTTCTGTGAAGGAGAAGTAATTTGGCCTATTTTATACGTATCTTCGAAGTTGCTCTTCGCAATTACTTTAATTGGGATAGCTTACCTTTTCCCCTATAAACCTGTTTTAAAATTAACCTTTTGAATTTACATCACAATTGCCCATGATCGAATAATTCACCACTAGCAGCTTCTATGGGACAAATTGCCTTATTTTAATATAAGTTTCGTTGATACAGCCATAGGATCAAAAGAAAATTCAAGGACAGTCCAGTTATAATTCATTTAGCTCCATCTTAGATTTTTCCACTATCATGTACAGTAATTGCCATGAAGTAAAGGACCATTCGCCCGTGGTGTTTTTTTTTTCATTATCATAAAGTAACTTGCTAGTCAATAAGAAAACGAGGTCAAATATAGTTAATTATTAGTAATAAATTTATCCGCAGTTATTCCTTATCAGCTCGTTCAAAAGTTCTTGTAAAGCTTTGACGAAGTTTTGGCAAGTTTTACTAAATGCTTCTTCACGAAACCATACACAGATCATCGAAAAAAACAAGTTGATTTTTGTGGAATAATTATTAATATTAGCTTCCAGTGCAGATAACTTAAGCAAATTAAAATAGTCAAGAATTATAGATAACTATTTCAAATTTAGCAATGTGTGACAGGAGCCAAATTATTATAAGTAATAAGGTACTACTCACAGAAATTAATTTGGGTAGGTGTGGTATCACTTTTGATCTTCATTTCGAGAGGAACTATTGGCTTTAGCCCTTTGAAGCCCACAAAATAGAAGAATCATTCGGGGCTTGCAAAAAATGTGTGGTAAAAGTTTCATCACCCAGATTTTTGCGTATAAATTTTGTTCTCTGTAAACTTACCTTAAAACAGGTAAACTCATCAGAAAAAGGTACCTGTTGAAAGGTAAAACTACACAGTAATTTAGGCATTTGCCAATTTCAAACATTTTTATGCATATTCGACTTAATTGTTTTATGCCCACGGCACCGAATTGCGTTCTACGTTAATATAAGAGGGTCTTGGACCATTTTTATGTTTTTAAAGTATCAGTCATGTGGTAGTAGTGTTCCTTCTAAGACCAAATTTACCCTTTGTGTCAGCTTAAACTAACATATTTCATGAAATTGCTTAAAATTATTGTTATTTACAATATTCATTCCACTCGAACTCGCAATTTACCACTTGATGGAGTAACAATTTAAGGTATGTATTTAAGGACAAAGATTAACAAATGTTTTTGTTAACCATGTGAATTAAACCACGGAGAAAAGAAATTTCCACTAGGACTACACGAGATAAACGTAGTATAAACCTGCACAGCCATTCTAAAGTAAACTCATGAGCCCAAGAGGAAACGCAGAAGAACCAATAATAATGAATTAAAATGGTCATAATAAAATATCTGATTCTCTCAATTAAGCGAGAAAGTTGATATTTTACTTCGTTCGAAATAACTTGCAGGGTTCTCGTCCTTTCTCATTTAACTTTGTATCAAGTATTTCCTTATTGTGTAGAGAATTCATTGTCTGTAGTTTGTTTTCTTCTAAATTTAAAAAATCATTCATTTGCGAACTACATCCTACCAAGATGCACCACGTTTGTGGAAATTCTTTGCACTCCGTCAGTTGGACATACTTATGTTGTATAGTGCCATGACTTCTAATAACACTTAAAACAAACGTAGTATTTATATATATATATATAAATATATATATATATATATATATATATATATATATATATATATATATATATATTAGGGTGTCCCAAGATCATAGAGGTAAGATGAAAGTTTTTTTTTACTTGTTCGTGTTTTGCTTCTCTTTACACATGCGGAGAATATTCAGGAGTCGCGACAACCTGAGCAATTTTCTGATATCTTTCAAAACAGAGAAAAAACAACTGAAAAGATCCCACACTTTTAGAAAGAAACTGATGAGGAAACCAAAACAGACAGTTTTGATTGTTTTCATTCCTTTTCCGCCACACAAGTTTCCGATGGTGGTGGACTAACTGGATGAAATACTTCTGTGCCGCCGACTTTGAAAGCCCCAGTGAGCGCTCAACTAGGGCAATTCCCAGCTCTGTGGCATCATTTACCACTCGGAGGCCAATTGCTCGTTTCCGAGTGTCCTTGAATCGATCATATTCCTTCCTCTGCCAGGTCTTTTGCCAGGAAGCCCTCGTGCGCGTGGAGTTTCTGAAAAAAAGACCGTGTTTTCAAAGTGACGAAGGACGAGAGAGAGGTAGACATCGTCATCTTTTTTCCCTGCAATCGCTTGATTTTCTTCTTCGAGACGGGCTTGTCCAATGCCTTGACCCTTCGCTTCTTCTCCTCAACATCAATCCTGGAGTCGAAGAAGGCCAGTTCTGCGTTTTGCTCGGAAACGTACTACAGGTGGGGTCGCAGGGCTTGTTCTGCTGCCTTGGAAACGGTTTGGTGAGGGTATGACTTGAAGATCTTGAGGAAGGGCACGTCGTTCAACGGAGCTTTCAAAAATATCGGTGCCTAATGCCATTGTTTGCAGTACACCAGAGCAACGAAGAGGGCCACTTGTTCTATTCCGGCATTCTCTCGACCAGTCAGCGACAGCTGGGATTTCAGCATCTGGAGTTTGAGGCAGTAGATGGCCTTGGCTATCCAACGGGCTTGATGGAGAGTTCCACGACGGCGGAATTGTTTGATTGTAGCTTCACCAGCGAGGAACATGTAGGAGAGAATGAAAAGTTTTTCATAGTCCTCCCTGGGATAAATCCTCGACCTCAGAGCGTCTTTAGGAAGGCCAATGCGTCGTCCTTTAGCTTGCTCACAGTGTCATTGGGGGCAAAGAACTCTACGAAGTCCTCAGATATTTCCACCGTCTCTCTTTGCGAGGAATCCACGAAAGACCATCGATCACTGAGTCGATTGAAGATTTCAATGTCAGGACCAGAGGAAGAGCCGAGGTTGGATTCGGAGACATCTTTGAGCATCAACTCCAAATGCAAATATCTTGTACCATGCCAGTGTTCGAAGCCGTAGTGTCGAAACAGAAGGTGATTATCTTTTCCTTGACGCCCGCTTCGTCCAGCCCCTTCAAGACCACGGCAGCTACGTTTCTGCTAGTTGAATCCGAGCATGCCGTACCCCAAGAAGGATCTCGGCGTCATCTTTCCCTGTAAGGAGGGCGGCGATGCGGTCCTCCGTATCGCCAGAGATGAGATGGACAGGAGGAGTTTTCTGTCCCAATGCAGGACAAACCTCTCAGGTATCTTCTGGTTCCGCAATTACACGAACTTCTTGGCAGCTTGCTTTCTCCCCCCCCCCCCCTGCAAATCGTGATCAATGGACCGTGCTCTTTGAGACTGCCATACTCCCAATGTCGATTCCAAGAACCTGAGCGTTAGCTGCGAAAAATGACGTTGCTTGCCGCACCAACAGGTTCTTTCAATCCCAAGTGGAAATGAGGTAAAGATCCTTTACGGAGATCGGCGGCAACTGTTTGAGATGTTTCCTCTGGCTTCGAGATCCACGAGCCAGTGATGATGTTGTCAAAACAGGACTGCTGCTTCTGCTACTGCTTTCGCTCAGGATTTCTTCCCTTTCAGTCAGCCTGGTAATGTCGCTGTCTTCACGTTCCCGGAGCCGCTTGAGTCGATTTCCGTGCTCGACCTGCATCTCCACCTTCTTTGCTCTCATAAGGTCGATTCTAGCCATGGATGATTCCCCTCTCTCTTCTCTCTGACTCCATAGGAGTCTTGGAGGTCTCCCTTGGAAATCTCCTCATCCATACGATGTTTCGCCCTGACTTTGTTCTTGTTCCTCTTGAGGTCATTGTTCGCCTTTACCAGCTTTGACAACTTCGGGCCGGCGTGCGTTACTGTGAATGCCGGCGCGTGACCAAAAGGGGAGAACCTCCTCCACTACCGCCTTCCTGCTCCCACTCTTCTTCTTCCCCATCTCCCGGGGGTGGTGGTAGTAGCGAAGGAGTAGCTGTTTCTTCGATGGTAGCCAGGCTCCTCGATTGGAGCCTTGTCGATAAGCCAGAGATTACTAGCGGCTCTTGTTGCCATGTTTATAACATGAGGGAGAAAAAAGTGGAAAATCCTGAATTCGAGTCACTCACCTAAATGTTCACTTGGTCGGGACCCTTAAATATTACTCAATTCGCCTAAAATTTCAATGCATTACTGTTTCACTATGAGAGAACTGGAATAACACGAGCGTGCAACATTTTCAAACTATTGCATTTTGGGACACCTTAATATTTATATATATACAAATATCCCAAAGGAAAATGAAATGCAGATTCCAAGTACTTTCTAACTTGTTTAGTTCATTCTCAAGGAATAACTAAAATAATTTACAAAGCTGGTATATATATGAGAAACAACAGACTAATGCCTCGCCCATGTACAACGAAAGGGCACAAAATAGAAAAATATTATCAAAGAAGGAAATTCCACCTGTGAGCACAGAATGTAAACATTTAGGTTACTAAACTAAATACATACACCTAATTGTGATTAAATAAAAATAAACAAGGGAAACATAACTAAATTAATAAGTCAAAGGGCTAAGATTTAAAATAGACAATTTCGATAAAAATAAGCCTTTTAATAACAGGAGCCAGTTTAAAGAGACCGGGAGATATATTAAAATTAGACGAGGAATTAATGAATGAGCATTCGATGATATTTCTCTGAACAAAGTTATCAGATTTGTAAATAAATTTTGCCGAATTCCAATTGATAGGGTGACTGTTTTTAGATATATTTTTTTAAATTTTTTTCGTTATTTCTTAAGAATGAACTGAACAAGTTCGAATGTACTGGGAATCCGCCTTTGATTTTCCTGTGATGTTTTGTATTTATTGCTCGACGCACGAGCTACTTTGTGAGTTTCTCATATCCATATATATATATATATATATATATATATATATATATATTGTCAGGGAGAAAAGGTTACCCTCCCCCTCTAGAACCCAACGTCTACCAATGGCGCCTAAGAAAGGTGTACCTGCACGGACAGATAGCCCCAAGGGAGCAACGAAAATAAAATAATTTCACGCTACTGCGTGATACTTGTTGGGTTTCCTCCCCCCCCCTTCCCTGTCGCATTGTCTGATCGGCGCCATACCTACGGCGTCGAGGACCTTCGCGCGAGCCTCGGATGTGCTGGTCGATAATATCTATCCCCTTTGGCGCGCCAAGTCTAATGAGATCCCCGTCCAAATTTTGGGGGGCCTCTGGCGACCCGCTTCCGCCGAGACAGTATAAATAGTTCGGGAAAAGCTTTGAGAAATTACTACCGTACAGCTCCGCCTTTGTTAGCAGCCACGTACAGTCTTGTACGCCCTGCCCCAATTCGCAAAGGCTTTCAGCTTCGAACGCGATGCGTTACCTCTTTACCCGGCACCGTCGTACCTAAAGCCAGAGTTTCCTCCCGACAGACGATAGACACAGATAGGCATCTATCACTTGGTTATCGAGTCCATTCTCGTCTGGAGTATTGATTACATCGTTCATTTCTCAACAAGGTTAAAGAAAAAGGATTTTTTCAAGCGGAACTTTGCAGCGCCCCACTGAGTCGTTGTATCCAAAACCTCCAGTCAATTATGCTTTACGTGAGTCACCCAGTCATTTACACTCTTCCCCTTTCCCTGAATGAAATCACCGTGCATCCTCTCCCGGACTCTCGTCCTCGTCGATCAGGTCATTTGTATCCCCCTTCCCCCGTTTGCTACCTCGGGTCTCATCTTATTTATTGTCATTTATTTACTTTTGCTAATAATATTTTCTTTGTATATAGTAAAGTTATTTATCTACAGTCAGTTTCTCTAAACCCAGAACCTCTAAGAATTGATTATTTAGGTCACCCGCACTTAATTATTTTACCCTTGCACTGGGATCTATATCCCAATTTCTGACGTTCACAAAACCTGTGTCATCGTAGAGTCAGTCCTCGGCTAGCATCGACGTTCGACTCTATGACATTATATTCTATTGTTAGGTGTGGGGTCACCCTACGACATCTATATTATATTCTGGTCTCAGGTCTAGGGTCACACTACGATATATAAATATATATATATATATATATATATATATATATATATATAAGATTTAGATGTTATTAACTCATTTTCATGAATTTACTAGTGAGTTTCTTTTGATTTTTTCGATATACACTTGAATCCATTGGAATGAGAATCTAACCGATATGAATTTGACGTCAGAATAAGCCTCGGGAAAAGCGCACTTGCAGTGGTAGGAGAATCTAAACACAATGATAGGGGAATATAAATATAATAGTAAGCTAATCTCTAAACAATGGCAAGATCGAAATAATAGTAAATTGTAATAAATGGTTCGTTGTGGAGGAAATTCATCAAGATTGGTTTTCACTCACAACTTGATATCCTTTAGAGAAAGATATCCTTCTAATATAGACCACTTGTGCTATATCAAAATTGTGCGGTTGGTTACCATTGCACCTTCTCTTCCTACTATTTTAAGAGGATGAGTAATGTCGTAGTGAATTTGTATGTGCCTCATTTTTTTAATATTTTTTCTGAAAATACGATTATTTTAACGTTTTCTTTTCCCACCCTATTTTTTCGCACAGGGTTTAGTAACCTCAAACGCGTGCCCCCGTCCTCACTTACCCAATATTGTTTAATTCTCCTTTCTAGCTCCTTAAATGTATTTGGGGGAGAAGAGTTAAAATAAGCATTGGTGTTATGGTATTGTTGAATAATGGAAAAGACAAACTAATTAAGTGAATCGACTCCAACTGACTCTCGAATGACAATCCCAGGCTCTCACCCTCCTATGTAGGGCAGTCATTTGATTCTACAATTTCACGGAGACAGGTTCTCTCTTGACTTTGCCACGCTATGATCAATGCGAGACTCCACGATTTCCTTGTCTAATAGAGTTATTAAAGCTTATTTCATAACATTTAAATTCATCTTAGATACAACGAAATTCTAGAATTAAATACATAACATACTTCTAAAATCTATGATAAATTCATTGCATCATTCCCAATAAATTATCGCTGATAACGCGACTAGAAATAGAGTAATTTTCGTAGGTTAGCCAATATTATATATATATATATATATATATATATATATATATATATATATATATATATATATATATATATATATATATATATATATTTATTTGTTTTATTAATGTTCAATAAACCAAATAAACTTGGACTTGGGGCGTAGGTTCGTGCCTCAGTAATAGCTTTTGGATCGTTCTCTAAGAGTGTTAATCTTTATTTTATTCTAGTGAATGAATAAAAGGGATTTCTTTCTAGACTTTATCAATTATTGCCACTTTAACTCGTTCGAGGATAATTAAATCAGTGCTTTTACTAAAAAAATAGACTTTATGAACATAAACCATCTCACTAAATAACATAAAACAAATACAGATCTAATACACTTAAACAAAGAGAAAATGGGATTACTGGGTCAGCTCTCGAAGCTCGATTCGAGATAGAATTTTACGGGGGGGAACAATTTTTAAGTTAAGATCTTGGTCCTTGGCAAGACATCCAATAAACTAGTTATTATGCACGGGGACATATACAACAGGATTATTCTCTGCTTACATAAGGTAATGGATATTAAATACTCGGAGATTTTGATCCGGCGAGGCGTTGTTCGAGTTGTTTGCTCAATAGATGGCATTCGTCGACCTGCCTGTCAAGTTGACGGGTGACGTCACGAGGGATCTGAATGGGGTGGAGGCGACTTCAAGCGAAAGCTTAGTCCTCCTACTTTTCTTCTGGACGAGATCAAATCGTTGTCTTCTTTTTATTTTTTCTATCTAGTTGGGGTTTGTCCAACTCAGATTGAGTAAGATTTGGAGTCTTCTAACTGGCTAGCTTGATACTCAATATCTTGGGGTCTCGAACGGCGCCGAGTTTCCTTGGTAAAATCTGGTTTTGTACAAGGACTGCAAGTTCTCATTAACTTGCAGAAAACTTCCTACCGGTGATTTTTCTGTTTCCTTCTCGAACCGAAATATCTCTCAACCGGTGACTTACTTGTCTCTTCAATTTGAACGAACAAAAAGCCACGTTTCCTCGGGTAAACCTTTTATATACCTAAATTACTCCCGCGGGGTAAAGGGGAGGTGGATGGGGGGACTCGCAAGGTGAGACCTCAGGTTGGTCTCCCACGCTTGGCGTCTTAGCCCTGAGAGAGGGTAATACGGGATCGGCAGTTTGCACTTTTAAATGGATTGTTTATAAGTACAACCTCGAAGGGCCTCCCTTTTGAGCTGAGGTCAGGAATCTGTCTCGAAACATTTACCCGTTTGCCCGTTCTCCTATGTTACCGAAGAACATCGGAGGGGAAAAGCGAAACCCAGATGTCTTTTGTTATTATTTCCTTGACCTCGATACATATATATACACACATACATATATATATACTAAACTCTTTTTATACCTCTACAGTAATAATCTCAGTGACTTAAGGTGAGTTTCAGACTGAACACGAGATTAAAAAACATTAATCTATTTAAATAAAAAATAACTTTAATTTAAGCGTGATTTTAGAGGAGACAATGATTTTTTCTCTGACCAACAAATGAACTGAAAAAGTTAGGCTTGAGGAAGTGCCGACAGCAGCGGATAATATTATAGAGAAAAAAATACGAGGTTTCGAAAGTAATTTAGAGGATTTTAGTATGAGAGGAAGAGACAAAATTAAAAATATAAATGAGAGTTCTATGACGAGGCAGAAATTATTGAAGTTAAAAGTTATGAAAAGAAATTGAATTTTTGATTGCGGATAGTAAGCGATGTGCGGAAGAAATAAATCCTTATAGTGCGCAACTATTTCCAACAATACAGGCCAAAAGCTTGAAAACCTTTCTCTTTGAGAAAACCAGAAACACCTCTTTATCCTACCTAGGTTTGGCAAAACCTAGGTATACCTCGAATACCATTTGGTGAAAAAGCAGAAATTTAGCTCATGAAAGTTAAAAGATTATATCGTGCGCTTTTCAGAACTTTTGTTGCAGGCTTTTAGAAGAGAAGCGAATAGTTTATTTACAATTTGTACAAAAGTTTTTTAGTTTATATTGGACAAATGAACATGATAGAACCTCAAATTTATATAATTTTGATTCAGAGAATAAAAGAAAACTTAGTCTCCGGTTTATCGTGTTCACCAGGAATGATTGAAGGAAAGTACGAAGGAATCAGCGAAAATTCCTTGTTTAAAAAGATTATAAATTGAATAATATTATAATCTGACATGAATTATATAATCATTTATCTTTAACTTGGTTGTCAGTTGACTAAAAATAGAGGAAAGCACCTAGAGGATGCATAAAATTTTAATTGAATGTTTACTGGGAGCATTATTTGGGAAATGACGGGCAAAAAATAGATTCCCTATTTTATTTCAATTTTTACACGCGAGAAAGAGTGATCTTGTTAAGATAACCCCATCGTTCTCGAAACCTGGATGCTTTGTTTGCAAGGTAGAAAGAAACTTGAGGGTGGGACAATTTTAAATGTTTGACATTGTGAATCGATTCCCTAAAATTGTTTTGATCAATAATAGCAGATACTGCCCCTCATACGGTGACCCTGGTCTTCGTTCGCCCAGACTTAAGTTTTATCAAGAGTCTCTTAGGTTTACTACACTCTTCTTTCAGGAATAGTATCATTATGATGGGGTTCAAGCAGTTTGGAGCAGGTGTTTTGTCGGCTTCCGCATGACACATTTATTCATTTGACTACGTTTTTAGTCCGTAGTAGCTGCTAATATTTTGTTTGACTGCTACTAACCTTTAGATGGCTTAAAACTTCTTGTTCGGTTGTAATTTATAATCATCATCTTCAATATATTGCATCCGAGATGGTAGAACATCCTTATTCTCAGTGAAAGAAAACAGAAGAGAATGAGAGTGGAGGATGCCAAAAATACACATCCTAAGTGATTCATATTATCGGATTCAACAAATAATAGAGCATAGGTCTCTTCTATGAGAAAATATTATAATTATATAAATCAATAATTTAAATATCGATTCGGTATTCCCTTCAAGTAAGCCATGCATTTAAAAGATTATAAATTTAAATCATCGATCTTTCTGCGACTTCGATAATAATAATTTAAGACGACTACACACTAGCCAATTAGTAAATAAATTTATTGTTGACGAAGATAAGGAAAATAAGGACTGATGACGTGTTTTTTTTCTTGTAAAAAGTCAACCATGTACAACATTAGGAATCACTACTTGCAAGATTAATTAACAAAATTGGATTTTGCTTGAAACTAAATGAAATATAGCATAAAATCGATTTCGGACATTCCTAGAAGTGTTTTATTAAGAACACTCTATTGTATAATGCTTTCAACATATGATGTTATCATAGACAAAGCAGAAACAAGGATAAAATAGATTAATAACAAGAAATATACAAAAATACAGTACCTAGAAAGCAAAAACCAAAGTTTTACTTTTCAAAATATACTATCGAAAACGCCCAACAAAATTATGGAAAAAATGGTAGAATCCACAAATGAAAAACGCTAAAGTTGATAAAAGATAGTAAAATTTAGATGCCTTAGTTTTTGTTTAAACCAAGTCGAACCCCGGCAGCTTATTCTCACTTTGAATCCTCACTCTTTTAGCCTATCATCCTCATACTTCAAAACAAAACCAAATATAAAAGAAGTCCTTGGTGTCACTTGGGCGCGATTTAACCACCGAAGGGATTTATAATCATTGTTGACCCTGCCATTAACTTATCACGACCAAATTATATAACGCACAAAAACAAGGTCATTATGATAATTGAGAGAAAAAAAAATATTAAGAGGGGAGGGTGACAACAAATATGCATCAAATATTAAGCCACCAAACGAAAGGACGAGGACAAAGGAATAAAATTACAAACAGTCCTATCGTACCAACGTTTCAAAAGTTATAAATGCAAAATAATTATAGAAAAAAGACTAGTGAGCTGGTGGACTCTAGTCAATCAGCCAAAATTATAAGCTTTCTGAAATAATTTTTATATATTTAGCTTTTTTATATCAACTGGCCAAAAAATATGGCGTTTATACAAAATTAATATTTCACTAACCTCCTTCCTATTCATGACAATTCTCATAGGCAAGATGCATTCTATCTGCCCTTTTCTAATGGAAAAAACAGAATTTAAATACCTTTTAATTGTTTTCTTGCACTTTGCAAAATAACAACATAGGTAAAAAAACGAATATCGAGATCAAATATTATTTTATTGTGCAACATCATACAGGAATTTTAACGTTGTTACAAAAGCTTACGGGAATGGAGATGTCATAGTATGGATATCACTATTTGCAGTTCCTCAGTACCCATAATGATGTTCTTAGAAGAAGATCGCATTTTCATTAAAGCTTGTTACTCTTAAAGGGATAAAATCCTAGGAGTGTCTTGCGAAAATTTCCTGGAAAATATGGAAAAGATGTGCTGTGGAAAGACTCTTAAAAAAGATGCGCGAAACGGAAAGCGCTAACAGAAATCGAGGAATCGGTAGACCCAAAACAGTTTTAAACTAGGAAAGTGAATTACAATAAAGATAACATCTGCTCGCAAAAAAGATAAACCAGGAAGTCATTTATCGCAAAGAACAATTGCTAAAACCTTTAATATTGGAAAGAGTTCTGTACAACAAATAATTAAAACACAAAAGCTCAAAGCCTTCAAAAGAATAGTATCTTTTAGAAAAGGTGGTACTATTAAGGATAATATAAAAATAAGATACAGACAGTTACTTGATAACTTCTCTGTCGTTTATGTTAAAATATTGTCTTCACGGGTGAAAATGTTTTCTCTTTAAAAATTCCGCGAAACCGCCAAAATGCTGTTTGCTAAACAGATTATATAAGGAAACTTCAAGATTTTCCAAAGAGGTTCCGATATCTGCAGGGTTTTCTTGGAATGGCAAAATAAATGTTCATTTTATTGATACTGAAAAGACAAAAGTGAATTCTGCTAATTACATTGAACTTCTGAAGACAAAGTTGGAGCCTGATTGTTATCGTCTGTATCAAGAAAATGACTTAACTTTCCAACAAGATGGAGCACCTTTGTATACATTCCACGCCACACAGTCGTTTCTAATTAGCAATACGCCAAGATTAATAACGAATAATGAGTAGCAATCCCAAAGTCCAGATTGTAACCCTATGGAGTACTCAATTTTAAGTTACTAAAGGAAAAGTTTTAGCAAATTTGGAGAGAAGAAATTTGCATTAATAAGGTAATAAAAAGTTTATGTGTGTGAAAAAAAGTATTGGTCCAATCCATCATTTACTGTAGGTAAGTTAAATTTCTGATTATTTATTTCTTTACACTCGATATTCGTTTTTTGGTCCCATGTTGAAGTGCAAGAAAACTATAGAAGGTATCTAAATTTCGTTTCATTTATTAGAAAAAGAAAGATTGAACGTAACTTGCTTAGGGAAATTGTCATGAATAAGAAGAATAATAGGGAAGAAGATGATACTAACAATATCTCCTACATTTGAAATCATCATTTTCATTTTGACTTTGCTTAACAGCTAAAAGGAATCTATTGAAATTCTCGAAAAAACTTTTCAATTAAATCTAAAAAGAAACAGTTGGGTATAATGAAAGATTGCGATGACGGATATAGTAAAAATAATTTTATTTGTAAAATGGAAATTGAAATTATTCTAGTCAACAATATTGCGTCACAAGAATTTAATAATGCCTATGTTTGGTATTTTGATAACAACAATGCTCCATTGAGTAAATAATTTTTTGACAATGCTTCTACCACATATACTAAAGGCCCTTCGAATTTTAAAATAGATAAATCTCAATTTTAAGAGTAATTTAGAACTTAAAAATATTGTCGGAACATATTGTTATGCAAACCTCATTTTCTTTCTTAAATATGGTACAAAATGTTAGGAAGACCTGTTTTATTCTCTTCAAAATATGTTAATTCGGTGGCGAAAGAAAAACTTAACATATTTCTGGAGTAAATAATGGACCTAGAGATAACCCCAAAATCCAATTACCAATCATGAATAAATATATTTCCTGCGGCAATTTGTGAACCTCGTATATTACCTCTAAAAGCCACATTTATTCCTCTGAATTCTGTATGCAAATATGAGTGATGAAAATAGATAGCCTGCATCATGACTCTTTCTTCTTTTTTTAGTAATTCTTTCAGTATACACTATTTTCCACTCTATTGAACAATAACATTCCCATTAATAGATGCCGGTTTTCGACGCCCAGGTTTTTGCGAATATAATTCAAGAGTGGTGGAGCGTCAAGGAATACAAAAGAATTCAAGGAGACGAAAATTTCCTTTAAAGGATACAGCTAAGGAGAATTTATTGTTTCCATTTCCTATCAGTCTAAATCTAGGTATAGCGCGTTGTCAATTTAGACGTGGCCCTCGTCTTTAATTCAGCCTCACGAACCGAGATTTAATCGATGGACTTAAAAGTTGTTTGAAGAGTTTTTTCTCAACAGAGGAAAAGCTTAACAGAAAGACTATTTGAGGGAGCATCTTTCTTAAATTGGTCATATTTACAGGGACATTCAACGAGAGGAAATTCAATGTCATTGCATTTTACTTTTGTTTCCTGAATATTTTCCAGGATATGTACCAGATAAAAATATAAAACCCATATAATATTTAATCAATTAGAATCGAATGCTTTTTTCTTCGCATCACTCCAAATTATATGGGAGACTATAATCTTGTGGCTGATTTTATACAAGATAAAAGAAACATGGAATCCCAGATACTCAAAATTATACATCATTTCTCTACACTGTTTTAGTTTATTGGCAAGTTAAAGAGTAACCAGATGAAGAATTAAAAAGTAAGACTGATTATGGTAGTACACAATTTTATGGTGCCTAGTAGTAAATGTCCTGAGTGTGGGAAGTCAATTTGCACTCACTAGCTAATCCACCTGTTCACTTTTCTAAGTTCTGGCCAAGGACGCACCTAAATTTGAGCCTTTTTTTAATCTTTTATTCTCATCAGAAAGATTCACATCTACTTGAACTACCACCATTTTTGTCCGCCTTATTAATGCAAACCCACGCTGCTTTAGTTCCCTTGGAAAGATAGAGGATTATTTATTAAGCTATGGTCGATGAATAAAAGAAAAAGATATTCCTGTAACTAAGAAGTCATCATGGCAACGGAAGTTCACTTGAGTCTCACAAGGCTTGGTATGAACGTTGCAAAGGATGGAAATACTGCCCGCCTGCAGGAAGATCTTGGGAAGATTGGGGAGTGGTCGGACACGTGGCAAATGCCTTTTAACATGGGCAAATGCAAAGTGATGCATATCGGCCACAGAAACCCCCAATCTCAGTATATCCTTAAGGGCACTGCTCTTGAATCGAGTGACACTGAGAATGACTTGGGTGTAACAATCACTAGTGACCTCAAGTTCTAGAAACAGTGCATTGAGGCGGAGAAGAAGGCCCAAAGGATGCTAGGCTATATTAAGCGCCAGTTTGGTTATCGGAACCAGGAGATTGTACTGTGCCTGTACAACTCACTTGTCCGACCGCACCTGGAGTATGCCGTACAATTTTGGAGTCCTTCATTGCGAAAGGACATCGCGAGATTGAAACTCGTACAATCCAGGGCAACCAAGCTGATTCCCTCTATCCGACATAAAAGTTATGAGGATAGACTAAGGGAATTAGATCTGTTCTCGCTGGAAACCCGTAGACTGCGTGGTCAGCTCATCGAAGTCTTCAAAATACTTCGAGGGTTCGACAATGTTGACTACCGGGATATTTTCACACTGAGTGAGAACAGAACGCGCAATCACGGCTTCAAACTTGAACTGAAGCGTTACAACCGCAATCTGTGTGGAAATTTTTTCACCTACAGTATCTGCGGTAACTGGAACGCACTTCCAGTGGAAGTTGTCAACAGTGAATCTGTTGACCAGTTTAAGTCAAGACTAGACAAGGTCTTGAAAAGTGGCCGTTTAGGGACGCAAAACAATTAAGCAGCCTTGTGCCCGCTCGATTGCAAGTCCAATGGTACCCTCTTTGAATGGACCGTAAGGTCTCCTAGGGTACCTTCTTTCCTTGTTGTTACACTGATTATACAGTCTTTTTAACGCTAAATATTAATTACGTTTAATTTACTCTAAAATTTCTATTAACTAACAAATAATTTATGGTGTCCTGTATTTTAATTCAGAATATATACTTATACACCCCTCCATGTTGGAAGATGGGGTCGTAATACGTCCATACTCCACCCTTTTCACGTGAGATACAACCAATCCAAGCGGGAACATCTCCTTCTTCTTTGAACGCGATTCAAAGCTAAAATCTCTCCCATTTTGACCTACTCTATTTTAAGGCTCATATTTCCTCTCCTTTTAAATATTTAAATTCTTAATCTGTTAACAGAGTTTGGGGAATATCTTAAGTGCTTTTAATCTGATCTCTTTAAAAAAATCAGCTTTAGTTTTTGCCTTATTAAAACCACTTAAAATCAATAATACCTACAGAAAAGTTGCTCGAAATCTCCAGTTCATTCTCTTCTATCTAATTTTGTCTGCTCTATCTAGTGTTTTTTCCTCATTGTTATATTATTATTATTAGATTATTCTATGGACCTGTCGCCTTCCAATCCCTTAAATTCTGTGTTCAATTCCTTAAAGATTATATAGATTACCTTAAACGTATTTGTTTCATACAAGAATATCGCCGTTAATTTAAATTTAGCATTTTCAGATTATCCTCCGGAAGATTCTCCATGCATCAAAACTCGCCTCAACGCATCTCTGTAGCTAATTATCTACAGTAAGTTGGCTAATAGAATAACCTAGTATATTTAGAATTAAAAAATTATGTTAGAGATTTGGTCGCGTCCAACCCCCATCCACCCCTCCCAACCTTGCAAACTCAGTTTCGATTATTAGAACGCTATTAAGACCTCTTCACCACACCAGCGATTAAGGTGATGGAGAAGTCTTATTCCAGGACTTTCGAGGCAGGTCATTAAGCAATTCCTATTTTCCTTTTGATTTCGGCCTCTTTTGTTCTCTTTTTTCTTTTTTACCGAGTGAGGGTCCGCTCATCTTTCTTTCCCTCCCTTCGTGAAAAGAGGCAAAAAGCCCACTTAGCCATTGGTGTTCAGAACAACACGAAAGAAGGACAAAGAGAAATTGACAGAAGAGGGGAAAACAAATGTGGCAATAATGAAATGTCCTAAATTGATGAAAGAGTATTCATGTGTCATTTATCAAAAAAACTTCAACCTATAGAATTATTGGATCCTCCCACGACCCGTCTAAGAAACGAAGGCTTTAGGACTTGGCCACAGTGAAACATAAGAAAAGGCAACATGAACTCTTTCAGAATTCCAGGAAAAGGCAAATAACTAAGATATATTGCCGGAATAAACTCAAAGTGATGGGCGAATTTAATCCTAAACTGAACACTTATAAAATAATAAACCCTGAATCCCTCCATCTTCCAAAAATCCGCCTGGGTCTAACAAATGGAGAACGAGCAGGAAAAGGAAGAACTATGATCCCAAGAGCTTTCGCCTTAATTTGATGAGGACTCATTCAGTGAATGAAAAGTTAGAAAGTGACAGAATAACTAGTAAAAAAAGAAGTAGGACCAGACTTCCCAACAGCTTACAAAATATGCAATTTTAAATAGTAATTAATAAATGAATCGAGAGCAAGAGGTGCAGTGTTGATGGTAAGTTTAGGGAAAGATGCAATACGAAGTCATTCAAGAATATTTCTTGAAACAATTAAGTGAATACGCATATATTTTAATTCTACCACACCCAATCAAAGAGAGAGATATAGGAAGGAATAAATAATATTAATCACAATTACACCTCGCCTAAGATTAGTATTGCATTATTCCCGTGCGCTCTTTTTCTAGTCTGCCCAAGGTACCTTCCATTGTAGTACTTGTCTCTAAAAAAAAAGAATAGGAATATGGTGAGAAGTTTTTTTGAGAGGAAGGGGAAGAATATTTATTGTATTTTCTAATTTTATAATAATAATGTTAGGGATATTATTGCCTCAAGGGTAATTTGACTGCTATTACAGGTGTAAACAATGTTTCTGCTACGTTTTCGTATTTTTCGCCAAAACATTTTATGTAAACACCAAAACTTTATAAATGTTATCTAATATTTAATCAAGAACTTTGGAGAAATAATCTGTCAAACTTGAAGAAGCATCAATAGAATAAACACTAGTCTTAATACTTTTAACGTGAATAATGAAATAAGACTTTGTGGGCTTTTGGCAAATTAAAAATTCCCAAACTAAAGGGACTCTATACAGTCCAGAACAGAAAGAAGTTCAAAATACACCTAGGTGTATTTTATAATATAGAATTTGTATGCATTTATCAAAATAAAATTGCTTGTAAAAATCAGGTGTACATACATTATAAGCCAGTCGATCCGTGGCCTCACCCGTACTTTTATTTATTTATCCACTAAAGTAGTGGATAAAAATGCAAATAACGAAGCGAAAAATGGAAAGTAGTAGATAAAAGGCAAAAAAGTAGAGTGCTCGAAATCTTCCGCAAAGGACACCACTAGGCCCCACGAACGGAAGATAAAACAAAGGACACTTAAAGTAAATTGGAGTAATACATTGACGAAGGGCGAAGGAAGCAGAGAGTGTAAATTGACTTAAGGAGAATCAGTGTATGGCTTTTCAAGAATCCCCCCTGAGCAAAGAGATACCGCCGCAAAACAACTTAATATGCCTACTAGGATGACCTAACCTAACTTAACTATGTCTCTACTTAGCTTTCTTGCGTCCTCCCTCACACGCCAATATTGAGGTGTATCTATAATATTTCCGTCAACAAATGAAACAATTAATTATGGTCCTCCTAATCCATGACTAAAATAAATTAAATTAAATATTAACTATTAATTTCTACAATTTTTCAAAGAATAACAGAACTAATTTCCCTCTCAAAATCTTAAGAAAATTGATATCCACAAAGGCTAGAGAAACCGCACCTAGGAAAACAAAAAGAGAATCACTTATGCTAATTTTTGAGAAATAGAGAAAAAATTGGATCAACTCATCAAAAAAATTGATGATTAAACGTCCCCTAAAAAATTTTGGAAAGGCATAATTAGATTAAAACTAAAGCCTAGAAATGAAAGAATGAAAATTGAGGAACTAAAAAGGAAATATCGTTTAAGAGGAAATAGAAATTGAGACCTTCAAAGAGAATTGGAAACAGATTTGTAATATAGAGGAGAAGGAAAATTTTTATATAGAAATGGGGATCAAATAAAATATATACTTCATTACATCAATAGAGAAACAAAAAGAGTGGAAGCCACCAGAACTAAAAGGGAATAAAGAAAACCATAAAAACTTTCAGCTAAAACCCGAGCGGATACGGCGTTGGCCTCCCAACGTCGCAGTACTGGGTTCGATTCCGAATCCCGGGATGAGCGGACACAAACGTCAGTGCACGTAGAGATCTGGCTACCCATTGGTGGACACGCTATGCTCACCCCGTTCTCAGGTGGGTAGATCTTACACCTCACACATAGCCAATCACAACACTGCTTTCTTTCCTCTCCCGCCTTCGCAGCACAACACACACACACTCCCTGTTCCAAGGAACCCTGCCGATTGGTATCTAAATCCACGTACCTCTGACACGGAACAGGTCCCTCTCTCCCGAGGTGAAGAAGGCTTCCACCTGAGCGCTGTTTGGTGTCAAAACATAATACTTCCTGGCACCTCTCCCCAAAAGAGACCAACCCCTGGGGCTCTTGGACCAACCAGCGATTGTCACACTAACCTTATACAGATTTCATTATCCGGTCAGGGATCTTCCAAGTATCAATAAAGGATTAGCGTTGACTAACTAACTAACTAACCGTCCTATAACATCCTAAAGGGGGAGAAGCAAAAATATTAAATGCTTACATTAATACAGGCTACTTTCTCGATTAATTGAAAGTAGCTATAATGATATTTGTCCACGGAAGAGAAAAACCTCATCACCAGGTGCCAATCTATCACTCCATCTTGCTACTCCACATTATTAAATATATATTTAAAAGAACATACAATTACAGAATGATTAAACATCTACAAGATAACTCTCTTTCGAACAATTGCTAATTTGGATTAAAGGAAAACTCAAAGGAACATAGATGGCACTCAGTGTAATTAAATGGGACGTAGCCAAGTTGTTCCACAAAGTATGGCAGATGGATATGCAATATAAATACTAAAACTAAGAATGAACAAAATCATAAAAAGAATATTATGCAACTATGTCATGGATAGATATACATTAACAGAGATGTTCATTCACAAAGAATAAATGTTCAAGCTAGAGCAGTGTCTTCCCCATGGTAAGTGTTTAAGCTCAACCCTACCTTCCCCCAGCAATGACAGTTACCAAAACATCCAATTCCTCGTTGAAATCAGCTAATTATTTTGTTTGTACATCAACAGTGTGATGCAGGCTAGACAGACGGCAGATTGACTGAGATCAATCAACGGTATTTATAAAAGCCTAAACAATACAGTAATAACTATGGCGTAATTAAATAAAACGGGGAAACCTGACTTTCATTTTCATACTTATGATGCTAAAATTTCCATATATATTGATAGATAATTAGATAAATAGATAGACAAATAGCTAGGAATTAAGTGAGTAGCAGTTCGCAGAAATGTACATGATATTTCCAAGCTCAACTGTTCGCAAGATATGAACACCTGAGTTCTTTCTATCCAACTCTTTACTTGTCCATCAAACTTTATAGTTGATTTTTCAAATCATAGAAATATAACATAGAAAAACGTGCTTGTTAGACAGCAAACCTAACATACTGTTAAAAATCATGTTTTTTAAGATGTATCACCCCCCTCCCCCCGGAAAAAAAAAGGTTTCAGAGTTTGATATAGGATCAAAATCGTTTTAAGCCTGGCATTACGAGTTTCCTCACCACGAACATTTTAACAGTGGGTAGAAAAAGATGTGAGAATGCCCACTGGTAGTAAAGGCCAAAACTTAAACAGCAATGTCTAAACTATTTAAAAACCTGTAAGATTGGTCAGCTCCCATTAATTTATGCAATAACTCCTTTTAAGTAACCAGCTATCGGTAAAACCTTTTCAGATGAGCCCTTGATCATCCTATATACACTGTACGTGTTGTAAAAAAGCCTTGTAAACTCTAGATCAGAGGGACAATCTCAGCACAATTATTGTAATCTGAATAAAACTTAAAGCCATACAGCTCTTTTTAGTCTGAGCCACTGAGTCGTATGAGTTTTGCATCCGAAACGAACAAGCACTACGTCAAGTCACTCTTCCGTCTACTACCATTGCCCCACCTCCCCTCCAAGAAGCGTAATCTCACGTAAGAGCATGCACCAAAGTACCAGGTAGAACTTTCGTACCAATAAGAATTCCGTGACTACGTACTCAGCTTGACTACGTACCTCATCCACTGACTGAGGCTGTCGGGTGTCACCATAAATCTTAGCGCCATAAAACATACTTCCATGGCCAGAAGGGAGTACGCTAACTGTATGAAGAAAAATACTCCCCCCAAAACACTAATAAACATTAATTTAAAATAATAACGATTTACATAAATCTTCTATCATGCATATATGTATGTAGAGGTAAAAAGTACACGTATAATATAGAAATAAAGGTGCTGGGATCAATATTTACTATAGAAGGTTACAATTACTATGTAATGGAGAGATGATTTCAAATAATATACAAGCTAAGGAGACTTAAATGTAAAAATAAGAGAAATATACTATAAAGCGGTTATTCAATATGCGATAGTTTACCTGAAAATAGCGATGTACCGGGTTTTGCAAAGGTTATATTACACTCGTTTTTTATCTCGTAGAAAACGTTCCGTGGTAGAAAAAGTTCCGTCAAACAAACTTAAAGTTTTACCTTTTGCACTACGTGTCATTAAAACGTCTTTTGCCTTTTGTGCAAAGCGGTTCAACGTCATCCTGATGACGTTTACACAATGCAGAGAGGCTCAAGAATGGGGAAGACTTCAAAGCTCGACCTCGTTCAGGGAGACCTCAAGTTGTCAGCCACTTGGCCTTGAGAAAGGCCTTCGAAAGTTCTCAAAAGCTCAAAATGACTGCGCTCACAAAGAACGTCTCGCTGGTCTCGGTGTCCAGGGCCGTCAAGGAGGAGTGTAAAGGCCTTTGCTCATCGACCGTATTCGAGAACAACATCGTGAGCGTAGTCATTCCTTCTCAACAACTTGGACAGTCATGAAAATCGAATACACATTTTTTATTGAAAAGTCCTTTATTATTTATCTGTTCATTAACAAGAAAAAATAACCAGGTGGTTATCTTTGGCCATGGTGCATCAGAGGTCCGTTATGTGTCACAACCAAGCACTTGGCCTCCGTGAGGATGCTCGGTGTCGTGGCTTCGAATGACTAGAAGATGCCGCCGGTGTGGTTCGCGGCCTGGTACGGGGTCAGAGCGGCTGATTATAGAGACATCTTGGCCAAAAATGTCCTACACTGGGTGAGAGGGATCATGTGGAAGGAGGCTCACGTCTCTTTCATCAGGAATGTGCCCAGACCCACACGGCGTACCGTGCAAGAGCGGTTGGTGTCGAACACGAATTCTTGGTTGAACAACTTTTGGCCGCCGTAGCCACTAGATCTCAATGCCCTCCACCAGAGCGTGTTGGAGCATGTTGAGGGCAAGGCTTAAAACGTCTACCATAGCAACGTCGACCAGCTGAAGTACTACGTCAACTGCGTTTGGGCCAGCATAAGGAATTACTTCGTCTGTAACGTGTGTGTGGCCTACAGCTCTCGCCTGGAATGCGTAGTCGCTGATGAGCGGGGCCATATTGATTAATATCACAATATAAACACATATTTTATTTGTAATAAAAAAAACGTGTCTAGCTGCATCAAAACAATCATTCTGTCGTTTGTTGAGAGCGTCGTAACGAATGTAACAGGAGTTTTGCAATACCCGCTACGTACAGCGTCTGATCAGAATTCGAATTTTTAAAAACAATGCTCTGTATATAATTATTGAAACTAGAAGAACCGAACATAAAAGACAAAGATTCCTACATAGCAATTCTATAAAAAATAAAACAACTCAATACAAAAATAGAAAAGAGAGAAAAGAAATTCAATGAAAATAGACATTGAATTGCCAAACAATTAGCTTAACGAAGAGAGTGAAGTTTTGACCGCTAATTATTAATTATACCTGGATTAATGAAACCTGAAGAAGAAGAAGAAGAAATTTACACGTAGAAAAGGAGATGCAACATATCTACACACATATAATCAAAACAATCTACCGAAATAAGGAAACGATAACCGAACTTGACCACATGAACTATAAAAGAATTAGATTTGCAAGGTGATTAACATAGTTAAAAATATTTCAACCCAAATTATATAACTAACATAGGTAAAACTTTCAATACACAGATAACTAGATTAGGGAAAATAGAAAGAAAGAAGTTCAAAAGAGAGAAACTTAAATCCAGTTGTAACAAACAAACTCCCTAAAAGGCTTGACCGCCTATCGTAGAAACAAACAAATAATTCACATAATTCGATCAGTAATATAGAAATGAGTGATGCTTGCGCTTGAATTACAAAAATATGAAATTAAAATAGAGAGGTTATCCTTTTTAATTTTCACTCTCTTACCTATCCTATCTAATCCACACATGACACTTACAGAAATCACCAAGGAAAGAGTAATGAAGCAATAGGAAATACAGAGAGATCTGAGCTGAATACAACGTGTTTTGGAACACACGTTAAGTTATTGGTCTTAAGAGTGCCAAGGTCACATATTTTACTTCTACTTTCCTTGTAGATGTTCTATTCGGAACTTTACTTCGTCCCTGTCTCTCAGTCATACTTCCCGTACCCCTTCCGCTCCTAGTCTGGTGAGGCTCTGAGTGGTAATGGTTCAGAGAACAACAGCGGAGTGCCGGCACTTCGCCCTTTCCCCCCTCCTCTCGCTATGGCTACTCTAATGATTGGCAGGATGGGAGAAAGATGGGCTCAGCCGATATGTTTATTTTCTCTCACTTCCCTTGTCTGCCACCGACATCAACCGGTCAACATCCGTTAGGAAGAACTTTTGCTTAAATAAGAAAGCTAGAAAAATAAACTTTTAATTTCACTTGTACCTCAATTCAGTATATATACATTATATATATATATATATATATTTATACATATATATATATATATATATATATATATATATATATATATATATATATATATATATATATATATATATATATATATATATATATATGTGTGTGTGTGTGTGTGTGTGTGTATTAGACGATACAGTTTGAATTACCGTTTAATATACACCCCTCTCACTCTTTTCTACCTCAATTAGAACCTAAACATACAAACTCTTCTTTTAATACTTGCCTCATTGCTAGACAGATGCTCTTTGAGGGCACACATAACATTCAGCTTTTTGCGAGACAAGTAAGGAATAATTCGGAAGTAGAGACAGATCTCAAGGTGTAATATTTCATAAAAGAACGACCTTCTTTTGAAGTAAGAAAAAAGCGAGAGTACAATAGATAATACATAGATCGGAAAATTGGCCTTAAAATTTATTAATTTCTCTTAATTAATTCGTTAGATAAATTTTATTATTTTACATTATTTCCTCAAATAAAAAGCATTTCATTTAAGTTTCACAGATAGACAAATGAAAGGAAATTTATGAGCTATTTAGAAAATTAAATTCTTTTGTTTAAGCAAATGGGTTGGAGGAGTAGTTTACATTTTTATCACCTTTGCAGTAATGAACCAAACTGCTTATAATTTTCGCAATTCGCCTGGATAAAAATGAATAATTTGTTAACTTGCATAAAAATATTGGGCTAAATTTCATTATTTTTCTTCTGCCCAGGTTGAGATTTGTTTCAAGAAATCTCAGAGTGAAGAGTTGGAAAGATTTGAATGTATTGCACTGGTGAGGTCCTGAGTGTAGTGTTTTAGATGATTTTTCAATTTGTTTTCCCATACTCTTTATTTAATAATCTGACTGTTGAGGTTTTCTCTATTTCTGTTCTTGTTAGTCTCTCTGTCTGTCTCTATATTATTGATTCTCTCTCAGTCTTTTTGTCTATATGTCTCCCTATTTCACTGTATGTTTTTTAAAATCTTCATTATGTCTCTCTTTCAGTCTATTTTCTATGGATCTCTTAGTCTATTCGTTTATATCTCTCTGCCTGTCTCACAATCTGTTTCTCTCTGTCTCTCTTTTTTGCAGTGTCTCAAAAAGTTTGTCTCTTTCTCTCAGTACGAATGTCTCTAGGGCCATCTTATTCTCTAGCGGTTCCTTTTTCCATCAGTTTCTCCTTTTTTCAGTACATCTCCCTCTGCCCTTCTGTCTCTCCAGCTTTCTTTATGTACGTCTCTCTGTCTGCTTGTCTATCTGCCTGTTCGTCTCTTGCTCTCTCTACCTATCTCTCACTCTAACTTTCACTCTCCTTCACCTTTCTACTCTCTGTCTGTGAGTGCCTCGATCTGTACGTCATTCGGTATCTCTGTCCCCTCTCTTTTCACCCCCTCTCTCTTCCATTCCATCTTTCTAGCTAAATTAATATCTCTCTCTTTCGAGAATAAAGTAAGCAGAGAGGTGACGACCCCTTGTCGCGGGAAGAGAGCTTGTGTGTACCCTTGACATTTTGAGCTATGTTGGCAGGGGTCCCTCTCTTCTCGGTACTCCCGGTATGGCTTTCCTTGTCAATTTGGTCGGAAACGAGGTTCCAGACTAAGTGCAACCTTTCTTTTTCTACTCTATCCTTTTCCTTTTTCACTTTTATCCTATCTCTTCCACCTATTCTACCAAAAACTACTCCTATCATGTCACCCTTACTCTTTTTTCCCTATATCTCCATTTAAGGAGCTGGCAGCTACCTGATGCGTCAGAAGATAGGCTTTGGAACCTCTATAAACAAAGCCAATCGACGCCCACTGGTTGCGAGTGACTAGGACTAGAGGTGTCCTAGGCGTTATGTCCCGATGAATGATATGAGGGTAGTCTCCCTTTAACCCCTTCCCTGGTGCGTAATTATTGACTATTCCCAGTTACCGTTGCCGAGTCCCTCTGGTAGCATCGGTGCGAGGTGACGGCCTTTTGTTCCCAGGTTAGAGGCCAGACGAATGAAAAGCTTTGGGTCGAGTTTCTTGGTGTGGCAGGATATTTCTTGAACGCTACTCCGAGATCCTGCGCGTCGTCAAGAGAACTAGTAGGATTTTAGTACGAGGCGTGCTCCGTTGTTCACCTGGTGAGAAATCGATGGCCCTTTCGGCCCCGTCAGTACTGCTTGGTTGGGAGCCACGGCACGCCGAGGTTTAACGACTCGGTCGAACGAACAACAGCACATGGAGCGCGCCTTCTGAAAGATCCGAAAGGTCTCCGATCGATAGGTGGGAGCGACTCAGGCGGGGCGAACTCACCACCCTCCTTCTTTTTTATCGAGTGGTCACAAAGTATTCAAAGATATAAAGTGTTCAGCATGAGTGGAAACAAAGGACCGGCTACTCTTAAATACACATGTTTAGTGTGCAAAAAGTAAAAGTGGTACGTGGACTTACCGGAGAGGTGTTAGTCCAAATGTCACCCAGCAAGTATATGCACTGACTGTGTCTTTAAAGGAGAAGTGAAATAGTTCAAGGATCTATATATAAACATCTGAGTAAAAATCTAAAGAATTAAAGAGGAAGCTGCAGAAACTAGAGTCTGAACACGTGCATCAGCTTTGCCATCTCAAGACAAGAGGTCCAGTTGGCTCATGATGAATCTCCCACCAACCTGGGTGGATCCGCCAACGAGACCCTCGCCCAAGAAGCAAGCACTGCATCGGCAGTGCCACGCCAGCCTTCAAATGTCCCAGAGCTGGAGTCAGCTGCTGCGGGACTGGCTTAACGGGCTAAAAAGAAGAAGAAAAAGAGGATGAAAGGAAAGAAAAAGAAAGAAAAGGTCGAAACAAAGAAAGAATGCAGAAACAGAAGGTAAACTAGAGCAAGATAGGAAAAAAGAAAGCATAAGAAAAAGAAGAAAAATATAAAGAAAGAGGAAACCTAGAATTCGCTTCCAAATGGAAGGCTCTCTCCTTTGCAGCCAAATGTGCGAGGGTCGTCTTTATAGGTAATTCTCAATTAAGGCATCTGCACCCCATGCTCGCGGCCCGCGTTCGCACTAGTGGGAGGATAAGCTGTCCCTTAGGACGTGGAAACTACAAGATAAGAGTAAAGGCTGAGAAAACTCAGATTTCTGAGAGTTCAGTCATTGCCCTGATGGTAAGTGGCAACGACTTCTACCTCAGAGGAGGTAGGGTAGGCCCTAAAGGCGAGATCATACAGACCAGCATAGGGCTGTGGATGACTATCATGTCACTCTAACCCTTTTTTCTATCTCTCTACATATAAGGACCTGGCAGCTACCTCATGCGTCAGAAGAGAGGCTTTGGAACCTCTATAAACAACGCCAATCGACGCTCACTGGTTGTGAGAGACTAGGACTAGAGGTGTCCTAGGCGTTGGGGCACGATGAATGGGATAAAAGTAGTGCCCCGTTAACCCTTTCCCTGGCACGTAATTATTGACCATTCCCAGTAACCGTTGACGGGTGCTTCTGGTAGCATCTGTCCGTGGTGACGGCCCTTTGTTCCCAGGTTGGTTTCAGGCCAATAAAAAGTCTTGGGTTGAGTCTCTTGGTGGGGCGGGATATCTATTGAAAGCTACTCCGAGATCCTGGCCGTTGTGAGGGAACTAGCAGGAGTTTAGTACGGGGCGTGCTCCGTTGTTCACCTGGTGAGAAATCGATGGTTCCTTCGGGGACCATCAGTACTGCTTGGTTGGGAGCCACGGCACGCCAAGGCTTGACTACTCGGTCGGACGAAAAGCAGCACATAAAACGTGCCTCCTGAAAGATCTTGAAGGTCTCCGATCGATAGGTGGGAGCGACTCACGCAGGGAGAACTCACCAATCCCCCCATTTTATCATTGATTGGTCACGAGTTTTCAGAGAGAGAGAGAGAGAGAGTGCTCAAAATGACAAGCAAAAAAGGACCCGTTCGTCTAAAACACAACTGTGCAACATGCCAGTTAGAAAAGTAGTGCGTTGACTTTCCGGAGGGCTGCTACTCAAAATGCAGCTCTGAAAGTATCTGCACCAGCTGTATACTGATGCTAGAGGTGAAGAACCTAAAAGATCTCTATAGTGCCTCAGAGGAGAGAGCTAAAATCCTTGAAAGAAAGTTGGAGAAACTAGAATCCCTTCACGCAGCTCATATTTGATGCCTAGAATAGGCGACGCCCACTGACGTGTCGGAATCCCCTGGTACCCAAGCGGAAATTCAGGCATCATCTGAGGCCAAGATAACTGAGGCGAGAGAAAAAGAGAAAAAGAAGAAAGGAAAAAAGAAGAAAAAAAGAAAAAGAATAAAGTTGAAATAAAAGAAGAAGTACCAAAAGTAGAAAAAAACAGATATACAAGAAGAAAAAGGGGGATAAGAAAAGGAAGGATAAGAATGTGGAGAGTAATGAGGAAAAGGAAAGGCCTCTTCCACAAGGGAAGACCCCGTCTTCAGAGACCAAGTGTCCGAAGGTCACCCTCATTGGTGACTCGCAAACGCGGGATCTTTAGCCGCTGTTAGCGGTTCGCCTTTGCACCAGCGTGAAGGTAAGTGGCCTGCCAGGATGGGATAACCACAACATCAGGATAGAGGCAGAGAAAGCTCAGATTTCTGAGAATTCAGTTGTTGCTCTGATGGTGAGTGGCAACGACCTCTACCTCAGAGGGGGTAAGGTTGGCCTCAGTGGTAAGACCATGCAAACGGTGATGGAAGCCTTGGATGACATAGGGTTTAAATCCCACAAAAGTGTCGTGGTTTGGATGCTTCTGAGAAGAGGTCCATCCCGAACCGCTCACGAGAGAAACGTTGCAGTGAACAGAAGGTTGGCGGATCTCTGCACGGCAAAAGAAGTCTTCTACATGGACCCCTATCGTACCTTTATCTGTAGAGACGACCTCTACTAAAGGGACGGGGTGCATCTCTCCTTTAAAGGGAAGGCCTTTCTCGCCAACCTAATTCAAGATTTCGTGGAACGCACCCATAGAGCGTTCGAAGCAGAGCGAAAGCGAACGTGCGCCAGCCCGCCCATGTCACTTCTGAAACGACCTTCTCGCAGGTCGTCAAAAAGGGTGTTACAATTAAACCAGAGATGCCGGGAAACGGAAAAGCGCACTGAGTCCTACACTAGGAGACTCCCTGAAATTTCTTCTGTTCAATGCGAGGTAAATCAGAAACAAGTTTCTTGAGCTTCGTGTCCTCGTAGCAACAGAAGAACCTGAGATATTGACCATAACTAAGTCGTGGATAAAAACTTCAAGCCGAGATTTTGAAGGTAAATTCACGATTCCCGGTTACCAACTCTTCCTGAATGATAGGCCAGACAGTGAGGTTGGCGGTGTGATGTTGTATGTCAAGGATACTCTAAACTCGACGGATTGCAACATCGTATCCGACCATGAACTACTAGGTGTTGACCTAAAGATAGGTCGTGCCAAATACAGGACCCTGGTGCTTTATAGACCACCTGCCTAACTCGTTGAAAAGAAAAGAAATTTGTACCAGCTACTAGGAGAACTTGTCGAAGACAGAGTGTGTATTGTCATGGTGAATTTCAACACACAAGTTGACTGGGAAAACAGAGAACCCTGTGGCGAGAACGCACTACTCCTGGAGTTTGCGAACAACGAGTTCCTGACTCATTGGGTGAGAGAGCTAACAAGTGGAGACATTATCCATGTCTTGGTTTTCAGCTCTGAGGAAGACATCGTTGAGGACCTCTCTGTTGGCAAAGAGCTCGGTGGCAGTGACCACCGACTAATGAGATTTGTAGTCAAAGTCCCTAAGGCAGGGCCTGCAACTAGTAAATCGAAGAAACTAGATTTAAGAAGAGCAGACTTTGCAGATTTTCATGCTGGACTGAGTGACGCGAGGCTAGAAGTGTGCAATGTTGTTGAAGACACGTGGAACAGTTTCAAAACCACATTCATGAGTCTTCAATTTCGTTTCATCCCTCAGAAATTCTCCCGTCAGTCTTTTGTTCAACCAAAGTGGTTTAATCGAGATATTGGCCAACTGCTTAGAGAGAAAAGAAATGTGTACCAGGAATCGAAGATCTCGGGTGACTTTGACGAATACCAGAGGCTATGCAGGAAAATGAAGTCCAGCATAAAGGCGGCTAAGTGGTCTAAGGAACTCAGAGTGGCGAGACTCTGTAAAGAGAATCCCAAGGAGTTTTGGGGACATGTAAACAGCATTAAACCGATTCGTCGAACGATTGGCCCTTTGAGGAATGAGGAGGGTACATTAAAACACTCAGATGCAGAAAATGCTAACCACCTGCACGAATAATTCTCTTCTGTGGTTACTGAAGAGTGTGGTCCCATCACCCAGCCAAGGAGTTCCTACTTGGGGGAAAAGCTGGAGGATATGGACTTCACCGATGGAAAAATGGAAAAGAAAATCAGTGACCTAATGACGAATAAGTCACTTGGCCCACATGCGTTTCTACCTAAAGTGAGGAAAGAAGTGCGAGATCAAGTGTTACGAGACCTAAGCGCAGTCTTCAACATGTCAATCCGGACCGAATGCGTTCCTAGAGACTGGCGTGAAGCGGAGGTGACTCCTATCTTCAAGAAATGAGACCGAAACCAACCGTCAAACTACCGACCTATCAGTCTGACTTCGATAGTCGTAAACTCATGGAAAGCATGATGGTGGCCAAATTGACTTCGCATTTAGAATCAAACCTGCTACTGAGGAGTTCCCAGCACGACTTAAGAAGGCAACGGTCATACTTAACGAAACTTGTGGAATTCTTCCACTTCGTCTTCATTGAGCAGAATCGGGACAAGGCGGTGGATGTGGTCTTCTTAGACTTTCAGAAAGCCTTTGATAAGGTACCACACCGCCGCCTTCTCCGGAAAGTGCGAGCGCTCGGCATAGACGGAAAAGTAGCTAGTTGAATAGAGAACTGGCTATGTGGCAGATGGCAACGGGTTGTGGTGAATGGACAAGATTCTGAGTGGGTGCCCGTTACTAGCGGGGTGCCTTAAGGTTCTGTCCTGGGACCACTACTATTCATCATCCACGTTAACGATATGGACGGTGACATGGTTGCCAGGATTTACAAATTTGCCGACGATTTCAAGCTTGGTATGAACGTTGCAAAGGATGGAAATACTACTCGCCTGTAGGAAGATATTCGGAAGATTGGGGAGTGGTCGGACATGTGGAAAATGCCTTTCAACGTGAGCAAATGAAAAGTGATAAATATCGGCCCCTGAAACCCCCAATCTCAGTATATCCTTAAGGGCACTGCTATTAAATTCACCGACACTGAAAAGGACTTGGGTGTAACAATCACTAGTGACCTCAAGTTCTCGAAACAGTGCATTGAAGCGGAGAGAGAGGCCCTAAGGGTGCTAGGCTACATAAAGCGGAAGTATGGATATCGGAACAAGGAGATTGTATTGTGTTTGTACAACTTACTTCTCCGACCGTATCCTGGAGCATGGCGTACAAATTTGGAGTCTTTCATTTTAAAAGGATATCACAAGATTGGAACGCGTGCAAGCTAGGGCAACCAAACTGATTCCCTCTATCAGAAATAAAAGTTATGAAGATAGATTAAGGAAATTAGATCTGTTCTAGTTGGAAACCTGTAGACTGCGTGGTCAATGAATCGATATTTTAAAAATAATTCAAGGGTTCGACAATGTTGACTACAGGGATATTTTCACACTTGTTGAGAGCAGAGCAAGAAATCAAGGCTTCAAACTTGAACTGAAGCGTTACAACCGCAATCTGTGTGGAACTTTTTTCACGTACAGTATCTGCGGTAAGTGAAACGCACTTGCATTGGAAGTTGTCAACAGTTAATCTGTTGACCAGTTCAAGTCAAGACTCTTGACCGCTAGTCCAAAGGTACCCTCATTGAATGGACCGTAAGGTCTTTTAGGGTAATTTCTTTCCTTGTTACTCCTTGTTACTCTCTCCTTCTCTTTCACTCAAACTCTCCCTATCTCTATCTACTTGTCTCTCACTTCTCTCCTTCAAAATCTTTCATACTTTTCTGTCTCAACTCCTCTCATTCTCCCTCAACCTCATCCTTTCTATCACCCTCTCTTCCTATCTGGCCCCCTCTTCCTCTCAATCCGATCTCTCCTATATCCCCTCCCTTCTCTTTCTATCTATTTCTCTCTTCTTCGCTGTCTCTCTCTCTTTCTTCCACCCCATCTATCTCCCTCTATTCCCATACCCTCTCTCTCCATTTATATCTCTCTTTCTCCTCTTACTCTGGCACTTTCCCTTTCCTTGATCCTCTTTCCTTTCCGACCCTCTTTATCCCCCTTTTTCTGACCATCTCACATCCAATCTCTTTCTCTTCCTCATCTAGTTCCTACCTTCTCTTCCTCTTTCTCCTAACTCTCTCTCTCCCTCTTCCACTCTCTCATCCTCTCTATCTCTCCCTATGTCGCTTCACTTCTCTTTCCATATATCTTTGCTACTTGTTCTCCCCATATCTTCCAATCTATAATTTCACCCTTTGACTCTTCCTTTCTCTTCCCTCCGCTTAATTTCTCCCTCTCTCTTACTCTGATCCTATCACTCCTGTCACTATCCCATCTCCTCAAACTCTCCTTTTCTCTCTCATTTCCCCTTCCCCTGCTTTCCCTCCCCATCTTCACTCTTTCTATACTAACTCTCATTATCTCCCTCTACCCCTATCTCCCTTCTCTCATCCCTTAAGCCGTTTGCGGAAGAATAGGAGGAAATTTATTAGATTGTGGAGTCTATTGCCTCAATTATTTTTCCAAGCTCTTTGGAGGAAGATAAGTAAGACTGGGTCACAACCAAAATGGCCTTTGTTATCGTAGAAATCGTATCCATTAGGACAGATAGATCAAGATATATTCGGGTTTCTGTAAAGGTCAAAGGCAGTTAAATCACAAGGGAAATCTGCGATTCAGTGTAGTGTTTAGAAAGAGAGATATAGTCCCACACTGCCAACCGTCAAGAGATCCTAAAGCTCTCCTGGTATTATATAATCTGCCTTTTTTTGATTATCAAGGTCAGGAGATTCTCTCCACTTAGTCCGACTCAAGAAGAAGAATAGTTTCAAAGAAATCTCGTGAGGAGGCTGAGTTTTCTCGTGCTTGAAATCTACTTAATTTTTTCAGTGAAATTATTTTACCTTAAATAAGGTTAGATACAATTAATCTGAGGCCAGACTAGGGAAATAATTAATATATTCGACCGATTTATTCAATTAGCCAGTATTTTCTGCTATGAATTTTTCCTCAGAATGTTAAAAAACATCAATGAATAATTATTAGAAATTAAGGGACCGTGCTCTTAGGAGTAAGATTTCACTGAGGGCCTTGTGGAATTTTAATTTAAAATTTCTCTCACCCTTAATACCCTTATCAATCAATTTAATTGGCATAGGCTATTGCGTGTTGAAGTTTATTTATTGCCGCCAAGTGGTGATATTGATAATGGAATTGAAAGATGTGATTCGGCTCCTCTCCGTCCATGATTTGGATCCCACAAACTCAGACAAACCTGGTCACTTTGGTCGAAGAGATCGCAGTTAATAATAAAACACGAAAGTTTTCCTTCTTTGTCAGAGAATTAAGCACAAACAATCAAAGAAATGGAGGAATTAGAACTTATCCTGTCTGTCATAGAAATAAGAGCCACGATAAGCTTCAGGATACAAACCATAAAGAAAAGTTATATTGGTTTGTTCATCGATCAGAAATCAATAGATTTATGGTGCTCGTCAGGTTGAAGAGCATTACATATAAGTAAAACTCTAGTTAGAAAGCCTCCACTTTTACTACCATATAGTCATTACTATTATTCATTCCAGCCATCTACAATCTTGAGCAAGAGATTCCCAATCTAGTCTCAATGGATGCTGAGTAGAAATTTTGAGATTAATGGAAGGGGGATTAAGTTGTTTTGAAAGTTCAAATTGGCTCAAAAATCGTAACCATAATTTGTTTCAATTAGTACCTATTAAATGGGATTGACTCAGAAATTTTATTTCAAACTTCTCCTTAGGAGATTTTTACAAATAAGAATAGATATTATTATGGCTCTCCGGAGAGGCCGATTATGTTCATTCACCCAATTATCTCGCTGCAACGCAAGAACCAGCATTCACACCCACCTCCAAGATGCTCTAAGTATCGAAGTTGATCTATTTCGTCCTTCTTATAGCGCATAGATTGATAAAATGAAAAAAATCTTTTGTGTGGACGTATTGATTTTAACAAGGATTCTGAACCACACATTCTTCTATTGATCACTTCCTTCTATCACTTTTGGCTCTTATATTCCATTTTTGCATTCAGAACTTTATGCATTTATTGTTTCTCTTTAATTAATGTGTTAAATTTGATGACTCTAAACTTTGATTTCATGGCTCACGAGAGCTTCTTGAAAAGACTTGTAACCATCGAGCTCAAAGCGCCTCAGTAGATTTGAAATTCCTTATGGATACCTTCGTTTTCTCAGTTGTTTGTTTCCCTCAGGAGAATGACGTTAGGTTGGTTAACTTGGAAATTAAATGAATTTTAGTTTCTTTTAGTGTCAATTGATAAAAAAATATGTGAGAGATATCTCTTTAACCAACATTTTTTCCCCTGTTTGGTAAACAAAGACGAGCAAATATTTCACTAGATCAAAGTTTGAGGACTACAATACCAAATTAAAGAATTAGGGAATTACGAAATGAGAAGAAAGTGGTGTCGTTAATTCAGCAAAGAGAAAAACCAGAACACGAAGAGAAAAAGATCGATAGGGAAGCAAAATGGTTTAAAAATTACTAGACGAATAGTAATGGCAACCATTGTTATTACAAAAGAATATATTTAAAATATCAACTAATAACAAATTGAGAATAAATTGTTAATTTTTAGAGTTAATTAGAACATTTATGGGCCAGACAACAAAAAAAGAGATAAAGGTCAAGGAAAAGAGATAATGAATAGAAAGAAGATCAAGAGCATAGTAAATAGATAATTTGGTAGGGATTTTACTACCCGTTACGACTTAGTTGTGGCCTTTTATTTATTTGTGAAAACATTAAATTTAACATCGAATCCGAACCATGGAATCCGAGTCAATCATGGCAGTGGAAAGCTCCACGCATTCAGAACTCTGCTCTGAAGTGCGGACGCCGCTCACTTTTCCTACACTCGCATGTCCATACTACACGAAAAAAACAAACAAATATCACTCAATGCATACACCCACACCAGCTTAACATTACATTTGGGGAAATTTGGAAGAGACCACATACATACATCCATATACATGACAGACAATACGCTGCGATGGCGTTCAAATATCCCGCAGCCCTCGACTACCCTTAGCGGATACCAATCCGCACATAAGACAACAGCAACATGAATAGTGCATATCTACAACACACGCCTACCCTCCTACCTTCCATCCTCACACCACCCCAAGCGAACCTAATATCACCTAACAACACGATGCATCAATGTCTATCCAGCAACCTTTCAACTTTTCCTATCCGCTCTTAAAATGTTTTCGAACCTTTTCCTCTTCTACTACACGATGTCTATGGCAAACCACAGTCATCCCTCTACCGTTCTTTCTATTCTTAACTTGACTCGAATGGTGTAGCAGTGGTAGATCAGGAATACCAATGCTAACGTGGTACAAGTTGTTAGACAGAGCGTTTAATTCAATTAAGTCTATAATACCAACTCTATCCCTTGATTTGGATTATCGGCGTCAGGTTGGTGCCCTTGGCATATTTTTCAAGGTATTTAATACTGGTCAGCATCCGTTGCAGGCAGCTCTGCCTGATTTCATTAATCCAGTTCGCGTGACAAGGTGTGCTCTTAATCTAAATCAATTGGCTATGAATTTTATGAATGTTAGTATGACAAGGTTTTCACGGTTTGTTTTACCATCTTTAATTAAATCGTGAAATGCTTTACCCAACGACATTGTACACTCAAGTGATATTTCTTCATTAAGGTCCCATGTGAATGCATTTTTAAAAAGAGTAGAGGAGACCGAAGCTAGTTGCATACATGGGTAGGTTGATACATTGTCAATATCATCATGTGACAACAGTTAGCGCCGAGGTTCTTGACACGTTTAGGCGTCAGTACCAGCCTTGTCCTCGTTGAGTGCAAATCAAGTTGATGACCCATCAGCGAAACTACAAACAACAAACTGTTTTGGATACCCTGAGTAAGTATTCTGACCTTTCGTTTTATTTTAATATGTGATTAGACTTCATTTTCCCATATTTAAGTGAATAGCGCAATTTATGAGGAGAAGGAAAGTAATTCCTTCGGGTTAGTTGTTACAATCAGATACAAATCGTCCCGCATAATATAGTTATAACAACTTAACCTATATAGAAGAAATTTTAGATTCATTAATCTAATTATTTATTTTTTATTCAGGATTATCAAACATGGTTAGGACCTACTAAAGAAAGCTAGGTAGAGATGCCAGGTGTAACGCAGGTTATAGAAAATCGTTGATTTTGAAAAGAAACTCATTTTTTTTCACACAATGTATGAATCCTATTTGTTAGCCACTTTAGATAATAGTTGACGGCTCGTAGTTTGTAATAAGCCACTCTAGAACATTGGAGAAAGAAAATTTCGGACGATTCTTCTAATTTCCGAAGATTGTGAATATTTGGTTAATATGAGATGCTCTTACTCTGACAAATAGCTTAGAATCTCACAATGACTCTCAAATTTTACGAAAAAGGACAAACAGAATTAGATGAATGTCCAGATCAAACTAAGTTTTGTGACTAAAATTTCAGAAGACTTCGAAATTAGCGGGAGAAATTCAATCTTGGTTATTCAAAAAGATATACAGGGCGCTCTATATGGCCTTGAAATAAGAGTAATCTGGGAAGTTAAATTTTGATTTCGACCTCATTACCAATTCCGAAGATTCTAGTTTCTAACTTCAAATCTCCAATTCAGAGTAAAATATTAGGAAACGCGAAAGCTTTGTAAGTAGGAGATTAGGTACTCTAGATTCTTTTTACCTCTATTTTGAATATACAAAATGCAAGATGTATGAGCCAACGGAAAATTAAATCCTCTCCTACTCTTTTCTCCTTAGAGGTACTGTAAGAATTCTATCAAGTATAGTTTCCTAATTCTCCAACCACACTCCTACCGCATCACCTTAAAAGGTAGAATATCTCTAGAAAGAAATTCACAAGAGTGCAGAAGTGAAGTATTCAAATAACCTTTGCTTTTTTAAATAGCGCTTAATGCCCTCTTTCTCTTTATGATGAGTCTAGGTGTTGAAAAGCTAGTGAAATATTTAAAAGAGTTGTGAAAGAATAAACGAGGGACAGCGTAAGTTTCTCTCAGTTCATTGGGTTTAGAAGGGTGGGCGGCTCACCGAGGTTTCAGTTTGAGGGGGAATATTACCCCCTTACACTCCTCCCTTGCCAAATTCCGCCGGAAGGAGAAGGCAAGACTTTAGCCACAGCAGGTAAACTCTGAGAAACTCATAAATGCTCTAATGTGTCAAAGTTTATTAAAGAGTAAAGTTGCCGTTGTCTTTCAATACACACAAACTTTATTTTCTTGCGGGATAATATCTAATTCTCCGCAAGCATAGAATTTAAACTTTATTATTTTGATTTATGCAAACCTAACATTCTTAAACCACCGAAAAAATTCAACTTTGAAACATTATTATTATTAATAAGGCTACGACTACCTATCCTTCCTCTTGGACTACTTAACCAAAACAATTAAAGTATCATCCATCATTTAATGAAGAATACCATATATTTACATAACTTGGGGCACAAACTGAAGCGGGTTTAAGTCCCGGGCATATTTGTAAAATGTTTGGTTGGATCACCTTAACTTTCACTGGGTTTATTTATTATTATTAGACCGTCGTCATGTAAAGGAAAACAATTTTCTGTTGTCTTCAAAAAACTGCAGAAATAATCAATAAAATAGTTTTTTGTTCATTATTTTAATGCGCAAATATTTTATGTTTATAACAACGAATATTGAAAGCATTTCCATAGTCGTGGCACGCGACAATGATGATTTTCATTCGGTATTTGGCCTACTTAGAGTTGAGCTGGCCTACATACTGAAAACCCCGTCTATGTTCAACTTGTACATATTGTTGCACTCTGAGAAGCACTCGCTTTTGAGCTGATTCCAACAGGAAAGGTAACAATAAACTAATTTATCCGCTGCAAGTTTCATCCGCCTTCAGAACCGTTGAATTTTTAGGAGACTGCTTCCTAATGAACCGTTGTTGATGTCATTTGAGTCGTGTTTGGGTTCAGAGCTGAGGTATCTGTCCACATCGGCCGACCTTTCTCCTTTCTCTTTTGACCGTGATAAGAACCGCAAAGATAAGAGTTATTTACATATTACACCCGTAATAAGTGCCTCTAAATTATAATGCATAATGTAAATATATTAGGGAAAGAGATAAAATGATACAGAACCTTCAATGACAATATTAGACTTCATATAAGCTAATGGAGCACATTTGAAGGTTATTTACAATTCAAAGAAAATATTTAATCATAAAGCTACAATAGTATTCTTTCTACTGATACATAATATATAGTAAAAAGATGCAGTTTTTAGGATAGTTTATATTGAGCGAACGAGACTATTTTCCGAAGTATTTTTTCCTCATCATCCATCTTGAAATATTGAGCAGGATTCCATAGAATCCGTCCTTGAAGACTAAAACATAAATAACTTAATTCTTTATATACATAAATGAAAAAAGGTAATTTTGATCAGAAAAATTTGATTCCTAACCAAATCAAAGGAGAGAAAATATATAGGCAATAATAATAAGAATAAGAAGATGAAGGAGAAAAATAAAAAGGAAATAGGAAGAAAAAGAATATATGAAATGAAGAATAGAGTTAATTTCGATGTGGCCTAAATTCTAAATTTGGAGTAATTTGTCTTACTATTACTTACTTCGAAACCTGAAGGCAAAACTAATCAGTGAAAAATTGGAATTCGGTGCGCATCTTCATTAATCCTAATTCCTAGTTTGATGTTCCTGTTCTTTCATATTATTTTCTTTATCTTTTCTCCTTTTAGTCTTTTTCTTCTTCCTCTTCTATGGGTAGACATTGTGTTGTAACTAGATATGCCTTTCGTATTATTTATTTTACTATTATTATTTTTTATATATTTTCTCTTATTTAATTGGCTTTGGAAGTTACTTTTATTCAATCCTTCTCTTCATGGAAGGACATGAATTTTTGTTATTTTTGTCTAATTATCTAAAGATGATATTTTATACCTAAAAATGCGAATATATAATTAGTTATCCTATAGAATTTTGTCTCATTATTTCAAGACTGATAATGGAATCAGGATTGCTTCCGAAAATACTCTGGTTTGTTTAATAAAAACTTTCTAAATAACTGCTTCCTTTTCACAGTATTTAAAAGTTCTCGACTGAAATAGCTTCACATGATATATAGTTTTTATGAAAGATATAAAATAGTATGTATCATGTGGTTTCTCCTATAAGTCCCATTTTGTTGGATCGCTCAGTATATTCAAAGATATTAAATGATGAATAACGTAAAGTAGCTTCACTTTTTAGGCTAAATTTCTAAAAATATTTTAAAGAGAAGAAAAGGAAGAAAAAGTAGGATAAAGAAATGCAAGTAGCTTCACTTTAATTTTATTTTAATCTAGGTGTATAGAACTAAATAAAAAGCCAGGGAAGTCCAGAAAAAAAAGCTGAAACTTTTGATTAAATGAATTAATTCCGCAGAAATGGGGATATATGTTTCACGCAGACGAATAAATATGAATATATACATGATGTCACACGAAAAGGGACAAAAATTTAAATATTTATGAATGAAAGAATATTTTTCATTTTTGCATTGTGTAAAAAATATTTCGTTTATTAAATAGCTATAAAATAAATGGTATATATATATATATATATATATATATATATATATATATATATATATATATATATATATATCACATTTGCGCAAGGTAAGGGAATTAGTGAAAAACTAATAGCTGATTTGTTTGTTACTTTTATCAGTTATTTTTCTGAGATGTTATGAAAAGGGTATATAAAGAATTTAAATCTATTCACATTCAATAACTCACGATGAAGTTAAAAAAAGAAGAACGAATATTCGTTTTCACATGTTCAATGGAGACTAAAGGCGTTTACAGAATTTGTTTAGGCTACCTTTAAAAAAGAGGCAGTTTCCAACTAAATCCACTATTTAGAAGAGGGGTCGGCAACCTTTTTCAACTTAGGGTCCAGAAGCAAATTCTATGAAGTGATGGATGGCCACATTCATAATTTACATTATAAAATTTAAACCATTATAATTATAGATGTTATATTCGGTAATTCATATTAAATGAAGTAATAATAGTAAAACATGAAACTATAAATGATAATAGTTTATGTTTGTTTTAGTTTGTATAAATTATAAATTTTACATTAACTATTGATATTTATAAGGGGAAATAAAGCAAATGGGATTACTTTAAGCGTTGAATTATCAAGAGGCAAAGTTCCTCTAATGACCTGCAGCGTTTTGTGATTAAAAGATAAATGGTTATTGCATTGATGGTTTCCCATGATCATATTGGTCATTTCATAGCTCTAAATGGCTAAATGAGGCTTCTGCCACTAGATAGCGCCACCCAGCGCCAAATCCGATGGTAGATTTGAAATTTCCAGGGTGAATAACCCTATTTCCCATGGTCATATGTGTCATTTCATGGATCTAAATGTCTAAATTGGGCTTCTGCCACTAGATGGCGCCACCCAGCGCCAAATCCAATGGCAAATCTGAAATCTTTAGGGTGAATAACCATACGTCTGATGGTCATTTGCGTCATTTTATGGCTCTAAATGGGTACAATTGAACTTTATTCCTTTTGTAAAAAATTGACCCCTTGATCTGGCGCATCGCCGCAGGTAAAAAGTACACATGTGTTGACCCGTGATTTAGAACAATGTTTAGAAGTACAAGACGGAGAGTAAGAACCGAAGAAATTCTTGAAGATGATGGAAGACAACTCTGAAAATCCAAATGCATCACCACTAAGCGTATAATGCAAATGTCAAAATCATCATTTAATAGTATTGTTAAACATGATTTCAAATGGAATCATTTTAAGATGCACTTCCGGCATCAAATATATTTGATTATCGGGTCTTTTGGATTAGTTTTTAGAAACACAAAAAGAATTATAAATAGTTAAGTCTAGAAAATTAATTAAAATTTAAGCATGGCTGTTTGGAGGGTTTTTTTTCGTAGAATAATAATGGGAGCCTATTATGGAGATAATAATATATGAAGATTCACCAATTATTTTGAAGAGAACACAAGTTGATTTGAAGGTTAGTTTTTAATAGCAATAAATAAATTACAAAGTTAGACTTTTGATCGTTCTAGACACTATTTAAATAACACAAATTCTCTTATTCCTTGTCAGTTGTACGATCGTGTAATGATTAAAAAGCTACGATTCCTTAAAAATTTTACCCTCTTAATCTACGAATTCAGATGAGAGAGGTTTGAAGAAAACAGATTTTAAAAATATTGTATAAGAAGAAGTAAAGACGCGATAGATAATAAAGTTTTCGAAGAAAATAAAGATTACGATTAAAAAAGAGATTAAAAAGAAATTATTAAAACAGATATTGAAAGTTTTTTACCCGCATAAGATAAAGAAAAAGAAGACAGTAATAAATCTATTTCAGAAGAATTTGATACTATAGGAAAGGCAACTGTTCAATTCGATAACAGCTTTTTCGTGCCTTAGGCCTACAACTAAACATGGCTTTCAAAAGCCTAGACCAAATTATTAAGACATATATACAAAATCTAAATTAATTTAGCCAAAAACCACATTGCTAGAACCAGACAGTGTTTAGGTCTGATTGTAGGTCTGCTTGCAAAGTGCAACCTCTTTCTGTAAGGAGGGGAGAAGCACTCCCTCTATTCAAAACTTGACATTTTCTTAATTCCTTTTTGCGCAACCTTAATTTTAGTCAGATTCCCGACATTATAGCTTGAAGATCATTTTAGCAGACTTGCTGAAAAATGCACATTTTAGAAATATGTATTTAATAAACAAGATTGCTTTTATAAAATTAAATATTAAAAATATTTTTCCAATTATAACACATTGATTTTTGATGTCTGAAATATTTTTTTATGGAGGATTCCGAGTTTGAGAAGAGTATTAACGAAATAGAAAAGAAAGCTGGATTGATTTCTAATTAATTGTTAGTAACGTTTTCGGAAAACAACGAGGTTCCGAGAATGAAGCCATTGTTATCAGTTTCTTTAAAAGCCTTTATAAACTAAGAGCTCGATGTAAATACAATTGCAATTTTTGAGCTTTCACTTGGAATATTTTCCGAAAAATTGTGAGTATTACAGTGAGGAATCGTACGATGGAAGAAAAGTATCAAGGTTGCTGGGACATTAAATTAATAAACAACTATTGTTGTTATTTAAAAAAAGGATGAACCTGGAACCACACATAAAAAAACACTTAAGTCTTATCTTCTCTGCAATTAATAATATAATGTACTCTTTTCATTAGAAATGTTCTATTCAATTTTTTTGTTTGAATCATTTTCAGTCCAGTTTTGTAGCATCTGCTTTAGTTTTAGCTCTTTGTATCTAGATTACACTTATATTTAGATAAAATGGACTATAGAGATGACATAATAATGGGCATTGCCCATATCTTCAATAGAAAAAAAATGACCTGATAGATAAAATCTTTTATCATTTTCGTGTTTAGTGAGTCAATTTATGTAGAATCAGTTGAAAAAGCCCAGGCAACAATAATAACGATTATCGAACGCAGGCAAATGTAAGTTAGCAATATTGAGCTGACAATTCCAATCAATGTAGGAGAATGAATGGAATGTGAATGTAAGTGGGTTTAGGGCCTGAATGGAAAATCTGGTGGAAATCGGTCGATAATTGGTTAAGACTATAAACTTGTGTAATTGGGCAAGAAATGCTGAACATTTTAATGATGAATAGATTGTGGATGGAGGTGGATTTAGGGACTGAATGAAAAATCTGTTTGAAATGGATTTATAATTTATAAAGACTCTGCACTTGTATAGTTGGTTTTAAATTTCGAACACAGGAGGCATAGTTAGAATTACTCCAAAGAATTGATGTTCAATGCTTAGTAGCGTCACGTAACGAGAGAAAATGCATGAACACTTCTGATGAACGTTGTTTAATGTGTGTATGTCTACAAAGTTTGATTAAACACTTGCTGTTATTGTTTCTGTGTGAAATCTCCAAGAAAATGTTTTTGCTCTTGCGTTAGGCTTGAATTGCAGGAGAGATCTCTCTCAGATGATTTCTCAGGAATCGAGAAGTTCCGGTGATTGCTTAAGCATCACAGTGCCGAAGAGTTGTGTGCCATATAGTACCAGAGAGTGTGACTGGTCATATTGGGCTAGATAAAAGTTAGAAGTCAATAATATTTCATTCTAGTTTAGTGAAGGATTGAGGACGGAGCTTGGAAAGAAATTGTTTCGGAGTCAAAGGAAGGGAGAATCAAATTCTATGGGGTTAGAAATTCTTTGATGGTTTTAATTTGGAATAAAAACGTAGCAAATTATATTGCTGAGTGTACAGTGGGAGCATTTGAAGAATAGGGGTCCATTCTAACCCTTTTGAAAACTTGTGGTCCTAGGTTTGCTCATTTAAAGCAAAATGCTCATGTAACCAACTGAACACACATACATAGAGACATTTTGTTCCATTGCATAAGTGATTATGGTAATTTTATTGATATTTACCCGAGGGTAATGGTTTAATCTAGTTAGAATTAATTAATCTATATATCAATTGCATATATCTATAGTTACAGCACTACCCCTATATCGTTTTAACGTGTAATTTATAAATTTACTTAAACATATTTAATTGTTTCGTATACGGAATAGAACCCCAATTTTGACCTCAAATAACGTGATCTTACCGACAAATCAGAGCGCAACAAACACCCGATCTTAATCCCAGCCTCATTGTTGTTTAAGATTCCTGACTCCGCCTGAAAGAGTAGGGTTAAAACTCTAATGGTAAATTTGTTTAAAGTGTACTACAGGTTACAAAATGTGTGTTAATTTAATATTATTTTCTAATTATAGTTCTCTCATTTATATATACTATTTATTAATCCTATACCCCTACAACTATACAAATACCAATTTCACCATTCTCATTATACTATATTGTGTTTTATTTCCATTAAAAGTTATTTTCCTCTATTAATTTTAAGTATATAATATTTGCACTCCTAATTATTATCTTTCCTTCCATCTCACGTTCTTAATTCCTGTAGACTAAATTAACTATTTTTTCCGTCACCCCCATTTATTGAATTAAATATTATTTCATTTATCAATTTCTAGTGTATAGTATTTGCTAGTCTAATTATATTCCCATACATTAACTAAATCCATCAAAAGGTTAGATTCAGTATATATTTTTTCTTTTGTTGTCATAAATTCTTTTTATTCTTTATTATCGTCTCTTTATTTTTATCTCACATTTTCAATATGAAGATTTGTATGTATTTATTCTCTAAAGAAAACATCCTTCAATTCTGATTATAATGCCCAAATAGGGATCCTGTTCACGTTCATCAATCGAGAAAAAGGCAATGCGAGAACAAATTTTAACTCGACTTCCAGTACTAGATTGGATGCTTCTTACCTCATCCCGCCGCTGTACAATGAGTTTTAAATTTACTACATCGCCTTTTTACAGGAGAAAACAGAGGAGGAAGGAAGAAATAATTTAAATACATTTTTTCAATTTTTAGATAGGCAGTTTTAGTTTAGATAAGCTACGTGGATCGGTTTTTGAGGATATATGTAAATGGCTTAAATAGGGTTTAATCATCCTTGGTATCAAATTAAGCCTTCTTGGTCCTTCATTAAATGAAATAATGAAACAATACTTCTTCCGAAACAGAGAACCACACATCTCTCCATTCCTAAGACTGACCAAGATAACCTCACATTTCCTTAATTTATGAATTGGCCACTAATCAGTGGTAGTATTACACGTTTTACTAATATTTAAATAAAATTTGTCTATACCTTTTTTCATTCAACTCCCTTGTGACATAATCTATAAATCCAAACACACTCATTAAACAAGATGTAGCAGATTTAAACCCATAATGTGCGTCAGAATCCGTTCTAAGTATTCTGAACTCACTTCTAACAATCATTACTTAGGTTAAACATCAAAGACAAGATAAATTAATTGGTCTATAAATATCTGGAACCACTTTCCTTTTTTTAAAAATTCGGAAATTAATTTGCACTTTTTCAATCATAAATTATTTTCCCATATCTGAGTAAGCAACAAACACTATCACTTTTTACTCTCTCTCTCACACCTTCTGCAATGTTAAACTCTGACCTCCTGTCTACATTTTAAGGTCGAATTTAAAATTAAACTCGTATCGATATTTTGATACTTTTTATACCAAACAAGATTTGCTATGAGAAGAGATCTTCCAATATTGCTTTCAAGCAGTTAATTTAACCGTCATAAAAACAGGCACGCATTTATACTTGTCCCTCTAGATTATTAAACAAGGAGTGATAAGGAGTAACAAGGAAAGAAAGTACCTTAGAAAACCTTACGGTCCATTCAAAAAAGGGACCTTTGGACTAGCAATCGAGCAGGCACATGGCTGCTCAATTGTTTTGCGTCCCTAAACGGCCACTTTTCAAGACTTTGTCTAGTCTTGACTTGAACTGGTCAACAGATTCACTGTTGACAACCACTACTGGAAGTGCGTTTCACTTACCGCAGATACTGTAAGTGAAAAAAATTTCCACAAAGATTGCGGTTGTAACGCTTCAGTTCAAGTTTGAAGCCGTGATTGCGCGTTCTGTTCTCACTCAGTGTGAAAATATCCCGGTAGTCAACATTGTCGAACCCTCAAAGTATTTTGAAAATATCGATGAGCTGACCATGCAGTCTACGGGTTATCAGCGAGAACAGATTTGATTCCTTCAGTCTATCCTCATAACTTTTGCGTCGGATAGAGGGAATCAGCTTGGTTGCCCTGGCGTTTACGCGTTCCAACCTTGCGATATCCTTTCGAAACCAAGGACTTCAAAATTGTACGGCATACTCCCGGTGCGGCCGAACGAGGGAGTTGTACAAACAAAGTTCCATCTCCTTGTTACGGTATTCAAACTAGCGCTTTATGTAGCCTAACATCCTTTGGGCTTTCTTCTCTGCCTCGATGTGCTGTTTCAAGAACTTGAGGTTGCTAGTGATAGTTACACCCAAGTCCTTCTCAGTGTCACTCGATTCAAGAGCAGTGCTCTTAAGGAAATACTAAGATTGAGGGGTTTCTGTGGCCGATATGCATCACTTTGCATTTGTTCATGTTAAAAGGCATTTGCCACATGTCTGACCACTCCCCAATCTTCCCAAGATCTTTCTTCAGGCGGGCAGTATTTCGACCCTTTGCAACGTTCATAACAAGCTTGGTATCGTCGGCAAATTTGAAAATCTTGGCAACCATGTCACCGTCCATGTCGTTGATGTAGATGATAAATAGTAGTGGTCCCAGGACAGAACCTTGAGGCACCCCGCTAGTAACGGGCACCCACTCAAAACCCTGTCCATTCACCACCACTCGTTGCTGTCTGCCACTTAGCCAGTTCTCGATCCAGCCGGCTACTTCTCCGTCTATGTCGAGCGCTCGAACTTTCCGGAGAAGGCGGCGGTATGGTACCTTATTAAAGGCTTTCTGAAAGTCTAGGTAGACCACATCCACCGCCTTGTCCCGATCGTGCTCACTAAACACGAAGTGGAAGAATTCCACAAGGTTTGTCAGGCATGACCGTTGCCTTCGGAAGCCGTGCTGGAAACTCCTCAGTAGCAGGTTAAACTCTAAATACGACGTCATTTTGTCCACCATGATGCTTTCCATGAGTTTACCGACTATCAAAGTCAGACTGATAGGTCGGTAGTTTGACGGTTGGTTTCGGTCTTCTTTCTTAAAGATAGGATTCATTTCCGTTTCACGCCAGTCTCTAGGAACGCATTCGGTCTGGATTGACATGTTGAAGATTGCGTTCAGGTGTCGTGACACTTAATCGCGCACTTCTTTTAACACTTTAGGTAGAAACCCCTTCGGGCCAGGTGACTTATTCGTCATTATACATAAATTCACATATAGGGATTCTCCTAGTTCTCAGATAGTCCTACCATATAGTTGTAACTATAAGTTTTGTTAGCAACAAGAATAGAGACGGTTGTTAGTTTTAATCTCCTAGGATTTGGGAATTTTATAACAATTATTCTATGGCAGCGTAAAAGGCAAACAAAGATAAAACTATGTACAAGTTTCCTTAATTTAATGCCCCAAAGTTCTCTCCATGCTGGCAATCTATGAGGAAATTACTGTTTATACACCAAGAAATGCACGCTTTAAATATGTTGTTTGGTATATCATTTTTGTCTTCGGCCAGTGGTTGGATTATAATGTTCATTACCATCATGAGCCATGACGTTTCCTACCTACCATAATAATATGGATAATGTTCATGATTTGAAACGATACACGTAAAAAAATAATAATGAAGAGTAGAAAGCAGCGTTTCTTCTCAATCACCGAATCTCTTTTGGATTTCTTTGAGGAATTATTTTATCCGAATTCAAAGCAAAACCAACGAAGGCGTCGACTGCAGAAGGTTTTCAAGGTGGCATCAGTAAGAAAGCGGGTGAAGATGAAATAAGGTGAAATATTTGAAAGATATGTAGGTGCAGATCCTCCGACAGAATTTGGAGCTAGGAGGCAACATACCTGCAGGCGTTGGGGCCGGAAGAAGACGCAGTGCTCAAGCATACTACAAAAAAATCGGAGCAACGCTTGTTTTTAAAGAGACAGGAAAAGTGGGAGAGGAAGGGAGTTATGAACATCATATATCCCTGGTTCGCAGTTTAACATCATACAAGAGCTCTAAGAGTTAACTTTCTTCCATACACCATATCCCCACCAACACATAACTATGGGGTTGGATATATTGTGTGTTACAGTGACCTATTGTGGTAGGAAAAGTACTTTAGTAACTAGTTTGTCTTGGCATCTAATCTGATCTTTTTTGTGGGAGTTCTTGAGAGGAAATGAGATGCCATCTGCGAGGAATGATTGGGACTTCAAACTTTGAACCCCTCTTTAGGTTGAATGGCCTTTTATTGGTAGGCTTCTTGCCTTTCTCGGTACCTGGACCATAGAGATTGATACTGTCTACTTACCTCTCCCTAAGGGACCCAGGGCCTATACGGAAGAAATCCTACAATCTATTTAGTTTTTTAAAGGCGTTTACTGCCTCTCGGGATATTTGGCGCAAAGGACATAACCTGGGGCATATTAGCGTTCCTCCTATATTTTTCCCGCTGTTCTTTTGCTTATTTTTGCTTTGTTGTTTTCTTTTTTATATTATAATATAGCATATTTTTAAGTTTCCATTTTTGTCTCCAGCCGTACCCAGAGTAGATGAGCCAGAACAGAACTCTCCAGCAGATAAAACGACTCCTGTCAGTAACAAACCAGGAAAATTCAACATTGAATTATTTCCGAACGCTACACTGAAGCTGGTAATTGAAGCCAGGCAAGAGAATTTCAAAATTTGGAATCGCGCCGCTAATTAACTGTGGGGTCACATCTGTGGAAAAAGAGAGAGAGAGAGAGAGAGAGAAGGGGCGGGGGGGGGGAAGAGAGAGAGAGAGGGAGAGAAATATCGGAAGCAAAATGTCTTGTTGCCCACTAAATGCGGATATTAAACCTCAATGTTACGAATAGCGGGAGGAGAGGGAAAATTACGATCACCTCAATCCAATGCTGTTCTCTGCCTTTAAAGTGAATCCATATATGGATTGCAATATATTAATCCAACTAAGATATTTGGTTTTTATATGCCCAAAGGTTACGCGATTCTCCCTCCAGCGATAATGGCTCTTCCATTACATGTCTTTGTTTTAGCGCTTGTAAGGGCTTTGTTATTTACATAGATAAATGAGAGGAAAATTAGGTAATCAAACTAATACATAGAGTAAAAATATAAAGATATGCTGTAAATAAGGAGCAAATGCGGAATAATTACAAATACAAAAAGAAAAGGAAGAATTGAAAATGATCAAAGGGTGAATTCGATTCCTTTTTCACCCTCAAACGCTGGCATCTGTCTTCTGCCTTCGACCCCTCCATGACGAAAATTTTCCCCATATGGGTCCGGCGATGTGTCCTTCTGGCCGCTGGTCTGAGGAGACTTAGCCTTCCATTCAACCTTTCTAAGGTGAATGGATTTCCCTGGAAGAGGAAAAATTCTAGAAAAAAAAGCAGAAAACATGAAAATTACCTCACCATCATCACAAAGACACCCATTTTCATACCCTGATACTGCCAGTCAAGACGCCAATAATAATCAGAGATGTTGCAATATGCACAAAGATACAAATGATGAGATATATTCCTTGAAAAGGAAGACACTTTTATAGTGCCAAAGGTTACAAGGGGGTCAACCCACAGGCAAAGGTGCGGAGGGTGGAACAGAGTTAATGCCCCTGCAACGACTGAAACCTGGGGGAGCAGCACGCCACCCTACGACCCCGGTGTCCCCACGAAACCAGTGATTTCTCTATCAGGTTATCCTTTACACCTTATTTGAATCTCCTACTAGGTTTTCCAGGCCTACATAGACCCAAAAAAGGGCTCAAGAGGGCGTTAGCCGTTCATATAGAGGACTAACGCAAAACACTAATTTATCATGCGTTCATTTGAAATTTATAGATTAGAAAGTTTTGTGATAAATCCGTTTTTTTTTCTTGCAATTCCAAATTTCTTCATAAGGTGGGATCTATCTAAGCCCTTAGAACCCGAAGCGATCGCATGTTCTAATCCCGTTTCACCCCATATGATCACATGGTTTGACTAATCCCGTAGCACCCCAGAGGATCAGATGGATTGACTAAGCTCTTAGCACCCAAAACGATCACATCTTTTGCGTAGGCCAGGGGTGGGCAAACATTTAAACTACAAGGTCACTCTTTGACATTGGCAAAAGGTCCAGGGCCATACTCAATACGAGGATAAGAATTGTCGAAAGAAATAACATATATAACTAATCGAATAAATAGTTAATATAAGGATTAGATTCTTACCTTTATTTAATTGCTTGGAGCGTCTAATTTTGATGCAAGTAACACTAACTTTATTTCTTACTGAGAGGAGGGCTTTTGCTTGAAGGTTGCTAAAGATTATAAATCGGGATATTTTTAAAAGTATAAATTCTTAAAGGAGATCAAGATTTAAATCTGTCAGTGAGCTTCCTAATTTAGATTTTGCATTCTTCTTAAAATCATTTGAATTATGCAAATTAATTGTAATGCTTGATTTGTTCAAGCTGACCATCATAAGAAGCTTCATTAGGTCAGGTGACACGCGGTCACCTTTTCACGACCAAAATTCTTCCAGAAAATTCATTGTGTAAATTCTCCTACTGGGAACTATATTTTCTAAAATTTTCAACGGGAACTAAAATCATTTGCAATGTTTTATTTGAAAATGTTGCTTTTTCGTAATTTGCTCATTAGAAAGCAATAAGTTTGTCATGAAGGCTTTTACTTCTAAATGCATTTCAGTAACAGATTTTCCTTTGCCCTGAATTACAGATTGAGATCGCATAGTTATGATACAATATCAACGCCAAGAGCTAAATCTGCTATTCAATTCAATTCTTTTAACTGCAGGTAATCAATTTTTTTTTTAAAAGATCAATCTCCCTTCTTAGCTCCCATACTCTTTTCAAACCTTGCCTAAACTAAGTCATCTTATCATCACTTCATGATGATGATGATCATCATCATCACTACTAACTCTATAATATAAAAAGGGTATTTTTTTGAGTATTTGAATAATAATTTCATCTTAGTTTGGTTATGACTTATGTCTTTTATAATATCAAAAAACAAAATGGTGAAGTTGAGAAATAAATATAAGTATCGAAATTTTGTGAATTTTTTAAAACCCAAAGAATTACAAATTGTGAAGTTCAGAAAATTTAATTTATATATCTTCTTCTTCTATAACTATATTTTAGCAACGTGATATTTTGAAATGGGGGAAATTTAGTTTAGAGTTCCTTTTTAAAATTATTATAATTGGCGAAGTTCAGAAAATTTATAAAAATTTAACCATGGCTGCTTTTTCTTTAGATTTTAAATTTTAATTTTAGTAGCGAAGCGCAAGCTCCTTATGGGGGGAGTGCCGAACTTTTACCTGGTATTATTATGAAAAATAACATCAGTATGTTCTAATTCAGGTTCTTCGAGAAAAATGAATGAACTCTCTATTGTAAATTCCTATTTATCTGCTAAACTTTACTATTTTATGATTGGCTTAATAACATGATCCAGTTGAAGAAAAATGTAACGATTTGACCTGGATTGATTTTGCGCAGTAACCCTTTATTTTTTCCTGTAAGAATGGATCTCCCATCGCTAGTAATGCTCGCGATTTTCTACCAATCTAAATTCAAGTTTAAAAAACATTTGTCTACTTCTCCCAATAAATCTTCTCTTGTTGTTGTTCCTTTCATAGGTTGCAAAACTGCCAATTCTTCTGTCAATTTAAAATCACTCGTAATTTTTATAATTAAAATCAAAAGATGCGCAGTATTTTGATGTCACAACTTTCATCAAGGGCCAAAGAGAACCAATCAAAATTAATTGCTTCCTTTTTTAGTTTTCCTTGAAAATTCTCTGCGTTTTTTGTGATTCGCCTCACAAAGCAGACCAGAGAGGCCTAATTTTTCAAACTTATCTTTTTGGGGGACAAATAAACACTAAACTGTAAATTAGGCATTGCTTAATAAATTCACCATCAAAAAATGGCTTGTTATGTATGGCAATATTATAACTAAACATAACTTACTTTGTTAAGTTGAATATCTGTCTTTAAAATACTTCTAAAAATTACCTTTTGCTTTTCTAAAGAATTTTTCACTTCATTATATTTTCTTTTCTTCTGTTCATCTGACAATTTGTCATACATATTGGCATGTTTAGTTTCATAATGGCGCTTCAAGTTGTACTATTTAAAAGCGGCAACAAATTCCGTAAATATGACCAACAGGGATTTATCATTTTCGAGCTTGAAAAAGTACTTTTAATTCCACTCATTATTACATTTACAATATTTATCTAACTTTATTTTTTTCCTTCCTTCAATATTGCTTTCAATTTAAAAGGGTTAATAAATTATGAATAGAATCCTCTCGGCCTAATTAATTATAAATGAGGAAAAGCGGCATGGCATTCAACAAGTTTTGAACAAACAAACTATCCGCAATCGACAAATCTATTTGCACTGGTGCGAAATCATTTTGCAATGGTTGAAAATTATATACTTATCGTATTTAATAGAGCCAAAGCTTAGAGATATTGAGTTTATAGACAAGAAAGTAAGCAAGGATTAGTGTTTTACAGAATACTTTGAAATGTAATTTAGAACTTAAATATTTTAATATGCCTGGTCACAGGCTATATATTGAGCATTGGGGGGCCAGTTTTGCCCCGGGGCCATACTTTGTGTCAGACCTGTTCTAAGCCTTAAAAGCTCACATCATTGCACTATTTGCTAACATCTTAGCACCCCAATTGATCCCATATTTGGTCTAAGCCAGTAGCACCCCTAAGGATAAGATCTTTTGTTTAAGCCTTTAGCACCCTAAGCAATCACATTTTTTCTAAGCTCTTACATAGCACCCCAAACAATCGCATATTTCGTGTAACCCATTAAAAACCCATGTGATTAAATCTTTTGCCTAGGCCCTTAACATCTCAAGCGATCACATCTTTAGTCTAAGCCCTTAGAACCACAAACGATCACATCTTTTGTTTTAGCCCTAAGAAGCCCGAAACGATCTCAACTTTTGACTAAACACCGCAAGTTATCGCATCTTTTAGCTAAGCATCGCTCTCACATTTTCCCTTACCCTATTAATCTGTTTTTAAACTGTTTGTGCTATTGTTGTTCCATCAAATTCAGTTACTTTAAATGTTGAAGAAATCCTCTCCTAATTTGCTTAGCATTAATACAGTTTCAATATGATTACCACAGCACCAGAAAAATAGAACAGCTCTAGTGAATGAACACTTGCATGACCTTCTTTAAGCAAGTTATTAAAAATTTGAGCCTTTTTAATTTCGATGTTTTACAAAAGAACTTCGCAAGTGTAAATCCCAGCTAATTATGTGGTGGAAAACTATTAACTTCTCTCTACGAAATATGAAGCCTCTATTCTTACACCAGAGGCCGTTTAACTAATTGTCCTTCGGAATTCAAAATTCCATTTGTTTGCTGGTTAAAGTTAGATATAGGGCAAATAGTCTCAATTTTGAAATTTCCTTAATAAATCAACATTCATTAGCTCGTTTATCCATTAACTTTTTAGTTAATATGATATATTCGAAAGACTAGAAAGAGAGATATTTAAATAGCAAATAAAAGGAAAGCTCTGATCACCAACCTTCGTGTCCAAAGTCGTCTACGAAGACCAGTGATGGGATGCTCAACATCCTAAATAGCTGTGAAGGTAGAGGAGGTGCAACGGCTTGATGTTACCGGCTGTCTTTGTTTCTCTGACACTGGATCACAAGCAACAGACCGCTAATGCGGTATGAAGGCTGTTCGTGATGCGTATCCTTTACACCTTAAAAGATGACTTGAATAAGCCAAGGCTTCTTCTGGTGCGACCATCGTGACGAGGAACAGAAGCGACGAGAGCATAGGCATGCAAAAGCTGCCAACCCAAGGCTGCGGAAACAACTTATCACTCGGCACCCTCTGGGGGCGTGCGAGAAGGGGTAAAGGCTACGACTTGGCGAGGAGGTCATCATCGCTCTCGAGTGACAGCCGACGAAAGTTTTATCGAGGTAATTATAGGCAAGAAACATTTTGCATTCTAAAAGGGATATTTTATTCCTTTTTCGAGTGTAATCTTTTAAAAATGTCAATTTATCCATAACAATTTTAAGAGCAGGGTTTTTGGTGTGCGATTGCAAAATAATAGATTTTTAGTCGCGTGCGAGTCAGGTGGCGAGCAACTCTACATCTCATTATTTGGGTCGGTCGGTCCCTGTTTTGCTTTTTTTTCTTATTGTAGTAATATTGTAACTATTCGGCCGATACTAGCGAAATCCTAACCCTTATATTGTTTTACATTCTCTTTCCACTGATATAAATGACAAAATCCTATCAAAGTTATGCCGGGAATTAATTTGGTTTTGCTATAACATCATAACTTTTCAGTCGATGCTCTGCTAGACTAGACTAGGCTATAATATGCTATAATCTTCTAGGCAAGAATAGAATAGGCTATGCTATGCTAGGCTATTATAGGTAGGCTATAATATGCTAAGCTAGAATAGGCTATGCTATGCTAGGCTATTATAGGATAGGCTATAATATAATGTGCTAAGATATAATGTATAAGGCTAAGATATACTATGCTAATTTAGACTATAATATGCTATGCTAGGATAGCATATAGTATGTTAGGCTAGACAATAATAAGCTATGCTGTCAAGTGTATAATAGTATAGTATAGGCTATACATGTCTAGGATAATTAATTCTAAGCAAGGTTATGCTATGCTAGGCTAGGCTAAGCTATACTAGGCTAGGCAGTGCATGAAAGGCTATACTAGGCTAAGCTACGATATGGTATGCTAGGTTAGGCTATGATATACTAAGCTATACTATACTAGGCTAGTATTCGCTTTCCCAGACCAGGATTTGCGAAGTTTTGCTAAGGTAGGCTAGGTTATGTTATGCATGCTATGTAAGCCTAGACTAAGATCAAATAATGTAGTCTAGGCTAGGCAAAACTATGATATAATATACTATACTACCTATGGTAGGGTATACTAAGTTAGTCTATGATATACTATACTAAACCATGCTAGTCTAAGCTAGCATATTATAACTAGGCTAGGATAGGATGAAATATACTAGGCTAGGTTCCAGTGAACTAGGCAAAGCTAGGATATACTAGACTAGGGTAAGCTAAGCTACGCTAGACTAAGTTTTAATATACAATTGTAGGTTTCGCTAAGCTTTGCTAGGTTATATTCTGATAAGCAGGATAGGCTATACTTTGATAAGTTGGGCTAAGATACACTGTGATAGACTCAGGTATACTATACCAAGCTAGGTTAATCTGATATACAATATGCTAGGTTATATATGCAAGTCTATACTAGGCTAAGCTAGGGTATACTATGCTAATCTAGGCCATTCTATGGTATGATATACTAGGCTGGACTATACAAGGGCTAGGCAGTCGCCAGATGAGCTCTTAAAAAAAACTATACAAGGGTATGCTATGATATGCATGGCTATGGTGGACTAAACTACGCTATACTAAGCTAGATTATAATGTACCATGCTAAGCTAGCATATTCTAGGGTAGGCTATGCTAGAATATGGTTAGGTGTTCTGTGCTAAGATATACCATGCTAGAATAGGATAGGATATACTATGCTAAGCGAGGCTATATTATGCTAGACTAGTTTATAATATGCTAGGCTAGGTTATATTATGCTTATCCTATACTATGAAAAGCTAAAATAGGGTAAGGTAGGCTATAGTAAATAGGCTATACTATGCTAGGCTTTGTAAGGCTAGGCTAGACTAGGATAAACGATGACAGGCCAGGCAATACTATGCCAAACTATTCTAAACTATACTAGGTTAGGCTATGCTATACTATACTATACTATGCTAGGCTAGGCTATACCCTGCTATACTATGGTAGGCTTTACCTTCCTATATATTCTATGCGGTACTAGACTTGTTAGGCTAGGCCATACTATCCATGCTCTGTCCAAAACAAGCAAGATTAAATTTGTTTCTAACACTGGAAAAATTTCGTCAAGGTGACGGCCTGCCAAACCCCAACCCTGCTTCTCATCAGAGCACCGTGATGGTAAGCCCTTTGCTCTCCAAACCCGTGCTTCATTGTTACCCAGGAGGACCAGCGTTTGTTTTTACAGTGGAGTTGAAGGTCACGTAAGAACCGATTGCCCTCAGAACTCGCAGTTTAGAAGCACTTATTCTCAACGGTGCACCAAATCATGCCCAATGATGACAATGTATAAACACCTTCTCTACTTTCAGGGTACCATCATGTTTAGCCGTCCTCAGGCCGCTCCACAGTAAAAAAGGAGCTCCCGCCTGTCGCCCTTAGGCGTCTCTCTATTACCAGCAGCAGGTCACCCTTTTTTTCACAGGGGACTGCCAAGAAAGCACCGCAGCCGGCCAGAATTTGCCCCTCCCGGTGAGAGCTGCTCGAAAGGGCCAACCTACTTAAGGGGCAAAGGATGACTGGGCCCGTCAACCTGTGCCTTCTAAAGTTCTGCTATCGCGCTTATCAAGTTTACAGGGGGTAAAGGTACATGCCTTCCCTCCCTCTCTTTCCCGACGAATGACGGTCCACCGGCCCAAATTGAGGTAAAAGGTACCTAGAATGGGATCTGTGGTCTTGGGGAGGGGAGTTGCAACATGCTGCCCCCCTGAGATGGACATGATCTCTGAGGTACCACAGCTCGAGAGGGTACGGTCTTCCATGGGATCAAACTCAGGCTCGCTGCAAAGCACAGAACATGAGCCCGCCCCTGTGCAAGCTACTCTTCAGACGGTTCAGGTCCCTGAGGCCTCAAAGGAGAGGAGGAATTCCCTCCCCGGCTGTGCCTCTGGGACAGCAAGACCTCCATTTCAGAGAAGCATCTTGCTGTGCCCGCTCCATGGGCCTAGGGGCTGTCTTCGTGGGAGGGAGAAGTGTGTTCATTCCCCACCATCCTCTCCTAAAAAGAAAAGAAACCGTAAGACCAAAAAGACTAAGGACTCCTCTACTTCCGTGGGAACCACGGGGAGGGAAGCGTATGCTGGCATTTCGGTTAGCGACCAAGCCAAGATCGGCACGTCCGGCTCTGGTGCTCCCTGGGTGGAGAGTCCCAGATTAAGACCAAAATTGCAAGTGCGCAGAGCGGAGCCTCGATTACGTCCGGGCTCCACATTCAGAGATTTCATGGCATTTGCCTTCTGGAAAATGCGTCGAATCCTTCCGAGACGGCCTTGATTCGTACAATCAATGGCGCATCGGTGAGTGTGAAGCCTCAATCAACATGAACTCCGTGAAAGGGAGTGGTTCATACGAGGTAACTTGTGGAATATTACAAAGATGACATCACCTTAGAGCTCTCCGAACATGGTGCAGTCAATGTCGAACGTGTGTTGAAAAAACAGGGAGGGGCCTCGATACCCACACCTATACTATGCGTCAGGTTCGACTGTGACAACCTCCCTGACTCGATGCGTGCCGGTTGGTATCGCTGCCATGTGGAGGCATTAGTACCATTGTCGTGGAGGTGCTATTACTTTCACCGCTTCAGCCATACAAATCTCTCCTGTAGACGCGCAAAGTCGGGTTCCCCAACTCTGTGTAAGTTGCTACAAGAGTGCACACAATAAGTCCAAATCATGTGTGGCCAAGTGTGTCAATTGCCGAGAGCCGCGGCCCACTTCTTCGCAACAATGTGGTGCCTATCTCTTTAATCAGGAAATCTAGACAATTCAGGCCCAGGATCTTTACTCATTTCGCGAGGTTAAGGAATTGGTTCTGGCACCCTTGGCACTGCATCTCTTCCTTTCCCTCCAGGCCTACGAGCACTATCGTTTCTGTGCCTATTTAGAACCCTTCTACGGGCCGTACCCACTCTGGGCTTCCTCCTGGTAGAGCTGTTGGCACAGAGGGTTCACACCCAGCATCGGCTGAAACCAGGGCTCCCCACCTTCTTCAATTTTGACCGTTTCCCGTAAGGTGAAACGGCAACACACCTCCACTGAGTCGCTCGACTCACAGGAGGCAACACCCCTGAAGTTCTTCGTAAAACCATCTTCCGGGGTTCTTAATGGTTTCCACCCTAGGAGAACAACACGAAAGGAGCTTCGGCTCATACGCCCACACCGAGTACAGGGCTCGGTGACTCCAGAACGGTGGATCCTCCAAGGGAGCATTGTTAGGCCAACTGGGCGGAGCTGCAGAGGGTCGTCTCCTCCCGTTTTCCCTTAGCTATTTTTCTGAAGGTGACCATGCTGTGCGCATTCGTCTTGCCCACCATCCCTGGGTATAAGAGTTTTGCGACACACCACCACGGGATGAGAGGCAGGCAGGATGATGCACCCTTTACACACAGCAAGATGTCTCCGTGCTTCTCTAAATTTGAATATCTCCTTTCAGGATGTAGCTGTTCAACTGTACATGGATAGGAGATATAATGTTATTTTTGCTAACATTCTACCGTTAGCTAATTGCGAGGTGCGGGGATGTCCACCACGTCGGTGCACGGATTCCGAGGCTCTTTCTCTTGCTCAGGAAAATGAAGGGTAGACATCTATTTTGCGGAGACTACTCGATCAATTCCAAAGGTTGGGTCTTTGCCGACCTGATCGAGGAACTGGTGATAGGTGTCCAAAATGTAGATGAGTTTACGCAACACTGTCGTTAAACCGTTTCAATAATTTTCATAGCTTGATATTTGTGCTCTCCGGATGCACAGTCTGATTTTGGGTGGATTGTAGTCAATGATCTCCATAGTAGTTATCACTTTCCTAATCAGATATTATTTTCCGGGACACTACCTCCTGAGAGCTCTCCACGCTGGTGCTTGAGGCAGGCGCGGTGGTTCCCATTTCAGGAAATGACTGACTTCTCTGTCTCAGTCGAGGAGTTTAGTCTGAGGGATGAGGCCGTTGATCTCTCCGGAAACCTCATCGCCGTGGACCTAACTACTATTCATAGAATTTCCGGCCATTTTGCACGCCGACCGCTTCCGTGGTGGTTCCAGTATGTTTTGAATCACGCTCACCGCTCTTCTTGACGGACATATGTGTCTTCACTTAACGGGAAGATCCCTCTAGCAGAGGTGTGAAAGAGAGTCAAATGGATTCGGGGCAAGTCCTCGCAGAGCACCCCTCCAATTCTTAAAGACAGTGGGGCCATGGTAGAGTCCTTCGCGACCACTTTCCCCGCAGTCTCTAGCCGGGATACTGCTCCGCCAGCATTCGTGCGCGTTGGGATGTCGCAGAAAGCAGCCGACTGGACTTTACCTCCAGAGGCGGAGAACCCTTCAAAAACAGGTTTAGATTGAGCGAGTTGCGTTCCTCTCTCGCTTCGTGCACGGACACCGCTCTTGTTCCGGACTATGACCTATACGCCATGTTTTGACACCTGGGTGAGGGAGGCATGGCCTTTCGGTTATTTCGTTCAACAGGATCTGGGTAGAGGGTATCCTCCCAGACTCTATGTAGGTGAATTGCTACTGTGCTCGTTTTTCGAAAACCGGGAACCAGGGAGAGATAACCCTAAACCAGCCAGTTACCAGCCAATCTCTCTAACCTCCTGCGTGTGTAGGTTGATGGAGAAATTGGTAAATGTTAGAATACCCTTTTTTCTGAACAAAAAAAAGGATGCTCTGTTCCGACTGTAAAATCCTTCGTAGAAAGCACTAGACCACGCTATTCTTAGATCTTGATAAAGCGTACGATACCGCATGGTGATACGGTATCATGGAGACTCTCCACACGATGGGGACAATGAGACGCCTCACAATCTTTATATGTTAATCTTTGCGAGATCGTCGATTCCGCGTAAGGAGGGGGGGGGAGCCCTCATTGTTATACTATTTGCTCTGAGCTTCACTGTATCACCTCGCTGATGCCGGAAGATGTTCTCGCAACGCTCTACGGAGACGACCTTTTGATCTCTTTTGGCGCGGCCCAGATGCCAACTCTAGAGTGTCGACTCCAACAGGCATTGAACCATCTCTCTCGCTATGCCGAACCGCATACGTTTCAGTTTCCCTTGACCAACACTAAAGTAATGCACTTCAACCGCCCTCAACGGCTCCACCCTGACCCAAACCCTTTTCCAAATGGGGTTCACCTGGAAGTGGTGGACTGTATCGTTTCCTCGGGCTTGTATAGGACCAATGCCTCAAATGAGAGGCTCATATCCTCAGACTTCGCTTTATTGTATTAATATTTTCTTCGTTCGAAGCTCAAACACAAGTTCAAGTTTCATGCTTTCGCTGCCGAGCATGTATTGTGGAATGTGGAGTCAATCCACCATACCAGCCTTCGCCTGGCGACTGGTGCCTTCCGCACGTCCCACATTGAGAGCCTTCTTGTCGATGCTGCTACTGCCAAAACTCTCCCCTAGATGGTATCACCTTTGACTATTTGTCACCACACCTTTGCTGCCAAACCTTCTACAGAGCCGGAAGTATTGCGTTCGGCCTTTTTGGAGAAGACTTCATGTAACCCTGGAACCGTGGTCGGTTTCCATGTTGTATCCACTCTTTTTGAAGTCAGTGTGGCTCTGTCAGGCGCTGCGTCTGTCTTCACAGCCGAGCTGGTTGCAATACACAGATTGGTACGGGAAATAATGCGATTTGCCCAGTTTGGAGACAGACTTGTGGCATATAGAGACTCACAAAGCACCCTGAGTGTTGTCAGAGCATTGAATTCTCCGCATCCCCTGTTTTGCGATATACATGACGCTACGGTTTTATGAGACGCGGGAGGAAATCGAGATTATCTTCTGTTGAGTCCCTGAACATGTAAGATATGAGGGGAATGAGTGCATCGATGAGGGCGCTAAAAGTTCGCGAGGGCTGGGCGAGAAGAACAGTGATTTTCTCTTCCTCACACCGATTACATGGCAGGAATACGGGCAATGAAGATGGGAGACTGTCCAGCACCTACCCCTCAATGCCGCGTCGGCTTCATGTTGCTTTATGTTGCCCCCAAATTGGACACAATCGTAGGACGCACCCCCATTCGATTGACCGCTCGTCTGCGTCTTATTGTGACGACTGTGTTGTCCCCCAGGCTGTTAGGTACATTCATTTAGAATGTCCCAGTTTGAGTGATCTTCGCTCATGTTACCTGTATCGGTACTGGGAAGAGTGGGGATGCTACAGTTTTTCCTTTGTATTCGAGATTTGTGCATGCACACAGACTTGCGGACTATACGAAATTTGAAAAGAGGCTGCCCTTCTCCACTTTATTGGCCTTTCGTTGTAGGTCGCATGTTCTTGGGCCGTGCAGAGGCTATCCTACCCCCAACGCCGGACCACGCTTCCTTCTTGTTGCCTTTTGCCTGATCTTTTTTGTGTTTGTTTTTTAGCCTTTGTATCTTTTATCTTTGTTATTGGCTATATACATATTTTCATTTGTTTTTTAATCTAACCTAATAATAGGCTGTGGTGAGTACTACGACTTTTACCCTAGTAAGCTGTCGCCAGATAGACTTCTAAAATTTAAAAAGAAATCGTGACCGGAATCCTCCGAGCCATATTTTTTTGCCTTAATCACGACTTAGGATAAAATCAGTATCTTAAAATTGCTCCTTTTTTTCGTATCTAAAGCAAAATTTTCGACGTCGCTCGAGATGGAGGATCTCGCCTTGTGAAACGTGATAGGTTTCCAGCCACCATTGTCACGTGTAGTCAGAACTTCTGTTTTGAGTTTCCCTACTCTTTTTAGAAGGAATATCCGATTTAAAAAGATAAATGGATTCTGTGGCGTCATGCCCCATCTTCTAGAAATTCCCTTCAGTGGATGGGCACAGTGGATATGAGTAAAGTTAGGTCAGGCACATCTGGTCGATTGAGGATATGCATTTTTGTATATAAACTCGTATGAAATTGAATTGCTTTATCATTTAATTTTAGAAGAAAATATGACTTTCCAGTAATATAATAAACTACAGTTCTATTACTTAGCATTAAAAGACTTTAATGTACTCACGAAATCTTTTATTTATTGATGAATATCTCATCCTTTTTTACTGCTGCTTCACCCCATTAAGCTGTAGCTGATTAGCTAAATGATATTAACTAAATGATACAATTTCTCATGGGAGAAAAAACTTGCTATAAACCCAACCAAATCATTTATTTTCATTCATGAAGGAATGTAGTTCCTTAACTTGAGATAGAGATATCAAAGTTTGTTATTAAAGTAATTTTATTTAAGGAGAAAATCTTAATAACTTCCCTAATTCTTTAATATTTTTCACAATTTTGCAATTAATTTATCCTTAAATTTCATAATGTGACATTATTATTTTTATATAACTTTTAACATAGATAACCGACTTAGCGATTTGAATTGACTAGATTTTGTAGTGTTTTAAATGTTATAGTCGAGGTTTAATGAGTGGATAATACCATTTACACTTCATGGACATATATTTTATTACTACACCGAGGTGAAGCGGAGGTGAAGTGTATCCAATACACCTACCGTAGCCACTTCCGGTGAATAAGAATAACTCCGGTGTGTACTTTTGATCAAAACTAAAATGATGATCCCCTGAGTGTGTCTCCACTCAGTAAAAGCCAATCATGGATGGATCGTGTAATATTGAGATTTAAGCCGAGTGGATGCCTAATAATTGCCAAAGGATCGTCCAAAATAGTTAAACACAGGGATACAAAAATAATCTTTGATGTACATAAATTTGAAATAAGCAACAGCGTATATAAATATAAATAGAATTAATCTTGCACTGAATAAGTAAGTCTACAAAAATCTCGTGGGTATTGCTTGAAAATTACTCACTAGGTTGCTTGCGTGTTAATGGCACCCGACAGAACGAATAGAATATTATTATTGAGTTAAACACTGAATTAAGCACTTCTAATACTCGAGGTTATGGGCTCGGGATGGTATTTCTAGTTCACAAATAAACTGGTGAAGTTAGGGGAGGAGATAATTCCATTAACGATACATTTGAGTTCTTAAGTATGTTTGAGAATGACAGTGAAGATCTTCTTCTGGTGACGATGACCCTTAGTCCGGCCGTCCGAGGTTACCGAATGCGAGGGTAATCCTAGACCGGCGATATAATGATCCTATGCCGGATCACCGAGGTCAGACAAACGGTGACTCAAATCGGACTTCTTACTCGAAGTACCTTTCCGCTTATTCAGCTCCTGGAGTGGGTAGCCAAAACCGATTACCTAGCTACGTCTAGGTTAATCCGCAGAGGGAGTTCCTCTGTAACCTCTGATACTGAAGGAGGGGGGAGGGATCTGCGAGAAGTTTGTCACCTACAAGTACCGTGACGGCAACACACCAATTTCCCGAGAAGTTCCTTTCTTGCAACGGGCGAACTTTTTCTTATGTGAAACGAGCTCAACATACTCGACGTAGTTCCAAGATCTTCTGCCGGAATCCAGGGAGAAGTTTACCTTTTATTTCCCTTGCAAGCAGAAATCAAGAGAGAGCACCAAATTCTTATAAAATCCGTATTGCGACGCGAAAGACCTTTTTCATCTGTGGGCAGACAGTATAAGTCTTTCACACCTTCGAGCCACCTCGGAGTTTACGATGGCGCGAAACAGGGGCGATAAAGAATTCGAGGCTGGTGCATTTGGAAATATAGGAGGGGCACGGAGCTTCTGTCTGAGTATTTCTGCGTACACTTATGTACGCGGTATTTAGATTTCTACAGTTATATTATTTTCCTTTGAAATGAAACTTTAGATTCGAAGGATTTCATTAAATCGTAACTTTCAACCTTAAAAACTGCTAAATCAAAACACGAGAATGGCAAATAATGGAATACAGGAGAATATGTCGATCAAAGAACACTTAAATAATACATACACAACGGTGGCCATTAGCACTCATCAAAACCTCTGCCTCCTAAACATCCTAAAAGACCTCAATTGAAGCTTGATTTTCGAATCAATGAGATAAAAAACACTGAACTATACACTTTTGTAGTTTTTATTTCTCACTATCAGCTTAACGAGTAATTCGAATCGCGAATATCTACAGCTTATGTCAACCACCGCGAGCGAAGTCGGCCAGAATCTCGTCTCCATCCTGTGACTATCCTCACGTAATGTAGCTTAACTTCACTTAAATCACGAACACCGTTTCCACTTGGTTTGGCCAAAACACCGATCAAAAAGAATCAAATACAGTCTTATTCTGAACCCTGTTTTTTTTACTCATTTTAAGCTCGACGCTTTTCGAACTTTTTTTCATCTTTTATTGTGAAGAGGACATAAATAAATCCTGGGGGAAAACGAATTTGCATTATCCTCTTCAATTCTGATTAGGATTCTTCTGATTTATGCTCCTTTTATGAATTAAAGGCAAATAAAAGGATAAAAGGAGGGATCCTTAAAGCAGATGATGACCGGCTCTAAAGGGGAAAATAATTTAGAATTATAAAAATTATTTGGATCGTTTAATTAATTCATTTTATCATTATGAGCAGTCTTCTCCTAAAGTGAGGTCGGTGTGCAACAAAGCTACTAAAATTTACACCCCAATCCCCAAGTGGATCTTTGGCGCCACCTGTGTACGAGATTTCCCCAGCAGAAAATAGCATAAAGATCACTTATTCCTTAAACTAACATGAGAAACCAACGAGGTCATCGCCCAGAAAGGACAGATCCATAAAGTAGAGAAGATGGTGTGAAAAAGTCGGGTCAATATTTAGCTGCTAATCCAACGGCGGCCATTACGGTAAGAAAGAAATAGAATCATCTAGATGTCAGCTGCAGCAGGTACCGCATGCTACACAGACCCCCAATTGCATACACATAAAGATCCGAGCTGGGAAGCCCTAGGGCAACAGTGGCCGGTCTCTGTAGACAGAGACCCTTTTCTACCCCAGGAGAGAGACGCCCATTACGCGGCTGGGGAGTGTGAAAAAGAAACCCGTTATGTGGGTTCTCTAGATTAACAGTTATGTGTTGTGTGTGCAATAGTAAGTAGGTGGAATAAACGTCTGTGATAGCTTTGTCAAATAGCGTATTTGGATGAAGCTAGCCGCACTCGCGTTAGATTCAACTAACCATAACATGCGACTAGCACCCTATATCTGACGAACTCGTTGAGATCGACCCCGACACTTAGGCGTTGGAAATTTGACCCCTCATCCGCTAGGGTCGAGAACTTGCTTGGGCAGTGCTGGCGTATAGTCTTGACGCAGGTAAATATCTACCAAGATTAGCAAATGGTTCATTAATTATTAATATTACAATTTTTTCTTATTTTTCGAGAGAATTAGTGGCGTAGAAGATGGGTTTGACAGAGAAAATAATGCACTATGGTGGCATTGATGAGCGCACGTGGGCGATTGTCGTGTTACCCACCTCTGAGCGTGGGTAGGACTCACCCTGTTCGGGACGAACGCCCCTCCCCCGAAGGAACCAGTTATATACCGCAGGCGAAAACTACTCCTGAATCTTTGACCTTGTGGTTCCCTCCTAGTAAGACACCCAAGGCTTCTAAGGATTGACAATTTTCCCTCCCTACAAGGTGAAAATCTTGTTAGATTAACCGAGTAAAACAGTGACATACAAGTGTTCCCCACTTGACTGGAGGGTAAACACAGCTTCACAGATCATTGGGTCCTGTTCAGCAAGAAGCTGTTTTGCGTAACCTTCATGTCAACAGACAGAATTTTCGGCACTTGTCGCACAGTGTATTTCTTCTACCAAACAGCACGGAGTGCAGATTATGGTGCAGTGTTGCTTTAACAAAGTGCGACTTTTGCGCCTATTTTTTATTTAGTTGCAGAAGAGAATTAACATGACCAATTAATGTTGCAACTTGACAAGTTAGATAAAAAATACCCAATCTACCTTCAGCAGGATGGTAAACTTCCCATTACGCCCTGGTGGTAGGATGGTGGGTAAATAATATTTTTCTTGTTAGATTGGGAAACATGGCTGGAAGGAATAGGATCCTCGGTCTGCAGGTCTTATTGTCCTCAACTTCCTCTTTTAATATCTGCTGAAGAGGAAGGTTTATTCATAGATAAGCAATGCCTTAAATCCTCTGAGAAACCATAATACAGAAAGGCGATTGTGCTAAGATTGACGGAGATGTTGTTTTTCTACATTGTGTAAACATCAATTTCACAAAAAGTGTCAAAATTTCTATTACTAAGAATCGAAAATATTATAAATATATTGTATTGAAAATATAAATACTATCCCATATTTCTGAACTTTACACTCGTTTGTAGAATTTTAATTCATTTATGGACTAATTTAAATACGAGCTATATTTGTAATTACCTCGGTAACAACAGTCTATCTAATGTCTATAGTATTATTAAAAGAGTGACTTCAGACGGACATCCGCATTCTGCATTTCTGAGGACCAGATACAAGATCTGTAGCAAAATACATAAGGAATTTGATTTAAGTTGATTGATTCTATGAGTCATTTATTTACACTTATATGTAGGTGTTTATTTACTTTATTTAGATATTGTTGGATCAGGTTGTCCCCGTGAGAAGCTTTGTTAATTGTTAATACCTGAGAAAGTAAATCGAACTTAATTAATCCAATGAAAAATAGAGAAGCAAAACCAAAGGAAAATAAATAGACAAATCAGCTTGTGTGCTTCTCTGTTACATGGAATATATTAAATAGAGAGAAATCGACACCGAGATATATTCCGAGCGGGCCACTGGATTCTTCTTATTAGGAGGATATTTTTAATAAATTTAATTATTATAAAATACTTATCCAAAAATACACTGAGCTGGTAATGAAATAAAAGGAAAAAACAATAAAATTTTTTAATGATAATTAGATAATTTTTGAAAATAATAATTTCCTTAGCAGTTGTTTCAGCATTTTGATTCTAAACCTGTCCTTTTACATACGTTTTCTATACATTTAGTATACTTTTAACTATTGTGTATACATTTTAAAGTTCTTGGAAGACATCTCGCTGCATCAATTGCTTAAAATACCTAGGCGTTCGGCCTAATATATCCACTATAGGTTTTGTATAGCTGTATATTTGTATAACACCTCGTAGTGAAGTGAGAAAACGCTAATTTAACCCCAATACCTCTCTCAGACAAGGTTTGTTATTGCTTTGATTCTCATTATTATATTTTTTGTATCATTACCTCCTTCCTTTTCTCCTATTATTTTTTCCATGCATTTTCCTCTTATATACATTCTTCCTGCAATTCGTCATGCTGAGCTACAACTCATTGATTTTCAAAGTGAGTGTTGACTCCTTATAAATGGCATTCAACTAAAACAGAGATGATATTCCATCTCCCGTCCGATAGTTTCTTTTCCATTCTTGTGTGTGTTGAGGGTTTACCTTTTCTCTTGCTCAGTAAATGGTTGATCTACGTTATATAACGCTGGAAATGAGGAACTGTTATAAAAGACCGTAAAGAGAAAAGAGTTGACGATGGAAACATTCCTGGTGAGGGTGTTGTATCTCTAACCTTTAAGAGAAGCCCCAAAAGTATAGATGGATAGCTTAAAGCTAGATCTTCCGGCAAAGGTTTATGTAAACCAAAAAGCTTAGACGAAATTAAGGGGTATCCTGACCACATATATAGTAGGAAAGGTCTTAGTCATAGAATACCTATGAGTAATGTCGAATAACGTGCAAAAACTGTACAAAATATTAGCAAAACAAATGCACAGTAATCTCAAGGGACAAGTATGAGGTAGAAACATCTGCATAACTTTTTAGGCAAAGCGCAACAAATTGAATTGCATCCATGACGCGAAGTAATCTTTCGGATTAACGGAAGACCCACAGCTGCAGGAAAATTACTCCCCAGTGATTCCATTTGCAAGGAGCGTTCCTGACTATGGAATTGGGTAACTTTCTTAGAAAAAACCCGGTTAAAATATAAATCTTATTTTTTAAGGCTCTTCTATTTGATAGTCACCAGCCTTGAATACATAAGAAAGTTAACGTTTGAAGAAAATCTCTCGTAGAAAAGAGAACGGACTAAGGAGTTTCCAGGTTCTATGAAAGTTAAAAAGGATCATTTATTTAGTCAAGAAACTATATTTGAAAGCTCCGAAATCAAGAAAGTTTCAAAGAAACAATTTTATCAATAATGTTTTCATTATCACTAATATTCATAACAGTTACATGTTATACAAGCAAATGTAATGGAAGGTCAAACAAATCATCTGCACGTAGCAGTAATGGTATTCGACCTCTCACATATATGTTGGAGCAGCTTTTGGCCAGAAAAAAGTATTCCTTGAAAGCCTACGAAGCAAATAAACAGATTCACTCTAGGCGCTTTTATCTTTAATGAACACAAATAAATATATATCTATCAGAGGCAAACCCAGGTCATTAGCGTCACTCGGGCTCTTCACAGATTTTGCATAAAACACTGTATAAAAAAGGTAAGGGATGTGATGCACATCGGAGATGTATATGTGCACTGATAATTTAACAATAAGACAGAAATATAGTTTTAAAATAAATATTACTCACTTGCTTTATGTATGAACTCCAGTCGTCTTGGTTTGATATCAAACTCATATAATATCCTGTCGTGCAGCGCCTTTTACTTGTCCAATTCTTTCAAAATGCTTTTCTTAATACGAGCCGGTGAAGACAGCCGTTCTTGGGCCATTTTACTTCCTTAGATATGAGCGGATCTATCCAACGTTGAGAAAGCTCTCTTCTTGGCGATTGTTGTTGAGAGGATGGTCAGCACTAGCTTAATTAGTTTAATGGATTCCGGCATAACAAAAGTAAACTCTAATTTATATAGTAATTCTAAAATGGAGTTGATTGATTGCACTTTTTCAAATCACTGCCGATATACATATATTTTAGCTCGTTCACTAAGCTCTTACAGTCAAAAATACAGGGATACTTGTTTTCTAGAAAGTCCATATGTTGCATGGAAAATGAGCTGGCATACTTATTAATATAATTCGAAAAATGCACACCTCGAATGCCAGAAAATCTCTCTCGTAGGACAATGAAGGGGTCGGCCTGCCTAGTCGAAGAATTTCACGTTTTTCCGCAATATTTCTAGCCCCATATGGTTTAAGTTTTATATCTAGCACTATGTCTTTCTCCATATCTAAGTCAACCCCTTCCGTCCGAGGTGGCGTAGCAACGTGGCAAATGCGCATTACGAACTTTTTTTTTAATTCTTTCAAATTAATTGTTATTAACAAAAATGGTTAACCTACTAATGATTACTAAAGAAAAAGAAAAGAATATGTATATTCAACTCACGTTAATTTTTATTGACAAAAATGGTTAACCTATTTAGGATTACTAAAGAAAAATAAAAAAATAAATATATTTAACTTACATTAATTATTATTGACAAAAATGGATAATAATACTTCAGATTAGGGGCACATGGTAGGTGGTGCTGTTAGTAGGATAAAATTTGAGCTACAATATATGTCTTATGACGTCGGACGGTAGCTTCAGATGTGACCAACCCTTGCGTTATATTTTTTTGTTGTTTTGGGGGTTTGTAACCTTAATTCTGTATTATTTACTAAATATCTGCGCCTCTGCTTGTTTATAGTTTTGTCTAAGTTAGGTAAGGTTACTTTATTGTTTTTCCCTATTTTGGGTGGGTTTTAATATATTTTGTTTCGCTGCGAACGATAACAGCTTTTCTACTGGCAACGTCGTGGCTATAAATAGGACCTGCTGCGCATATGTTTTGGTTTCGTCATTCTCTAGTTGTGCTTCTTCGTTATTCGAATTCGGGTTTATTTGGCATGACCGCGAAAAACTTTTAGATTTTTTAGAGGCGCATAAAGTAATCGAGAAAACGATAAAATTCCCGAAATGCAGTGCGAATTTAAATTTTTCAGAAAATTTAATGTTTCATTGCGATAAAATATATGTAAACAAAAACAGTAAGCAACAGCGGTGCCGTTTCAAACAATTAGTGCGTAGCGGTAATTTTTCGTGGGTTCCCATTTAAGTTTAAAAGACATTGTTCAAATTTCATATTTTTTCGTAATTAATCCTTTTACGTAAGTAAGTAAGTATTGTTTGTCATTAGGTTACCAGGTTTTTTTTTCTGCCAGTAAAAAGCTGTTGTTGTTCGCAGCGAAACAAAAAATACGAAAAATGAAATAGGAAAAAAACGGTAAATATTTATATTAGCGGCTCGAACGATGGGACGTACTATTTCGTCCGTGTTCCAAAATGTTTCACGTTATGGGAGTACATTTAAGTAGACGGTTCGAGTGGGGGTAAACACAATGAGGGACCACACTAAGATGACCCTGACTTTCAATAATTGGGAGGGTCTAGGGGCACAGCTCCCCACTATATAATCCTAATTGTTTATAGACTAATGTCCTAACGTTCACAAAGGTGAATGATTTAACCAAATCATGTCAGCGCCTTTAATCATTTTGCGAATTATAATGGGGATGGGGTCTGACGTCAGACTACTCTAACGCGCAGAATATTCCAGAAGGGGTGAACGAAAGGTAAACACGCAAAATTCCACTTTTTCGGCAGAGCCGCTAATCTACATATTTAACAAAAAAACAGTAAATTAAAGTGGACTGCTCGTGGGAGAGATATCACTGCGGAAGGACCACCCTACGATGATCCTAAGTTTCAATCATATGGGGTGTCCGGGGTGCACAGCCCACCGAGTACATACTCGTATTAAAAAATATAACGACGTGAATGGTCACATCTGACGCTACCGTCTGATGTCATAAGACATATTGTAGCCCAAAATTGTAGTCTATAAACAGCGCCACCTACCGTGAGCCCCTAAACTGAAGCCTTTTACAGCTATCAGGCTCGTTCATAATACCCCAATAGAATGGTTAATTTTTCGTTCATTTAGGAATATTATAGAACAGAAACATTTCATAGATTGGAATTTAAATCCTAAGCTGTATAGAAATCTATTGTTCCAAGAAAACTTTGAATTTTAATTACTTTTAATTTTTACGATTATATATAACAACAAAAGGCACCCTTAACACGACCGTGAGACGCTAAACGAAAATATATGAACTGCAACAAGGCTTAATAAAAGAAGCCAGAGTTATTGGCTGCAATTTCTTTAAGTTATTGTCGGCAGAATATATATATATATATATATATATATATATATATATATATATATATATATATATATATATATATATATATATATATATATATATATATATATATATATATATATATATATATATATATATATATATATATATATACATATATATATATATATATATATATATATATATATATATATATATATATATATATATATATATATATATATTAACGAACATTCTCCGATCTTAGTTTTAAGGTGTCGTTAAGTAAGGTTAGTTTAGGTTATCTTATGATGATACAAATAGTATTAGTTTAATTATTAAACTCTAAAGTTCTTCGCAAATTCTTCCTAAATATGTTTGTATTTTGATATTTTCCACGCTATAAGAATTCACAATAAGATGTGGACCACGCAAATTTAGGGAATCAAGTTTTCCTGAGCCCGAGTTTGCAATCGCCTTAAAGCTTTATTCTAGAAGGACTTTGGATCTTTTCTTCAACAATTTACTTCTACAAAATATATGCATATTTGGAATCAGCCTAATAAAATGGCATTGTTGGTGAAATTTACAAAAAAGATCGGAGAAGATCTAAATTTAGAATCATCTTAAGAAACAGCATTTAGAATGAAACGTATTAAAAGATCGGAGAAAGTACAAAAAACTAACCTCAACCTAACCTAACCAAACCTAACTATAAAACTAATAATATCTTCAAATAAAGAAATACATAATTGGAATCAGTGTAAGAATCTGCATTAGTATTGATTAAACGGCTACCGCTGAACCAAACTTGGAATACCCATTGCCACCGTTTTTCACCCCTCCCCCAATGTAGCAACTGCAATGGAAGATTAACCATCAGACACATGTTAATAGACTGCCCACTCTGGCATAGCCACGGAGCAGCCACCTGGAATCAACACTAACTCACACATGATAAACAACCTAATTAAATACTTAAAAGAAACCAATATTTTTAACAAGATTATAAAAATCAACTTCATTTAACTTATTTGGATCATCCTTGTAAAACCATCTATTCGTCAAATCATCTATTCATTTTGGCTCCATTTGGATGCCCCAATCATCTCAATCCTTTATCCCATCACTGCCCCCATTAATTCACTCCAGTCACCTTTACATAGTCATTTCAGCATCCATTACGATTCACCGCTCCACTTAGTAATTGTTTTTGAACCCCAAATTTACTTCATATAACTCATCTATTCTTTAAAACATCAAAAAGAAGTACTATGGAATAAATCAAGCCCGAATAGACCGGATAAAGAATAAAATTGGGGTATAAGCCGCTCAAACAATTACAAACACAGAAAGGGCTGTGAGTGAATCGGTGAAGATCAGAGACTCTCGGAAAATTTAGATATTTTTTTATTGAAAGGCGGAAGGTGATGTTTCTGCCACCTTTATCCCTCCTCCTTACTCCAACTATCATGTGAAGGTTCTGGTGGCCGCTACGAACAGATCCTTGTTTGTAGAGACCATCCCTCTATAAAAACAAGTTAGTATTTCTTAGGAGTTTAGCAAAGAAATATACGTTTTTTTATCTTGTCATTTTGTGAAATTATTTTAAATAACTTCCATAAAATTCAAAATAAAAATTCAGAAAGAAGGGAGATTCTATAATTAACCAAGTGCCTTCCACCTCCCTCTTTATCCTCCGTTCTAAGAAAACGACCCACAAGCAGTCAAAAACCTAGGGAACGAACGCATATAGTTTCACTCTCTCACTTTGTTGTTTCTCAAGTCTCTGAAAAGCTTTGCCCACATTTGTCCGTCAACTCGTTTTGATTCGACTCTGGATCGAAGCATATTTGCTTAAAGCCTGCAGCTTCCCTCTTGATTTTTATTTCACTAAATCACGCTGCTATACTTAACTTCTTTAGGAATTAATTTCAATTAGTAGGTTTAGTTTTTTCCCTAATTGGCTTAAGGTAAGAGGTATTTATTTCCCAATTAAGGTAACCCAAGTTATTTAATAAGAGATTAAAAAATTACTTTTTTTTGTTTCAATTAATGCGTCTCTGAGGGTTTTATTGGGGTTTTTTTCCTCCATTGATGTTAATTACTGTGACCATTATTGGTTGAATCTCTTTTTGGTTTTATTTTAGAGTATTTCTTCCCTTTTTTGCCTTTCTTCATCTTATTTCCAGTCTTCATGCAATCCACTTTCTACATCAGCCTCACTTCCTCTATTCACCTTATCATCCTAACGTCTTATATTTTTAAAAAATAATTAATCCCTGCATTAAACGAAATATTTGTTAATTCAACTTTTTCATGTTAACCAGATATTTTATATCTTAGGTTAACACGCAATTTGGCACTAAGTTTTATAAAGAACATTAGATTTTCTATTAAATTATAAAAACAGTTTGACGTAATTTCAAAGGAATGTTTATATGTAATTGTTAATTGATGGCAAAGTGAACCTCTAACGGGGATCGTATGTTAAGCAATGTCCAAACTTTTTGTTATAAAATCAGAGAAACTTTTTAGAAAAATTCGATAAATTTTAAAATTATGTTGTTGTTTTTAAATATACTTTTCAGAGCAGAAAATCTTAAGCGGAGGATTGTGTGATCACAAATTATATTAGTTTCAATGAAGAGTTTTCGTGACCATCGCAACAGGTTTTATTAACTCATGGTAGCTTTAGGTTGCTATCTCCTTCTGATGAATTTAAAGCTATATTAAAAGGAATTTAAAGATACCGTCTATAGAGGTATTAAAAGGAAGTTACTGATGAATTTAAAGGTATGTTATGATGAATTTTAAGGTACTTTGTGGCAAATTTAAAGGGACCTGAAAGACCTTAAGGTACATTCTGATCAATTGATGATACTTCTGATGAATTTTTAAGGTACCTTATGCTCAACTTAACAGTAACTTTGGATGAATCTATAGGTACTTTAAAAGGAAATTAAAGGCCCATTGTGATCAATTCAAATGTACTCTCTGATGAATTAAAATGTAACTTCTAATGAATTCAATTGTATCTGATGAAAAAATAAATGGTACCTGATGAGAAATTTATAGGAACCTTCTGATCAATTTTAACAAATATATGATGAATTTTAAGACGCCAACAGATAAATTTAAAGGCACTTTCTGGGCTAAGTCGTCTATGATTTTTTTCTGGCTGTTTATACTCTTTATTCTCTTCTTCAGAGCTTTCGCTTAGTGGCCGAGGTGTTGGATTTCTTCGCCTGGGTGTCAGGTAAAATCCTAGCGTGAAAGAAACAAAAAGAAAAAAAACATTATGCGTTCCTAGGAAACAAATAACCTAATGGTAGAAGATTAGTCTGGATCTAGGGCAAGACAGTTCCATTTACCCCTCTTCTCACACACTGCTTCTTATTTAATCTCAATTTCCTAGCGCGCACATAACACATCACTTTTCAGCCTTAGGAATTTCCGAATAAATCTGCATACCCACCGGTCCCTGACCTGCAGAGTGTAGGAATACCCTGGGGCAAGAAGGTATTGGTCACCTCATCCCCCTGAACTTCATTATCGGTCCGGGGAGCCACATTCGCGATTCCATCCCCTCGGAGGAAAATGTCCTCCACTTTCTCCCTTCGCTCTCTTTGCTTCATTTTTTATATTATTATGAATTACACGAAAGAAATATTTTCTATTTACCTAAAATATTTTTATTCTATCCCTTCTTTATTACTATATCCTTGTACTTTTTCTTTATTCTTGCTTTTTTACTCTATTCTTGCTTTTTCTAATCTATTCTTGCCCTTTTACTATTTTCTTGCTCTTTCACTTCATCCCTCTGCTTTTACTCTATCCCTAGTCTTTTCTCTACCATGATCTTTAATTCATCTTTATCCTTCTTTCGATCACTCCTCCTTCTTTCTTCAGGCAGGGAAACCTTTTTGGATTTTGCATTATTTCTTTGTCATCTCGACAACGCCATGGCGCACCCTGTATTTTCACATATCGGCGATTTATTCCAAACTTTGCCACCCTTTCTGCTCCCCTGTGCGAACTCCTGAAAAAGAAGGCCATAGAACAACTCTTGTGGACTCCGCTGTCAATCAACAGTTTCATCATGACTTAAATTTGGAAACTCTGCTCCCCCATCCCTTAACCATCCCACCCTACCCTTGCCTTGTTCGTACAACCTGGACCCTATTAAGCGTTACTTCTTAGCTTAGTGGAATGGCCGATTCCAATTTTAATGAAGTTAGCCCACATCGTGTGTGATTAGTCGCCGGATGGAATCGTGATTCGTGTAGCCTCCCCTGCGATTGGCCTACATAGTAGATACCCGTGGTATGGAACCCAAGTTAATCAAACTGAGAAAAAAAGGGAGAATTTTAAGGGACCGCAAATCTTTGTTAAACCCATTACCAATTTCTTTTACACCCGTGGTTCGGATCTCGCGTTAATAAATAAGTCCAAAACTGAGAAATAGAAGGCATCTTAAATGAGGGTAGATCGGTGGAAAAACGCAACACATTTCTCTTTCCACTCCTATTACCATTTCTTCCTCCGCAGTGAACGGAAACTTATAGGAGCCTAAATTTTACAAAGAAAATATAAGCTTTAAAATAAATTACCGCTATCTTGATTTTTCTTGTAATGGTGGCCTAGAACAGTGGATTTAAACTAAAAAAAGCTAGAAATGACATGGTATTAAAGCTAGTTTTGGGTACACCTAAAAATTACAGAAACTTTTCTAAATTGTAGAAACTTATGAGCTAAACCTCGACGCGGTTTTATATGCTAAAGATGTATGAGGTCACCGTATCTTTGTATGCTTTCATTGAATGTGTTATGGCAGAAAAATACACGAAAAAATAGAGTTTAGAATTTTATTACAAATAATTGAGCCGCACCCATATAAGTATTTTGCTAATTCTATTTTACGTGCTTAAGGAAACATTGTTATGGTAAAGTGAGTTTTCTATTCTCTAATTAGTATAAAGTTATTAGAAAAATCAACTTAATTATTTATATTATCAGTTTAAATATTGTGACTTAGTTTGTCTCTTAGGATGAGAAGTCTTTACATTCTTGTTAATTATCTCAGGTCAGGAAAAAGTTCTTTTGTTTTATCTCAAACCATTTATTTCCTAAACATTTCTGGAAGAATATTAAATGCAAAGGAAATTCTATGGAAGTTGGTTATGCACATAAATTCAATATGTATACATACATAGGTATACATTTTATGCTTGTTTGTTTTCAACAGTTGTATGAAGTGGAGAGAATTTGTTAAAGTCAAGATCAGAAAAATCTGTTGAGGTTAAGAGGAGAGAAGTCTGTTGAAGTCAAAAAGAAATGTGCACGTTGAATTTCACAGAGCTGATTTGCGCCGACCCTATTTTCTGGCAAAAGGGCCTATTTCAATGTTTGTGTGATGAGTGAAGTGGGGGTTATGGAAGCAAAGGTTCAACTTTACCTGTTTCAAGGGTTTTATTTTTATTTTCATTCTTATTTCATTCTATTTTTTAAAATTTTATTCTTCCAAAACTATTATTTAATTTTCTAGTCATTCAAAATAAGAGAATTTAATGGTCTTTATCAATTTAATCTCTGCCCTGAAACAAGTTGTTTACCTTTAATTCACCTAATTTATATTTATAAAAGCTTTTCTACAGTTTCATTTTTACAAAAATGCCCAATTATTAATTTAATTTACTCAGCAACAAAGAATTTCAGCGGCTAATTCCCGCGTCGTGTTATGCAACTAATGGTGACATTTTAGATAAACTTCCTTTTATAAGCCAGAAATATGTAAAGTAGCGACTATTTGGAGGATAAATTAAAAGACGTTACAAACCCTGAATTTAATATTTATTTATGAGATAAACTAAATTAATTTATTCTTCAAGCTCGGAAGAAAGAGAATATTATGTAAGGAGAAGAAAATAGCCTTCATGGGCGATTTGCTATTGAGCAAAAAGAAGGAAATATTCTCAGAAACTTAGTGCAAAATAATGTTATAGACGAAATATTAGACACATTAACTGGATTTCTGTGTTAGGCCACTCAGTGTTACATACTTAGAAATTTTATATTCTCGGTGATGATGGTATAATATAGACTGAATGTTGGCAAGAAACGATGAAAGATTATTTTTCCATTATAAGATAAGAGCAATTTTTTCCCCTATTTCAGTATGTATACAGCATTTATTTGGAAAACGGTTGTTTATTTATCAATTAATATTTTATTAATTATTTTCGTCTTACACAACTTTGATAGGTAATCATTTAATAATGTAGTTAAATGAGGTTTTACATTTATATTGCGTTATGTATAAGCTTATGCTTCTTTTATAAATACACTTTCTTTAAAAACAATTTGATTCTTTGTTCATATTTTGTTGACCTTTGATAATAGTGGAGATAATTAGTTATTAAAATTGATAATCGGTGCTTTTAAAAGGAAATCTGTGTCCATGCAACGACGTCATTTAAGCCAAATGAGAAGAGGTTTATATTTCAGAATGGGAAAAGTTGAGCTAATGCCATGTTTTTGTTGTTGAGATGCGCTTGTGTATTAAAAGAACCAGAAAGGTGCCGGGTGCCACTTCTCTATTCTGATTTTCTGAATGCTGAGTCTTTCCTTATTTGTAGGGTGTATTGAAGTCATTGATTGGAACGATTTCGGAAGCTATTGAGAGGTTTGAAAGCGGCTAAGAAAAAGAAGGAGATGTGAGTAGATAATGGTGCAAGTATTGAATCCTGTAATCTCTTGACCCCTGTAATCCCGGCTCCTTCCCTACCCTACTCAATTCTGGCAGGGCTTCTGCCTGACTCAGTGAAAAAAGTGAGCGAGTCAGATAGAGAGAGCGAGAGAAGGGGAGTGGGAGTGAGAGTAAAAGAGAGAGAAGAGTCCATCTCTGTGACTCACCAGAAAAGAATGCTAATATCTTTCTTTCTCTTTTGTCCCGAAAGGATCCTCCGTGGAAACAAGTCTCTTCTTTAAATCGGAAACACGCTACACTTCCACAATTAATGTGGTATAATAAAAATGGTTTGATTGTGGTCACACCGAGATAAGTTCAGACGAGTCAAGACATCCACTTTCTCCGCGACTTGAGAAGACGCCTTCATTCTGGGCTTTTCCTCTTCCCTCGTTGTTCACCATGGTAAAGCTCCACTGCTAACCACTCGTTGATGCTTCTTAAGGTGGCATCTATTCTCCTGATTTCTCATCGTCCATGCGACTCCAAACCACCGCTACATCTCAATCCAAATTAAAGTACATTTAATTCGCTCCTCGACTCCACAACCTTTAACATACTTTAAAAAGCATAAATGATCAATACACGTATGTATAATTGAAATTTTTCAAAGTGTATATAGTGGAGCGAATAAAACCAGTGTATTAAAAACGAGTTAATTCTCAGCAGCAATTAAAACTGATATAGTTAAATTAATTAGTTTCTCTAATAATGTACAAACACTAATCTCTTTTCTCTCAACCTTTCAGAGTAAAGATTTTATATTTAACACCAACAAAATTCACTCTTATCCGTAAAATTATCCAAAGGAAGCAGTGCTTTTGATGTATACAATCAATATTGTCCAGAATCGGGCCCATGTTTATAGTTTAGACTCGATGAATGAATGTCAGCATCGTGAAAGTTAAGCGAAATATGTGGGAACGATTGGAACTGAATGCGAGTAAGGTGTGGGAAGAGAGATAGCGTGGATGTTCAATGAGATAGAATTGTGGGTTATATTTTAGTCCTAGTTTCATCAAATGTGTTTACTCTGTGAAAGAAGAGAAAGCGAGGTCGAGAATAAGGGTTCTTTAAGTGGGTACCCTCCTCACACTCGTTCCCCAATTTATTTCTAAATTTATTCAAAACTAATTTATTTTATTATATTAAATGACGAGTGCGGATTGAATTTTTTTTAAAGAGGTTCTTAATTGAAGAGGTAAAGTTGGGTGCAATAGAAAATGTGTGGAAAGAAGGTACAGATCCAAGAGGCCCAAATTGTAAACTAATTACATGTGAGGGAGAGGGATGGAATGCCACGCCCCTCCTTGCACCTACATTTACTCCTTAACCAAGGTACCTCCAACCTCTTTTCCCACCTCCCAAAATACAGCGAGGTAATAATGAGATTATATTAAGTAATAAAAGGTGAAGTTCACAATAAAATCTAATAATAATTATTAATATTATATAATAAGCAAAAATAAAGGTAATAAAAGCTAATATTAAGTAATAAAAGATAATGTCAAACAATCAAAGGTAATAATAAGAACTAGAAGTTATGGTGATTATTGAAAGATAATACTCATTAGTTAAAGGTATAAGCAATCAGAACAATGCTTGCTTTCACTCGCGAAACACAGTGCTATGACTATTTCTGCACATCTTGACAACTAACGAGGACAGCCTCATCTTGCGTTTGAACATTTTAGAGATTGTCATTTAGCTCTTTATGTGGATTTCATCATCGGGTTGGGAGACGCGCTCAAGATTGCAAAGAGACGGGAGGCGCCACTAAATACCTAATGTAATTGGTCCTTGTAGGTCATAATTAACATCTTTAGCCGAGGAGCCTAATGAGTGAGGGGCACCCGTTGTCGTTATTAAAATATTTAATGAAAATGAAGAATAAAAGATTCGTATATGTACACACGTATACACACATGTACGGTCCAAACTTACAGAAATGGACAGGACCTTATAACCTCGGTTTTGGAAGATTAAGTTCATGGGAGAATGAAAGAGCAGTCGTCGAAAGGACAAAAACTCCCTCTGGCACGAGTTGTCAGATAATGCCATCTTTTGCAATTTGTTCTCCCCCCCCCTCTCCTCCCACCTAAATTATCAAAACCTATGGCCTTTTTCCAAAAGCCCCCCTAAAATGAGTATCTTCGTAATACTATTTTCTCCAAACTGGAGTGAAACAATGCCATAAACTCCTGTGATTAATATGCAACCCTGTCCCTGTCCATGGGTTATTCGGAGGAGGCATACGGAGGAACAACAGCCGAATTCACGCTCCTCCTTTGAAAGCCGAGGCCAGGAGCTGGAGATAAATACCCCCAAGCTCTCCCCTATACCAAACTGATTATTATTATATAGACGATACAAAAAAGAACTACACTGAAAATCTAGGAAATTATACCAGCAAGAGGTATCAGTGAAGGTCAAAGCACAGCAAGAAAGAAAGGGAAAATAATTAAACAGCTCCACGGTTACGCCACAAAAAGAAATTAGCTAATCTTTTAAACTTATCAAGCGTAGGAGCAGTCACAATATTTGTAGACAATATATTTCACAATCTACATATGCTCGGTAAAATGCACTTACAAAACTGATATGTAAAATCACGACCAATTTCGAATGTCATGGAATATCCAATCAGATAATAATTATTAATTCTGGCTGGTTGATAAAATCTCGGCAAAAATTTATGCGGAGGATGATTCACATAGTTCACTACTTTAAATAAAATACAAAGAACTCCAACATCTTTACGATGCATAATGTTTAAATCTAAATTTGATAGTAAAATATTTACAGAATTAAATGCACGATCAAGCAATCTCAGTTAATAGTCTGCAGTAGAACTCCATACAGCAAAGCAATATCCAAAGTGAGGTAGAATAAAAGAAAAGAAACACTTGCGAAGAACATCATCATCCTCATAAATTTTCTTTGATTTACGAAAAATGCCGATCAATCTCTCTCAGACTTCCTCTTTCGCAGAGTCTAAAGTCACTCAACTAAAATTGCACTTGTTACCATTCCTCAAGAGGAGAGAAGTCTGTTGGAGTCAAGGCAAGAAAACTCTTTTGAAGTCAAGAGGAGAGAAGTCTGTTGGAGTCAAGGCAAGAAAACTCTTTTGAAGTCAAGAGGAGAGAAGTAAGTTGAAGTAAAGAGGGAGATGTCTGTTAAAGTGAAGAGTAGAAAAGTCTCTTGATGTTAAGAGAAGAGAAGACTGGAGAAGTTAAGAGAGAGGTGACTGTTAAGGTCAAGCAGAGATATATCTGTTGAACTCAATAAGATCGATGTCTATTGAAGTAAAGAGTAGAGAAGTCTGTTTATGTCAAGAGGAAAGAAAACTGTTGAGGCCGAGAGAAAATACGTCTGGTAAAGTCAAGTAGAGAGAATTCTGTTAAAGTCATAAGAAAAGAAGTCTGTTAAGTTCAAGCGGATAAAAGTCATTTGAAGTCAAGAGAGCAATGTCTGTTGAAGTCAGGAGGAGAGAAGTCTGTTAAAGTAAAGAGAAGAAGAGGCGGTGTAAGGTAAGAGGAGGCAAGTCTGTTAAAGTCAAGAGGAGAGAAATCTGTCCAACTCAACAGGAGATAAGTTTTTAAAGTCAAGAAGATACGATTCTTTTGAAGTTAAGTGAAGTGAAGCCTATTGAAGTCACGACGAAGGAAGTTTGTTGAAGTCAAGCAGAGAAAAGCCAATGGAAGTCAAGAAAAGCAAAGTCTGTTGAAGTCAAGAGGAAAGAAATCTGTTAAAGTCAACAGGAAAAAAATCTGTTGAAGGTAAGAAGAGAGAAGTTTGTTGAAGTCAAAATGAGATGAGCACGTTGATTATCACAGAACTGATTTGTGCCCAACCTTTTTTCTGGCAAAAGGGACTAAGTCAATGTTTGTGTAATCTGTAAAGAAGAGGTGAGGGGAGCAAAGATTCAACTTTACCCGTTTCAAGTGTTTTATTTTTATTTTCATTCTTATTTCACTCTATTTTATTTAATTTTATTCTTCCAAAACTATTATTTAATTTTCTAGTCATTCAAAATAAGAGAATTTAATGGTCTTTATCTATTTAATCCCTGCCCTGAAACAAGTTGACCACCTTTAACTCACCTAATTTATATTTATAAAAGCTCTTTTTAAGCTTCACTTTTATAAAAATGTTCAATTATTAATTAATTTACGTGGGAATTAGCCGCAGCCAAAAATTTCTGCGGCTGAAACCCACGTCGCGTTATGTAACTAACGATGACATTTTGATAAACTTCTTTTATTAGCCAGATATATGTAAAGTAGAGACTATTTGGAGAATAAACTAAAAGACGTTATAATTCCTGAATTTATGAGATAAACTAAATTAATTTATTTTATCAAGCTCGGAAGAAATAAGAATTTTATGTAAGTAAGGAAATAGCCTTCATGGGTAATTTGTGATTAAGTAACGAGAAGGAAACATTCTCAGGGACTTAGGGCAAAATAATGTTATAGACGAAATATTAGACACATTAACTGGATTTCTTTGTTAGGACACTCAATGTTACATACTTAGAAATTTTATCTTCCCGGTGAAGCGGTATAAAATAGACTGAAAGCGGATAGAAAACGATGAAAGCTTATTTTCCCATTGTAAGATAAAAGCAATTTTTCCCCCTATTTCTTCCTTTCCGAGACATTAATACTGTTACTCTGGCTCTAGGTCATTAGGGTCGAAACGGAAAGTAGGCAAACAATCTACTACTTTGCCACATTTTGAACAGGAAAATAAAAATGCACAATTTTAAATAATTAATGAGTTATACTAATGTGAACTAAAATAAAGACCATTTTATATATTACTTAACTAAATCAACATTTTACTCTTAGGGCTACTCAAAAAAAAGAAAGTACCACAAACTACAGTACTTTGGCTTTCTGCATAAGCAACAAACAGGGTAAAACAAAAACTAGAGAAGTAATAAGGAAGACCAGATTTTAAAAGAGGGGTCCTAATATAAGACTATAAAAATGAAGGAACAGCTCACAATAGCATAGAGGGAACGTGAAAGGGATTTAATAAAACCCTAGACTGTTAAATTGTGCAGTGCTTCTACCAATCCCAAGTCCATTTTTGAGCAGCTGTGAAATGATCTTCAATATTAACACAAAGGAACAGAAAATCAATACCACAAACTTATAAATAAAAGATGAGTACAATCGAGGGTTACATCACTCTTTGTCTGACGAAAATTGACCCATTCAGCAGACTGATCACTGCTAAACCCGAGAACTCCATAGAGCTAAACAAGAAGGGAAGCCCCTACAAATAAAATTAACACTCGCCCTTTATAAGAGCTATTAACCTGAAGGGAGAGTAAGGATCAATCCAAAACACTTCTCCCTGACACAAGGAGTTCTCTCATCGCATTAAAATGAAATTCAGTTTTTGGCAAACCAAAGTTGTTCCTTGTTTTTAGCTCTCTGGGAGCTGATGGTGTCTCTGCCCCCTCCGACCACGTAAGAGGTTAAGGGAGAAAGCTTTGTGATGTAGGCCCCGTCACGTTACCGAACTTAAATGGGGCTGCGCTTTCTTTGAGACTCCCTCGAGGAACCAGGCTGCGGCATGCTGTGGGACTTTCATAGCACCCCCTCATTTGCTAGCACCCCCATGCAAAAGCTAGAAAGTGAAAGTTCTATTACAACTTAACCTCACGTGGAATATGTACATCCAAGAACGGATTCCACCCAGGTAGGGTTGTCTTGCCATATCAACTTGCGAATGTCTGACCAATCTTCAGCTTTTTCCCTTGCGATACAACCATACATGCTGGGCCAATTGACACATCAAATGCACCCTGAAGGCAGCTAAGCTGGTGGTGCATACGCAAGAATTCAATATAAATCAGGGAATGCCATATTAGAGCTCTCGGAACAGGCCAGCCATTTAACTATGGAGAAATCGAAAAAATATTTTATTATCATGTGAGTAAACACAGGATAAAGCCATTTAATCTTTACTAAGAAAAACTTTCCCTCTTAGACCGATATTAAATATTCATTGTACATGTTTTATCTATCTATTTTGGCCAACTTCACAAGGTATCGGAATTACTCTACTTCCTGGCATTTACATCTAATACTGATCGATAACGTGTGGAACAGATTTAAATCAAAATTCTGTTTTCTTTCCATTTTATGTTTCCCTATCATGTTTGGCATGCTGGATACCAAAATTACCTTATATGTTTTTATACAATAATCTTAAACAATATATATTTTAGCACAACTACATCATATAAAATGTTGCATTAAAAATATAATTTTTTAACTTGAAAACACGAATACTACAACAAAATTCCAATTACTATACTGCATCAATGATAGAAAAATATCGATAAACTCAGAAGTGAACAATGGACAGTAGTTGTCTCTTGTGGTCCGTACTGTCTTCTTGAACTAAGGTTCCATTCGTAGTCAACCAAAGTCTCTTCATCGCAAATTCACTGGAATCGTTTATACACCAACTGCATTGATGTGCTGATGGAATCGTTCACCGTGCTCTTCCGATACAGCACCAAAGTTCGTTTGGAAAATTCTCAATGAGAATGCAATTACTGCAGGTTCTAACATTTTGAATCCCATCCTGCTGTAACATTTATGCACTTCTTTGATAAGATCCTTGTAATTTTTAGCTTCATGTTGCCTTAAAAAAAAGTGACAGTGTTCTTGAGTTCATTCCAAGTTTTTTTCGCAACGATCCTCATTTTCGCCCTAAGATTTCCGGATTCAAGCATCTGCTTCACTTGTGGTCCAACAAAGACACCAGCAGCACCTTATGCTTCGGAAAACCTCGGGAACTTTCTTTGTATTTTGTAAGAGGTTTTAACATTACGATCTAGTGCAGTGACAAATATTTTATTAGGTCCGATTAAATGCGAATCGGAAATAGTAGGATTTTCTCCACTGTCTAAGAGCACTTTGCTATACTTGTGGTTACTCGACAGCAAGGATAATTTTTCTTTCTTCACGTTTTTTTTATCTCTGCCATCCCACAACCACAATAGGCAAGGGTGTTTATTGCTTAGTATATCTACCATGCATTTCAAGCCGAATTCCAAACTCTTTAAATCACCTAATACGTTCAACTTGTTGGCATCATATTTAATCTGTTTGAGCTAGACTGACGTTTCTGTAAAGTTCTTTCAATTTTACGAAGTAACCATCAATGATAGAGGGATGCTAGTTGCGGTTGTGAACAGCACTGCTTTCTGCCTTCTTGTAGAACTCTAAATAGAAAAATACCATTGATCTGGTTGGAGACTCAAACTTATAGATTAAAACAGATCTCTTCCATCAATAAAAAAAGCACAGTGTCTCTGGAAATGAATAGAACTCGGCAAAAGCTGTATGACATGTATGGTATTTTGAAAATATTCCCTTTGTATCCAGTAGACTACATTCCTTCATTCTGGATGCCAGAAGATCTGCACCTGATTTAATGTAATGTAATGTAAGTCTCTTAAGAAGTCATCAGGCTCTTGCTGCTTTGGGTATACTGATCCACCTTTTTCAGTATCCTCATCAAAATCCAAAATTGCGATTTCAATTTCATCGGTAGATTTAAAATGTGAACAAGTTGAGATCAACAATGTTTCTTTATGTGGCACAAGTGAAAATAAAGTTGCCATTTTGGGATATTCCAGTTTCTTTTTATCTTATGATCTTTTATAAGTACATACCACTACCATACCGAAATAAAAGTTGTTTATATGGTCAAAAGGAGGAGACAACAAGGAAAGCAAAGAGATCGGAAAACTAATTCCATTTTACAAAGTGTTTCTTATTCTGGTCTCTTATTGACTAAGCCTGATTGTAGTAAATCAATTCTCATTTAATATCTGTAAAACTTTCAAATATTTAATAATATTAAAGCTAAGACAGAATAACAAACTTATAATCATATTTAAGCTCAAATTTAGTATTCATATACATAACCAAAATCTACCTTTCTTCTTAATTTATAGTTCAAACCACTATAATGTTTTTAAATAGTCTCCTTTTTAGAAATATTATTTTAAAAGCAGAGAAAAGAACTTACTCGTAACTAAAGTAGAAACTACTCAGACTGCAATCATGGAAGTTTTGATACCATTTATTAGGAGTCACTATTGAATCCACGAACCCTTGATGGCATTAAATTTCGTGGCATTATTAATACACAATAAAGTAGAGGATTAATTTAATATGTAGGACCTAGATCCAATGTTAATTAAATAATATATTAATACATATCGATTTTAATAGAGTAATTAATTTGATGAATTTAGGCAAATTATTAGAAAGTGCTAATGTATGCCCCTTTTGGAGAAGTGGAACGCAAAATGAATATTTCGGGGGAAAAAATCGACAATGAGATATTTATAAATGGACACTGATTGGGAGAATTCAGTTCAGATCTATTCGGTAATTTAGATTTTATGAATGATGGCTAATAATCATATGCGTTTTGTTTTAATTGTGGAGATTTTCCAGGACATAATTGCTGAAAAAAAGAAAGAACGCAGCGATGACCAAAGCAAGGCGATTTAATCAACTCACCGGCAGGGACAGTTACAAACGCAATGCTACTGCAAGTAAACAGGGATAAGAAGAATTTGTATTTAAATGGAGAACATAGATATGCGAGCATAAATTGCCTCATAAGAAAATGAGGGAAAAACAACCGCTAGGCTTAAATTGGTGTCTTCTAATGCCACTCTCATGGTATCTCTCTTCGCTTGTAAACAAATGCTCCCTATTTTTCTATAGTCAGCTCTTCTTCACCAGCGTTGGACATGTGTGGATGACGCAAAGCTACAAGTAGGCCAGGGCAGATGTCAGACTCTGAATCTGATGGTTGTGTGTGGATCCTTTTTTTCTTTTGCTAAGTAAAATATGGGCAAAATCACACGAGTGGAAAATATTCTCTACTCTTATGAAATACAAAGAATCTCGTGCTAATGTTCTTATTCTTGTAAGCGAAATAAGGGTGTAGTAAAACATCACGATACTAGTGGGTCAAACTTGTCTGCACCTGATCTTAATCCTCATTCAAAATGTGCTGCGTCTCCTCGTCCGCGCAATTTATGAGCCGAGAGCGAGGCGCGATTAAGCGTTGATGGGAAACTTCCCTTCTAGGAGCTTCTTCCTAGAAAAGAGAGAAACGTTTATTCACGCTTGTTTGCATACTTGGTCGATAAGGGAGGCTGTGTTTCTGTGAGACACGACTCTTACAAAAGTATCCCTTCACATTTTTACAAAAAAGCAACATTCCAATTTTATCAAATATATACAAATATTAGAAATTTTTATTAGTAATAGGAGTTCCCAGATTAAATTTCCTTTTTAAAATTGGATGAAGAAGTAATTATTTAATCAAAATATTAGCTATATATTTGGATTAATAACCTTTTTGACAACGATCCTCTAATTATAACGTCATATTCAAGTAAAATTCTTTTGGTTTTAAGTTTAAGTTACAAACGCAGTAAAAACATACATTTGATTTCGCGTATTATGAAAACTTTAGTTGCGAATTTTGAGCTCAAAATTCAAGAAATGATGGCAAACTATAGGAGAAATGTCAAGGAAATATAGAAGATGCTGCAAACTTCATATACCAATTTATTGGCTCAGAGAGCGATTTGAGGGGTGTCAGGCTTGATGTTGTCTTAAAGCCTTATTGGTTCCTGTGTATTGACCAATGCAAACTGGTTGATGAGCAATTCAGTATTCAATTAAGCAATACAAAATGGATAAGTCATTCATTATTCTATCACACTGTAGGAATAAACCATTTGAGTGCCTTGATGGCCCTGATATATGATTTCTTGTTCTTGTCGCATCATTTAGTTGACCGTTTCGATGTTATTTCGTATGATCCAGTTGTCATCAAAGGTCAGACATTTCTTAAAAAGGGGATTAAATCTTTATCGCATATCATATCTTTTTGGCGATTGCAACAATAATTTGGAATGTGAACTGTTTTTATTCTTATTTAACCCTTTACCACACTTCATCCTGTTATCCAACAGTATCAATTTGTAAAGGTCACACTTTTCTCCCCAAATTAATCTCTTTTCTGTATTGCAAAGTCTATTTTATTTTCAGCCTACTGCATCTAGTTAAAAAATATTAGCATTAGCTGACTTAGATTAGATTAATTTAGATATTTTTTATCTACACCTTGATCAAATTTCAATATTTTTCTATAGGACACTAAATAAATGACCTAATAAAACAAGCAAAAATATTAACAAAGATAGATGATTAATTAGAGAACCAACTGACAAAATGCTGTCCATTAAGTTGAATTTCTGTTGACAAAATGAAATAATGGTAAGAGGGTCAAATATATCAAATCATTTAAACAAGATCATTTCTTGACTTACATATATTTAAATATTCATTGCTTTACTGTAGGGACCACACAGTTGACTGCTTACATTAAGTGTTGTCTTCTGATCGCTATCATTAGTTGCTGTCTTCTGAACGTAGGATTCAAAGACAAATAGCAAATTTTGATTTCATCTCAACTCTTCAAAGGTACAACGATTTGGGGTTGACTCAAAGTTAGCAAGTCACTTCCACAGCAGAAAAAAGAACTTTGCGCCTCCTTCTGCTCCCCATCACCTAACATCCTTGTTTGATCACAATGACCAATTTAGAGTTGGTATTAGTTGCTGACCACTTCAATCCTCATTCTCACTAAGAAACTACTCAAGCTGACTAACGTTGGCTTATTCTGGATATGAAGTTGTGTCGAATGATTAACTTGAATTTGTCTTGTTACTTTTTAGGTTAACTTAAATTTATAGCCGTTAATGATCTAAATTTTCTATCCTATCCCACCAAAGATTATCAATTTTGCTCCTCGACAAATTTCCCTTCTTACTTAACCATTCCTTCCCCCACTTTAAATGTCATTATCGGCTTTTTCACATTATTATAATATCTTTTGTTTCTGCGCTGCCACAAATTCGAGGACATCTGTAAAGTGTGAGGCTCGATTTATTTAGCTTACTTTTTGTTAAGGAGAAACATTTACGAAGGCAGATACGTCCATACGCATCCTAACCCTTGTTCACTCCGTACATGGACCATGAAAAGACCACAAATATTCTAGAATTTTCTGACTGTTTATACCACCTAAACCCAGTGCAATGGAGATCTAAGCTATTTTCTCGGTGTTCGATCTCATGCTCACGAACCACCACCGAGCCAGTGATCCTCACAGATTCCAGCAATTAAGCTTATGGGAAGTCCAATTATTTTTTACTTCTCATTCATTCAGTCGTTTGTTTCTTCTCTAAATTTCTTTTGCCCACCTTAGTAATTTGGCTCATGTTGTTACACCCCAAACAAATATCTTTTTCACAAAACAAAATCTCCTATGTAAAATAAAGTATATTAATATGAAAAAAAATTATCTGTCGACGTGTACCTATGGAAGACAATAATATCTATTAATATCTACTTTTCACAAACAAAATCTCAATATAAAAACGGCACAATTTCAATGTTGTAAATCTAAACCGAACGATGTGTGCGAATATCCGATATGAGACTGTGGAATCCAAAGCTTTTTAGGGTGAGTAGAAGAAGGGTCAAAAGTTTAATTAACGTTCGGTTGTAAACTCCGTTAGGAAGAACAGAATTTTAAAGGAAATTGCCTTCCTGTGCAAATTTTATCTTGAAAATATATCCAATTTTCCCCTCTGGGTGATACAGACACGAGGCAAACGACTACAGTAAATGGAGCAAACACTTCACGGTAAGCGCGTCCGCAAATATAATAATATTAAGAGGATTAACCTGAGATTATTTTGAGTCATTATCTCGGGTTTTCTATCTCGGAAGATAAGTTGGTATTTATATGTGATTAGACAACAATATTCATTGGTATATATATATATATATATATATATATATATATATATATATATATATATATATATATATATATATATAGCCTAGTGGCAGTCAGAGACCCATCCATACACAAAAATAGCTATAAATGTGAGGAAGCATAACTCCCTATCTGCGTATCCATTAGATAAAATAATACTTTACAATTCCTTAAATGTTGCCACTGCTACACAGTATTAATCTATATGTATAAATTGTTTCTACTTTTTAAGGCAATTCGGTATTTAGGATATAATCAATTAATAGCTATAGATATCAAACATATCCATTACATTTAAGAACATCAAATTCGTTGGGAGGGATTTGGAAATTGAAGAGATTCGAGGTTTTCGTTAAATGAGTAGAGAATGAAAAAGGATACGAAAATGAAGAAAGAAAATAAGGATCGGAATATTAGTAAAGAATGACATACAAAGAAATGTTCGAAGTAAAATAATTTGGACTCGATGATAAATTTATCTTTTGAAAAATCTCGAAATTTTGCACTAAATTTCTTCTAAAAAAAGAAAGAAACGGAACTTTATAATTTTCAACTCGATTGACGGAAAAGTTCAATTAGGAACTTGGATTCACTGATAAATTTGATCAGATCATTAATTAATAGAAGAGTAGACTTGTATTTATGACTTCTCTTTGTAGGTATTTATTAGGTGGGTGCCTATTCAGGCTTCCGAATGGCTTAGGAGTTCCTTGCCTCTCCATTAAGAAGAAGGAGGAGGAGGAGGAAGTTCTCTTTCTTATTCTCTTCTTCAACTCGTGTGGAGATCTCGGAATAATAAGTTCATGGCCAAAGAAAAATCAAATAAGAAAGACTTAAACCGATACCAGTACCTCACCAAGTGAGGTCAGTACATTTTAATGCAACTAAAACTACCATGCCTTGATTACATGAGACATCAAACACAAGCAGACCTATCTTATTATACAAGACAAACGCCGGACATATTGATGGGGTGTCATGTACTGGACAATCTCGTCCACTTACGGTTCAACCGCATGGAGAAGCCCCCCGAGTACGCCCCCTCAGAAAACATGCACCTCTCTCATACACAATATCCCCCACTTCTCCCTCGGTTATCGCCTTGTCTCTCAAACGCCCCTAACAAACCATCTTTTAACCTTACCCTCACTCTCATACCTTCTTTTTACAAGTCGCTATCCATCTATCATTCTCACTTGTCCACACCCATTCAAAACACCCTTGTTGCCCATTTGAATCCACCTCACCCAAAGCCTTTACTCCTTCTTCCATACACTTTCTCCTAAAAAACACTTTTGGCATCGTCTTCCTCCTATGGACCCTCCTATCACACTCCACACTCAAACCCTCACCATTCACTCACGCTTCACTTGCCCTCGATTCTTTACTAGCACGTAAACCCTGGTAGTTGTAATCTGCTTCCATTGAAACACTATTAAATACAATAAGACTAGGAAATTACAGCTTCGCCCTTCTTCTAGAGTGACACACCACTCAATTCTTACAATTAAATCCCTCTTATCCTCATTCACTTTTAGCCACCGCCTTTTAGACACCAAGTCAAAGGATTCTGATAAACCTTTACACAAACATCAGGTTTTTATCACAGACTAATGTTGATAGAACCCATTCCTTAACATTTCTCTTCAATCTCACAACCATTACACTCAATCATTACATACTTCTCTCTGTACTTAATTCATATAGAGAGTAAACACCCATGGCGACTTCACACAACCTTGTCTTACTAGTCCATACACACCGGCTATCTTTTACCTTAAAGCACGCTTTACTTTCAACCTAAGCTTTTTCCAGTTCCCTGAAAGCTATCTATCCCTCGACAAGCTCTTAATCTACACACACCCTTTATGACCTACATAACTTCAGTTGTTTATCCCTTATCAGTCCCATAGTTTTCCTTCCTATTCATCTAATCCGAATTTTTCCTTACATTTTAGTTTTGTTTATTCAAAATATCGTATTTTACATCGAAATATCTCACCAGTTCCTCCAATAATGGAAATCATAAGGATATATAAATAACGCTAAAAGGGAAATAAATAAAGGAGAAAGGCAAAAATATGAGAGGGGGGCCTGCATCCTATCTGAAGACATAAATATTGATTAAAATTAATAACGTGTTAAAGCCCCCAAAGACCGCATAGTCCACTCACAGGAAAACTAGAAGATTAGAATTAGAATAGCATCATCAATATCATATATTCAGGCATTTGTTTCCATTGCTAAGAAAGGCCTTTTCTCACCTCTAATTTTTGTTTGTCTTGCGCAATATTTTCCTACTTTTAGCATATTTTTGAGATCCTCTTTTGATCTTGTTTTTGTCTTCTTTTCGGTCGTATTTTATCGAGTGGAATCTACATAATCGGTTATTTTGTTGGTCAATATATCGTCTTGGAACCTTGCCACATGGACTGTCCAGCTCCTTTTGAGATTCTCTATAGCATCCAATATATCTGAATTTTGGTTTCTACAGGTATCCAAGTGGCTGTATTTATTTAGCGCCAAATTATCCCCACCATTATTCTCACTTGGTCTCTTTGTGTTGTTCTAAGATTTACCTTGATTATTTAATTCTGTTATGATCGCTGGTGTTTCTATTGGATCAAATGCTTTATTTTAGTCTGCAAATAGCAATTATAAAGGTACTCTGAAGGTTTCTCTATGGGCTGGTTTAGAGTATGTTTGTGATCAATCATTGAGAAGTTTTTATAGAGCCATCCAGGTTGGTCCACCGGTTTCTTAGCAATTACTCTTGTGAAGAGTTTATAGACAGAAGAGAGAAGTCTGATTGATCTATAGTATGAAGGTTTGCTTGATTACCCTTCATGCATAAAAGTATTATTATGGCATATAATCTATAGAGAGTCAGTAAAAAGACAAGTTAGTTTGTGTACAATGATGACATCCCTAGAATATTTCAGCAAGTCTGTAATGATGTTGTCCTAACCTGTTGCTTTGTGGCTCTTCATTTGATTGTTTGCAATTCCAATATCAGATTTTAAAACGCCGGTACATTATTGCGTTTTGTTGATGGGTTGTGAATCAAGATGGTGCTGTTGTTGAGTACAACTTTGCATAGAATTCCTTAGGTTGCTCCTGGATAGTTGTATTATCTTCCTCTCTTATAGCTACTATCTGATATTTTCTCTTTTACAGTCTTGTTTTAGCCATTTTATACCCCTTAGCCCTGTCAGTTTTACAATGCCTTTTTTATAGCTAGAATCTATTTTTTTCTCATCCTATTTTGTTATTAATCTGCAAAAATGAACCAGATTCAACATTATTTGATGTTTGATAATTTGAAACTTGTTATACTTCACCATTTTAATCAATGTCTTTAGTAACTGCAATTTGAGCAACTCACTCCGTCATAAAATGATCCTAGCAGGATCCAGAAAATATTTATGGTGCAATACGCTAAACCATTACAGCTATTTCTGCATATTTTTGCACACAAGGACTCCATAGTTGCTCTGAATATTCTAAATATGGTCTAAATTTGGACTTAAATACTGTAAGAAGAATCACTTCAGAGTTCTAGGAAAGATTTGTGCCTATAGAACCTAAGAATTTGTTAGCCTTTTTGCAGAACCTCCACAAATAGTGGTGAAAACTTTAAATCGTGTTTGATGGACACCGCTATAACATTTTAGAGCACAACTTACGCAATTATATTCGTACAAAGATATAGTTAATTTCTTGTCTCGTGTAAGACATTATTAACTTGCCTGTATTGAGACACATTTGCAATTTTATTGAACATTCCAGAATTTTCTTGAGTGTTCTTTGTATTTTATCTTGGGCAAAACTGTAACACAGTCGTCCCAATTTCATATCATCGGAGAATCTTGGGAAGTACTGAACTGGTGCCTCAATCTATATATATGTGTGACTCGAATTGTGATATAAGTAATGTACTTGAATGTTCCAAAACGCCTTCCAGACTGCATTAGAGAAAGCCTTTTGAGGTAAGAAACACTGGTAAATCATAATATTCTTGAAGAAAATGCAAGTTTGGATTCATAACCCAGATTTATGCCTTGTTAATTTTATTTTGGTTTCCAGAGTGACATAAATCTTAAACAGCATAATTAGATTGAATAAATTCAGAAATCAGTAAAAGAAGTACTTCTGAGCATTTCGGAAGCTACGTCAAATGCGTATTTTACCGACCTTCAGAAATGTTGGAAAAGTTTATTGACTCATTAGGAGATTATTTTGCAGCAACAAAGTAAAATAAACCTCCATTAGGTATATACTTTCATTTTTTTCCTTAGTGGCGCAACATTTGGACAAAAATTACTAGATTATAAATAGAAGTAACTTAAGCACAGATCCCTAAAGAACTCCACTTGATACTATCTTCCATCTTGTGAGATAGTCTTATACTCATGTGAGCAAATTTACACAGATACAATCAGTTGCGAGCTTACTAATTCGTCGACAATGGAAAACTATATCAGGAGCTGTTTGCCGTTCTAAGTGGAACAAATATTTTGTTTGGATGGTATCATCTCTTTGAAATATTGGGTTGAGGAATAAGTTCTTGCGGTTTATCAAATTGATTCATTACCATTAACAATTTTAGAAAAACTTCATTTTTAATTGATAACATTATGCAATTTAATCAATAATGTATTCTCCGTTGTTATTTACGACTTTTTCCGAACGTTTACCTAGTTTTTTAATGCCTCTACAATAAAAATCTCTGGATTTTGACTCGAAGAATTCGTCTAACCAGGTTCTTAGTTCCACATCAGTATTGAACAAAACGCCGCGCAAATTGTTGGAGACCGATCGGAACAGATGGAAATGGCCGTTTGAAACATGAAAACCACCATTGAGCTGTCCTTTCTGATAAAACATTTTCTCCGTACATAGCACAAATATCGCGATGATCTTTGGTTGCGTTTGCATTGTTCCCGTCTCGATTGAAAATGAATAACAATAAGTGTCAAAAATGCGCCTTTCTTTCAACTTGATATTCCATATTGAGGGTACAGAACAAAAATTAAATTAACACGACTTTTAAATACACCACAATGACTTATTACTCAACTTCAAGACGTCGCCTAGCAAAAACCTAATAGTCTACGCTGTTAAGAGACGTAGCCTAACCTTTGCAAATTTTGCTCTCATTATTTATTATTGTTTCTTAATATGTGCATAAATCACGTCAACTAAACTTAAATCAACGCAAAATTTTAAAAAACGCAAGAACTTATTCCTCAGCCTAATATTTTTAGAAAAAATCTCACAAGTTAGGTAGGCATGATTTATTATTTATTCAAACTGTGTTGAGTGTCTCTTAATACTCCATGGCTGTGGAGATGTGAAACTAGTTTTTCTTTGAGGTTTATTTAACTCGTTTACTAATCAAGGATATTTGATTAATTGCCCCTTAGTTTTTATGGCAATAACTAGCGCCATTATGTTAAATGCGTGTTGTCAGCTAATTGGAACATTTTCTGGAAGAACTCCTCTTATAGTTATCTATTAAATTTTATTGTTATACATCTAACACTTTTAATTCAGTAACGTGGCGAGAATATATCCAACTTAGCCCAGGTGCTTTAATAGATTAAAGTTTATTTATATCCTAACTTCTTTTTGACTGGTGTATTGTATAGTATTGGACGCAGATCATATGCCATCTGTGCTATATCAATTGGAATATGTTACAAAATTCCTGGGTAAGTATCCCCTAAATTTTTATATTGGACAAAGTGGACCTCTTGTTATAATTTTCAATATTTGTCAAACCACATCCATTATATGATACAAAGTTTACGATGATCTACTTTACGCAAGAAATTTTCATTCATTAAATTCAATTTCGACCATCAAAGGTCCTCATTATATTCCTTAAAGTTAATGTTACGATATGTGAAATCGCTTCGAGAATACAGTCTTTTGATTTGATTCGGTTCTTGAGAGATTAAAACATAGCGTTGTCATTTAGGGAATTTTGTGATTGAAGCCAATAGCATAAAACAAAGTTAAACGATATATTGAGTGGGTGAATCTTAACGTATGCTATTGCTGTTCAAGCCTCTAGAAAGTTAAATTTCGACAGATTTTGGGTATCATTTGCAATGCCGATGGCCTCACCACCTCTAAATAAAACACTTCTTTTCTTCGAAAATGTTTATGCGCACGATCCCCAAAATGTAGGTACACTAGAGTAACTCTTGCAAATAGCTAATATATGAAAATTCCCTGATAAAAGAATTAGATGTAATTCGTCGAATGTATGGCTTATACTGCAAGCATAACCTTGGCAAGGTAGCTTAGCTGCACCCATAAAATTTCTACCAGTCCCTGATGAATTCTCTACTATGTTCGACACACTCTTATTGCAGTCCAAATGACACAAACCTGTACTTTCGTTCACACAAATGAGCTTAGAAATTGGCCAAATGTCCCGAATCATACTGACAAAGACTTGTAAACAGTTATTAATGAAGGATGTTCGGACAAGGAGAGATTTTACCGAAACCAGTCTATGCCGTGCACCTGAAAGAATAATTTTACAGCTTCTGTACCTGCGTTTTCTAAATCGAGTCTTATAACCGTCAATAAGATTCTTATATCTAGTATAAAATATATTATTAATGCCGAAATTCACTATAATACTATTATTTGAATTATCTGCATTGTATTCAGTTTAATCTTGACCTTTAGCAACAACATCCAATTTGGAATATATCAATCTAATTTAGTGAATTAAAAAAAGTAACAACGAAGAGGAGTGGTTCAAACTAACGTGCTATCCATAATTAGCGCGTAATATGTAGGAACAATCCTAACTCACAGCTGTAAAAAAAATCATAATACAAATCAGTGTTTTACCCACTCATCTTTCACACTTGCCTCAGCGGTTACAAGAAAGCCACAATAAATTTTCGTGTGAATTATTCTAGCACAGATAAAATTGTTGTCGGAGACAATCGTCAGAAATAGCATAGTATTAACATTATTAAAATGTGAAGAAAATGCTTTCACGATTTACAGAAATTAAAATAATAATAATAAATATGGTTATTTGGTTTCTAGTTAACCTTTGCATATTTTGCTCCACAAAAAAATTTGTTAAACATAACTCATATACCAGAGAAGTTTCCCTATTAACGCTTTTGTCTGTTTTGCGAGGCTCTGTTCAGAGAGGAGAATGCAATCAAATCAGTGATTCAATAGAGATCTGCTGACACATTCCAATTCAAGGTAGTGAGATTAAATTAGAAAGAATGGTTAAAGTTTGAGTAAATTCCAAAGGTACTATTATAGCGACGAGAAAAGTACAGGCCAATTTTAGTTTTTTAAGCTCACAGAGAATTTCAAACAATTCTATTGAGTCCCATAATCATAAAATGTACGGATCTTTCATTATTTTGTAAATCGAAGAACCTAAAATTCTGCATATGAGTGTATGAGGGATGGAAACATCGTTTTCAGAAGTGCATGGGGTTAAAGAGAAGAATTTTTAAATAATTTTTATATAATAAAGGCTTCTATGATTTTGTACCAATATGGTTTGACTTCTTAAATAAAAAGAATATTACATTTCAAAGTGTCTTATGAAGCATAGTTTTAGAGTCACCTATTCTTTTCAATAAGTTAGGTTTGTTTTGACATCAGAAATCACAACATAAAATTCCCCTAAAGTAACCTAAGGCTTCAGGAACCTTTCAATAAATATAATTAAATTAACATCTACCCTATCTAAGCTATTGCAATGTTGTTTATAATTAATTATTGCCATATCCTTTACAAAAGTAATATTTAAATCCCTCTCAAAGGGATTAAATTTTTCAGTTCAGTTATATATTCCTAGAGTATTACTGAAAAATATAGCTGTCATATTTTCATTTAAACTATGTTCATGCATGCTTGTAGTGGTGTGACATTATATTATATCAATACCATATTATATCTATGGGGAAGAGACTAATAACTTAAAAGAGAACCGACAAAGGGGCGGAACGCCACGAGTCTCGACGCGTAGAGCAGCGAGAATAGAGTGCAAAATGAGGTCAGGTAAAATTTGGGCAATGGCACAGCTCAAGGTTATTTAAAAAGGCATTTACAAAATATAATTTTATTTACATAAAATAAGAGAATCAATGGGCAAAATTATATTGGTAAATGAGGGTGAAATTGCAGAGTTATGCATCAGACTCTGAAGTTAGAAATTAATGCGTTACAGAAGGAGACTATTCCAATGGGGAGGATTAACTCAAATGGATTGCTAAAGGGAGGGGGAGTGATAGGCTTACGGAGGATTCCAGGTGAGACGTCAGGGTAAGGTTTCACGGATGTCTTCTGCAGGCAATGAAAGTGAGGGCGAGGGCACTCGGAGCTTCTGAGCAGGAAGTTAACGTGATGACAGTTCTCCAATGGGGTGGGGCGGTAACATCCGGTCCAGAGTAGAGTATTTCGGCCACCCAAAGACGAGGAGGGAGCAAGGAGGGCTTCTACAGGAGTTGATGAGTGGAGTCGGAAAAATCGCTCGGTGGCGATCGTCAAATGGAAATACCTCACTTACTGGGCTAATTCCAACGACACGAAAAGTTCAGCCGTCACTTCGCTTCGTTGTTAAGCACCTGACTTGGAACTAGGAGGAATGCTTCTTGGATCCTAGCGGGACTCCTCAACTCTGTATCTCCCACCTGGAAGACGAGCCGTATATACCCGAGGCTCCCCACGCAGGGGTGGTGGAAACATGGGGTGTTTGGCCGGTGCTACTCTCGAATGGCCTCGAACCTTCATAAAAAAGGCGATTCTAACCCGCGAAAAGGTGGTCCGGGATGGACGAGGTTTGAGACTACTGCATGTGGATGTGAATGAGGCTTACCAATTTAAGCCAAACTAAATTCTAGAAATTTCTTTACCGCATGGACGTCACTTCCGTGCTGGAAAAGAAATTCTACGTGGAATTTCCCCACAATACTATTAGTATATATTTATATGCTTATGTTCAGTATAAAAAGATACTGGTAAGTAACTTGCAATATACTTCTAAATAAAATTGATTAGTTATCTCGTTGTTTTTTTTCAATAGGAATTCCAATACTTTAAGATAAATCTCTAGCATCCAAGTCCAGTTTCATAGGAAATAGAGTCTTGAAGACTCTGTTTTCTTTAAAATTTACCGGAAACATTTTAAATATCTCTTTCAGGTTACCAGAGTTGAATTGCTTTCTAATAATTATCGTTAATCGTCCACTGCTCATAAATATTTACCCATGGTATGATAGAAGTAAACCAACATTGGCATCTTCACATAAATTTAAAGAGAAATAAATCTCGATAATAAGAATGTGACTTCATAAAAAGTGAAAATATGTGAGTTAGCCAATTTGGGAGTTATGATGACACTTAAACTCTACAATAAATATTAACAAAGGTTTCCTTTAAACTAGGACCGACTTAAAAAAACACGGTATTACGAGCCTTCCTTCAACGTTATCATTGAATTCAAAGGACGGTTCCAATGAAACTTAATATGCTGCTTTTTAATTGGAATGCCAGAGTATATAGGAAAGAAAGTTTATAAAAAAGGAGAGTCCAGCCTGGAATACTGAAACCGCTGTTGCTATGGCTATCCGCCACCCGTCCCTGCAAGGATATCAAATAAATCAAAGAATATTAGGAAAATTCTGTGAAATTCGATCACAAAGTAATCGGATCTCAATGAAATACGATGGGCAGTCAATAAGTTTTGCAATTCGGATATAAGGAAAGGAGATATGAGGAAAAGTGTCTTATTATTTTTCAATATAACTACCCTCGACTTCAGTGCACTTGCGCCACTTGTCTACGAGGCTTCGAATTCCCGACAACCAGAAATCTCCCGACTGCTGTTTAATCCACTCCTAGACGGCGAGCTGGACATCTTCATCGTCCCCAAACTAGCCTCCACGCAGTGCAGTTTTGAGCTGACGGAATAAAAAGTAGTCGCTAGGTGCCAGATCTGGAATGTAAGGGGGATGGTTGAGCTCCTCGAATCCGCACTCGCGCAGGGCAGCTTGTGCAACTCTGTCTTTGTGGACTTTGACGACGTTGAAGGCGATCATAGGGCGTGAGGTTTCTAGGGACCCAACGGGTCCCAATGATATGTGATATTCCAAGTTCTCGCTCGGTTTTTTCGACCTTCACTCATCGGAATTCGAGGATGATCCTCTCCAAATGGGCCACACTCTCCTCGTTGGTCACATCTGACGGTCGTCCTGGACCGGAGTCAACTTCAAGGGACTCACGACCATGGCGGAACTCCCTATTCCAACGAATAATGGTTGCACAGGAAGGGGCGTTGTCGGTGTACACTGTAATAAATCATGAAAAAAAAACACTTAAAAGAAGATCTGAGAGTTGTAGCATGAAACTGGGAAACAATAACGAAAGAGATACATTTATACAAATATTTTATTAGAAAAGATAATTTTAGTTCAAAAATAAAAGCACTCACAAAGTTAGAGAAAATCATTTGCAGCAATTAGTGAACTTTGTTTCATAACGAGATAGTAAGAGATAAATATTAAAGATATAGGGTTGTGCCTTGAGGCGTTTGTACGTGATAGGTAGAATACATAAGAGTGTTTGCACGATGTTAGACCAGTAGTGGCGGCCCGGACGCTTGGTTTGACAAGATCGTCTCTCTCAATATATATATATATATATATAAATATATATATATATATATGAGGAATTAAACCACATTCTACAAAGATAATTTAATTCAGAACAGTTTCGGTGTATCTCACACCCTTTTTCAACTGACACTGGATAGAAAATATGAGAAAAGTGCTTACATACATAACACAGGGTCAGGTCGTTAAATATCCCCTCTTTTTTTCCCCCATCTCCTACTTGTGGCTAATCAGGAGAGGGGGGGGTTAGGCCTAAACATAGTAAGGGGCTGACATTTCACTATTTTGTTTATTTGCTTTCGTATTACAGGATTAAAAGAAAATTGACCCTCAGATAGATTTAAATTAGGAACTGACGATATCAAGCTCGATTCTACGATTCTTCACTTAACATAGTTAGCCGAATTAAATACCATTTTACTTCGATTGAAATCGATCAAATGATTCAAGTCTCTAACATGGCAAAATATTCCACTGCTTTGGCTGCCCACTCTAATATCTCTATTGTGTTCGTACAATCTCTTGTCTAGATTTCTCCTCATTTCCGCTATATAAACCTTATGGCAATCGTTGCATGATATTGCATACACTCCTATGTGATGATGTTCTTTGGGTTTCCTGGCAATCATCAATTGGTTTAAGGAATTATTATATTTAAAGGCTAGCTTAATACCCGCTTTTCAAAATATGTTCTTTAAAATATTTAATTTATTATTAAATGGCAATGTTATATATTTGTTGAAGTCATTAGTCCGGGAAGGCTTATTACCATACAATGTTTTCCTAGCTGCAAAATGGGCAGATGATATGAACCAATCGTGGTAATACAAATTAGAAAAAATGGTCCTGATAATAAAAAATTTCCTCATCTAAATAGGAAGGATGACATATTTTATATGCTCTTAGGAAAAGGTTAAAAATCACCGATTTTTTAACAGTTTTATCGTGAAACGAAAAATAATGTATATAGGCATTCGAGTGGGTTGGTTTCCTATACATGTCAAGTTTTAATTCATGGTGATCTCTATTAATGAGGACATCTAAAAAGGGTAATCTATTATCATATTCTCATTCATATTTAAATTTGATGGAGACATGCAAATTATTCAAATTATTAAAAAAGGTATACAAAATGATGTCCATTAGGCCATAGAGAAAATACATCGTCAATGTACCTTAACCATATAAAGTTAGGGGGAGAAATTGTGGAAAGTTCAGTCTCAAAATATTCCATGAAGAGACATGCCAATATCGGAGATAAACTATTTCCCATGCTAAGGCCAAATATTTATCCATTAAACCAGATAGAAAGAGAAAACGGAATAAGTTTTCTTTGCAGTAATATTTTTATTACCTTTTGTCGAAAAAATACGTGCAGGGAAGCGATTCGAACCAGGCACACTGAGGCAGCAAGAACCGCTTTAAGCACAGTTAAAAGTATGCCGTTAGTACACTACGCTACGCAGAGAACCAAAGAAATCTCTGAATCGAATAGCTTTTAAGGAACACTTTCGCCATCTTGAATGGAGACTATGAAAGAAATAGAAAATTAATTGGGAATTCAAAGAATAAATGAGAAATAGGTAAACGCGTGGCAGATATTGAAATTTATATATCTCTCAAAATAGCACGAGAGAATAATAAAAATTAATCCATTAAACCACATTGAAAGAGAAAACGGAATAATTTTTTCCTTGCAGTAATATTTTTATTACATTTTTTCGAAAAAATCCGTGCAGGGAAGCGATTCGAACCAGGCACACTGAGGCAGCGAGCACCGCTTTGATCACAGTTAAAAGTATGCCGTTAGTACACTACGCTACGCAGAGAACCAAAAAATTGTCTCAATAGAATAGCTTTTAAGGAACACTTTTGCCACCTATAACGGAGACTATGAAAGAAATGTAAAATTAATTGGAAATTCAAAGAATAAATAAGAAATAGGTAAACGCGTGGCACATATACAAATGTTTATATCTCTCAAAGTAGCAGGAGAGAATGGGAAAATTAAGCCATTAAACCACATTGAAAGAGAAAACGGAATAATTTCTTCCTTGCAGTAATATTTTTATTACCTTTTTTTGAACAAATCCGTGCAGGGAAGCAATTCAAACCAGGCACACTGAGGCAGCGAGCACCGCTTTGATCACAGTTAAAAGTATGTCGTTAGTACACTACGCTACGCAGAGAACCAAAAAATTCTCTGAATAGAATAGCTTTTGAGCAACACTTTCGCCAGCTCGAACGGTGCTGGCTGCCACAGTGTGCCTGGTTCGAATCGCTTCCCTGCACGGATTTTTTCGAAAAAAGGTAATGAAAATATTACTGCAAGGAAAAAATTATTCCATTCTCTTTTTCAATGTGGTTTAATGGATTCATTTTCATCATTCTCTTGTGCTACTTTGAGAGATGTATACTTGAATGAATGATATTTTCTAACTCGTAATTTCAATAATTTAAATAGAGATGAAATAGGAGATTTTATGAGAGAATTGGTGTAAAATACAGTAGGTGATAATGATAGAGATTCTACCTTTAAACCTCGTTCAAAGAAAAAAGTGATGTTCATGATTTGATCAGTTGTAGCTCACGAGTCTGAAAATCAAAGAAGGTGTGGAGTCTGACGTCTTAAGACCCCATCAAGTGAAGGGCGTATATGCATATATTCTGAATGTTGATGCAGAACACCATACAAAGTTTCGATAGATAATAAATATTTTCAAGAAAATCAAACATAATTAATCTTCAGTGTTAGGAAGTCCGTATAACCAGTGCTTCCCTTTGATAGAGGCTAATATATCAATAGATTCCAACTTGAAGTTTGTTCCAATGATGACTTCATAGTTACAGGAATATCTTCTGCCTTTATTCATCGAATAGATATTGGTACACAATCCGGTATGCTGGAGAGGGCGACACTCAAGAGTACAGTTAGAGACATGAACAAGTGTGGATTAGCTGGTGACTGGAAATAGACTTCAACCACTCAAGATGTTACTTAGTAGGCGCAAGAAAATTAGGCACTACCATAGACCGTTTTATTATTACTCTGCCCATTTGCCAATAAACTAAAACATTCAAAAGTGTAGGGAAATGTCGTGTATTTATTAGTGTGCGGGATTCCATGTTTCTTTTTATCTCGCATAAACTACCCCCCCCAAAAAAAACAAAATATATATATATTAATATAGTCTCCCATATACTTTTGAATAATGCGAGGACAAATTTACTCAATTCAAATTGCTGAAATATTATATGTGTTCTTATATTTTTATCTGGTACATATCCTCGAAAGTTTCCGAAAACAAATATACAAAGCAATGGAATTGAATTTGTTGAATGTGATTGTAATTAAGACCAATTCGAGTTGCTATTTCAAATTGTCTGTTTTTTAAACTATTTTTTGTCAGGAAAAATGATTCAGAAAACTTCTGAGTGCATCGATTAATTGCCGGTGCATGAGGTTGGGCCAAGGACGAGGGGCACGTCTAAATTTATACGGATTGAGACTGATAGGAAATGAAACAATAAATTCTCCTTAGCTGTATCCTTTGAAGGAATATTTCTTATTTTGTATTCGTTTGTAGGCCATGATGTTCCACCAATCTTGAGAGATTATATTCACAAAAACTTGGCTGAAGAAAAGCGGTATCTATAAATGGGAATGAGGAAAATGAGGAGGAATAGTCTATTTTACAAATAAAATGATTTTTATTATATCCGTCATTGCTATTTTTATTATACCCAACTGTTTCTTTTTTGTTGAATTGAAGAGCTCTTTGAGAAATGCGATAAACACCATTTATTTTCCCCTGCTTCGTTGTCCTACACGTTTTTAGATTGCCAATGATCAGGAAGCCTTTCCGTGGTTAAATCCCATCAAAGTGCGCCTAAGGGCTACTTCTAAATTTGTTTTTGTTTTTAAGTAGGAGAAGAGTACCTCAAGAGAGTGTGGTGTCAAGGTTCGAATGAACTGATGGGGCTCGGACTAGGTTTAGGCAAAGGAAATGGTTTCTGAATTTATTCTTAATGCTTTCGTTAGCAAGGTTATTCCTGCTGCAAATATAAGCGAAGTTGAGAGATGATCGTCGGAAGAGGCGTGAGAATTTTCCTCGAAGGTCATCGGACTTCTTTATCAGAAGGGACAGGGGAATTTTTCCCCTTTAGGAATTGAAGATCGCCGGGATGTTTTCGCTAAAAATCCTCGCCTTAGGGAATAAGGAGATTGATAGCCATAAGGCCACCGTTTCACTCTCAAAGATAGAGTCCAGGAAGAAAGAGTGCAGGGGCCATGCAACTGCATGTTTTTTGGAAGAGACTGCAACGCTGGTGGATCTTGCGTCGAAGTGGGTAATCAGCAGGGGGCATTAGGGAGAACCATATGCTCGTTATCAAGGGTGTCAAGGGAATAAAGTTCTTCGGTTTTGGGGCAACAGATTGTTGGTAGGACAGCTGTATCAAAAATAAGGGAAGACGGATAAAAGGCCTTACGAAATTAAGGAGGCCGGCGACCCTCATCCATACTTGTTGTGAGAGGCGATGTTCTTTCGCGATCTTTATCACATCTCTAAGTTTATTGCACATGGGTGACGAGAGAGCTACCTGTTTCTTCTTTAGGTTGATGTGCATCCTGAGGTATGTTAGGCGAGGTGTGGGGACTAGCGTGCTCTTCTCTTTGTTGATGTTTAGAGATGACTGTAGAATTTTTCTTACACGGAAACGCACGCGCTCTTTTGTACCTATCAGCAAGATGTCAGCCAGTTATACATGTGCTTGCACCCGTATGTTTTTGCGAAGGGGTTGCTATTAGATACGAGGACCATTTGCATTAAGTACAGGCTTCCTAAGAATCCCATGGGAAGACAAGTCAACCTATAACGTTTCCCATTGCACATAATGCCGCCATCACAGAAAGCTGCAAAAAGTTTGAGAGCCAAAGAGGCCCATCTAAAGTCGGAAAAAGTTTCGCCTCACCGGAGGAGGAACTTTCCCACGATCGCGCAAAAAGGGCGAGACTATTCTAGTCTGCTGACGCGTCGAAGCCCTCTGACCCTCTCCTTCTGACGGAGGGGGAAAAACTCCATTCGACTCCTTATAAATCCTCCTGCGCCAGAGTTGCAAGTCATTATCCGCCTGCGCCCTGGCCCGTCAGTCTCCGCCGCCGCCCTGCCCCAGCAATATCCGCCGTCGCCCTGCCACGTCAGTATCCTGTGCCCCTCACACCGGTCGGTACCCGCTATTCGCGTCCAGTTGGACTCTACCTCGTACCCGTTTCCGGCCGCTCCTCGAACGCAGCGCGCTCAGTCTCGATTCGTATTTTATGCAAAAGCAAGATTTAAGTTTATACCGTTAAGAGTCAGTGCCAAGAGACTATTATTTGAACTTTGCGCCAAGGCAAGGATTACTCCCTCGGAACAAATCTTCAAGGTAAGAGCAACGCACCACTCTTCTGTGCAAGTGCTCTCTTCCCTTTCCCCCCATACCCAGTGTAAGCCTTCATAGTGGGCTTCGTCTACGCTCAAGGTCCTTCAAGCGACCCTCGGTCAATATTTTTCGTTTGGTTGTACGGTGACCGTCCTCACCAAGTCTCTTCTGTTTAGCCTCTGAGACCCGTGTGCGTCTAATGTGTATATAACTCATTTTAAAGCTCCTTATAACCTTGTAAACTAACATTGATTTGCATATTATTAAAGTTATTTTTGTACCCACCTTTTATTATCCCGGAACTTCTAAGATAGTTGACTATTGGCCAACCTATATTCAGTTAATTTGAATTCCTTTTTTGAGATTTCTGTGACGATTCTCTCAATTGCTCTTCATTTGTCTTTTTTCGCGGTTAGTCGTATGAGTGCCATTTTCTGGACCCTTATTGCGTGGTATCTCTCTCAATTTCTTTCTTGATCTCTCATGAGACTTGTTGCGTTTTAAATTTCTTTTGCTTTATATCTAGGATTTAGTACTAGTTTATATCCGAAAGCTTTTAGTTGATAGTCGCCTTACTTCAGAGTTGTTTCGCAAAGTAGGTTAGGTATGTATGCTTATAATTTTTCCCTGCAAGTTTCCCATTGCGTCGTGTTAGATTCTTTTCTTGGCATGATCGGACACTTCTATGGGACATTGGTTGATATGGAGATTTTTGGCTAAGTGATTGCTGCAGGAAATTACGTAGTGCTCTTCTTGTATTTTATCCCTTTATGACAGAAAATGCGGTGCGGTCATGGCTCTCTTAAGTGCGGGGTTTGCAATGGTGTATTTGTTGCAAATCTTGAAATTTTTATCTCAGTTTTGATCCCGTAATCGGATAATATCATAGTCGACTACTCTTAAGATTTTCTCGTCTGTCATTGATTTTTATTTCTATTGGGGGAAAATTTTTAGCTTTAATCTTTCCATTCTCTGAAGTTAGGGCGAAGATAAATGGACTTCAAGAGGTTACTCCCTTGAACGCTGGGGTTTTTATTTCCTGTTTTTTTCTGTTTGTGCGGTGATTTAGGATTCATTATGTTCATTATTGTAAGAGAAAGAAACTGGCAAAGGAGTACAATTTCTCACTTTGAATGAAATTGCTATTTGTACATATTTTCTAGTTGCGGACGAGCAAGGGGGTGCCTAAAATAGCATGAACATCCCTGTTGCATCTAAACCTGGAAAATTCCGATTTCTCCGTGTCCAAAATGCAGGAGTTTGTCATCCCGGACCCAGAGCCTTTAGGAGGATCTAAACTATAAATTCGAAGAAGACAATGATCTTAAGGAGCTTTAATACATCATTATATAACAATTGATTTTCGTTGATGAGCTTTGCAAATAGGTCTTTTTAATCCTCTGAGAAAGTTACTCGGCGCTGTCCAGGATTAAAAGTTTCCTCGCAAATAAATACCGAGGCAGATTGTTTGAAATTCTTATATTGTGGCACAAAATATCTTTACTAGCTGATTATTATTAGTATTTGTAGGGTGAAGGCAAATTTTAGAGAGTTTTACACTGTCCCTATCATATACTAAATATCATATACTATAATATAATATACTTGCAATGAGTAAACGATTCACCGCACCCGCCATGCAGTTTATGCACACGCGTGACTGATCGTTATTTATGAGCAACCAAAGTTATGGTCACAGGCACAGATCGAGGCCTTATAGTTACAGATAATTTTGTCTGGTTATTCCTAAAATCGTTCTTCCGAATCCGTCTTCCAGAGCGATATCCTCCTTATTTATATAATCAACCTTTGCTCAATTATGTCAATAGAAGAGAAAAAATCATTTATTATTCATCATTTATATATGAGTGTACGGTTCTAATGAGCAACAAGTAATACCTAATTATTAGAAATAACAGTATAAACACTTTCTCATTTTTAGGCCTTACTAGAGCAGTAAGGAATAAAATCTGTGTTAAAATAGCGAATTCGGAAGCTGCACCAAATTTAGGTTCCCAGTAGCCATTAGTAATTAATCACATTATGTATGTAAAGAGACGGGGTAAGATAGAAAGATCAATAAGGTATAAAGACAGATTAACTCGCATCCAAAAGATAAAGATTCGAAGATAATGAAACTGAATGAGTAACATTCGATTAATCTGATCTGGATTCTCGACGTCCCCTGTCATAAATACCAGCTTTATTAAATGAAACCATAACCAGTACCACAACATCAGTATCCACAGTGCAAATGGCCCCCTGCCTCACCCCCTTCTGCACAGCAACAGCAACTTGTAGAAGCATTGGGCGAGGATAATCAAGCTGGACCCAGCAGGAGAGCAGAGAACCCTTGTACCATACATTTCTTCGTCATCAGTTACTAGGATACGAATGGTCTGTCGTGGTAGAAAACCGAATAACTCAGTCTTTAGTCTTATTTTTATCAACACAAAGGAAGTCCTTTCAGTTCTTAGCCCTGACTTTAGAGGGAACTACTCTTTTCCTGATACCCTTACTTTTCTCTCTGGTTGTGTCTTTTAGGCTGTCAGCAGGATATAAATTCCTAATGAGGTCCAATCTGTGCAACTTTTCCAGTTGAGTGGAGATGTAAGGCTAAAGACTATTCTCACGTACACTTGAAAGGTTCTTACTGATACAGGATTGAGCATTTTAACAAGGATTGTGGCATCAACTGCAGGTGCAGTTTTAGTTTCGGGTATCTTTGATTTGAGGCAGTGTAGTCGATCAGCTTTCACTGTAAGGCACATTTTTCCTTCACTAGATAATGCAAGTGGGGCTGCCTGATTTTCTTGGCAGAAGAACTGGTCGAGATATCTCACACGTGATTGACATATAATCTACAGCTTTGAGAAGAGAATACCATCACTCTTTACTGCGGCCAGTCGTATCTGCTGCTTTGACTGCTTTTTTTCTGTGGCCGACTGGAGTGGAAAGTTGTTTTGGGGCAGTTGTCTGTAACTGGCTTCGTGCATAGTTCCAGTCTTCCTTTAACAAACTTTGTATACTTCTCCTCACCAATGGACTATTCGCCATAGTGAAGATCAGGAATAATGTGCTTATATCTTAGCTTCGACCATCAGTCATGGATCCTGCAACACACAAGAACAACAATTGTGTTAGTACCAGCCATTAGAGTCTGCATGCATTAACATCATTATTTGATATGTTGTGGTAATTGACATCCCTTTTCAATTGAGCGACCTTTAGGACGGTAAGAAGTTCATCTCATTTCTACACACCGGGCCACTTTAGGAAACCTAGATGAGCTACGGTGATCCGCTACAGGTGGACGTAGGTTGAGAACTAACCCGGAAAAAGTTGTCTAGTCTCCACTTACGAAAGCAGCGCCCATCATCGCAGCTCTTAAAGTATCAAGACGAAAAAAACGGACGAACACACGCCATACGTTCAGGTAAAGTTGTCCAAAATTAAGAATAGCAATCATAAAAAGGTTTCACATAAGAATAATGTGCATAAAAATTCCAGTTCAGACTAGTTTTACAACGTAAACCCCGTGTGTATTTAGTTTAAAATGTAAAACTGATGAAAATCCAGTGTTTTGGTTGTGAGAAGAATAACATTAATTTTAGTCGAAAAAATCGAGTGTATAAAGTATGTAAAATTATTAATTTAATATAACCCAGTATTAAATGTACAAAGTATATCAAATTATTAATTTAACTCCATATTAATTATAAAAAGGCTGTGTAGATATCAATTTAGAGTTAACCCCGTATTCACGGTTCAGTCGGGTTAAAAGAATATAGCTTGGAGAATACACAACTTATTGTATGTGAAAGAAAAAAAGTTTTTTTTCGCAGATTAGGATTTAAAACTCGGAAATCCAAACCACCAAATGTAAACACACTTGGCATTCCATGGTTTAAACAAAGAATCGCAGGATTGCTGCTACTTTAAAATTCATTTCAAGCAACCGAGCATAACAAAATAAAATGAGAAAGTAGATTTATTGTTGTGGTACGCGTGCACAAGTCTGTTAATGTTAACAATAATAAAGTATTGGCGTCAACACAAACAAGCACACGAATCTTTTTACTAAGTCCTTCGGTATCAATATTTTCCACTCCATTAAACAATAAAATTCCCATTGATGGATGCCGGCTTTGACGCACAGGTTTTTGTCAATATAATCTTTTGAGAGTGGTGGATCGTCAAGGGATACAAACGAATTCAAATGGAGAAATATTCCTTCAAAGGATACAACTAAGGAGAATTTATTTCTTCCATTTCCTATCACTCTCAATATCGGTATAGCGCTTTATCAATTTAGACGTGCCCCTCGTCTTTATTCCAACTTCCCGAACCGAAAATTAATCGATGCACTCAAAACTTTTTTAAAGATTCTTTCCTCCACAGATAAAATTTTAACAAAAAGACTCTTTTAGGTAGCAACCTTCTCGGATTGGTCTTATTTACGGTCACAGTAAGGAAAGACATTCAATTCCATTGCCTTAAAATTTTGTTACCAGAAAATTTTCCAGATATGTACCGGATAAAAATATTGAATTCAAACCAATAAAATATTGTATAGGTTTGTATATTTTTAACTTGTACCCATCTGGACAATTTTCCGAAAAGAAAATTTTAAGCAATGGAATTAAATTTCTTTCCTTGACTGTGACCGTCGCATTATTCAAAATTATTTTTTGTTAGGCACGTTTATGCGAGATACAAACAAACATGGAATCTCACACCCCAAAATACAAGTCCTTTTCTTACACTTTTGAATGCTTTAGTTTATTGGCATGCTGCAGATTAACTAGGAGAGGAATAAAAAAGAAAACCGTTTAGGGTAAGGCCAAATTTCCGGTGCCTAGAAGTTAACATCCTCAGTGGGGGAAGTCTATTTCTACTCACCAGTTAATCCACTTTTATACTTTCTTAAGTTATGGTAAACGAGTCATCAAAACTTGAGACTTTGAAATCTGTTATTCTTTTTACGAGGATTCGCATCTGCTTAAGCCACCACCATCTTACACCGTTTTAGTTCCTTTCAGAAAATGGAGATTGTTTAATAAGATCTGGCCGATGAATAGAGGCAGAGGATATTCTTGGAGCTATGAAGTCATCATGGCAAAGGAAGTTTAGTTGAATCTCTTAATATAAAAGGCTCGATTTACGGTAGTCACTGTTTATACGGAATTCCTAACACTGGCGATTCATTACGTTTAAATTTCTCAAACTTTTCTATTATCTAATCCAACATTGTATGTTGTTCTGTATTTTCATTGATAATATATGCATATACACCCTTCCCTGTTACAAAATGGGGTTTTAAGACGTCCTACTCCACACTTTCACTGCTAAAACCAATACAAGCGGGAACATCACTTTCGTGCTTGAACGATGTTTAAAGCTACCAATTATGATCTATTCTATTTTACTTTACTTCTCTTCTCAAGTTCCTCTTCTCTCTCTCTCTTTAAAATATTAAAATCAGGAGCTCGGAAATATTTTGATTGATGTGTTAATTCATCTGTTTTCAAAAGGGGCTTTAGTTCTTTCCCTTTTATAACCAATTAAAATTAATAACAGAAGGTAAACGGCTTGGAATCTCTTTTTCAGTCTCCATTATATAATTTTCTATCCTCTTACTATTTTTGTATTCTTCATACTTAGAGGATTATTAGATTATCATATGTAATTGTCGGCTTCTGATAATTTAAAGAGTGTGTTTAGGTACATAGGATTATATAAATTAGATTACCTCAAGAGTAATTGCTTCATGCAAGAACATCGCCGTAAATTTACATTTAGCATTTTAAAATGATCCTAAGTAAAATTCTAAAAAATATTAAATAAGACGATGACGACTATGCGTCGCGAAATCCATGCATAAAAACCCGCCCGAAACACATTGCTGTAGCTATGCAGCTACAGTAGGCTGCATATTAACATAGCCTACTACATTTAGAATTAACAATTTAAGTTAGAGAGTTGGCCGTGTCTAACCCCCATCCACATCTCTCAACCTGGCAAACTCAGTTTCGATTATTAAAACACCTTTAAGACCTTCCAACCACACGAGCGATTAAAGTGAATGAAAAGTTGTATTCAATGGTATTTTTACTGATATTACAGGCCATAAACGATGTTTCTGCTACATTTTACATATTTTCGAAAAATATTTTAATGTAAACACATAAATTTTATAATTATTATTTAATTGTTTATCAATAAATTTTGGGAGATAAACTGTCGAGCCTGAAGGAACCTCAATAGAATAAACGCTACTGTCAATAGATTTATAGGGCTTGGAGCAAACGTGAATAATGGAATAAGACTTTGTGAGCTTTGGATAAACCCAAAGTTCGAAATTTTCTTGTCTTTAACGCAGTTCGCAACAAAAGTTCAAAATACACCTAGGTGTATTGAATTATATAGGAGTTTGTATGCATTTATCATCAGAAAATTGCTTGGAAAAATGAGTTCTGCATACATTATAAGCCAATCGATCTGTGCTCTCGCAGGTACTTGTATTAATTTATCCAGTAAAGTAAGGAGAATGATAATAGAAAGAACTAGGAGAAAAATGGAAATAAGTAAATAAAAAAAAAAAGTAGAATGCTCGAAAATTTTCGTAAAGAGGACCACTAGGCCCCAGCAAAGGTAGATAAAACAAAGGAAACTTAGAGGTAAGTGGTGTGACACAGTGAAGAACGGCAAAGGAAACAGGGGCAGTAAATTGTCCTTAGGAAAATTAGTGTATGGATTTGCAAGGATTACCCCTGAGTGAAATAGACGCCCCCCAAAAGCTTAATTTTCCCCTCATAATGGCTAAATTAATCTAGTTTAATTACGTCTCTATCTAGCTTGTTGTGCACGCTCACACACCAATATTACTAGTATATATAATATTTGAGGCAACAAACGTAACGAGTAATAATGGTCATCCCACTACATAACTAAAAAATTATATTCAATATTAACTATTAATTTCTACAATATTTAACATAATAAAAGACCTAACTTGCTTCTCAATATCTTACGAAGATTTGTACCCATGAGGGATACATAAACCACACGATAATCTTGGATAAATACAGAGAAAATTGACTCAATTATTCAAGAGAATAGATGAATAAGCATCCCCTAAGGAATTTTGGAATGCATAAATAGATTAAAACCAAAGCGCGGAAATGAAAGGATGAAAATCAAAGGACTCAAGCAGACAAAATGTAGAAGAGGAAACAAAAATTGATATGTATAAAGAAAACTGGAAATACAGGTTTAATATAAGCCTAGAGGAGAAAGAAACTTTTGACATAGAATTTGGATATCAAATAATATATATAATACATTATGTCTAAAAAGAAAGAAAAACAACGTGAGAACGGAAGCCACCTTACCCACAGAGGAAATTAAGGAAACCATAAAAACTCTCAACAAAAAGCTCTTGGAATTTCTGGCCACACGAAGAAAAACTATAGAGAACCGTCCCATGAAATTTTAGAAAGAAATAAGACATATATTAAACTTATGACTTAATACAGTCTACTTTATCGATGAATTAAATGTAGCTAAAATGATCTTTGTTTCCAAAGTAGGAAAATCTCTTGTCAAGGTAGAAAATTGTCATCCCATCTCGCTCCTCTGACATTATTGGGAAGGTATTTGAAAAAAACGATCAATGACAAAATAACTAAGCATCTACATGATAAAAATGTTCATGAAAACGACCAATTTATATTTTTAAAAAGAGGCACTAGGATATGGCACTCATTGCAATTTTGGAAAAGTGAGCGAAACTAAAATTGCAAAATGAGCGTGTACATCACGTGCCAAGACGTATCAAGGGTATTCGACAAAAGATGACAAATGAGGATGGAATATAAAATAGTGAACCTAAGAATGAACAATAGGGTAGGTAGAGTATTATGAGACTATGTCCTACATAGATATACAATGAGAGAGATAAGTAGTCACCAAGGATAAATGTTCAAGCTAGATCACGGATTTCCCCAAGGTGAGCCTTTAAGCCCAACCATTTTCAATCTACATCAGCGATAGATCTTTTCCCTATCGCTGAGAGTTGCATAAACATCAAAATTGCAAATGATATTAGCCAATTAATTGGTTTGTACATGAACAGAGAGATAAAGGCTAGAATGGGGGCAGATGAAATGAGAAGAGTCAGCCTTTATTTCTAAGAACCCTCAACAATAAAGTAATTATGGCATAGTTAAATAAAACAAGACATCTGACACTAACTGTTCTAATCGTAATAAAATCATTTTCCTATGTAATAAGAGATAATTAGATAAAAGCATCGATAAATAAAGAGATAGATAGATCAATATGTATTAAACGCTCAGTAGTTCACAGAAATGTACATTATATTAAAAAGATTATCTGTTCGCAGGATATAAGACATGCGTTCTCTGTACCAACTCTCTAGTATGTCGAGTACTTTTGACTAGTCACTATCACACGCCCCTCTACTACGATTGACGCCCGTGCAAGAAGCGTCATTCCACGTTAAATAGTAAAGGGCACATAAGTGTCAGGCAGTCCTTCCGTACAATAAGTATTCCGTTCGCAGCCTGCCTGCACACCTTGACACGTACTTCATCTACCGACTGAAGGTCTTGGTTGCCACCACGGATCATTGGTGCCACAGCTCATACTTACCACGCGGGGGGTGGAGCACGACAATAGTATAAAGATAATGACAAATAAAAACTAATACAAATAATTTGAAAATTAGACCGATTTACAGAAAACTATCAGGCCGATAATCAAACGTGAAAAGTAGAGACAAAATATCGAATTAAAGGTGCTGAGATTAAGAATTATAATAGTTAGTTACAATACCTATGTAAAGAGGAGAGACTTCAAATAATATACAAGCCTAGAAGAAATAAATATGAAAAATAAGATAATAATAGTATCAACCTGAGATTCAATATGCGATAGTTTACCCGACAAAAGCTAAGTCTGTACAACATCTGAACAAACTTCGAGTTATTCAGAACACAACACTCTATATATTTACCGACAGTAAAGAGCCGAACATAAAAGACAAAGATACCTCCATAGGGAAGCTATGTAAAATAAAACAACTCCAAATTATGAAAGCAAAGACATCCATTGAAAATAGACATGGACTATGCCAATATTTTGCCAAACGATAAGAGTGCAGTTTTCACTGTCTATTATCAATCGCACCTAGATTACTAGAAGAAGAATAAGGAATCTACACGGAGAGAAGGAAAAGATGCAACATCTCTACAAATACATGATCAAGACAATATACCGAAATAAGGAAACAATACCCAAATTTGATCACAGGAACTATATAACGAATTCGGACTTCCAAGTTGATTAACATCATTGCAAATATGTTAACTTAAATGAGAATTCTAACAGAAGTAAAACTTTCAATACAGAGCTAACTAGATTAGAGAAAATACAAAGAAAATGGTTAAAAAGAAAGACACTTAAATCCAGGTGTAACAAATGAACTCTGAAAAAAGATCGCATAACTTAAAAACAAACAAACAATCCACCTAATTAATTACTAATAGAGAAATATGTAAAACTAACGCTTACCACTCTTTTATTTATTAAAAACGAAATTAAAATTGACAAACATTACCCTGATTTCCAAGAAACTGTAAATCTTTGCAAATTTGACTAACTTTCTCCTATCTAATCCACACACGACACTTAGAGAAGTCAACTGTGACAGGAGTAAAGAATCAATAGTAATTACGGAGGGGTTTCTGGTCCACATACCGTGGTTTGGATCACAGTTCACACTTTAAGTTGTTTGTCTTAAGAGTGCCAAGGTCACTTTTTTGACTTCTACTTTACTCGTAGATATTCTATCCTGAACTTGGCTTCGTCCCCTGTATAACAGTTCCATTTCGCGTACACCTTCCACTCTTATTCTGGTGAGGCTCTGAGTCGTAAGGGTTGAGGAACAGCCCATTGGCTCACTCAATCTCTCGCTTTGGCTAATACGATGAGTGATAGGGTGGGAGAAAGTGGGCTCGGATGATCTCTTTATTGTCTCTGAATTCCTTTTTTTGCAAGTGACATTAGACGGTCAATATCCATGAATAAGAACTTATGATTCAATAGGAAAGGTAGAAATATAAGCATTTTAATTTCCGAAGTTTTAAAATTAAAGTTTTAACTCCATATTTCACCAATAATAGATATCATTCCTCTTCTATATACAAATCAATATCGAATCTTTCAACATTTAATTTCCCAAACTACCAACTATTAATATACTTAAAAATAAACGATATATGGTGCTCCCTGAACTTGGCCCATTAAATAAAACTGCTTGTGCCCAATTAACTAAAGTAATAAAGAGGTTTTTTTGCATACTGAACTTAATATTGTATTAGTCAATGAATTTTAACGAAGAATGTTTTGAACTGTAAGGATATCCACTCGCCCGAAAGTGCAAGCATGCTCGTTTATAATTTTAATTGTCTTAGGTGTATCCAAGGGAAATGAATAGGGAGCACTGTGCGTTGCTTGCAAGCCAGAGTCTGTTCGCATCTCAGCATTAGACTTATAACAGTTTAATCCCCTTCGTCAAAAAAAGAAAATTCAGAGATTTGGCAACAAACTGTCAGTTATAAAATTGTGCTAGGTATCTATCAATAATTATGTATATATATTATTGATAAATATATAATATAATAAAGTCTGTCTGTGTGTGTGACTGTCGTTATAGGAATAACATTCCATTACCCTCTGCCCCTCTCCTTCCTCCTCTTTCTCTACCCCTCTCCCTCTACCCCTCTCCCTCTCTCTCCTCTTCCTATCCCTCTACGTATAAAATGAATAACTCACAGAGTAGCACGTGAGTTTGGCAATGAAGGTTATCTTCTGCAGGAAAAATGAAACGGTGCTTCCAAATACTTTCGAACTTTATTCTGTTCATTCTAAAGGATAACTACAAGTAAAAATAATATAATAATGGTATATATATATATGACAGTAAAAAATAAAGGACCGCTTCTAAGACAAGAAGTCACCAATGAGGAAGTAGGAGAGGGACTGGTAAATTCACAGATAGCAAGGTCAAACCAAGAGGCAGAAAGGATCAAGAACAGAGCAAAGGGGGTTAAAACGATTAACAGAAAAGGAGATAGTCTAAAGCAACAGTTCTCAAACTAATTAAGATTTTTAGCGTTGCGGCATCTTTACAATTTTAAATTTCTCGTGGACCCTTAAATTAACTAACATTAACGTATAGGGTACTGAAACAAAACATTTTTGGAAAACAATTCTTCATTCAAAAATGGCAACCTTAACCCATTAGTAACTGCGGGGGCATTAAAGACCTTTGGTTTATAAGTACTATATTTTATTGTCTTATTTTCAGAATTTTACTTTTTTAATATTAAAACACTCTTTAGTAAATATTCTTTCAATATTTTATATTTTCATAAAAATCCATAATTGGCAACTCGATTTATTTTCACTCCAACCTGAAACATGGCGGCCAAAAGTTTTTCTAAAGGACCTAGGTAAACAATATTGTAAATTCTGTAATGTTACCACTAGTTTTTAAATTTTTAGCCATATTTTCTATACAAGCTTTGCCTACTTCAGGGTTTAAATACTATTTTTTGAGTAAAAGTATCCGTTAACTAATTTAAATTTGCATTTAAATTAGTTATGGCAAGTTTGGCGTATATAGCATTTCTTTTGTGAAACGATTTTCTTTTACAATTTTAGATATAACTCTTTCTACCAATTTCTCTCTCTTTCTCTTTCTATATATATATATATATATATATATATACATTGTTTTTAGGAATGACAGTGAATGAAGCCATTTCTATTCTTGAATCTTAGGAAAATTAAGAGCAAATACGCTTGGCCTTAGGATTTCCGAAAGAAGACATGGTTTCTGATAAAGACAGCGAAATGTCTGAGGATGAAGGACTGGGTGAAATGCAACATTTAGGAAGAGGTATATTGAATGCAGAGTGTCAGGCTACAACAGGAGATGGAGGTAACCATCTTGTTACAAAATGTATAGAAGAGGTGAAATCGCAAGAAGGTAAGAGTGTAAAGAAAAGACGTATTTGGTCAAAAGAAAATGTCCCATTCACTGTTAACACTAAATGGACACGCACACAGGGAAGTTGTGATAAATAGACAATATAGTTGAATATAAAGAACCTCGCGATTATTTTGAACTATTTTTTTATGATACTTTATGTAAGCTTATAATTGAAGAATCGAATAGGTATGCGCAACAAAAGAATGTTAATTTGAAATTGGAACAAAATGAACTTTATGTTTTTGGGGGTGGTCTCTTACTATCTGTTATTTCTCCACAACCAAATAAAAAAAGATAGTGGAATAATGGTGATCGCATACCAAAAATTCTTTCTCAAAACATGCGATGTGATAGGTTTCTAGCAATATTGCACAACTTTCATCTTACTGATAATACAAAGATTAAAGATAACGATTCAAGGGAGAAACTTCGTCCATTGTTTGAACATTTTCAAGAAAAATTCTTTCTGTATAAAGAACTTCAAGAACACGTGGCTATTGATGAAAGCATGATACCTTATTTTACTAGTCACCACTGCAAACAGTTTATTCGTGGAAAACTCATAAGGTTTGGATTCAAACTTTAGGCTTTGTGTTCAAGAAAAGAATATATGCATGCTCTTGAATTTTACACAGGTAAAATTCCTGACGGCTGTGTAAAACACAATTAATTTGGATTAGGAGGGAATGTAGTTTTAATGCTGATTGACACTGCAAATATTCCTAGTAATGAAGGTTTCAAAATCTTTTTTGACAATTACTTGACAAATATACCCCTTCTTCTGCACTTGTCAGAGAGAGGCATATGTGCGATAGGCACCTGCCGAGAAAATCAAACAGAAAAATATCCATTGATTACCAAGAATGAAATGAAAATAAAGTCAAAAGGAACAATGGATTTTGCAACGAGTTCAAACATACTTGTGTATAAGTGGAAAGACAACAACGATGTCATTTTAGCAACAAATTTTGGAACACACGAAATTAGAACAACAAAACGCTATAAAAAAGATCTAAAGGAGTGTGTAGATTTGGAACAGCCTGCCAATTAAAAATTATACAATAAGCACATGGGGTATGTTGACATGATGGACCAAAATATCGGAACTTATAGAATAAGAATGGGCCAAAGGAAATGGTAGTAGCCCATATTCAGTTACTTGTTATGAGTCACTGTCAACAACGCCCACTGCCTCATGCAAGAATCAGGAAGGAAAATTTCCCTTCTCGATTTCATAATTCTTATGAAACACCAACTTTGCAAGGAAAAAGAATCTCGAAAAATCTGCGAAGCAATGCAAGGTACAATGCAAAAGATAATTGGATTGTTTATATTGAAAAGAGAAGAGTGTGTACGTTATGCCGTGTGAAGGCCAATTTTGTCTGTGAGAAGTGCAATATTCGTTTACATCCAAAATGTTTCAAAGAATACCATATGTTATAAACTTTTAATTCAGAAGCAATTATTTTATTTGTTTATATTTCTAAGTTCAATTTTATTTGGAAGGAATAATTGAATATTTTTCGTTCACTTTTTGAATTCAAACATTAAATTAATTCACCAATGAATTCATTATATATATGTTGCATATATAAAGAATAAATACTGTTTCAACTTTGAGTCAATTGAAATATTTTTACTCGATATTATTGTGTCTAACTGCCGAAGGGGTCTTTAAAGACCTTGTTCATAATTCCTTTGTGAATAAAGACTTCTTAATATAACATCATATGAAGCATTTTTGTGTCATTATCAACCTAATTACATACCTATTTCACATAACTTTAAAAATTACACTTTCGGCTCTAATGGGTTAATCTACTCAAACAAAATCATTTTTTTGGCAATCCTTTATTTATTGAGAAAATGGCGATCTTAATCAGCAAATGTACATTCACTGGGATGTGTGCATTTGCTTTGCCTGAACCAGTTCTTCTAGGTTTGGCTTTCTTTTGACCAATGCAACTCTCATGTCATTTTCGCTTCAAATCAATTTTGGAATTTTGTTTTGATGGCAAGTAGTGTGAAAAACGCTTTCTCACACTCATAGATTGTTACAAATGGAATCAGCACTTATAGAACCATCTTTGCAACATCAGGATAGAACTGTACCATTTCAATCCAAAAATCACTACAACACATTTCACGGAAAGTATGTTTCCCATCCTCATCATTAATTAAATCAATAAACTGTTCTTGAATTAAATTGTCCTCCGAAGCAGATTATTAATGGGGAGTACTAACGGGTTGTTGATAAATCGATAGTACTATTTAAGTTCTTGTAGGTTAGGAAAATAATGAGAAATTTCTTGACTAATAATTGATACATGTTGTTTCATCCCCTCTAGTATATCGTCATTGACGTTAAACTTATTCCCATCAATATACATATGTATTTAGTTGTGGAAATGGGGCAAAGTTCTTTTTTTCTAACTTTGAATGCCATAGTTTGAGGCTCATTTTGAAAGCTGTCAATTTGTCATTACAATGGAGCACTGCAATTTAATTTCCTTGCAGCGCCAAATTGATGAAATTCACGAATTCGTATATGTTTACCAAAAAAAACAGGAATAAAAGAAAGCAGACATCAGCTAATTTTGCGAGCTTGTCTGCTTCAGCGTCTTTCGAAAATAGTTGCATTTCTTCATTTTGTATGAAAACTCTCTTTAAAATTTCCTTTTTTCGAAAGCCACTTCACGAGTAAGTGCAACAAGAGTGTTTCAAATTCGGAATCACTTTCTTTGCATAACTCAGAAAATAAACAAGAGTTGAGTGCATTTGCTTTAGTGAAGTTAACTGCTCTAATAATTACACCGAGAATATTGTTCAACTTATCAGGCACGTTTTTTATTATAAAGGATGGCGATGAATAGTGCAGTGTGTACCAATATTATCTGGAGATTTTTGCTTAACCAAATTTTGAAAACCAGAACAGCAACCAAGCATTGCTGAAGCGCCGTAATTACACACGCTAATGGCATGTCCCCATTTTATACCATGTCCCTATAAAAATCTATCCACTTTGTTAAATTGCAGTTGTTCTTGTGCTGAGAGTTTTGCTAAACAAAATTCGTCTCTCCGGTGCTTTTTATATACCTCTCGTACGTATACACAAAGTTAGGCTGAGTTGGCGACATCTTTCGTTTCATCAAGCTGGATGGTAAAAAAGTTGAAAGTTGAATTCTGAATCTTTGAGACCACCTACAACCGTATGTTATAAGACATCTCCGCTATTCGCCTCCTAGCAGTATCGTTTAACAGCGACACATGCTTTAGCATTTCAAGTTCAGAAATTCCCTGCAAATTTGATATATCTTTGCAGCAAGGTAATATTAACAGTTTTGCGATGTTATGAGGTTTTTTGTTAACCTCTATTTTCCTTGTAACCTCATAGGAGGTTTTCAGAACAGCTTTAATGTTCTGCGAAAACATTCCGGTGTTATCAAGCCTGAATTTCTGCAATTGTTCGGCTTTGCGTTTAAAAAGTCAACATCTTTGTTTATTGATCTGAGATGTTTCGTTTTCAAGTGTCTCTTTAACTTGCTAGGCTTTAGTGAAGTGGATGCCAACACATCAGAACACAAAACACATTTTGGTTTCTCTTCCCCACTAGACTTTATTACAGTAAAACCTAATTTCTAATATGAATCATCTTATCTCATCTTTTTGGAGCCATTATAAATCAGAAAAAGGCAACAAAAAAATTAATTAGAAAAATTAATTAATAATTTTTAAGTTAAAAATTAAAAACGAGATTTAATAGACCTATTAATTTAGATAATCGAACATCCAAACTTTGTATGGTCGATTATCTTGATTGTCGTAAATTGCGACTTACAGGTAGACTTTCAACCCTGAAAAGCTCTTTCTGAAATTAGAGTTTGACGCGAATGGCAGGGATAAAAGTGAGGCAGCACTCCCACCAATTACCTGAGCCTACACCACTTAATCTAGTGATGCCGGTTATACTTTGGATTCGAAAGTATAACCACCATCACTTAGTCACTGTTACTCCTCTAATCAAAGCAACTCAAATATATTCACGCAATCCACCACACCTCCAATCAAAGCGATCTTCGAGGTTACCAACTGACACCCTCGAGGATTGCGCCAAAAGTACCCTCCTTGTAAGGTCTTCTAGGGTACTTATTTTACTTCTAGCTGCTTGTAACTCAAATACAATCACGCAATCTGTACAACACCCCTATTCCAATCATAACGCTACCATTATTACTGCCAGAAGTAAGTAAAATTATTTCGCCAAATAATTAACTTATAACCGCATTTAGCGTGTTACACCTTTTACAGTTAGAAATAAAACTCTACGAATGCAGTGCTTTCAAATTCCCTAGTTTAATAAATTCAGGCACATAAATTAAAAAAAAATTCAAATAAATAAAATGGGACTTGGTAACAATCGCAAATAGCCAGAAATTTCAATTGAGTGAACATTTCGGGGTCCAATAGGGGAACCCGGACCCCAATTGGAGCAAAACTGCTCTAAAGAGTGAGATTAGGAGAGACATGAGAAGCAAGCAGATACCTTGTGGGAGAGGGGCAAAGAGAGAGGGAGAGAAATAAAATAATGTTAGTATAAAGCCAATGAACTTATTAAATTGACAAATTAGGTACCCATAACAATGAATATTGCAAACAGACCTGAATAAATAAGTCAAAACTAATTTCTCAAGAATCAAATTTTGATAACAGCATCATTTTTGAAAGGCCAGGGAAAATTTTAAAGTTATCGAATTGACTTATACATGAACATTCAACAGTTTCCTTAAATTCCGTCATTTGAGCGAAAAATAAATTTGGCTAAACTCCAATTAATTAAGGGGTTATTTTCGGACATAATGCACAAAAAATGGACTATTGTTTACATCTCTTTCCTGTCTGTCGAAAATATTAACTTGGACAAACGGAACATTCGACTGAATAGACTCCATAGTATTATTATGTACAATAAATTGTGAACCAGTATACTCTTAATAGTCGACTCTTATTTGAAAGCAACAGAAATGTTGAAGGTTTTTAAAAAAACAGAGAAGGTCAGTGAAGCAATCAGAGAAGGGTAAAACCAGAATGTTTCATTGACATTCCCCGTCTTTTAAAACATTTAATATTGTATTTATTTTACCCATTCATATTGTAAAACCTAATATTCGGGATTCAGCGCATTTTTCCTCGTTAAAACACCACGGGGCTTATAATTTGGATTTAGTGCTGTGGAAAGTTGTGTAATAGGAAAATATAATTGCCTACACTTTTTACTTATAAGATCTTTTAAACTTGGAATGCTCTTCTAGCAACTGTAGTTTAAATTACGTTAATCAACATGCTTAAAAATATATTACTGACGTACTCCTACATTTTATTTATTATAAATATTAATAAATAACATTTTAATTGTGATTTCCACCATTTGTGATGTAAAGTTCCATGAGCTTTGCAAGATGCAATTGAATACGATGCATTGACTCTAGATTTTCTTCAATTTGAGGCACAATCATTTATGATGCGCTGTTCCCTCAGGTGTGTCTCATCCTTCATTTACCCCGAATCACTTTCTCCTTTAGCATATACCCGAGAAAAAGAAGTCATGTTCCAGACTTTAGGGACACCCTGTACTCTATCATATACCTATAATCTCGTTAATGTTCTTCATCAGTCCATCAATATTACCCCTAATTATCATCAGTCAAATTTTCCTAAACTCTATACGAGCACTCTTTGTTCTTCTACACCCTCGTGTATACTGTTACATAGAAATGCCTCATAACACATTCTTATTTACCCTCATATATTTCCTTTCCTTCCATCTCCCACACGAGCCACTTTTCCCATTTTCTTTTTATTAAAGGACAAACACTACGAAATAGGTCAAACATCAATCCATATCCCATTACCCGCTTTCAAACCGAAAAATAATGGCCCTCCATATAAATCCTCCTACCTTTTGTCGATATGGTCCTCTTAAAACATATCTTCCGCCTCTGACCTTTGTAATCTAAAGGTCAAATATTATTTATGAAAGAAGCGAGAGCATTGCTTTATAGGTTTTCCGCCTCAAAAGGCAAATATCATTTTTTTATATCCTTTTGTATTCTTAAATCGATTCAAAGCCCTTAAAAGACTTCCATATAATCGAGAGAATAGGTCAAATGAATTTTGGAGATGGCTCTAAAATCACCTTTTAAATCCCCATAATTTCCAAATTGATCTTATAATCTTAGCAAATAATGAAGCTTTTGACTCATTTAAGTTTGGAAACTTTAGTAAATCACTTTCTTTTTTTTGGAGGTTTTGTTAGCCTCATTCAATTCTTAGTCAATCTTAATTATCTCCACTAACTATACAAATATGGATTACAGAACATGACTTTAGCAGAAAATGTTATTGCTACTAAATAAAAGAAAAAATTGAGAGATTCCAAAAGATTGTTTCATGTTTCAGTATCGGATTCGGTGGGAATGAATTAACCAAAATAATGAAAAAATGACAAAGACCAACTAATCTAAATAAAAATAGGGATTATTATTGTAAATAAATGTTAAGACTTTTTCTTCTTTCATTTTTATATTTTTCTCAACGTAAATATCGATACTTCTTCCATATCTATAGTTTTTAGGAAATGCTTACCATATTGACTTTGCAGATATTTTCCGTGATTTGAAAAAAATACTAATTTTACGCTACTAACTCATTTCTTCAAGTGAAGGGTGCCTTACGATTGTGAATGATTCCAATATATTCTGCAATCCCCATCTCATCTAACGTGAGAATCTACCATAAAACATTCAGCAACTAGCACATTGAGCATGCTCAAAATATTGCACACGACAACATCTAAAACAAACAACAGGAAAGAAATTTCGTCTTCATCTTAGCTCGGGTGTAAAACGAAGAAGCAAAGGAAGATTCATTGGGGAATGAAAAATAATACCAGAGAAGGCATACATATACATACTTTAATTCCTAAAGGAAAAATATATATACAGCTTGGATCAGAAACTTACATACACCAAGCACTCCTGTCCCATTTAGTAGTTTGCATACATTTCTCATTATAAAACAGTTATTAATATCGTTTATAATTTATAAGACACATGAACGCTGGATCATTCAGTGCTTGTATCTATTTACACTTTCACCTACATCGAAATTGGTATGATTATGTATATACATAAGTACGAAACGCTATGTATTCATATATCTGTTAAATTCCATGCAAACGCATTTTTGAAATTCAACATCTAGTTCAATACATCGTTAGAAGGCTTTTGCCACACTTTGTGATTCTGAGGAACACACGAGAATAAGTTAGAAAATTAAATTTTGTTTATATGAGGGGTCTTTGTTATACATGAAGCGTCTTTTACAGTACGATTATTGGTCTACCTATCTTCCACTGTTCCTCAGAGTGAGTAAAATGAGTAACAGAAAAACACATTTGGTAAAATGAGTCATTTTGAGACGCCAAGAACAAGTCTGGAGAAATATTCAAGCATCCCACGAACATCAATTCAGATAATCAGTTGCAGGTAAAGGGATAACTCGACAGTGGAAATTCTGCCTAAGAATTGTATGCAGGCAAAAATGATCCCTAACCTATAACATCACATTGTGTAGAAGTATAAAGTTTACCTACACAAGAAAAATAGGAAAATATGGTAAGGTAGAGCTGGAGTTAGCTTTAATGTTTCAGAGACAAAACAGAGAAGATCCCCACCCCAATATCTGCATTTCTACTCTCACCTTACCAATATTACTTTACCTACTTTATCGGCATTTGGCTCTACCAGCTTTACGCTTATTATACTCTCCTATATGTCTTGTTTCACCGATCCTATTGTAAGAAATGGAGAAATGCAGAATTATTAATTTAATTACCACCCAATTAACTTGATCGATTAGCAAGTCAGATGGTCAAACAAAGCAAAGGGGGAAGTTATTTTAAGAAAACCAATACGACAATCGATTAATTATGCACCTGCAGATTGAGCGAGTAAATTAAGAGTCTATACAAATATATAAAAAAACAAAAGTTAGTACCAAGACATTGGCCATCCAAGGATACAGAAACTGCGAGCTAAACTAACCAACATAATCCTCTAAAAGGAAGTACCAGGATTGGAGAATGCGATGGAGCATGTTACCCCTCAAACCTCATACAAAGAATTTCGGAGAGACTAAAATCAATGAAAGGCATCAGAATGATATCAAAAATCAAACTTAAAGAGAATAGTGGAAAAATCAAAAGAAAAGAAAAAAGTAGATGATTGACAGATGAACTAAATAACACCTTTAATTCTGATTGAACAAAAGATATTACCCTAATCACTTCCAACTAGCAAAGATGATCTTTATCACAAAGTCGGAAAAGCCTCAATACGTGAAAGAATACTTCCCTCCATTGGTGGGGAAGAAACCTCTTTAGATAATGTTTAACAATACTGTTCTAGAAAAGCCTAAGCACGGAAATGGCCATATATTCAATTAAAATGGAAAAAAATAGTTGAAGCGAGAAGAGTAAAAATTCCACTTAAACACCATGTGTAGAGACATCCAAAATGACGTCATTTGGGGCAAAATGGGATGCAATTGAGGATTTTGCAGCTGAGCTTATGTTAAAATCTCAAAATATTCTATGATACTTGAGGTGGATAGAACAGCATATGTAGGCATAGAAAAAACTATGAGACCAAACTTCGATCAAAGGTTACAATAACCTAAAGTAGATAGAAATAACAGCAAAAATTGAATACCAGAACACAAACTCTATGATGCAGGTCCAAGATACTGATGAATAAATGAGGGCAATAAATGACAGAAAGATAAATGAAAAAGTTAAACTACAGTAATTTGTGGAGTGTTCTGTAATATATTCAGAAGGTATGCTGCACAGCTCACCTAAAATACAAAAAAGGAATAGTGCAGACAATACAAATTATAATCCTATACTCTACCGAGGAGGAACATTTCATCTAGAGACCCTCCAAAAAAAGAACAATTCATATTAATTTTACGTTAACTAAAGTACTAATATATATAATTATACATACAACCAATGCTTCTATAAAAAAATAAAATAAAATAATTACTAGTAGTATTAATTAACTATATCCGAAATAATATTTAAATAATGCCAGCAAGTGATAATAAACTAATATATTGAAATAATAATAAGAAAATAATAACAGCAAGTATAATGAATTAATATAAATAAGAGCATCATCACTAATGACCCATGGGTTGTTTATATAGATACTCCAATAAAATATTTAATTGAAAGAGTAAAGCTAAATTATTCCAAAATAATGAGTAGATTTTATGAATTTACACGATGCCACAGAGGCTAAATTTACAAATTGTATTTCATAGCCAGCAAAGATTTTCAAGCTTTACTTCAGAACCGTCATAATGTTCAGTTTGTTTCTGATAAATGAGAATTTCATCGTCAATTACTTTCTATTTTCCTGTATTTTTAATCCACAAACTTACAAAGATGCCATTAGAGGAGGGATAGGTACATACTCAATTAAAAATAACGGCAGCAGGAGAGCAACTAGTTACAGCGTCAGCAGGAACTCTATTGGTGCAAGAAACGAATTTCCCAATAGGAATAAGCTTTGAACTCGTTTGGATATTTAGTTTTGTTGTAGTAAAGTAGCGAAGTATAAAGTACGGCCAGATACCTCGATGTTGTTGAAAAATACAAAGGAAATTTAAATATAAATACTGATAGATTCTTAAGAACGAAGGATCCCACTACCGAACACTTCCGTACCGAACTTTCTAAACGTCGATATATGTATATATATATATATATATATATATATATATATATATATATATATATATATATATATATATATATATATTATATATATATATTGTCAAAGAGCGAGAGAGAAAAGCACAACGTGGACGGAAATCGTCGAGTAGCGAGCGCCCTGACAAAGACAACCCACTTCTGGCGATAACAAGAACAATGAATGGACCGAGTGAACCAAGGGTAGTGGCGTAAGCTCCGCGAGATTGTGTGAACCAACTAAAGTTTCACTTCTTTCTGTGCCGCGTCTGATAAAGGGAAACCTCCTTCCGGGGAAGCGGACAAGGCACTTCCAGCGAGCCCATATAAAAGATCAAATGTAGGCCTCAAGAGAGTAGGATAGGCCAGCGCCTTGAACGCGACGCGTAAACCCTCGATTCTGTCCCCCCCTCCCCCTCGAGTCCGAAAGCAAGAATTATCGCCAGATTAACGATAGTCTAAACGACAACTAACTATTATTCTGGTATCAGCTACCTTCCCGACCAGCGTAATACTCCCTAAATCCATACCTTCGAGGTTAAGCGTGGAGATTGCGATTCCCATTTTGTAATCTCTCTCTCTCTCCACGACAACTTCCCAAAGCATACCGCTCAATGTAGTCTATGCGAGTGACTCAATCGTGAATCCAGTTTCTCGTGTTCTTTGAATTGTTTTTTAGTTTGTTGGCGCGCCCAGCCACCTCATGAAGGTCCCATTAACATATCCTTAAGATCATCAGATCTTGTAGTTGTAACTTTGCCTATGCAGCGTATTATTTGTAAATTGTTTGTAAAATAGTAAAGGTAATTTTTTTTTCACCAGTTTCTATGCCCAAAACCTCTAAAAAGTTATATTAATTTGGCCAACAGCACTTCGGGGTTTTAAATTCACCCAAATTTGATCTCACTCCCCCTGCCTTGACCAAGGCGAGCGAAGGTCAAGGATCTGACCTTGACCTACGACATAGAATGTATATATATATATATATATATATATATATACATAAATATAATATTATTATTATTTTTAAACTGCTGTCAGGTTCTTAAGGCTTAGGTTGTGGATTAGAAAACTGTTGAAGACATCAATATTCACCTCATATATTAAATTGGTAACTTTCGCGCTTGGACTGCTTGCAAACCAATTTTCTGTTAACCTATTTCTCATTGTTATGTGAATTTATTTTTGGTGATATTTTGTGACTATATCACGTTTATTCCCAAGGGGAATTTTGTGTCCTTTAGGGACACATATTCGTCTAACTTAATTCAAAGGTACATTACGAATTATATTGTTGTTGTAGTTTATTTGTGTTATTTCGGATAATTAAGGAGTAGAGTAGATGCTATGCTCTCACTTCAATCTCAGTTAGGCGATTTATTCAGACTGAGCATACGGATTAAAATTCGCTTCGTGCAAAACAATTATGTGTAAAGAAAACATGTATAAGCAGTGTGTGTATATTTATGTATCTCTGTACTAAAAAGTATAATTCAGAAATTATTTTGTCTTTTTTTATTAATGTAACACTATTATATTTTCGTTCAATTCTCTGTAAAGGTTTTGAACTATTACTTTGGTTAGATAAGACTTTTGTTATGTGTACGTTTGTTCGTTCTAAAGGATTTTGTGCGGTCAGTGAGAACGATTATTCAGGGTAGGCCACTTGGTAGGAGATTGGCGGAGACTCGAGGAAAAACAATGTGTTGGTGCCACATGCTACATCCGAACTCAAATCAGGCCATTTAAATGACCATTTAAACCTCATCTGTAATGTAATTTCCGGGAGACAGGTAAGATAAATTTATACATATTTTTTAGAATTTTATTGATAAGAAAATTTCTTTTTAAATAAGTGAATTTCAAATGGCATTTTAAAATTAAATTTGGGGGTTAATAAAGGAGCTTCGAGTTTCCTAGGCGTGGTATTTGAACGATTAAAGAAATTTGGGGCTGAACAGCCCAGAGAATCACACCGATATCTGACGGTAGCTCTTTTTTCATACTCAAAGATCCCGCACTGCACATTAGGGTTTGATCCATTCGAACTGTTTTACAGACGGAAAGTTCGAGGCCCTTTAAGCATTTTAAAGGAGCTATTCACTAAGGAAAAATTGGATCAAGAAATGAAATCTTCCTATGCCTATCTCCAGGAATTAAGACTAGATAAAAGTGTCGAGATCGCATACCATAATACCGATACTAACTTGGACAAATACAATACCTACTTTGATTGTAAGTCCAACGAGAGAAAAGTAAAGTCCGGTGAAGAGGTATTATTTTTACTCCTGACTCACCATAATAAACTACTAAGTGAATCGAAGGGCCGCTATTAAGTAGTAGAAAAACCTGGCCATGTCCACTATTTAATTCAAATCCCTTCAGGAGGAAAAATATTCCAAGTGAATATGCTAAAAAGATACGACCGTCGCGCATGAGATAACTATATCGTGACAATAGAGGAAAAATCGGCTATGGAGTAGTGAGGGTAAACGGTCAGCTTTCGTCAACCCAGAAAAACCGGCTGCAGGCGCTACTGGGTCAATTTAGTGACGTCATTTCGTAAACTCCTGGTTGTACTGCTCATTTCGAGCACAACATTCAAATAACCACAGAGAAACCCATCTGATCCAAGACGTATCCCCTGCCCATCCATCTAAGAGAAGCTTTCAATAATTAGGTCAATAAATTATTAAATTTAAACATCATGGAACCCTCAGAGTCGAATTATTGTTTCCATGTTGCCATGGTCAGGTAGTCAGACAGATCCTACCATATCTGCATTAAATTCAGAAAATTAAACTCAGTCACTGTGTTCGATGCTAAGCCCATCCCCATCTTTGACCAAAATCTGCATTTGTTCGAAAAGGTCAAATACATCACGGAACTAGATTTGTGAAGGCCTACTACCAAATCCTATTAAGAGATTAAGAGAAGAGGTAAAAAATTACACTGCTTTTCCAACAAACAAAGGTTTGATGAAAATTCATTGGTTTTCCTTTAGCCTTATTACAGCTTGTAGCAATACAATCGGATGAGGAGACAAATATTAGACTGGTTACTAAATATAAGATTCTATTTCGATAACATTTATGTGGCAATACAAGAATGAGATCAACATCTGACTGCCCTCCAAGCCCTATTGTGTACAATCCGTGAGCACGATCTCACAATCGGCCCCAGTAAGTGCCACTTCGCCTTTAAGAATATAGAATATTTAGGCTTCCATATCGAAAATGATCGATTAGCGCCCCCCAGGAAGACAAAATTCGAGCAATTGTGTAAATGCCATTACCAGCGACGAAGAAACAACTGAGATTTTTCATGGGCTCTGCGTCTTTTTATCGATGGATCATCCAAAATTAAGCCTCCCTCTCTGCACCCTTTTGCGAATCATTGAAGAAGAAGGCCCGCGATTCCTTTATTTGGACTCCGCTGTCAATCACCAGTTTTAACTAACTAAAGGGAAAATTAGCATCTGCACTCATTCTTCATTTGACCAATCGCAATAAACCGTTTAGCATTCGATCAAACTCTAGCAATAACGGAATAGGCTGCGTCCTAATTAAGTACGGGGACGGTAACGAGAGGTTCCCCATCGCGTATGCTAGTCGAAAATTACTCCCCCGTGATAAGAATTATGCAGTGATTGAGCGAGATGCCATTGCAATAATTTGGGGTATCTCAAAATTCGAAATGTTCTTGGTAGGTAAGGAATTTATTATAGAGATAGATCATAAACCCCCATCTTACCTACGTAATTTAAAGAATTTTGTATAAAAAAGGCTCTAACAACTGTAAAGCAGAGAGTTTGAGCAGGAATCCTAGGATTCTCTTCCAAATTAACCTTGAGCCAATTGCCTTAATTTTAGGATTATTTTTTTGTATGTGTTAACTTTTGTATATATACTCTGATAATCTTTTTTCAAGTTATAAAAACATGTACATTTTTTGGTTTGTGGATTTTAATTTCTTTGCATCTCTTTTTGTATCCATTTTTGTATTTGTAAAACTCTAGATTGCTATTGACCTAGGACAAACGAGCATCCATTAAAAGTTAAGGTAATAACTGTAGCTATCGTCAATTAATTTTTTTTCTTTTTACCTTTGTTGATAATCGGTATACAACCACCCCTCAGTCCACCTTGTTGAATTTCATTTTCTGTGTTTTAAGTATTTGCGTTTTCTTCGAATTTTGTACCATGTATCCTCCATTGTTATATCCGTGTTGATGTTGAAAAAATTAAGACGTGTAATCCCTTTTGTTATTAGTTGGATGTCACTTTTCCCGTTGGCTCATCATGCGAGGGAAGATGTGACAGAGAGTGAGAATAGTGCCACACGGAAGGAAATCGTCGAGCAACGCCCTGAGAAATCTAACCCGGTTCCGGCGATAACAAGAGCGATTGACGGACTTAGCAAACCGAGGAAAGCAGCAGAATCTCGGTGAGATTGTGTAAACCAAGCTAAGGTTCCCTATTTTCGGCGCACCGTCGGATAAAGTGAAATCCCCTTCCGGGGCCTCTAGCAAGTCATTGCCGGCGAGCCCATATAAAAAATCAGATGCGGGCCTCAAGAAAGTAGAATCAGCCAGCCCCTTGAACGCGACGCGTAAACTTTCGATTTTGTTCCCCCATTGCTCGAGTCCAAAAGCAAGAATTCTCTCCAGATTAACGATAGTCTAGTAACAACTGACTATTATTTTGGTATCGGATTTGTTCTCGTGCGGTGTAATACTCCCTCGATCCATACTCTCGATGATGAACCTCGCGAATGCGATTCCCATTTTGCAATCTCTCTCTTTCCAACAACTTTCAAAAGAATACCGCTAAAAGTAGGCTCCGCGAGTGAATCAATCGTGAATCCAATTTCCTGTGTTCTTTGAATTGTTTTTTCGGTTTTTGGCGAACCCAGCTGCCTCATTAATGTTTCTTTTACATCTCCGAGTTCATCTGCCCTCAAAATTGTAACTTTCCGTATCCATTCTAGTACTTTTAACTTTTCTGTATAATAGTAAAGCTTATATTTGTTTCTCCAGTTTCTATGCCCAGAACCTCTAAGAAGTTATATTAAATAGCCAACAGCACTCTTACTTAATTTATTAATATCCACGCATTTCGGAGTTTTAAATTCCCCCAAATTTATCACGCTCCCTCTGCCTCGACCATTTATCTGACTTTGACCTTGAACATATATATATATATATATATATATATATATATATTTCTAAAATCTTTTTATCCAGAGGGGGTAGTAGGCAAGAGATCGAAAGACACAAAAGTATTCCTCCACACTCTAATCACCTGTGAGGATAGTGCTATTAAACTAAAGGAGTCTTATAAATTTGATGAAAATGGTAAGATCGAGTTTTCAATCAATTTCTATAAAAGAAACTTATCTAAACCGCCTAATATTAACACTATCCTTCATTAACGACTAATTAGAATAAGCACGTTTATGTTGAGCAATGCTGAAGGTCAAAAAGTTAATCAAGCCATTCGACAGCAAATATTTAAACGTCCATCCCCTGAATTATCGTAAGGAATATTTCTGGGCGAGTTGAAGTGCCTTATTCAACTGTAGGTTCTAAACTTCGAACCATTAGAGTAAGGAATCACCCTGACCTTGCAATGATCCGGTGCTTCTTGCATGATTAATAATCGTTCTCGACGTTACATGCTTCGAAACCTAAAGAATAATCCAAAGATTCATATGAAAGATCTACAAAGCCATAATGAATTATCTTGCACTCGGGTAACTAAAATAAACTATTAGTAAGTGGAAAGCTTCATGCTAATAATCTGCATTTATACCATTTATAGTTTGCCAGAGACCAATTTGAAATTGGAAGGGTATTTTGGAACAATTATATGGTCAAATCAGACTAAAATATAACTCTTCGGCCGAAATCATGATCTTCTCCTCTGTAGAACAGAAAGAACTGCCTATTATCCTAAGCACACCATCCATACCATAAAACACAGAGGAAGGAGTTTAATGGTTTTGCACTGTTTTAGTGCATATGGCAATGGTACTGGACGAAAATCTGCTACCAAGTGTGAACAAATTCTATAGCTGACATCATTGGATATTTCAGCGGGACAACAGGCCCAAGAACACGGTCAAATTTACTCAAGAGTGCTTTAAGAAGAGAAAAATAAACTTCCTTCAATGGCTAAGTCAATCGCTCAACCCCAATCCCGTTAAGCATTTGTGGTGAATAATGAAAGCTGCATCCGAAAAAGAAACCTCAAGAACCTTGCCGTTTTTTGGGAGATTTCCGTAAAACAGTTGAACAAAATACTAAGAAATGATTGCGAATAGATAATATCAACCTATGAAAATCGCCTTCGAGCTCTTATTGTAGATAAAGGTAATTCCACGAAATATATAATGACTAAAATTATGAGTGGTTGAATATTTTGAACACATACAAAAAATTTTAAATTTTCAATTGTTGTTACATACAAAGAAAATATTTCTTGTGCGTATTTCTTCTGTTAGATATGTTTATGAGCTTCCTGCTAACAATACAAAAACACGAAATAATTCATAACTATTGAAATTTAAGTGTACAATAATCTTACTGTTATAAAGGGTGGAAACACAAAATATAGACTCCTTTTTACAGATGATTTTAAACAATGTTTACATACCTTTATTTAATTAATTAATTTTTTTATTTTCTGTCAGGATTTATTGAGTTGTGTGAACGAGATTGTATATTGTTTAAAAACAATAACCCTTTACAAATATGAATGGAAAACGTGAAGCGATCAAGTACATTAATAGAAGCAGTAGACAGCAGGCTATATTTTCAAAATCGACCAAAACTGTGAGAGGATCTGGGGAATTTACAGCTATCAAAAGGTTTAAAGATAAGGGGCAGTTATCTTATAATAGTGAGGAATACCCTGCTTCGATCAGTGAAAAACACATACCTGATCAAGAACAAGATAAAACAAAGCAAGCAATATATTAGTGGAAATGCCGGACATCTTGCTGTGGATACAAAGTGAGCCATAGGACTATACAATAATTGTTGAAAGATGGGTAAATAACATTTGCTTTCTAACTCCACCAAAAAATAGAGGTGAAAGAGCGAAGTTGCTCCTACAACGGCTCTTTGAGCCCTCGCACTCTCCAGTTTTGTGGAAGGATGAGAGGTTGTTCAATTCCCAGGCCACCTAAAACAAACCGATTGATCATATTTGGGTAAAAAGTATAAATGAATTTTGTTTGAACAGTAGACATCTTTCAGGAGAGTTAAGACATTTTATGTGATGGTGTTGGTGAGCGTAACATTAATATGCAAAGAAATACGTCTTTAATGAAGACGGATCAATGGTGAATTGACATGTATTTTGGAGATGTTGAAGGGTAATGACATCCCCTGGCTGAAAGCTACCACACGAAAGTCGGTGTCACACCTCAACAAGTCTAGTGTAAGGCATTTTTCAAATTTTGCCTTACACTTGACTTGTTAAACTTTGGTCGATCGTTGAACAAAAGGCCTGTACCAAATTATATTAGTGACGAAGTTCTGAAGTGCACTGGATACTGGATGGGCTGAATAACATTTCCTTTTACTTTGGTAACGTTTACCTGGCAACCCTCATATGGGATTATCATCTAATCTCCCTATGCTCCCTATTCAATAGTCTTCGTGAACACGGCATCACCATAGGCTCTAGCAAGTGCCATTTTGCCTACGACACCATTAAATACTCTAGTTTCAACATTGGTGAAAATCAAATGGCACCCCAGCAAGAAAATGTGAAGGCATCACCAACATGCCCTTGCCACGTACAAAAAACACTTACGCTCTTTTTCGGATTAACATCCGTTTACAGACGTTTTGTCACGAATTTCGCCTCTTTAGCGTCCCCCTTTAGCTTCGTGATTAATGAACGTTCCTCGCCCCTTCTCGTATTAAACTGCAAAGCGACCACCCACTTCCATCTGCTGAAGAGAAAACTAACATCAGATCACATATTGCGACTCACGAACACGAGCAAACCGTTTGGAATGCGAACGGAGGCTTATATTGAATCCATTGGTTGCGTTTTGCTCCAGTATGAAGAAGATGACAATAGTTATCCTATTGCGTGCGCCACCGGAAGCTCTCATCCCGAGAAAGGAACTACGCGGTAATATAACTTGAAGCTTTAGCGATCGTATGGAGCGTGCAGTAATTCAAAACATATATATTAGGTAAAGAGTTCGTTATCGAAACCGATCATCTCCCATTGGCTTATTTAAAAAAAATGTAAAAGCCAGAACAGAAGGCTTAATCGTTGGATTTTACTTCTAATGAAATACCAGTTCCAAATAGTGTACATAAAAGATCACATATTTTGTGTTGCAGACTGTCTAAGTAGGAATCCGATGTAGGAACCTCTTCCTGCCTAGAAAAATGTGTTAACTCTTGTCCTTCACTGTATATAATCGACTTTGTGTACTCACCCATTTTTATCAATCATAGAATCATAGAACTCCGTCCTATCTGTGTACGTTTATGCTCCTTGGTGTTCCTATCAAAATATTTTTTTACCTATTTGTCCTTCGTGTATTTTTCTCGCGTTATATTTTTCTTTTTTCTGTGTATTGAATATGGTTCCACTACCCTTTTGATGAATGAATCTTTATTTAAATTGAATTTTCTTGTGACACGCATTTAACTCTTTCCTATATTTATTTATTTTATATGCTTTTTTTGTTTGCTAATTAACCACGATACCATTTTAAATATACCCTGCGTCAAGAAATTAAACAAAAGTTATTCTTTGACCGCTGTGTCGACTCAACTTCAAATGCCCGTTCTTATTTTACAATTGTAGACCCAGATATAATTTTTCCCATAAACGAAATAGGAAATTATCATCTTCGGAAAGGTAGGTGTGAGAGTTGATGCAATGGAAGGACTAGCGTGAGATGAACCCTGAGTCCGCCCGGAAAACTGTGCGCCCCACCTCAGACCATTTTGTCTGTTCTCACGCTATTCTCCCAAACCCGTGTTCGAGTTGTACCTCGTATTTAAGATCTCACCAGCAGATCTCCCTTCGTGAAGCTTTGGGCCCTGTTCAGAGGTAAGCTATCGAGCCACCTTCTGCCCGAAAAACTGTGCGCCCCGCCTGATCTTGCACCTCCTTCAAGACTCCCGTTCCTTCGTTTCTGAGACTCCCTGCCGAGCTTCAGAACCATCTCGTGTTTGAGATTCCATATCTCCGAAGCAGAGAAAATTTCGTTCGTCAATAAAAGGTACTCAAAACTACCATCTACGAGTCCCCCTCGTGAGGACCTCCCGGAATATCATCTCGAAGACCTGTGCCGTTGGTCTTCTCCCATCAGATCACCACCACGCTTTAAGGTAAAGCGATCTTGTGTTGCAATCCCCTAATTACTCCCTGGCAATCGTCACCCGCATCAACTTTTAAATTGACTTCCCACTCAATGGTAATTAATATCTCTCTTCCTGATTAACTCTGTCATATAATTAATTGTTACAATCCAATTAACTATCTTTATCGAGTAATTTGTTCACCCTTTTTTGTATATATGTATATATTGCCTAATTTATTATATATATTAAAATTATATTTTGAGGTCTTGTCCTTTATATAACCTTTGAATTGCAACTTGGCATGCCATTAGATAAAGTCAGGTCAACCGTAAATCGCATTAAGTATAAAAATCAAGGAGGCGAAAGAGAGAGAGAGAGAGAGAGAGAGGAAGAAATGAAGGCGAGCGATCAGTGAGATGAAGAAATAAGGCCTTTAAATGAAGAGAGGAGGAAATGAATGAAAGAGAACCGAAAGAGGAAGAAATCAAGCTAACAGAACAGATAGAAGAAGAAATGAAGGCAAGAGAACAGAGAGAAGAAGAAATCAAGTTAAGAGAACAGAAAGAGGAATTGGTAAAAGCAAAATAACAGTGAGAAAGAAATAATGTACGAAACAAAGAGAAGAAGAAATCACAATAATATAAGAGAATAAAGAATTAATAAAGCAAAATAATAGAGAATAAGAAATGAAGGCAAGAGAATAGAGAGAAAAAGAAATCAAGGTAAGCGAACAGAGAGAGGAAGAAATCGAAGCAAGAAAATCGAAAGTGAAATAAAGGAAGGCCGAAGAACAGAGAGATAGGAAGAAATGAAGTTAAGAGAAGAGAGAGAAAGAAATGCGAGGTGGAAATAAGCATGAGAGATATTCACCCGACCAGTTTATTAACATAACGCGAAAAGTCAATGAAATGTGTATTCGGAGCCTTGAAACTAACCCTTTACCCTTGAACCCATCAAAGGACAGAATGAAGCTACCACCTTCCTCCGCATTGTCTTGTTGACAACTTTAGTTCCAGTCTTCATGGAGTCTCGGAGAAACCACAACTCCACCTTCAGCCAAGTACCTGGAACTCTAAATCATCGAACCACGCCACATTTCATAGTCCTTCTTTATCGAATTTAGAACATCATGAGCCCTTGTACAGTGTTGTATTAGTGTTGTGATGTTAACTGGTGCACTTTAATCTCATATCTCATGGAATGTAAAGAAAGCTAAACTGACCGGATATATCTGCATAAAGTACTATCGGAATTTAATATGATGCCATTTGTGCCATTATGGTTAATCTTTTATCAGGGACTATTATAACTAGATGGAGCTGCTCAATATCATTAAAAATCCGCAGTCGTCAGACACGAACCTGCCCAAGCTGGGCAGTAATGCCTTATATGACGCAATTCGGATAGACCCGTTGCACTGTATTTCAAGGTATCTACATATAATATGCACAACTTTAAGAGATGGAATGTGATGGAAACCTGAGTTTCTGAATCATTACTTGTATTAGGTAAAGTAAACATAAAAGCAAAAAACAAAGAAATCAAAGTTTAATTTTGGTTTGGTTAAAGTCATCCTCACAAGACTGGATTTGACACCAAAAGCAACTAATTTTTTTCAACCTAATAAAATCTTGACCACATCAAACCACAATACTACCTCCAATCTGATTGGACCGATACGTTGACAAAGTAATGTATAAATGAGGCTTAATAAAATAAGATTGAGATATAATGGAATATAAACCGAGGATACATTTTAGGCTTGTTTTAGAGACTAAATCTCAAATATAACTCATACTTTACTCTTTCTTGACGTCAAGCTACATCGACCCATCGTGCAGTCGATTAAGATGCAGAAATTAGAGAGCAACCTTATAATGCCAACTGCACGCAGTCATTAGCCGCAATTTTCTTCTGGGTTAAATTAATGGCCGCAACTAAATCTTTGAAACGAGCGAGAATCCTCTTGCTCAACAATTAACATCAATCATTCTGTGCACTAATTAGTGGGAGTTTAATTGAAAAGACCCGGTAATGTTTTAAACATTTCATTATCTTTCAACAAAGGGGTAAAAAGACGAATAAAAGATGGATTTTAGGGCAATGCAAATAGACGCCGTTGACAAATTTCAAGTCAAACATTGGCAAAAAGCTACGAAAAAATAGGTGCGACAATATAGGTTCTTCTCTAAAACTAAGTTGCGTTATATTTTGAAATGGCTTACATGAACAAAGAATCAATAAACTTTACAAGAGAAATAAAATTCGTTGTTTAATCCTTTTACCCTTTAGAAATTAGAAATCAATCTAGCATTTGCACTTCCCCATAGAATAAGGGGAGAAACCCGCAAACAATTTTGCAATTCAATTTGCGTAGGACTAGTATATAACCTTCCACTTTCTCTTTCCTCGGTTTGTTGAAGAATATTAAAAGTATAAAGATTTATTATACAAACAAGAGTTGTTTTGGTCAAAAGCATATATGGCTCAATTTTCAGTAGAAGTTTCAAGATTCTTTTACCCTACAAATGGGATGGAAGTGAAGTCAGATTATGATAGCTTAGACATTATTTAACTACTAATTGGGCATCTCTCTCGCAATTGCATTCGCTTCAACCTATTAGTCTTTATGCGGTGAAGTAAAGAGTAATCGATACAATATCAATTTGTTATAGAATTCGGCACCAATCTTTTCCTATCAAGAGACTATAAAATAAATGAGAAGTGGATATGAACGATTATAAATTTTAAACCACACTGCACACCTGTGTTGCCTCTAAAATTAATCGGTATTCCTCTTTTTCCTTTTGTAGTGAGATTTGAGCATTTAATGCATTCTCATACGCAATTTTATCAGTTAAGTAGAAAACGGAAGTCGAATATTTAGTCGCTCTTCGTTATTTCCTTAATTCCTGATCTCCGAATGGAAAATCATATCCAAATAATGATGAGAATAATAATCGCTGGAAAGCTATTGGACACCAATACTGGTCTTCATTGGGGAGGAATGTATAGGCAGAGCGTTATTTATGTAATTTACGATACATCTGTGACTAGGAAACTGTTCGAAGTCAAGATAGGGTAGATATTTAAACCCCTTCAGTAGGTTACATTACGAAAAATTGAGATATCCTCGCGAAAAAAGAAGGCAGGAAGAGAGAGCGGTATTGTGATTAATTATGTGCATGCTAACATATGTAGCCAGAGCAGTATTCTCGTATGTTAGTTTTTAGTATTAGAATATAAAATAATAGGAGTGCACTGCACTCTCAAACAAATATACTCTATTCATGCCAGTCTTAATTCAGGCAGAACCGATTTCATGCTTCATTAAACAACAACTAAATATATTGCTTTGCATATTTAACATATTTAAATATTGCTCCCATATATACCACTTAAACATATAACCTGTAATATTTAGTAATAGGCATATTAGTTTATTTTAACACTTTTAAAAATATCCCTCTCAAGTAGATTTCTATAAAACGATATTTTAATACATGTAATCTGAAATCAGTTTAATATTTAGTTTAACGCTTGACTTGGAATTCAATATGTTAAAGCGATCAGATATAAGTAGTATATACCCATTTATAGTTGACTTCCATACGCTTTAGGGGGTCATGTTGTCTCCATGTCAATAAACCCGCACTTCTTATAGCAAGCACGAACTAGTCCTTTGTACAGGATATGGTTACATACTCTCAGGGAGAGTAGTAGTTGCGGTTTAGTTGTCGCTTTTCAGCGAGACGAGTTGTTAAGCTAAATACTCTTTTACCAGCCAAGTGAACCTGTAGCTTATTAGTGTTCCGCAAGATGTAAAGAACCAGAGATAAATCTGAACAAACTTTATCTAGCTTTTTGTTTTGGATAAAAATTAAATTATCCATTCCTTCGGAAACTGTTCTCAAAGTAAGGAAAGGCTGCCAGTTTAACCCTGAACTTGTCAAATCAGTTGAGTACCATTTGCTACATACCAAATGAGGAAATGACAAATGTGTGTCAATCAATGTCGTCAACTGTTCGAAATCCATCGAGTAGTGAGCCCCAAGGTAAAACTGATTGGCCTGCTTGACTCTCTAACTCCCACAGCCAGAGTCATCGTGTTGACCTTATTTTATATATTCAAGTGTGTTTCAAAGGTGCGAACCACCCTTCCTAAACACCAACGTCTATGGCACCTTTTGACGCAAGAAAAACGTCACCAAGAGACGCGCAATAAAATCACTTAATATCTCTCTAAATGCTTCAACGAATCACGAATTTTGTCGTAGGCTGTTTATAAAATTCTTCCAGAGTTAGCTTCATCAGGTTTGCCTTACTTATTTTCTACCAATGATCTGGCGCGTGGTAGCTCCATTTCACTCTTCAGACTCATTAGGGGAGCTTGACGCTTTCAGTCGTGAATTACTGCTATTCTCGAAAAGGTGGGAGATTCTCTTAATATCCACTTCTCAGTCAGCAAAGAGTTCTCCAAATTCACAATCACTTCACAGCTCCGCTTAATGCCGCCGTTAATTATCTCAAAAATGGTGGGGGGGGGGCGTGATGATCAATGTTGGTACCATCATACCGAGCCCCACTTTTTTATCTTTATATATTGAATTAACATATAAAGGGGTTTTCATGTGTATCTTGGGCAACATTGATAGGGTGTACATGTAGAAGATTGTGTAAACACATGCGCAGTTTGTCCTTTAAACTTCAATGATGGCGGCAGGATCTCCTCCTATATAGTTTCCACATATTTTTACTCTCACTAGTTCGTTATTTTTCAAATCTCTCCTTACAGACTTTCTGCGAGATATCCCCATCCCCCCTTGGTATTGCGCATGTGTTTACCCAATATATAATTACCACTATTCCACTAGCTAATTTCAGTTCCCGAATAATCCCCACACAAAACCATCTCCTCTAAAACCAAAGTTTGAGAAGATGCTATGTTGTGGCTGCTTTTAGACAGCCAGGAGCACAAGTAGGCCACCCTGCACAAGCTCTAGAATTTTTGCGGAAATGATGCTTTGTGTTGACTTTTGAAGCTTGAAAGCTCAGCCTGTCAGTGCACGTGATCTACTGCCCAATATTCTGGATCTTTCTGCAAAGCTGGACGCATAACGATATTCTCCAAGGTCGATTGAATAGAAGCCATCAAGAAATTCCATTTAAATAGATTTCATCTGGAAAACTGCAACCATTACAGCTTTTGGCCGATGAGAATAGCTCATTTTGCCCGCTCAATTCAAGAACGTAGGTAGAATAATAATTTATATATAATATAAATTATACAATGGAGATTGATAAAAATAGTAGGCTTCCATTTTTTGATATAGATATTAAACGTTCAGGAACATAGTTTTAAACTTCAATCTATCAGACGGCTACATTTACAGGTATAGGCAGAAGCTTCTTTAGTTTCTTACCAGAAAACATTAATTTTTCCTCGATAAAAACTCTTATTTATTCAGCTTACAATATTTGTTTTTCATATAGACTGCTGCATTTAGACTTCTCTTTACTAAAAACTTTCTTTAAAAATAATAGCTATCGTGACTCATTAGTGGAAAAACATTAAAAAGTTTCTTAAAGCTCCCTATCAAAAATATCAAGCAGAAAATACTGTAGAGTAATAATACATTTTCTTTAATCTCCCATGCTTTGGTAAAAAATTGAACGACTTTGTAAATGAAATTAAGAAGACTCTAAATAAATTCTATCTATATCTCGATCACAAATTCATCTTTTCTAGAATTGAATTAAATACTTAAAAAAATATATCTTAAATTACAACAAAAAAGTGAAATTTTAAAAACAAAATATACACCTATGAATAAACGAGTCTATGATAGAATTACTAATTTAAACACCAAATTCCATTCTCTTGCCGCTCTTCTGTAACAATAAATACAGTTGTGTGTCGGGGTATTGTAAGCGCTGAGATGGTGTGTACGTAGGTTGGTCACTTACTTGAATAAGACCTTTATTACGTTTTCTCTAAGAGTGCTATATTATTTTACATTATTTAATCTTTGAGGATTTCAAGTGCCGTGCATCTTTTCTAGAATTGAATTAAATACTTAAAAAAATATATCTTTAATTACAACAAAAAAGTGAAATCTTAAAAACAAAATATACACCTATGAATAAAAGAGTCTATGATAGAATTACTAATTTAAACCAAATGAATATAAAGTAATGGTTGCCGCCAAGCTCACTTAAAATATTGAACGCTAATTAACACACAAAAATAATTAAATTTCTTTACCTTTAAAAAACCATACGTGAATCCGGCTGAAGAATGACCTTGGCTTTGGATCTTATGTAGACGAGAAAATGGTTTTGCGGTTAGGCGCGTGTATATGTTCACAGACGCCCAGCCGATTAAATGGCGAGGAGACGGGCTTAAAGCAACAGGTAATTTCGGTGAGGGCGACGGATGGCGTTAAGCACGTTGTCTTGCTCAGATGATTTAGACAACTTCGGATTAATCTTGAGATGGTTCGCACTGACGAGCGATGAGCAAATAGTGAATCCTTTGACGACTGGCAGGGTTTGAAGGCGTTCACTTTGGGTATTCTTCAATGACGAGGACTATCTCTGGTTTTTGTTGCAAATCAAGATAGGGGATTTCTCTAACGAGAGATGTATGAGTTTAATCCTCAAAACAAAAGCTAATTTTCGGTGCGACCACCAAGAACTGGCTCAGCGTTAGCTTCTTCTCTGTTCCTTTCTTTGATTGCCGGGCAATTCCGCCGGACTTCGTCGTGTTGATCTCTAACTCGATCTTCCTTACTTTTCTCCAGTTATCCGCCTATATACTTCACCGATCACCTAGGGGCAGGGGAAGGGGGGGGAAGGGCTTATGTATTACCTCGCTCCTCTAACGTCTCTTCTCCAAGCGTCTTTCATTTACCCCTAAAGGCATCTTCTGGCTTTTGGTCGCAGCTCCTTTAATTTCGTCTATGACGCAAAATTAGATCCCAAATCTTAGGGGAAATAGTGCCTATTTAAACCTTGTTATGGCACCTGGTTTCCTCTCCTTCGTATTTTTATGCTTGCTGGCACAGAAATCTGTTGATTTGTACTTATCGTGGTTTGAAGAGGCTTCTGGTGGCCAGCGTGTAGAGGGAAGAGAGAAAGGGGGTAAGTAATCAGGTTACACTCCCTAGCACCAGGACGTTGTGGTGACCGAACAGAGCATCTGTTTTTAGGGTGGGATATCAATTTCTCTATATTGTGAATCTTGCGATTCATGTAATATTGCTTCGACCATTAGGTCAATCCATTGTGGCATTGAGCATCATCGGGGAAGGTCGAACCGCACGAAGCTGATTCTAAACAAACCAGACCCCTCTCTAATACGAGATCACATCAAAGTCTTCAAGTCTGAAATTAATATGAATAAATTTAAAATACTTAGTCATAGCCTCCATCCCAACGAAATACTAATATTAGAATAACTTTACATCCTAAAACTTTAACCTAATTCAAATATAAATCAAACTGCTTCCACTCATTATATTTTATCGTCAATTATTGAAATTTTTATTCTTGTATTAAGCAGCTTATCCTTAATTGCACTATTCAATTTTAGTATCTTATAAAAACTAGAAATTTTAACCCTCTACTATCTTAGTTTCTTAATGCCGATAATGAGGCTAGGACCTCGCAACGTTCAGAGCCAGACAATAAAGTTTCTCTCATCAATAGCGTGCTTGGTTTTCACCCTCATATATATATGTATATATTAATGATATTTAGCATTATTAGTACCTCACTTGCTAGTAATATTTATATAAATTTTTACTTAAAACTTAAAAACTCACAATTTTCACCTTTTAAATGATTATAGAATAATAAATCTTGGCTTTTTGTGAATGTTTATATTTTTAAAGCTGGAATTAAAGAGAACTCAAATGCTTCGGCTACGCTTTTATTTTAAAGTGTAAAAAATCATTGATAAATTATGGGATTTGGATCCGATAGTTATCGTGAGTTATTTCTTATTGGGTATTGTATGTTATGATGATGGATCTGTTGCATTAATACGAATCTAAAGCAGCTTTGGCTTGAATTTATGACTCACATTTTTTAATAGTATATGCACTATTGATAAATATTAGTCGTATTAAATAATATGTTTGCCAGCGCTAGTTGGTTGCACTTTTATTGACTTTAAGAAAGCATTTTTCATCCAATCAGTAAATAATAATTTTTTTACTTTAAAAATATTATATTTGTGCTTAATTATGAATTTAATTAAATCATCGAACTGTCTGAGAGTGATTATAAATTTCAGTTCGTAAACTTCAAAGAATAAGAAAAAATCCACCGTAAACTGAGTTTATTGAAGAATAATCATTACGATAACCTCCATACAACTCGTTCAGAGTGGAAGTCATTATTGATAGATCGGATTTAAGAAGCAGTCAAACGTAGCATAATATAGAGTTTAGATGTGAAACGAAGCGAAAATAGCAGATATAGAGGAGTTTATTTAAAGGAATACCATGATTTCTTTTGATTAAATAATTTACTTTTGGGGTTGTAATATCAGTTGGGAAATAAACCTATGAGATAAAATGTTTTTTTTTATTTACTAAGGTATTACTCACTATACTACAGGTACAACAACTGCATTTTCATAGACAGAGTACATTGATCAAATTGTTTCGCACGAATATTTCAGTAGATTTTTATGATAAGAAACTAAAAATATACTTTGTAAACTTTTCCCATCATGATTTAACAAATTTTCATAGGCAAAGAGTAAATCAAACTAAAACTTCGTCTAATCGTATTTCGGATAGGCAAAGCAAGTTTAATTCAAAGTTTGCATTTATCCAGATGACAAAATGATTTGCCAATCTACATTTATATTTTATAAAAATTTCTTTGGACAACATTTGTAGATATAAGTGGAAATGCACGCTCTGGTGCTTTTATGGGAGGGATCGTCTGTTAATTATCACTCTTTTCTCTCTACACTTTGGGTTTCTGAGGCTATTCTAAGATATTGCCTTTCAAAGGTAAATATTAAAATTTGCTTTGGGACCTTGTATTTACAGTGATTTAAGGCAAATATTCTTGGATTTCATTATTTCTTTCAATTAATATCGGTTTTTCTTTAGTTACCATTCAGTAGAATTTTATACTTTTTGTTTTTAAGAGGATCTACCAACAATAAAAAAATTAAGCTTCACTTGACTTAGTTTTAATTTGGGTAAGCTTCAAGGTAAAGGAAATAAACCAGCATCGTTGGAAACCAAATAAATGAGAGAATGGGAAACTCAGACAATGGTTCAAATTCCTTGGGAAATTTCTCTGGTTAGAGGGCAGATTACAATCCTAATCGCTTTCACATCAAACATCAGCTTTTCTTGTGTACTTTTTTATGCTATATATGAATCTGACCTTGCATTCCATCACAAATGAAGCGTTGCCAAGGTTAATCTAACCTAGCCTAATTAACATAACAAACTTTCCTTAATCTAACCAATCCTTCCTAATCTTAACAATCTCTTTCAACTTAAAAATCTAATCTTAAAGTTAAAAGGAAAGTGTAGTGAAATTATTTAAATATAGCGAAACTTACATAATTATGTTCTTGATCTTGCAAATCAGATTCATTATCACAAGACCTCAAATCTTGGCATTCTAACATTTGATTCTGTTTGGTAAATCCTTTTTGGTTTCCGAACAAATGGTTGCTCGGGAACACACTATTCTCTTTTAAAAATAGCAATACTATTCTCGTCCTGTTCTAAACGATCAACTCCATTATTCTAACTTAAAGGTTGTAGAAAAACGAAATCTAGAGCCACAAAATAATGCGGTGTTAACGAATTTTTATAGAAGCATAAATATAGATTTGTCTAACATAAGAAACTAAATGATATATATATATATATATATATATATATATATATATATATATATATATATATATATATATATATGAGAAAATGGATGTAGGAGGCAAAAATTAGAAAAGTTGTAGATAAAGCTTTGCGCTTTGAACGTAATTCCAGCGAATACTGATGTAAATAATGAAATGAGACTGCTCAACGAAGTGGAGGAGAACATCTAATTTACCTGAAGGAAGAAGAAAAGAGTAAATTTAATTTGCTGGATCCACTGGTTCACAAGAGTGACGAGAGAGCTTGTAGGGGTGAGAAGATGTATCAGAGAGAAAATTCCTTCCAACGCGAGAATATAAATAGCCCATAAAATTACCAAGTCAAAACGGACGTCGCTGTAGCGTGACGGCAGAGTGCTGGCCTCTGAAATTCAAAAGACCCGCGATCGATCCCCAAGTCCACAATTTTTACGGAGAAAATCCCAGAAGAAAACGGAAAATGCCTTATGGACAACTCAAGAAATCGACTCAAGAGAAAACCGATGTCAAGGACAAACGGAAAGAAAACGACTTCAACGGCTAACTCGTCTCAACTCATCAAGAAATCATCAACGCATCAAGAATTAAAAAAAAGAAGAAGATATCATCAACTCAAGAAGGATCAAGAATTCATCAAAATTTAATTGGAAAAAAATTGAATATGGATCAAGAAAGGAAGGATACGAAGATCAAGAACTAAGGCAGCCAATAAGAAATACCAAGAGTCAGGTAAAAGGAAGATACTGTTTGAAGGGCATCTTAAGTCAAGAAGAAATAAACGAGCTTCCCTTTTCCCCCATAACTAGTGACCCTCAACTGGCCGAACAATCTTCTGATCTTCGTTACAACTACACCTACTCTCCTACTAGAGATTAAGAAAAGGTGCTGCAGGGAACTTCCGGAGATCCGGGAAGGGGATGCTATATTACTCATTGATTAAGAAGTTTCACCACGCTCTCCTCAATCCCACTGAATCAACTCCACTAATCCCGCAGACTCGGAGGTTGTAGGAGGGAGACCTACTAGTAATCCTCGATTAAGAAATCCAAGACTAGTCTCTCCTTAATCTTTAAATTCGCTCCACGTTGTAGAAAGGGACCTGTGTAGAGAGAAAATTCCTTCCAACGCAAGAATATAAATAGCCTATTAAGTTACCAAGTCAGAACGGACTTCGCCGTAGCGTGACGGCAGTGTACTGGCCTCTGGATTCAAAAGACCCGCGATCGATCCCCAAGTCCACAATTTTTACGAAGAAAATTCTCGAAGAAAACGGAGACCACGAAAAACGCTTTAAGGACAACTCAAGAAGACTCAAGATAAATGGATCGCCTCCAGAAGAAAACGGAGCTCAAGGAAAATGACTTCAAGGGCTAACTCATCTCAACTCATCAAGAAATCATCACGTCATCAAGAGAAGGAATCATCACACCAAGATAAATCTAAGTTAATATGAAGATACATCAAGAAAAGAAGATCAAGAACCAACCCAAACAAACTAAAGAATAAGGAATCTCCGCCAACAAGAATTCTATGAGTCAGATAAATGGAGTCAATGTTTGAAGGGGCATCTTCAATCAAGAAGAAATAAATAGATTCGAATATAGAAACCTCAAGAAGATGAACGATATTGATAAATAAGAGAAAAGTATATAATAAGGGAGCCCCCTCCCCCCCCCCCAAGAGTTAGCCCTTGAGGTCATTTTCCTTGAGTTCTGTTTTATTCTGGAGGCGATCCATTTATCTTGACTCTTCTTGAGTTGTCCTTAAAGCGTTTTTCGTGATCTCCGTTTTCTTCTAAGAATTTTCTTCGTTAAAATTGTGGACTTGGGAATCGATCGCAAGTCTTTCGAATTTCAGAGGCCAGCACTCTGCCGTCACGCTACGGCAAAATCCGTTTTGACTTGGTAATTTAATGGGCTATTAATATTCTCGCATTTGTAAGGAAGTTTTTCTCTTATACATCTTCGCACCCCTACAAGCTAAATGTTCTGTCTACAAGAAACTCACAAACAAGGATGATTTTATTCACTTTATTTTATATCAGAACATAGTAAAATAACAAAGAAAGGGGTAGTCAGTCGGTTTTATTTAAGGGACATTCACATTTGCCTTGAAATCCTTTTAAATATTGAATTCGAATACATTTAAAAAGCTCTCATTAAACTGACGTATCCATTGGGACTTTTAATAAAAATAAGTGGGAAAGCAGTAAAAATAGCTAAGAGAAGTAAGAACACGACGCTCACAAATTTGGGTGAAATCTATGAACCCACCAGTAAAGGATTAGGAGATGTCAGGTACGAGTTTGAATCGCACTCCACCATGACAGTTAGATTAGAGAGATCAATTAGAAGATCAGGTAAGTGACCAGAAATCGAGAGATGATACAGTATATGAATTCGGCAGCTAAAAACCCTAAAGTTATTATTTACCAAATTACATAATTATTATGGATAGCCAGGACCAGTCATTATAGCAAGGATTAGTGAAATTAAGAGAGATATTATAGTACATAGAACATCAAGCCAATGAGTATGCTCATTTGATAAATTGAATTGGGATTAGAGTTTAGAGAAGGGAGAGAGAAAGAATTGATTGAAGCAGCTTATATTATTTCCAACAGGTCAACAATCACTGAGATAGATTTTTCCGTTTGTCCAAGAGTGTAGTGAGGATCGTAGTTAAGGGGGCATAAAGAGCAAAATATGATGACTTCAACCAATCGACCCCATAGTGCCGATCAAGGCATTAAATCCGCGACCCGAGATAACATATGGATATATGTATATATAGGACATGATATCCTTCTTCTGTACTTCTAATCTGATGAAGCTATAATGCGAAACGTTACCAAAGAACTTCCTCACGCCATTTTTTTCTTCTGTGTTATGGAATCATATATATATATATTTAACAAAGTTTACCATTGGGGTAAATTGACCCGGGGAGTAACAAATGCTACTCAGATTTGGCAAAAGTTGTGCTACCCAGTTTTTAAGTTAGAATAGGTCAAGATCACAAAAATTGGAAACATGTATAATTGCCTAAAGTTATCTGATCATATGATAGGAATTATTAGGCATGGAAGAAAGAGTATTGTCTTGTTGTTTGACATGTAATTTATGTAATTTCACTTAAATATATCATCGGAAAAATAATTACCTATTTAATTATGTAACAATTTTACGACGAAGAATTGGATCGGTATTTCACACTGCTTCTTTGGAACGACCTGTTAAGAATAGAGGTGGTTCTATCATAGTATGGGGTTGTATGTCTTCATCAGGGCCAGGAGAGATGTTTTACTGCCTATGATAAATAAACCTTACAACATATACCACCTTGTTTTCACAAGTTTTAGAGCCATCTATTTACGAATTATAGTCCCGAAAACCAACCACACCAATAATTGGCTTGAAGTGACGGAGATCACCCTTATAGAATGTCCACCAAACACTTCAGACATAAATCCAATACAACGCTTGTGAGGAGTTATTGGAAAAACACTTTACAACATTTACCACCTTGTTTTCACAAGTTTTAGAGCCCTCTATCCAAGAATCACAGTCCCCAATACCAACCACACCAAGAATTGGTTTGGAGTGCTGGAGATCACCCTTATGGAATGTCCACCAAACATTTCAGACATAAATCCAATACAACACTTGTGAGGAATTCTTGGAAAAGCAATAAAAAATTTACCTGTTGAGGAAGTAAAGATTATGTGAATGTTTTGTAAAATAAATGCCACGAAGAATTATCGGTATAATTCAAGCAAAATGCGGTCCAAATATGGGTTAAAATAATTAAAAATATATAAATATATATTATTCATTTAAACAAATGTTTAATTACATCCTATGAATGATTTCATAAGGTGCTTTATACTTTCGGGTGAAATCAAATCAAAGGTGCACATTATTAGGTCGTATCTTTCTTCATATTAAAAAAATAAACCACAAAATATATAAAATGATCAATTGTAGAATTACCATCCAAAGCTTCAACTCTCGAAGAATTTGGATCTCTTTACAGCGTTGTTCACTGAATTCTTCAATTTATTCTTTGGAATTTTTATAATTATTTTCATTCTTTCCACCCAGTATGGGATAAAAATGAAGTAAAATGAGATGAGAAAATAATTTGAAATTGAAATGTTGGTTGAAAATGAGTTAGCCCAAAGTGCAACAATGCATCATAGATGCAAACAGAAAAACTGCAAGAAATGCTTCTGATTTGGTTGTTAAGCATGGAGAAGATATTAAAAAATGACACTGAATGTTGGAGAAGGATAATAAACTAATGATAATCTTGTTTTTCATTTTGCTAAAAAATTCCGTAACAAAAAAATAATCTTTTTTTTCAGCTAAAGTTGTGATCAATTGGATAAAAAAGTTATATAAGTTCTTTGGAAAAAGCCTACCTTTAAAGAATAAAGAGGAGATATAAAGGTGCTCTTCTGCCAGCAATTTCGCGCTGCTGAAAACAAAAGAATGATTTCTAAGTCCCCCTTTCTCACGAGGCAACCAGGTTGCGTTACCAACTTTGCTGTATACAAAAACCCTTGCATAGACATCATAAATCTAGGCTAGCTGCGAGGAAAGGTGCATTTTGTGCGCAGAGATTTTGGTGAAGACACTACATGTTTACATGGAAACTAATGGAGCTATTCATACGAAACCTGGCTTTCAGTGTAACCACTTCAAGAAAGAGCTTCATTGGTGGTGTGAAAGGTGGTCAGAAGAAAATGAAGACGGCACCATGAAAGTGACTTGTACCAGGAACCAAAGGAAGAGCGGGGGACAAATCAACAGCATCACGCATAAGGTCGGATGTGTTTCACTGCAAAGAGTTCAATAAGCTCTTCACGATCCAGTGGCTAAGACAAATTCATCGTAAATTAATGAAATGATGTTTTTAATTTTACCTTCTTATAAAGGCAATTAATACCTGGTTGTTTGAGACGTGGAGACCGAGATGAAGACCTTTAAATCAAATTTTAATTCCTTCAATTTCGGAGATTATTTATAATATCAAAAACATAAGAATTTATTTTATTTTCCGTTGCCTTTAAAAAATCTTGCTCGTTTTTCATCTATAGAATCAGAGTAAATTCAAAAAACGAGAATTTAGACAAATTTGTAGCATGTAAATGGAATTCTTTTATACACAAAATTTATATAAAAGATTTAATTTAGTGCTTTGAATGTGTTTAATGGCGATATTTTATGACGAGTAAAGTATAAAAATAGAATAATTATATACTAAAGCACATGTTGATTATAAGGTTAATAAAATACAAAGTTGCAAACCAGGCAGTGGGTAACCAATCTGCAAACAGATCTTCCCAAACACATTAGCAAGTTAAGGTAAACGAGAGAGTAGATTGGTTTTTAAGGTCATTCATGTTAATAAGGAAAGAATGAAAGAGAGTTATCGCTACTGATATCTTCCTGAGGTTGAGACCCAGCCAGAACGAATTTCAGAATTAAATATCATTAAACCATATGCGTAACAGCAGTGAAACTGGACAAGGAAGTAGCTAATTAGTAGGAAATAATGGTATAGTGAGGTAGTTAAAATAACTAATTGATGCGGCAAAGTCAATTTGAATTTCTAAAGAAATCACACCCTTTGCATTTCGCAGTAATTTATTAATCAATGAACAATCACGTAATGAAGGACATAAACTATTCAATAAAGTGAACTTATATCTCCTTCTGGGCAAGTTTAGCATCAACTAAATTTCATATTTCTCTAATGAAAAATTTCAAAGACTTTAAAAACTTTTGAATTTCTTATGCTTCCCTATTTTAATAGCGTCCTGGCAACATCGACGTTTTTAAAAGATCGACTGCAACTTATAGTCTACTGACATGAAACAATGATACCTAACAGTCAGGTAAACCATCCTTCCTAAGTTTGATAACTCAAGGCTTTTTCTTTTAGAATCTTTTAAAGTTAGTTTTTAACTTCTGCGACTCTCAGTTCCCCCGGGAAACCAAGTTTGCAGAACTTTCTTATTCCCCTTTTTTCTTTACCAGAATTTGAAGTTTATTTCCTGTAAAGTTTTGTAGTGGATTCCTGTGGAGAAATGGCTACATTAAGCATCCTGGAGGAGTATAGGTACATTAAAGCCCCCCTCCCTTATGAAGAGAAGCGTGGGAAAGGTAGCCGGCGAAAATGCTTACCATGTGTGATCTCCCCGCCGCTGTGGGCAGTTGGAGCTAACATCTGTTTGAAGGCGACCACCTAAGGTCCTTAAACGACGCTCTAACGATCGAATTACCTACGAGACCCATAAACCCGTGGTTATGGAAAAAAAGCGGTGCGAGTCAGAAGGCACGCCAAGTAGCGGTGCGGTTGCGAGCCTATAATTTGCGAGCTGACTTGGGCACCCCTGTGCCACCTCAGGAATTCTCGCACTCCCCAGATGCTAACTCAACATTCGCTCCCCTCCCCCTTTGTCTATGTGGCCTGGTCACTTCCCCCTTTAGATAGGGCGGCAATCCGCCTATAAATAAGCCCCACAAAGAAAGACAAGAGGATTATGAGAAGTCGATACGCCAGAGGAGGATTAGTTCGTGAAGATCGATCCATCAGCCAGACAAGAAGATTATTAGTAGTCGATTCGCCAGAAGAAAGATTAGTCCGTGAAGATCGATCTTTCAGCCAGACAAGAAGATTAGAAGTCGATATGCCAGAAGAAGGGTTAGTTCGTGAAGATCGATCCGTCAGCCATACTAGACTATTTCCGTGAGAAACGATAGGATCAGATTGAGAAAATCGATCCCCCCTTTCAGGGCCGTATTAACCTAAATAGTCAAGTTTTATATCGGTGCCATACCGAAGAAGCCTTTTCAGTCTGCAAAGAAGTCCGACTGAAGAAAAGCAAAGCCACTCACACTCGAGCGACTCTCACATCTCAAGCTCCGTAAGAGTGAGAGGAGAAGAACCCTGCCCCAACGAGCTCCCGTTCTTTAATTACGTTGAAGAATCAGCCCCCGTCACAGGCGACGAAAATTCAAGCAGCGGCCACAACACTTCAAAGCGAGAGATAAGTCCTCCAGCGACATCCGGCAATCCCTAATACCTACCTGTAAGTTAACAATAACATTTATATCTCTATTGCGATAGTAGAAGTTTAGTACGTCCCACGTTTTAAAGGAGAGTAGAAACCATTGTTCTTGAACCTAGGTCATATGTGTTTGTAGACGAGAGTACGTTAATTTAATGTTTAACGCTAATCAAATAGAGTCGTGATAAAAAAATACTAATCGGCAATTGGTATGTTTACGGGAAGCCTATTTGTTTATGTTTTGTCATTGAAAGATCTTTGAGGCCAAAGATAGAAATGTGTTTACTGTTGGTGTGTAATATTTAAGTTTTTAATTTAAAATACATGTTTATTTTGGTAGATTCTGGTGTTTCCTCTTATCCTTATGTGTTTAAAAATAGCTCTTCCTTAAGAACTAAACCACTAAATTAGCACTCTTAGAACAAAGCCTACTTCATCATAGAAGTAACGCACGCCCCTCAAAGCATACCGATACTAAAAGGGTGTCAAAAAGTATAGTGATCAAAACCAAGGGTCATTTTACAGCTCCCCTGAGCCACTATTTTTAGGTCCTCTCTTTGAAAGTTGCAATTCCAAAGCTTTACCTTTTTTCTTTGTTGTCAATTCCGCAGTAAACATCGTGCTATCATTTTCATCTCGTCTGTATTCCCGCTTTTACGTCATATCACATCGTATGACCCCAAAGACATTTTATAGGTTATAATCAAATAAACTACGAATTCTGCATCGTTTGTTTTGTTGGATAATTTTCCTAGTGAGCAAAAGTTTCGTTTTATAACGTTTTATGCCGATTTAAATCAGATGAATGCAAATGATATGATTCATCTCTATACTAAATTAATTAATTACTGTATTTGATACTTTATCATTTACAAATTAAAAATAAACTAAGGATATGTAAAGTTTAAAGTTTCGCTGATCTAATAAACTATTTAAATAATAAAAGGGGAATTCATGGGCGATTATATTTCCGTGCAACTTATGGAAATTTAAAAGATTTATGAATATAACATTTTTTATCTTCAAATTCTAATATATCAATATTGTCAGATATAGTTAGACAACCACACAATGAACAATTCTCTTTCTCCATCAGGAAATGGAAAAATGTTCTCGTTTAAGACCTTCATGAAAACCTGTAAGAGAAAAGGATACAAATAAGAGAAGCGCCTCTCTCAATCACGAGCCTTGGAACCTAAATTGACTTCCAAACTTGGAAGAATCTTGGAATTTTCAAATTGCCAAATTGCTACTTTGACCGCAAATGATAGGAAATAATTTAAAATAAATTAAAAGATTTACAGAGAAGAAGTCAACTTCTTTTTAGCGTTCTTGGAATTGATTTTTATGGTGCAAAATTTGGCAGTCAATTTGGTATCTTTCCATTTTTTTTCACTTATCATGGTAGAATTGATTTCTTCAAATAGTAACAGCATATAAGTAAGTAGAGGCGTTCATAGAGAGAACACTGAAATACCGTTGTCAAGTAATTTTCTTTGATTTTAGTTCTCTCTTCTAAATAGCTTTTTGGTCGCATTTTTTCGTGTTTCTTTTCTTGCTTTCATTAACAAATGGCTCGGTGTTTTTTGCCAGACACACTTGTTTGTCAGTTTCGTCAATTGTGGGGAAGTAATTATGGTGGAAACATTGATGTTGAAATATTAGCATTAGGTCCTGTCCGCTTGCAAATTATCATAGAGTGAAAATATTCGATAACCTACTAGCCCTAATATTGTTGAGAATATCGACCGAATGATAGATTTTATTTGGCTTATTTTATTTTACAAAATTCGAAGGTGATGAGTCGACGAAGTCTACGCTACTTGCACTCTTTCTCATTTTTTATCGGAAATTGAGTTCAATAGGAGTGTCAGGGGGTGGTTTCAGACTAACTGATGATTTTTGGCAACTTAAAACGGTGTTTCTCTATGTCGATTCAAACTGAAGATCTTGAATGAATGTCTTTTTATCCCAGTAAGAGACTTGCTTTCTGATCTTCTTCCTTTTATAACATTCCTAAAAAAAATAGAGCGCCCTTCATCTTGACCACTGATCTGATCTTCCGTTTAAAGAAAAGATTTAGGCCGCAGATAAAAAAATATACACACTAGACCTTCGAATAGCCGCTTTATGGACGCTCAAGTCAGAGTAAGTGTGGGTCGGAAGAGAGTCAAAGGTATAATCTTTTAAAATTAAACTCGGTAATGATAGCCATATGAGTAATAATGAGGTGGAAAATTGCTGCATAAATTCCACACATTATTGATTGTTTCAATTTTGATTACAGTACAAAATACTGAATATTTATTTAAAGATATCAATGAAGTTTTAAAAATTCTAATCCCGTCCCATTTTCACCAATATTCACGGCGGTGATAAATGTCTTAACATTAGAAAGCAACTCCCTTTCATCCTAGGGTGTAAAACAATATAAAATCCCATTTTAGGAATAGCAGACTAAAGAGAAAGCAAGTAAATAATCTTAGGCAGAGCTACGACTATGGTCTGTAAACGCGAAACATCAGAATAACGAGGAAGATTCCGACGGAACAAATTAATATCGAATGAATAACAACATTAAGGAGCGAGAAAACCTGTAGAAAAACCTTTCTCGAACCGTAAAATTATCAAAACTGTATAGCACTACTTGTATGATACAAATTATTAACAACTGAACCATTAACAATGAGTAAATAATATTTAGGTGTTATATGAGCTTTCCTCTTTAAATGAACTCGAAGCAAGATAACAACAGAGAAAGAGTTAACAAAGTAAACATTATCAAAGCAAAATGGTCGTGGTACGGCCATTCGTACAGATAGGACGAACGAATGAGTGACCTCGTTCAACTCCCACTTTCGTTAGTGAAATATGACCTAGAACTAGAAGCATTTTCATAGCTAGGACTAAAATTCGTCTCTGTAGTGGTGGACGAAATGGGATGCTGGATGGAGCTTCCCTTTTCTGTCAATAAAAAAACTTCAGGTAAAAAGAAATCTATTACCTGACTGGATTTCTCGGGCAAGAATTTTAGGTTTCTCTCTGAATATTTTCAGTGAATTCATTTTGTAGTGAAATGGAAATTCCCGTGACTCTCTTCCAATTTAAGATTTCTTTATAATAATATCGTTCATCACTTTATATTTAGTGTAAAGTAAACTTGCCGCCTTAGGATTAGTGATAGAGATCGTTCCAAGTGAATTTGGAGTGACTTAAAAGAAGAATAAGTTTACCACCTTATAATTTTCAATGGAAAAGTTCCTTTAAATTCTTTATCGAAATTCGGGGAGTGTTTTGACCTCATACCATGATGTCTACATTCTTTTTATCGGAAGGTTTGCGAGTACACATAGTAAAAAATCTCCCTATGTGTACTTTTAAAGCTTCAGCAACTCATGTAGAGGTATAAAGATATCAGTGACAGAAGATAGAGGAAAGGACCAACACATAAAATGCAGCATAAAGAGATTTGGCTGGAAAGATAGATAGCATAGTGTCGATTCGATATCCGAGAAGTTCACTATGTAATTTCTGGAACCATTGTGGCGTTGCGCACCAGCTGTCATTGATAAATTCGAGAGATTAATCCAAGACTTGGCTAGATAACTTTCCCTGTAATTGTATGGCAATGCAATATATGCGGAGTGCCTCCTAGTGATCTGCTAAAGCAAAAGAAAAGGATGGACCATAAAATGCTTCTATTTAAAAAAAGTATTGTTTACGACGGACCAGATCTAGAAATCAAAAGGTGAAAAGAGTTTGTTAGCCTGCTGCTCAGTAAAGCAATCACTATATTTTTGTTACACCTTAGGCATCGATTGACACAGGATGTTAGAAAGAAAAACTTAGGTATCATTTAGCCATAGAATTTAGTAGAAAATGCGAGGGGATACTAATGAATACTAGGGAAAAGATAATAAAATATTAAAAACGACAAAATGAGCTAATGATGTCGAGAAACGCTAAAACAAAGCCATCTAACAACAGAACCTGCAAAATAGCACTAATTTATTGGAACATCTGCTCATCTATGCGAGATGAAGATTAATGATAAATACGTTACGAAATTAATCTATTCATTCAAATTCGTAATACGACCCAATTCTTTACTTTAAAATGAAACTTTCGGAATTTTGTAATATCTGCTGGCAGGATTTCCCATCCCTTTATTTACCAAAGTTCCAGATTCCATTTCGACAGCGAGGAATTTTGTTCCTAATTTACGGCTCTTCATTTTGATTCACATTAAATCAGTCGAACACACTTTTAAATCAAACTTGAATGTCTCAGGGCACTATACCTTATTATATATATATATATATATATATATATATATATATATATATATATGCAAAGCCTTTTAGTAATAGACATTAGTTTTGAAATTCCAGTTCCGTATTAGATTTTAAAAGGAAATGAACAGAAGGATTCAATTTTGTATTTATGTTTAATCTAAGCTTTGTCACATACTTATTACTTCTGCCGACAATTTGGTTTTATAACGTCCTACAAGCGAATATATGTTTATAGCCAATTAAAATGGGGTGCAGTGGCACGATGAGGGGACTGGTTCTTATGCAGTGTTGACATTAAACTGTGAGCTTCATGGTCACCTACAATTCATGAAGTAATTACTAGATAAATCCCCAGGGTACATAAATATTGATACTTCACATTGTCCTTGGTAGAACACTTTTTAGTCGCGTGTGACTCTATATATCACTATCTCGGTCGGTCCCCGTTTTGCTTTTTTGGGGACGAGGGTAATAACATTTTAACTATTCGGCCGATTCTAACAAAATTTGAAAACATTATGTTTTTTTACATTATTTTTAAATTCTATAATTTTCAAAGTACTACAAAGGTTAGTCCGGGAACTATTGAAAGTTTTCAAGGTGTTAAGGTCCTAAATTAGAATAAATGAGAGCACGAGACTTTGCTCAGAGGATCTTGTTTCTTAAAACCCAGGTCAAATCTCTGGGTCATCAGATTACAATTTCACCTGGAAAAGATCAATAAATCCACCGCAAAATCCGTCTGTGTTGGAAAGCATTTGCAAAGGCAAACATAATCTTCCAACGCAAAATTCACATTTGCCTGAAAATAAAAGTATTAAACCAAATTCAAAATCCAACTTATGGAACATAAACCTGGGACCTGACCAAATAACGTACATTAAAACTTATAATGACACAAAAAGCTCATGAAGGCATTACGGTCCGGATAACTTGGTTTAACATAAAATCAGACACTTGAACAAATCAAACATGAGGATATATTAGAAGGTATAAGAAACATGAAGCGGAGCTGGACGGGCCATGTGATCAAGTTTCTAAGACCGTAAAATTGCCCACATACATTCCATTTAATAAAAGACGACCACAAAGAAGCCCAAAGTCAAAGTGGAGAGATGATTTTCAAAATATGCCAAATATTGGGAACAAATTGCGCAAGATTAACAAAAATTCCCTCAAGATGAGAGAGGATTTCTCTCAACGGTGCGGGTCAAATGCCTGAAATGAAAAATGGGGACCTTTTATGGTAAAATTATTAAATTTTTATGAATAAAAGATTTCTTGCACAACTAATGAATCGCCTCAGACGAGAAAATAACATCTTTAATCATGTTTGGAAAAATTAAGAAAAGATTGATGAATGAATTCGCATTGTCCACAAAAGATCCTTCTTTTAGTACACAAATCAATCGTAAGGACGCACTTGAAATATACCTTCAAACTCTATTTTTCTATCTTCGAAAAGATTTACAAATACAGGAAAAGGTCAACTGCCGCGCAACTTCGATGTTTTCCAGATTGCGACCAAGATCTTTTGCATCTTCTCGAGACACATAGATTGAGGGGTACACTCATTCAAGTATTTGAGACATTAATCGCTTTTCCCAATCTTTAATATAATTCTTACTTTGAGCTTAATAACTCATATAAGAAAAAAAAACCAATGGATTAAACTTTCTGGCTCCATGTAAGGCATTCTCCGTAATCTCGGTCTATCCTTCCACCCCTATGCTGATGACACTCAAATTTTCGTTTCCTCATCCCCCACGTCTCTTGCCTACTCTATCACTGACTTCCTGGCTGGCTACTCCTCCATTTCTGACTGGCTATCTACCAACTTCCTCAGGCTTAATCACTCCAAAACTGAGGTACTCCTCGTCGGAACCCCTGCTCTTGTCAAAAAATCTAAATCTCTCTTTCCCTTGCTTACTCTGGGTGGTAATATTATTTTTTTTTCTCTGACTGCATTAGGAATCTGGGTGTTGTTTTTGATGAGCATCTCTCCTTTAAGCCTCATATCCGCAATGTCAGCAAATCCTCTCTATGTTTCCTCCGTAACTTCTCTCGCATTCGCTCTCACTTTGATTGCCCAAGTCTTGAGACTGCTGTTCATGCCTTCATCACCTCACGCCTTGACTACTGTAACTCTCTACTTGTAAATCTGCCATCCTCCTCTCTCCGCTCCCATCAACATGTACAGAACTATGCCGCCCGGCTTCTATTACGTCGCCCTCGCTTCTCTCCCTCGAAATCCTTGCTGCATGAACTGCACTGGCTCCTTGTCAGATCTCGTACTCACTTTAAGATACTTCTCTTCACATTTAAGGCCCTAAACAACAAGGCCCCTTCTTACCTCTCTCCTGCTCTCTCGCCATGACATGTCCCTCGGGCCTTTTGGTCATCACATGCACCTATTTTGAATATTCCTCGTTCATCCCTCTACTCAATGGGGTACTGCTCCTTCTCCATCTGCGCCCCTAAGTTGTGGAATGCTCTTCCTGCTGAAATCAGGTCTTCTCCCTCTCTTACCACATTTAAGCGTCTCCTGAAAAGGCATCTTTTCAGTATTGCCTTCTCCCCCTCTTGAATTTCCATTCTCATCTCAGCACAACGTGCGCTCTGGGAAGGCCTCAGGCCTTGAAGAGCGCATTACAAAAGACTTATTATTATTATTATTATTATTATTTATCAATAGATTTGAGTGCTTGAAAATATGGAATGCAAATATAATATCAAAAGGTGTAATAGTCCATATTCAGTATTCAGGTGGAAAGGGTAGGTTCTACCTCTCAAGCATACTTAAGTAGATTCCATGGTTTTAGCTGGTCCTTATAAACTTATAAATTATATTTTTTTCTGGACAAAAAATGAAATACATATTTTCCTTTTTAAAATATGAAATATTAATTTCCTTGAAATATTAATAAATAAAATATCCGACTAATGCCAAGTTCGATGGTCTTTGCGAGACTCAAATGAACCCGATGCATTAACTCCAAATTTAGAGCAATTTGATCAGATTATTTCATTGATGCGTTTCATCAAGTGTTTCGCATCATTAATTTCGATTGATTACACTTTCTTCTTTAGCATATCAATTGTGATAAGGTCTATTGAACGAGGAGACCATTGTGAAGTTTCATATGTGTCTAGACTTTAGGGACACCCTGTAAAACATATCCAAATCTTCATGAGTGAACTGCGTTAATAATCTTTGTACGAGGTAATGCATTAACCTGTATCACAGTTTATATGTCTCGCATCACACTACACTTAAAGTTTGTAATTTTCATCGGTGAGTGATGAATTGTGGTTGTTTTTTAAATTTTCATTCCACCTAGTGTCTGTTATAATTAGAGCTTTTATAATTTTCTCATCACAATCTAGAAGGATAATTTCATTAATTGATTCCCTGGAAACTTCAGACTTTTAAAACCAATACGTTTTGTGCTGCTTTTAAAAAGACGAACTCACGGCACTACATAAAGTTAATCTATACTTCAAGTAATCCTTAAAATAACCTATATAAAAAGGAAGATAATTTTATCATAGGTTTTGTAGGAAGATTCTTTTTATTTTATAATTTATAAGGGCATATCAATCCTACAAACTATTAATCTCCTGCCCTTGATAGGATCGTAAGAACGTAATCTTGCAGGATTTATAGCATCGCTCGGGATCTTACATTAAACGTTTATGATCCTTTTGCTGAATATTCAAGTGATTCCAGAATTAATTCTGACCTGGGCGCATCGTTAACGAGATTTTATTTGTAAAATAATAATTTAATTAACGGTTTATTATATCAGTACAGCCGAGCGACTGAAAATACATAGTAGATTCATATATAGTTAGGGTATAATATTTATAAGAATATGTTAAAATATAAGATTTGCTTAGTAAAAATTAACGTTAAGTATTTCAAAAATATATGTACAATGGGAGTATAAATTTGTATTAACTAACACCTAATTGTAAAGTACTTATTTGATAATCTAGTGACTCAAGGCAAATGGGGTGACTAAAGGGGGCGAGGGCAGCCTAATGTTGGTTAATTAATTTCAACATTGATGGGACTGGACTATTTGCATATCGATTTGTTCTGGCTCTTATAGGAACTAATATGTTTGTAGCTCAGAGTTTTTGGCAGGAGGCCGGGTTGGGTGGAAGGAGTAGGTCACGGTGCCGCTCGTTAGACAGAAGCTTGTGGGAGAACTGCGTCAGGTTTGGAGGTAAAGGTCTGAGATACTTACAAGGTTGAATGCGTGGTTGGCTAGCTAGTGACCCAAGAAAATGTTTAACGCCCTTTTCTGCACATTTTCTAGCTTGGTTTTCTGGGCAAGGTGATGCTGCATGGCCGCGCGGGCGAGGCGTAATCCAGCTTCGGTGTAATGAAGGTTGTGTATAGGTTTATTAGTTTTGAAGTAGTTAGGCCGAGGGATTGGAGGTGTCGAAGCATGAATAATTTGTAATTAGCTGTTTTTAAGATACCCTGGATGGGCGGGGTCCATTCCAGCTGGTCGTCGATCATGACTCCCAGAAGTACGGTGGTGTCCACAGACTCAATGGCGTGGTCAGAAATAGTGAGGTCAGGGAGGGGGAAGAAGGAGGGGGAGGGTTTGAACAACATAGTATCTGATTTGTTGTTGTTGATTGTAACGTCGTTACCTGGGGTCCAGTTCTTCAGTGTGTCGAGTGTAGTTAGTAGTAGCTGTAGTCAGGGTTGTTGTTGTTGATCGTGGAGGCGAAGGTGGAATCATCCATATATTTACCCCTAGCTCTTGTGTCAACCGAGGCATCATTTATCATTAGTAGGAAACAGAGTGGTCCTAGTCTCGTACCCTGTGGCCCTCCGCACATCATGGGGAGGGGGTGTGAAAAGGGACCCCTGTACCGTGTGAACTGTTGACTCCCGGTTCCGAAGTTGCTAATACATGGCACCCGGGATGATTGGATGCCTGAAGCTGTGGCTTTAGTAATAAGGGTGGTATTATTTATTAAGTCAAATGCTTTATTAACGTCGATGAAAAACAAACAAACTGGTTTTTCGAGGTTTTTGTAGGCAAAATCTAAGAAGCTAATGAAGCAGTGGGTTGTGGGTGAATATTTTATAGTCCCGAATTGAGGTTGGTCCATCTGGGAGTTGTTTAATTTTCCTGTTGGGTTTCCCCGTTGGATTTTGTCTGTTGGCTTGTTCTTATTTATATATTTTTTTACTTTTGTTTGGTGCCAGCCCAATAAGTATGGGAGAGGAAATTCAGTTCTTCAAACTTTTTAGTGTTTTCTTATGTTATAAGAGTATATTTATTATGGGAGCGAGGACAAACTAAACCATCCATAACACTTAAATGAGTGGGGTTCGTTTCTCTCCTCAAAAATGGTATTTTAATGACAGGATCTTTGAAAGAAATTTCGGTATTTCCTATAGAAAAAGAGAAAAGTGATCAACACTTAGTTAAACAGTATGAGAATATGCAAGATATGGGTGCCAGGCAATTAAGGTGAAACAGCAAAACCTCAACTTCCAACTTCTTTTCCTTCTATAATGTTCTCGTGACAATTGAGGACTAGCAATATCGAGAAGGACCTAATCGGTTGACAATGGCTGGTTGATTTACTCGTTTTTTTCAAAACATTTTTTCAATTCATTATTATAAAAGGGTTTTTAATTACTTTTATGTATAAAAAGGTGATCGAATAAGGTCGACGAGTGCACACTCTACTAGTAAGATAAACCTATTTAGGGTTGGTAGTGAAATTTTGCCTATAGTTATTAGGTATGTAATCGACATCGACACTTAAAATTGTCGACATCTTAAGATAATGATAATTTCTTCTATGACCATCCGGATCTTAAGTATCTGTTAACCGTTTAAAACTTTTAGATTAAACCGTGTTATATGCATAAATGTCTCATGAGGAAATAACTGGTTGAAGTTGGTTGTGTATTTGGTCCCTTTTGTTCTAAATAATCGGTTGAAGTTCTGTGTGGTTTTGGAAACATCCTTCCATAATCAGGCCTGACACCAATAGAATGATGAAAGTGAGATTTAAATCGAAATAAACATCCCTAATAAATAGGTTAAGAAATTTGGGGTGTGGTTTACTAACCTTTCCCTCAATATCGCACATGTGGCCAAATATCTGTTTTACTTTATATGTGAGTTTGGGATCATCCACCAAAACTAGTCACATGGTCAAGTACCCGGTTAAGATTAAATTTACTATTGGTAGCATTTCCCTCAAATCAATCATGGATAAGCAATTGCTTGTGAATTTGAAAAACATTCAGAAGCTTTCTAATCATAGAAACGAGTGGTTGATGTTAAATGTAGTTTTGGAACCTTTTATGTCAAACAACCTATTGATGCTCTATTCGGTTTAGGAAGCTCTTCGGGCAAAGGATTGAAGTTGCATATGGTTCATAAAGTTTTTACGTATAAATCATAGAAATGGGATACAGTCTATCATACAGTCAAAAAGAATCTCTGACCTTCTCGTTCACGAGTTGGTGAATAACAAAAAATCCACACTAGGATTATTTGGCAAATGTTTGGCTCTACTTTCTTTCTATTTCATATATTCATCCATTCATCTCTACCCTACGGAATAATTGAAAAGAGATAATTTTGCAAATGCTTGCATAAAATCTATTATAGTAGCTTAAGCTCCTCTCCTACCTGCCTCCTCGCACGTGGCTGAGAGAACCGAAAAACATAAGCTAGTTCAAACTATACCAGTCACTTGATAAATCATGATTTTAGACCTTGTGGAAAGCAGGTTTGAGAAATAGCCAATTCAGAGTTCCAGTGTCATCTACGTTTACAATAACCTAAAGTAGATAGTTAATTAAGCCCTAATCTCTACTCAATAGATTCTGGGTAGAATTTACCACTTATGATTCCAGAGAATATCAAGGTCCATTTCGTTGATGAAATAACACCAAAAATTTAATACCAGAACACAAACTCTATGATGCAGGTCTGAGATGCGGATGAATAAATGAGGGCAATAAATGATATGAAGACAAGTGAAAAAGATAAACTACAGCAATTTGTGTGCAGTGTTTCTCTAATATATGCAGAAGGTATGCTGCACAGCTTCCCTAAAATAGAAAAGGAATGGTGCAGACAGTACAAAATATAATCCTATACTCTACCGAGGAGGCATATTTCATCTAGAGAGCCTCAAAAAAAGAACAATTCATGTTAATTTTACGTTAATTAACGTACTAATATATATAATTATACATACAACCGATGCTTCATTCATATAAAAATAAAATAAAATAATTCCTAGGATTATTAATTAACTATATCCGAACTAATATTTAAATAAAACCAGCACGTGATAATAAACTAATATGTTGGAATAATAATAGGAAAACTATAACAGCTTTTATAATGAATTAATATAAATAAGAGCATCATCACTAATGACTCATGGGTTGTTTATATAGATACTATAATAAAATATTTAATTGAAAGAGTAAAGCTAAATTATTCCAAAATAATGAGAAGATTTTATAAATTTACGCCATGTCACTGCGGCTGAATTGAAAAATTGTATTTCATAGCCAGGAACGATTTTCAAGCTTTTATTTAGAACCGTCATAATGTTTAGTTTGTTTCTGATAAATGAGAATTTCATCGTCATTACTTTCTATTTTCCTGTATTTTTAATCTACAAACTTACAAAGATGCCATTAGAGAAGGGATAGGTACATACTAAATTTAAAATAACAGCAGCAGGGGATCAACTAATTACGGCGTCAGCAGGATCTTTAGTGTTGCCAAAAGCGAATTTCACGTGAGGAGTAAGCTTTGAAATCGTTCGAATATTTAGATCTGTTGTAGTAAATCATCGACGTATAAAGTGGACCCAGATACCTCGATGTTGTTGAATATATATATATATATATATATATATATATATATATATATATATATATATATATATATATATATATATATATATATATATATATATATATATATATATATATATATATATATATATATATATATATATATATATATATATATATATATATATATATATATATATATATATATATATATATATATATATATATATATATATATATATATATATATATATATATATATATATATATATATATATATATATCGACGTTAAGAAAGAGGAATCACTCGTTTTATTCAAGGGTCGTCTGTCATTCAAACAATACATCGCTTCGGGCTCAAGCCTTTTGTTTTGTGCGATTGTGAGACAGGGATAATCTTATATAAGATAATTTATACAGGGAAAACAACAGATATTGCCTTTAATGATCCACTAAGAATATCGGGGGTAATTGTGAAAAGACTGATGGAACCATATCTATGATTAGGGCATATTTTATATACAGATAATTAGTACACAAGCCCTGAGTGGTGCTCTTTCCTTATTGATCAGAATTCGGGGCTCTGTGAAACAGTAAAAAGAAACCGCAAAGATATACCTAATCGAGACAGATTGTAACTAAATGTACAAATCAACTACAAAAAATTGGAATGTTAGCTATTCGATGGGTTGATAAGTGTGAAGTTTGAACTATTTCCTCCGTACACGAAGGCAAATCAGTAAACTCTAGGAAAAAATCATATAACCGGAGAAGAAATAAAGAAACCGGATTCAATAATGGAATATAATATAAATATGCGCTTAATTGACAAATCAGATATGATGCTCAGTTCTGTCGAATGTCTTAGAAAATACATCAAATGGTACAAAACGCTTTTTTACAGTCTTGTTGAGGTTGCCAGGGTCAATTTATATATCATGCATTTGATGAATTTTGATTGTACACAAAAAGGCTTTCTTTCAGAGAAATTTCAATGGAAGTAATAAAACAATTATTGACAAACATTACTCAGTGACTACTACTTTAAACCAACTGTGTACTCGACCTTCGGTAAATTCCTTTGATAGACTATAAAGGAGAGGTTTTCCAAAAAATATTATATCGCTTCAATGCCAGCTGTAAGTGAACGGAAATCGGTTCAAAGGCGTTATGTTTTTGCTAAAAAAAATATTAGAAAGCGCACAACATTTTTGTGCAAGCATTATCAAGTGTGACTGTGCATGGAGCCCTGCTTTTCTTAATACCATACAACCCAAAAGATGTGAAAAGAAAACATGTATAAGCAGTGTGTGTATATTTATGTATATCCGTACTAAAAAGTATAATTCAGTTATTATTTTGTCTTCTTTATTAATGTAAAACTATTATATTTTCGTTCAATTCTCTGTGAAGTTTCTGAACAATATCCTTAGTTATATAAAACTTTTGCTATGTGTACGTTTTTGCATTCAAAAGGATTTTGTGAAGTCAGTGAAAACGATTATTCATGGTAGGCCGCTTGTTGGGAGATTGACGGAGACAAGAGGAAAAACAATGCATTGGTACCACATGCTACATCTTAGCTCAAACAGGCCATTTAAATGACCATTTAAAGCTCATTTTGTAATGCAATTTCCGGGAGACAGGTAAGATAAATATGTACATATTTTATAAATTTTTTATTGATAAGAAATTTTCTTTCTAAAGAAGTGAATTGCAAATGACTTTTTAAAAATTAAATTTGGGGAATAATGAAGGAGCTTCGAGTTTCCAAGGCGTGGTATTTGAAGAATTAAAGAAATTTGGGGCTGAACAGCCCAGAGAATGGCATCGATATCTGATGGTAGCTCTCTTCTCATACCCAAAGATCCAGCACCGCACATAGGGTATGATCCATTTGAACTGTTGTACGGACGGAAAGTTCGAGGCCCTGTAAGCATTTTAAGGGAACTATTCACTAGTGAAAAATTAGAACAAGAAATCAAATATTCCCACGCCTATCTCCAGGAATTCAAACAGAGACTAGATAAATGTGACTGGAACGCTTACCAGAACACCGTTACTAACTTGGACAAATACAAGACCTACTTTGATTGTAAGGCCAAGGAGAGAAAATTCAAGTCCGGTGAAAAGGTATTATTGTTACTCCCGACTGACCATAATTAACTACTAAGTGAATGGAAGGGCCCCTATTAAGTGGTCTAAAATCGCAGCCCTTTTAACTATTTAATTCAAATCCCTTCAAGAAGAAAACTATGCTACATGAATATGCTAAAAAGATATGACCGTCGCGCATGTGCTACTAACTATATCGTGGCAATAAACGAAGAATCAGCCATGGAGACTAGCAATCTCTTAGATCCCATAATCGTGGTAGAAGTTCCCTTCGTAGAGCAAGATAATGAATATCCATTGCACGTCTTGCCAAAAGCCACTGATTCTCCTTCGGCAGAATTGAGGGTAAACGGTCAGCTTTCATCAACCCAGAAGAACCAGCTGCAGGCACTACTGGGTCAATTTAGTGACGTCATTTCCTAAACTCCTGGTTGTCTTGCTCATTTCGAGCACACCATTCAAATAACCACACAGGAACCCTTTTGATCCAAGACGTATCCACTGCGCATACACCTAAGAGAAGCTTTCGATAATGAGGTCAATAAATTATTAAAGTTAAACAACATAGAGCCCTCAGAGTCGCATTATTGTTCGCTTCTTACCATGGTCAGGAGGTCAGACGGATCCTACCGTATGTGCATCGACTTCAGAAAATTAAACTCACTTACTAGGTTCGATGCCGAGCCCATCCCCATCTTTGATCAAAAGCTGCATTTGTTCGAAAAGGTCAAATACATCGCGAAACTGGATTTGTGAAGGCCTACTACCAAATTCCATTAAAAGATTCAGCGAAGAGGTAAAAAATTACACGGCTTTTCCAACAGACAAAGGTTTAATGAAAATTCGTCGGCTCTCCTTTAGTCTTATTACGGGTTATAGCAACTAGAATCGGATGATAAAACGAATATTAGACTGGTTACCTATTATAAGATTCTATTTCGATAACATTTATGTGGCAATACAAGAATGAGATCAACATCTGACTGACATCCAAGACCTATTGCGTAGACTCCGTGAGCACGAAATCAAATCGGCTCCAGCAAATGCCCGTCTCCTTTAACATTATAGAATATTTAGGCTTCCATATCGAGAATGATCGATTAGTCCCCCAGGAAGACAAAATTCGATCAATTGTGAAAATGCCATTACCAGCGACGAAAAAACAACTGAGATCTTTTATGGGCTCTGCGTCTTTTTATCGATGGTTCATTCGAAATTTCGCCTCCCTCGCTGCACCCTTTTGCGAATTATTAAAGGAGAAGGCCCGCGAGTGCCTTATTTGGACTCCACTGTCAATCACCAGTTTTGACTAACTAAAGGGAAAATTAGCCTCTGCACTCATCCTTCATTTGATAAATCCCAATAAACCGTTTGGAATTCGGACAAACTCTAGCAATAACGGAATAGGCTGCATTCTAATTGAGTACGGGGACGGTAACAAGAGGTTACCCATCGCGGATGCTAGTCGAAAATTACTCTCCCATGAAGAGAATTATGCAGTGATTGAGCGAGAGGCCCTTGCAATAATTTCGGGTATCCCAAAATTCAAAATGTTCTTGGTAGGTAAGGAATTTATTTTAGAGATAGATCATAAACCCCCATCTTACCTACGTAATTTAAAGAATTTTGTATATAAAAGGCTCTAACAACTGTAAAGCAGAGAGTTTGAGCAGGAATCCTCTGGAATCTCTTCCAAATTAACTTTGAGCCAATTGCCTTAATTTTAGAATTATTGTTTTGTATCTGTTAGCCTTTTGTATATATACTCTAATAAATCTTTTTCCAAGTTATAAGAACATGTACATTTTTGTTTTGTCCATTTTAATTTCTTTGCATTTTGTCCCTTTTGCCTGTGTATAATCTAGGTTGATATTGATCGAGCGCAAACAAGCATCGTCAATTAATGGGTTTATTTTTACTTTTGTTGATAATCGGTAAACACCCATTCCCCATCCATCTTTTTGAATTTACTTTTTTATGTGTTTTAAGTATTTACGTTTTCTTCGAATTTTGTACCATGTATTCTTCATTGTTATATCCGCGTTGATGTTACAAAAATTAGGACGTGTAATCCCTTTTTTTATTAGTTGGATGCCACTTCTCCCGGAAGCTCATCTTGCGAGGGAAGATGTCACAGAAAGTAAGAATAGCGCCACGTGAGAGGAAATCGTCGAGAAACGCCCTAAGAAAGCCAACCAACTTCCCACGATAACAAGAACGATGGACGGACCGAACAAACTGAGGATACCAGCAGAAACTCCGCATGAGTGTCTAAACCAAGCTAAGGTTCCCTTCTTTCGTCGCAGCGTCGGATAAAGTGGAATTCCCTTCCGGGGCCTCTAGCAAGTCACTGCCGGCAAGCCCATATAAAATACCAGATGCAGGCCTCAAGAAAGTAGTATCAGCCAGCCCCTTGAACACGACGCGTAAACTTTCGATTCGGTTCCGGCACCACTTGAGTCCGAGGGCAAGAATTCTCTTCAGATTAACGATAGTCTAGTGACAATTAACTATTATTTTCGTATCGGCTTTGTTCCCGTCCGGCGTAATAACCTCTCGATCCATACTCTCAAGGTTAAACTTTGGCGATTGCGATTACCATTTTGCAATCTCTCTCTACCTCCAAAGACTTCCTAAAGCATAACGCCTAAAGTAGGCTCCACGAGTGAATCAATCGTTAATCCAATTTTCCGTGTTTTTTGAATTGTTTTTTAGTTGTTGGCGCACCCAGCCGCCTTATTAATGTCTCTTTAACATCTCCGAATTCATCTGCCCTTGAAATTGTAACTTTGCGTATCCTTTCTAGTATTTTTCAATTTTATTTATAATAGTAAATCTTATATTTGTTTCACCAGTTTCTATGCCCAGAACCTCAAAAAGTTATATTAATTTAGCCAACCGCTCTCTTACTTAATTTATTAATATCCACTCACTCCGGGGTTTAAATCCCCCTCCCCCTAAATTTTATCACGCTCTTTCAGCCTCGACCAATCATCTGACCTTGAGCTTGGACATATATATATATTTCTAAAATCTTTTCTTTGTATATAACAATATTGGTGAAAATTTTACAATCTTTTTAAACGAAAAGGCTGTTGCAAAATCCAGAAAGGACGTAAGCAAGAGACCGAAAGTCACAAAAGTATTCAACCACACTCTAATCACATGTGAAGATAGTGCTATTAAACAAAAATAATCTTATAAATTTGAAGAAAATGGTAAGATCGAGTATTCACTTAATTTGTAAAAAACAAAAATCTAAACCGCCTAATATTAACACTATCGTTCATTAATACGACTAATTAGAAGAAGGACGTTAACGTTGAGCAATGCTGAATGATGGTCAAAGAAATTAATCAAGCAATTCGACAGCAAATAATTAAACTTCCTTTCGATGAATTATCCTATGGAATATTTCTTGGCAAGGTGAAGTGCCTTATCCAACTCTATGTTTTAATATTCAAAATCATCACGAGTGAGGAATCACCCTCACTTTGCAGAGATCCAGTGCTCCTTGCAAGATTAATAATTGTTCTCCACGTTACATGCTTTGAAACCTAAAGAATAATCCAACGATTTATATGGAAGATCTACAAAGCAATCATGAATTATCTTGCACTCGGGTGAGTAAAATAAACTATCAGTAAGTAATAAGCTCCATGCTAATAATCTGCATTTATACCATTTATAGTTTGCCAAAGACCAATTTAAAATTGGAAGAGTATTTTGAAACAATTATATGGTTAGATGAGACTAAAATATAACTCTTCGACAGAAAGAAATGCCTATTATCCTAAGCACACTATCCTTACCATAAAACACAGAGGAAGTAGTCTCATGGTTTAGGACTGCTTTAGTGCATATGGCATAGGTACTGGACGAAAATCTGGTACCAAGTGTGAACAAATTCTATAGCCGACATCATTGGATATTTCAGCGGGACAACAGTCCCTAGAACACGGTCAAATTAACTCAAGAGTGGTTTATGAAGAGAAAAATAAACTTCCTTCCATGGCTAAGTCAATCGCCCGACCCCAATCCCGTTATGCATTTGTAGTGAATATTGAAGGCTACATTGGAAAGAGAAAACTTAAGAACCTTGCCGCTTAGTGGGAGATTTAGGTAGAAGAGTGAAACAAAATACTAAGAAATGATTGCGAATAGATAATATTAACTTATTAGAATCGCCCTCGAGCTGTTATTGCAGATAAAGGTAATTCCACGAAATATATAAAGACTGAAAGTACGAGTATTATTGATGGAATATTTTAAACAGCAAGAAAATTTAGCTTATTATCAATCATAGTTATATGTATACAAAGAAAATATTTCTTGTGCGTATTTCTTTTGATAGATAGGTTTATGAGCTTCCTGCTAACAAGACGAAAACACGAAATAATTCATAACTATTGAAATTTAAGTGTACAATAATCTTACTCTTATAAAGGGTGGAAACACCAAATGTAGACTCCTTTTTACAGATGATTTTAAATATGTTTACATACCCTTATTTAATTAATTACTTTTTTCATTTTCTTTAAGAATTTATTGAGTTGTGTGAATGAGATTGTATATTGTTTAAAAACACTAACCCTTTACAAATATCAATGGAAAAAGTGAAGCAATCAAGTAAATTAATAGAAGCAGTAGACAGCAAGCCATATTTTCAAATCGACCACAACTGTGAGAAGATCTGGGGAATTTACAGCTATCAAAAGGTTTAAAGATAAGGGTCATTTGTCTTATAATAGTGAGGAATACCCTGCTTCGATCAGTGAAAACCACATACCTGATCAAGAACAAGATAATACAAAGCAAGCAATATATAAGTGGGAGTGCCGGACATCTTGCTATGGATGCCAAGTGAGGCGTATGAGTATGCAATAATTGCTGAAAGATGGCCTAAACAACATCTGCTTTCCAACTCCACCCAAAAAAAAAAATTCGAAATAGCAAAGTTGCTCCTACAATGGCTCTTTGACCCATCGCAGTCTCCAGTTCTGAGGAAGGATGAGAGGTTGTTCAATTCCCAGGTCACACACAACATACCGATTGATCATATTTGGGTACAAAGTATAAATGAATTTTGTTTAAACAGTAGACATCTTTCAGGATAGTAAAGTAATTTTATGTGATGGTGTTGGAGGGCGTAACATCAATAGGCAAAGAAACACATCTTCATTGAAGACGGATCAATGATGAGTTGACATGTATTTTGGAGATGTTGAAGGGTAATGACATCCACTGGCTGGAAGCGACCACACGAAGGTTGGTGTCACACCTCAACAAATCTAGTGTAAGGCATTTTTTAAAATTTACCTAACACTAGACTTTTTGAAATTTGGTCGATGCTTGAGCAAAAGGTATGTACCAAATTTTATTAGTGATGAAGTTCTGAAGTTCACTGGATACTGGATAGGCTGAATAACATTTTCTTTTACTTTGGTAACGTTTACTTGGCAACCCGTACATGGGATCAACATCTAATTTCCCTACGCTTCCACTTCAATAGTCTTAGTGAACACGGCATCACCATAGGCTCAAGCAAGTGCCATTTTGCCTATGGCACCATTAAATACCTTGGTTTCAGCATTGGTGAAAATCAAATGGCACCCAAGCAAGAAAAGGTGAAGGCATACCCAGCATGCCCCTGCCGCGTACAAAAAACAATTACGCTCTTTTTCGGATAGACATCCTTTTACAGACGCTTCGTCACCAATTTCGCCTCCTTAGTGTCCCCTCTTATCTTCCTGCTTAATAAACGTTCCCTGCACCCCCTCGTATTAAACTGCAAAGCGACAGCCCACTTCCATCAGCTAGAGGAAAAACTAACCTCAGATCCTATATTGCGACTCACAAACACGAGTAAACCGTTTGGAATGCGAACGGATGCTTATAGTGAATCCATCGGTTGCGGTTTGCTCCAGTATGAAGAAGATGACAATAGTTATCCTATTGCGTACGCCAACGGAAGCTCTCATCCCGAGAAAGGAACTACGCGGTAATAGAACTTGGGGCTTTAGCGATCGTGTGGAGCGTGCAGAAATTTTAAAAATATATATTAGGTAAAGTGTTCGTGATCAAAACCGATCATCTCCCATTGGCTTATTTAAAAAATTGTAAAAGCCCTAACGGAAGGCTTATGCGTTGGAGTTTATTTCTAATGAAATACCAGTTCCGAATAGTGTACATAAAAGGGACAGAGTTTGTGTTGCATACTGTCTAAGTAGGAATCCTGTCGAGGAGCCTCTCCTTGCAAAGTAAATTGTGTTAACTCTTGTACTCCCGTGTATATAATCGAGTTTGTGTACTCGCCCATTTTTAAGAATCGTAGAGCTCCGTCCTAACTGTGTACGTTTATTCTCCTTGGTTTTTCTTTGTGTATTTTTTTCGTGTTATATTTTTCTTTTTACTGTGTATTGAATATGGTTCCATTACCATTTTGATGAATGAATCTTTATTTAAATTGAATTTTCTTGTTAATCGCATTTAACTTTTTCGAATATTTATTTATTTTGTATGCTTTTTTGTTTGCTGATTAACCACGATACCATTTTTAAATATACCCTGCGTCTAGGAATTAAACAAAATTCATTCTTTGACCACTGTGTCGACTCAACTTTAAATCCCCTTTCTTATTTTACACCTCTTGACCCAGGTAAAAAATTTTCCCATACAATCTTCCTCCTATGTTTGCGGATACCCTTTTCCCTCCTTAACGTATCAGGAAATTCTCATCTTTGGAAAGGGAGGCGTGTGAGTAGATGCACTCAAAGGACTAGCGTGAGATGAAACCCCCTCGGAATACACATTCAGCCCCTTCGCTGTATACCACGTGCTCCTTCGAGTGGGGAGTTTAGAATCATCGAGAAGTAAGCTGGCTCGCGTTGAGACACCCGACCCAGCTGAATATGCTTTACGACGCTCTCGCTCCCCCTTCCACTCGATAACGTCGAGCTCTCGCCCCCATGCATCACAGGCATGTCTGTTCCTATGCGAGCACAGCCGTACTAACCCTATTATGAAGCAAACTTCGCTGTCTGATCAGACTAATTATCTAGAAGTTTACATAGACTGACGTCGAGAATTCTCTAGGTACGGCCATGCCCTGGGGCTATCTATCGGACCAGCCACCTAGCTATGTAACCCTGAGTCCACTATTCCTCGAGCAGATTAAGAGTCTGCCAGTCCCTCCGTCAGACCGTTTTGTCTGTTCCCTCGCGATTCCCGCAAACCCGTGTTCGAGACGTACCTCGTATGCAAGATTTCACCGGCAGATCACCTTTCGTAAAGCTTTGGGCCCTGTTAAGAGGAAAGTTATCGAGCGATCTTCTTTCCAGAAAACTCTGCGCCCCCCCCCCCTCATCTCGCACCTTCTTCAGGACTCCTGTTTCTTTGTGTCTGAGTCTCCCTGCCGAGCTTCAGAACCGGCTTGTGTTTGAAATTCCATATCTCTGGAGCAAAGAAAACCTCGTACTTGAAGAAGTACTCAAAACTACATCTACGAGTCCTCCTCGTCAGGACTCCCCGAAATATCTTCTCCAAGACCTGTGCCGTTGGTCTTCTCCACCTCAGGTCACCACCACGCTTCAAGGTAAAGTGATCTTGCGTTGTAATCCCCTAATTACACCCAGTCAATCGTCACCCACTCTTCCTTTTAAATTGACTTCCCGCTCAATCTAATTAATATCTCTTGTTTGAGTTAACGTTAATTTTTCTCCTCCCGCTTAACTCTGTCATATAATAAATTGTCGCAATCCAATTAACTATCTTTATCGAGTAATTTGTTCCCCCTTTTTCGTCTATATGTATATATTGCCCAATTTATTATATATATTAAAATTATTTTTTGAGGTCTTGTTCTTTATATTTTATTTGAACTGCAAGTTGGCAAGCAATTAGATAGAGCCAGGTCAACCGTAAATCGCACTCTGTATAAAAATCAAGGAGGCGAGAGAGAGAGAGAGAGGAAGAAAAGAAGGCGAGCAATCAGTGAGATGAAGAAATGAAGGCACTAAACAGAAAGAGGAGGAAATGAATGCAAGAGAACTAAGAAAGGAAGAAATCAAGCTAAGAGAACACTTAGAAGAATAAATGAAGGCAAAAGAACAGAGAGAAAAATAAATCAAGTTAAGAGAAGAGAAAGAGGAATTTATAAACGCAAAATAACAGTGAGGAAGAAATGAATGCACGATAACAAAGAAAAGAAGAAATTACAGTAATATAAGAGAATAAAGAATTAATAAACCGAAATAAAAGACTAAGAAATGAAGGCAAGAGAATGGAGAGAAGAAAAATCAATGTAAGCGAACAGAGAGAGGAAGAAATTAAAGTAAGACAATCGAAAAAGGAATAAAGGAAGGCGGGAGAACAGAGAGACAAGAAGAAATGAAGGCAAGAGAAGAGAGAGAAAGAAATAAGAGATGGAAAGGAAGCATGAGAGATATTGAACCAACCAGTCTATAAACATAACTGCTCACAGATTTGTAGGCGCCTGATCGTGGTCCAAATACACCTGGCCACAACGTCCCCAAAATGCTCTCTTGGGCTCATCTAGAGAAAACGTGGTCTCCATACCATTAGTAGCATCACTCCAGACTGCTCTTCGAGTTGTATTCTTGGCAAATTGGGGCGATAACTATCTGCTAGTACCTGCTGAAATATTCCCATTTTGTTAGTGTACAGGGAGTCCATGAATGAACGCAAATAGTCAATAAAATGTTTTTTTCGGAGCATCAAAACTAACCCTTTCCCCTTGAGCACATCAAACGACAGAATTAAGCTACTACCTTCCTGCGAATTGAATTGTTGACAACTTAAGTGGCAGTCTGCATGGAGTCTCGGAGAAACCACAACTCCACCTTCAGTCAATCAACTGGGACCCTAAACAATCGAACCACAGCACATATTGCAGTCCTCCATTATCGAATTTGGAACATTATGAGCCATTTTACAGCGTTGTGCTTAGGGTCATGATGTTAACTGGTGCACTTTAATCTCATATCTCATGGAATGTAAAGAAAGCTAAACTGACCTAATATATCCGCTTAAAGTACCATCGGAATTTAATGTGGTGCGATTTGTGTCATTATGTTTAACCTGTTATCAGGGACTATTCTAACCAGGCGGCGCTGCTCAATATCATTAAAAATCCGCAGTCGTCAGTCACGGACATGCCCAAGCTGGGCAGTAGTGGCCTATACGACGTATTTCGGGCAGACCCGTGACACTGTATTTCAAGGTATCTACATATAATATTTGCAACTTTAAGAGGTGGAATGTGATGGAAACCTGAGTGTCTGAATCATTACTTGTATTAGGTAGAGTAAACATAAAAGCCCAAAACAAAGAAATCAAAGTTTAGTTTTTGTTAGGTTAAGGTCATCCTCACACGACTGGAATTGACACGAAAGCAACTATTTTTTTTTAACCTAACAAAATCTTTAACACATAAAACCACAATACTAACTGCACTCTGATTGGGCAAAGACGTTGACAAGGTAATGTATAAATGAGGCTTAATAAAATAAGATCGAGATATAAGGTAAGGTAGACCGAGGATACATTTTGGGATTGATTAATTAAAAAAAGTACTACTTTTTACCTTATTCTAGAGAATCAATCTCAAATCTCCCTAATACTTTACTCTTTCGTGACGTCAAGCAAGTAACATCGACCCATCGAACAGTCTATTAAGATGCAGAAATTAAAGGGCAACCTTATAATTACAACTGCACGCAGTCATTAGCCGCAATCTTCTTCCAGGTTTAATTAATAGCCGCAACTAAATCTTTGAAACGAGCGAGAATCCTCTCGCTCAACAATTAACATTAATTATTCTGGGCACTAATTAGCGGGAGTTTAATTGAAAAGACGTGGTCATGTTTTGAACATTTTATTATCTTTCAACAAGGGGTAAAAAAGACGACAAAAAGATGGATTTTAGGGCAATGCAAATAGACGCCGTTGACAAATTTCAAATCAAACATTGTCAAACAGATGCAAAAAAATAGGTGCGTGAATACAGGTTCTTCTTTAAAACTAAGTTGCCCTATATTTTGAAATGGCTTACATGAACAAAGAATCAATAAACTTTACCATAAAAATAAAATTCGTTGTTTGATCCTTTTACCCTTTAGAAATTATAAATCAATCTAGCATTTGCACTTCCTTATAGAATAAAAGGAGAAACCCGTAAACAATTTTGAAATTCAATTTGAGTAGGAACTAGTGAAGAACCTACAAATTTCTCTTTTCTTGGTTTGTTGAAGAGTATTAAAAATATAAAGATTTATTATAAAAACAAGAGTTGTTTTGGTAAATACCATATATGGCCCAATTTGCAGTAGAAGTTTCAAGATTCTTTTAACCTACAAATGGGATGGAAGTGAAATCAGATTATGAGTGTAAACCAAGGGTAAGGATAAGATAAGGGTAGTTCAATTATGTATACTATATAGCTTCTTCGATAGTTTAGACAATATTAAACTACAAATTGTGTATCTCTCTCGCAATTGCAACGGCTTGAACCTATAGCCTTTATGCGGTGAAGTAAAGAGTAATCGATACAATATCAGTTATTTGTAGAATTCAGCACAAATCGTTTCCTATCAAGATACGATAAAATAAATGAGAGGTAGATATGAGCAATTATAAATTTTAAACCACACCACATGCCTATGTTGCAGCTAAAATTAATCGGTATAGGTCGTCTTCCTTTTGTAGCGAGATTTGAGCCTTTATTGCATTTTCATACGCAATTTAATAAGTTACGTATGAAAGGGAAGTCGAATATTTAGTCGCTCTTCAGGATTTACTTAATTCCGGATCTCCAAATAAAAAATAATATCCAAATAAAGATGAGAATGGTAATCACTGGAAAACCCTTGGCCACCAGTACTGGTCTTGGTTGGGGAGGAAGGTATAGGCAGAACGTTAGTTATGTACTTAACAATACACCAGTGGCCAGGTTACTGTTCGACGTCAATATAGTGTGGATATTTTAACCCCTTCAGTAGGTTACAGCACGAAAAATTGAGATATCTACGCAAAGAAAGAAGGCAGGAAGAGAGAGAGGTACTGTGATTGATTATGTGCATGCTGCCATATGTAGCCCTAGCTGTATGCTCGTATGTTGGTCTATAGTATACGAATATGAAATAATAGGAGTGCACTGCACTCTCAACTAAATATATTCTTTTTATGCCAGTCTTAATTCAGGCAAAACCAATTTTATGCTTTATTAAACAACACCAAATATATTGCTTTCCATATTTAACATATTTAAATATTGCTCCCATATATACCACTCAAACATGTCAATAACCCCGCACTTCCTATGGCAAGCATGAACTAGACCTTTGTACACGATATGATTACATACCCTCAGGAAGAGGAGTAGTTTCGGTTTGGTTGTCGCTTTTCAGCGAGACGAGTTTTCAAGCTAAATGTACTTTTACCAGCCAAAAGAACCTGTAGCTTATTAGTGTTCCGCAAGGTGTAAAGAACCACGGATAAATATGAAAAAAATGTTATCTAACTTTTCGTTTTGGATGGAAATTATCCATTTCCTCGGAAACCGTTCTCAAAGCAAGAAAAGGCTGCCAATTAGACCCTGTTCTTGTCGAATTAGTTTACATACCCTTTGCTACACACCAAATGAGCAAATGGTAAGTGTGTATCTATTAATGCCATTACCTGTTCGAGATCCATCGAGTTGTGAGCACCAACGTAAAAGTCATGTGCCTAATTGACTCTCTATCTCCCTCAGCCAGAGTCATCGTGTGTGACCTTATTTTATATCCATCAGCGACCGTGAAGAACGAAGAACTCAATTGTCTTTCATAAGGGCGAACCAAAATCCGCAACCACCAACGTTTATGGCACCATTTGACGCAAGAAAAACTCGTCACCAAGAGACGCGCAACGATTTTGCGCAATTAAATCACTGAATATCTCTCTAAATGTTTCAATCAATCATGAATTTCTTCGAATGCTGTTTATACAATTCTTCCATACTCATAATCATCAGGTTTGCTTACCTTATCATCCACCACTGATCTGGCCCATGGTACCTCCATTTCACTCTTTCGAGTCGTGATTTAATGCTATTCTCGAAAAAGCAAGAGATTCTTTTAATATCCACGTCTGTGTCAGCAAAGAGTTCTGTAAATTCACAATCACTCCACAGCTCCGCTTAATGCCGTCGTTAATTATCTCAAAGTGGCGCGCAGGAGTGATAATCAATGTTGGTACCATCACACTGTGCCTCATCTTTTTTATCCTTATCTATCAAATTACCATAGAAAGGTGTTTTCATGTGTAGCTTAGGCAACATCAATGGAGTGTAAATGTGGAAATTTGTACCTTAACCCGGCTGCAGCAACTGCCATTTATCCTTCAAACCCCATGGATGGCGAGAGGGTCTCCTCCTATATAGTTTCCACATATTTCCACTCTCACTAGTTCACTATTTTACAAATTTCTCCTTACACACTTTCTGCGAGACATCGCCCCCTTTGGCATTGCGCATCAGTTTACCTAATATATAATTACCACTATTGCACCAGTTAATTTCAGTTCTAGAATAATCCCCCACACAAAACCAACTCGTTTAAAACCAAAGTTTGAAGAGATGCTCTGTTGTGGCAGCTTATAGCCATCCAGGAGCACCAGAAGTCCACCAAGCACAAGCTCTAGAATTCTCGTGGAAATGATGCTTTGTGTTGGCTTTTGAAGCTTGAAAGCTCAGACTGTCAGTGCTCGTGACCTACTGCCCAATATTCTGGATTATTCTGAAAATTTGGACGCAGAACGATATTCTCCAAGGTCGATTGAATAGAAGCCACCAAGAAATTACGTTTAAATAGATTCAATTTGGAAAATTGCAACGATTACAGCTTTTGTCCGATGAGAATAGCTCATTTTTCCCTCTCAACTCAAGAACGCAGGCAAAATATTCGAGCGTCTTATTGACCCTGTTTAACGAGACACATTGATGTAACGACCTGGAGGGAATGTATTTGTCCTGTATGGCACGATTTTTCACACCAAGGAAATAAGCCTCCTAAAACCCTTTTTAAATCTCATTTCATTTAGATAGTAAAGAATTGAGGTTGACCCGGAGTTGGCACGCACCTGCATTGTATAAGGTACGACTCGAAGTACAATTGTACACCATTGATCCTCTCAATCACCACGCCTAAGCTCCTGAAAGGTTCGAAAATAGACATCTGTATATAATAGGCCCTCTACCTCATTCGAATTGTCAGGCCTTTTGGTTGACAATGCTCGACCGCTTACCTCACGTACCAAAGACATTCGCATTGATTCTTGCATTGAAAAATTTGGAGTGCCTTGAAATACTGAGGCCGTCGTTTGGAGTTATTCTTCTGGCAGCAGTCCATTAGGCAAAGTAAGACAACCTCATGGCATCACGAAAGTAAAGGGTTAATAGAACAATGCTATTGTCATATGAAGACCTTTTAGCCCCTGTTTAGAATACCCTCCTTTTAATATTTCTTGGTTTCATGAAAACAAGTAAAGAAGATCTTGGCTCGTGACTGGATAATCTTGACTATAGAACCAAGGTGAGAATGACTGACATTTCATTAATAACAACTCATTCACCATTTCTCCGTGTAAATTCACCAAAACATTTAAACGCACCTTTGGGCAGATCCTGCCGACTCCAGTTGCCCACAAGGATAAAACCCTAAGCTATATTGCCAGAGAAGTCTAAACATCTACTTCACCTTCGTTCGAGGATATGGCGTTAATAAGCCTTTACAACAGCATAATAACTCATACCATTTTCAAAAAATGTCTTATCCCAATTCTAGGTCATTTTGATGAATGGCCTAGAAGATAGTGACGGCCTTCCACAAACATTGAGATCGATATAAGTGAAAGGCAGAGATACCTAGAAGCACATTCTTTGCATCTCCTCTACCGAGGTTCAGTCGTTTACACTCTAATACCGTGGTAATGTATTCTAAAGCCGCGCTACGTGTTAAAAAGTAATTCTAGTCAAGTTTATATTAATTCATCTTCTATTCAGCAAATTCATAGTAAATAACAATATTATGCTAGCCAATGAAATAAGTTTCCTATTAATCTTATGACTCGATAATAACTCATAGCTAGAAAAAATTATGAATGCAACACTTGAGATTGACATCTGCTGATTCAAAATTATCAAACTCATTAATTAACTTTAATAAATGACATAAATTTATAATTTTCATCCTTTCTCACAGAGACTCCTGAATATACCCTGTATTATTTACGGAGTCGAAAGAAGGGTCTCAAAGTATGTACCAGAATTGGTCCTTAAAAGTGAGTATTTAAAAACGATGTTTACTAGTTTGTGTACAATTTACAACAGAACATAGTCGAGCAGAATATAACTAAACCTAAAGTAAAAAAACACAACAAAATCTAGGTTAGTCCCTTGAACTGTTTGTGATCTACTACCAAAGGAGTGGATTTTTTAGTGGAACTTTGAAAGCTTCACAACCTTATATAAAAAAATCATTAACAGCTCTCATTCAGCTCTTGGCTTCTATCGATTCAATTTTCTTATCTTAATAATGATGTCTAATGGAGATAAATTTTCTAACACATAAGCAAAAAATGGGCCATATTTACTAAATCGAGAGTATCAAAACATTTACTCTTATTTACCTATCAGGTATCAAACCTAAGTGGTAAAATATTCATTACTTACAAATAGTTTGCTCATGTTACTTTTTCGCTAATCGTCCTCAATAGGTTAGCATAATAGAGAAGCGGTATTTGAGAATTGAAGGACAATAAATACTAATCGATGGCGCGTTCTTACAAACATTCAATTTATAAAATACGGTGATATAATATATATATATATATGTTCGGAAACATAGTTTAAAACTTCAACCTATAGGAAACCTACATTTACAGGTTTAGGCAGAATCTTCTTTAGTTTCTTACCAGAAAACATTAATTTATCTTCGATAAAACTCTTATTCATCGAGCTTACAATATACGAGTATGTTCTTCATCTAGACTGCTGCATTTAGAATTCCGTTTTCTAAAAACTTTCTTTAAAAATAATGGCTATCCTGACTCATTAATGGAAAAGCATATTAAAAAGTTTCTTAATGCTCTCTATCAAAAATATCCCACAAAAAACACTTTAGAGAAATTATCCATTTTCTTTAGTCTCCCATATTTTGGTAATAAATAGAACGACTTTGTAAATGAAATTAAGAAGGCTCTATATAAATTCTATCCATATCTCAACCACAAATTCATATAAAAAAAATGTGCACAATATTCTAGCTATAAGAACCAAATTCCATTCCCTTACCGCTCCTACGGAAGGGAGGAGAGGTTGAAGAATAAAGCCTTGTGGGCCAGTTAGGACTCTCAGAAATACACATGATTTTACACTCAAAACAAAGAGCGTGAGGAGCAAGGTTGAACAAGGTTGAACAAGGCAGGAATCGGGTGAACGCGGCTTTATTGAGCACAGATGTGTTTATTCGAGGAGACCTATCCCCTGCGCTTGAGGCGATTTGATCTTTCAACTCCCTACCCTCGAAGCGAGAAAGATCTCGGAAGAATATTCTATAGGCCTCCTTATCTTGAATTTCTCGGCCGGAAGCCCATTATGCCTAGAGCTCCATGTTTGTATAACGAGAGCGCGCCGTGGCTGAGGCTATTTCTCCGCCTCGTCAACCCAAATTTTGGCTGGATCGAGTTAGTATCCGATTGCACTACACAGTTAGACACGTCGCGATTCTCGATTCTGCTCCCCTTTGGTTTATTTGAGCACCGAAGACTTGAACTTTCCTTCCGTAGAAACTGCATCAGACAATTGGCAAGCTCTCTGTGACGGCCGTTCTTTCTTGGATTCCCGCAAGTACTCCCTCAACACAATCCCAGAAGTAGAACCTATACTTTTTCAATTCTCGCCTCCCGAATTTTCTTTATCCTTCGTGGCTTCAAGCTTCAGCATTGCAAGCCGCCATTGCCATGGATTTTATTATATTCCGAACTTCCCAGATTAATTATCTTTGTTTTTATTTGAAGTACGTGGCCCCTTGGGGGGACTCTGTTCCGAGATAGATCATTAACTTGATATAATCCCCTTGACTTGTCGATTCGACCGACACCGCGTATCATTTTTCATCTAACCAAATATTTTCACTTAGCCCTTATTTTGCAAGTATTTAATATTTCCTTTTTATGTTATTAAATATTATTTTTGTTCTCCTTTTTAAATAACCAGAACTGCACTTAGCGGTAGCTCAGTATTTAAGGCTAATCTGCAAAAACTTACTTTGATAGTTAAAACCCACGTACTGGGGCACGGGTTTCTTCCCCTTCTCATTAACTCCTCCCGCCAACTGGTCGGACAAGCCCATCCGTGTATATATATATATATGTATATATATATATATATATATATATATATATATATATATATATATATATATATATATATATATATATATATATACGAGGTGCGGTCAATAAGTTTTGCAATTCGGATATAAGCAAAGAAGATATGAGGAAAAGTGTTTTATTATTTTTCAATATAACTACCCTTGACCTTAATGCACTTGCGCCACTTGTCCCTGAGGCTTCGAATTCCCGACAACCAGAAATCTCCTGACTGCTGTTCAATTCACTCCTGGACGGCGAGCCGCACATCTTCATCGTCCCCAAACCGGCGTCACGCAGTGCAGCCTTGAGCTGACGGAATAAAAAGTAGTCGCTAGGAGCCAGATCTGGACTGTAGGGAGGATGGTTGAGCTCCTCGAATCCCCCCTTGCGCAGGGCAGCTTGTGCAACTCTCGCCTTGTGGACTTTGATGACATTGAAGTCGATCATGGGGCGTGAGGTTTCTAGGGACCCAGAGGGCAGAGACCTTGGTCATGGCCAAATTGTCATGGGTGATGTTGATAACACTTCCATGTGATAGTCCAAGTTCTCGCTCGATTTCTTCGACCTTCACCTGTCGATTTTCTAGGATCATCCTCTCTACACGGGCCACATTGTACTTGTTGGTCACGTCTCACGGGCGTGCTGGACGGGAGTCATCTTCAAGAGACTCACGACCATGACGGATTTCCTCAAATCCACCGAGCAATGGTTGCATAGGAAGGGGCGGTGTCGGTGTACACTGCAACCATGCGTTCCAGGATCTCTTTTGCATTCTTGCCTTCCTTGGTCAAAAATTTCATCACTGCGAGGTGCTCAACCTTGTCCATTGTTGAAAAACTTGTGACTGACGATATGCGATCAGCTACTGCTTCTTAAATAAAGGAGGCAGGAGCGTGCGGCTTCAGGTCCTGACTTGTCCTAACTTGTCCTAACACCCCCACAAACAGCCATATCCCTTCCTCTGTTTTGCCCTACCGATTCGCAAAACTTATTGACTGCCCCTCGTATATATATATATATATATATATATATATATATATATATATATATATATATATATATATATATATATATATATATAAATATATATATATATATATATATATATATATATAAATATATATATATATATATATATATATATATATATATATATCACGACACATACATACCTACTTTGCCATCATATATAGCACTTAAAACCCAAATTAAAAACATCCTATTCAAAAACTAACTCCCTCTCGCACCATGATATCGTAGAATCCAAATCAGCTCATGATGCCGGAACTATGTAGAAGGTTATTAGCCTGCCCGCTATGAGGATACGATCCAATTTGAAATGAATACAAAAATATATGTCACTTCATTTAGGTATTACAATAAATACATTTTTACACTAACTTTAGACCTTTCTCAATAAAGGAACAAAAATTAAGGACAGACAAAATCTATGGGTCGCTATATTTTATCTCAGCTGGAAGGGCGTTGATGGCATATGCAGGCAGAAGAGTAAAGTTCTTGTATCGAATGTGTATTTTGGCCATGAGAAAATATGTGATTCTTTGATTCTAATAAGAAAAGAAGCAGATGCTATCAAGAGAAGTGATATATAATCTTGTTGAAATTAGAAGATGTAGGACAGAAAGGCACGAAATAAGAAACAAGTATCGATGAAAAAGATGAATAAAAATGTCACAATTTGAATTTAGAAACCTGGCTTGCTTCTATTCATTGGGCGGACAAGAGGTATGAATTCTTGAATTAGTTCGTACAAAAGATAGTCTCAAAAGTTCCAGTTCTAACCTTTGAATCTCTTTGTATAAATGAATTATAGAATTTTTCTAAAAAAAATATTGGAAACTTCTTCATTTATTCTTGGTTATCAAAGCAAAAAATAATGGGATTACTTCAATTTTCTCTTTAGCAAGGTAAAGCCATTTCTTCCCCTATTAAACCAAATTCGATTAAACTTTATTTGTGGATCCTGGTCAGGTTCCCTCTTTGAAAAGAGAGCCACGTTCCAAAAGGCATCCGGCTCAGTCTTCTCTGCCCTTCGCTAACATGAGTTGGCAAAGGAAGGAAGAAACCTCTATTAACACCGATTTGTATACGGAGATTGTCGTAGTTTCCTTGTCAAATTGAGCCAATTACTTTATCTCTCTCCGGTGAGTTTTAATTTGGATATTTGAGGCTCTTATTCCATCCACTTGATTTAAAAAAAACAAATAGCAGGAGAAAACGACATCCAAGATAAAGAAATCGCTTGTGAAGTAGCTGCCGCTCTGTCTGATTTCAGGCTTTATTGCTCCGATGTAAATGCGAAGATGAGCGCCTATTTTTATGGGCTCGCTGGGAAGAGCTGACGACTTTTAATAGTTAGTGACATATATGAGAGGAGATGAGGGGGATAAAGATTGATAGAAATAGATAAATAGGCAAGAAGGTAGACGAATTGGCACAGAGAAACAAAAGTAAACGTTTGGGTATTTTGACCAAGAACAGATAGTTGAACGTTAATTGGGTTGAATATTGGACAAAAGAGAGAAAATGGCGAGAATAAGACTCATAAGGAAAAATAAATAAAAATAATATAAAGGAAATTTCGCTCCCTTCCCTTATTCTGATCCGAATTTTTTCCTAAAAATAATACAAAATCCTTTTTTAGATACTCACCTCTCTAATATGTTACATACACCTTATCAACACCAGCTCTTTTACCTAAGTACTTAATGGCGTTTATTTATAACCATTTACCCTTTGATGATCTAAATCTAGTTATTTGCGTAGATATAGAGCTTTCTTAGAGGTTGTTGTGAGGTCTGGCACTTGCCGTGAAGCGATGGTGGTATTCGAGTGAGAGAGTTGTGTGAATGACACTAATTCGTCTCCCACGAGGTTCAGAAATAAATAGGCCACTAATGGCGTGAGATTTCCTAGGTGTAGCCATTATAGGGTTGCCAGCAGTCACTGGCTGCACTAAGAAACAACACAATAGGCAAAGGCGATAAATTGAGGATCGAAATTGAAATTTGAATATCAATGTTTGATCGAATAATCAACATTAAATTAGAAGGGTAAACATGTAAATGATATTCTTGATATCGAAATGTGGAATAAATGGAATAACGTTTCTGTTTAAAATCACAAAGAGTAGTAAATTAGTATGTAACTGATGGTAAAATGTGGCAACCTATATTTGCATAAATCATTGACAAAAGATCGGTTGGTTATAAAGATTAATATAAATAAATTAAAAAGGAAATACAAAAGAAGTGATAATTAATTATATTAATGTTGTTAAAAATATGGTAACCTAAATTCCCCCCAAAATTGTAAAATAATAGGGTTGGTTGAAAAGTTTAAAAATAAGCAATTTGGAATAGAAATAATAAGCGTCGGGTTTATTTACTTAATATATGAATATTATTAAAATCCCAACAATTTGATTTACCCCGAAAAGCGCAATATTGAATAGTCGGATTTTCTCACTAGAGACTGCAGTGCCGAAGGACGTCTTAACCTAAATGGTGGAGTGACTTCATTATGGAACCCATTTCCAGAGTTATGTCCTCAATGTTGCCAATTTAGCGCGAAACGCGCTAGATTTGGCGCGTTTTAGCATTGATAGCGCTATTTTAGCGTTTTGGCATTTTATTTTGGCGCGATTTTTAATTTTTTGATCAGATTCACTTGATAATCCATTTTCCATCGAGGCCAAGTCTGTTTCAGAGCTGCCAAAGTTTGTACTTTCGTACAAAATTGCTATTTGCCTTTTAGCTGTTGTACGCTTATACAGGGCCCTGGCTTACAGTATATTACGACGCCTGATATTATTGGTACGTTTAAACACGTCATTTAACTGGCTGAGAACTCCATCAATGGGCATGTAAAACAAATCCTTTAAAAGACTGCATTTAAAACTGTTTCTTATAGATTTATCTCATAAGTATATTAAAACGATAGATATATAATAAAATTCAAGAAATGCACGTTCAATAAAAATAATGAAGTGATCTATTTTAGTTACATCAGGTATAACTCTAAAACTAGAAAAAAAATTATCGTATCCTTCTTGAATTTGATTGGATTGCAGGAGTGCAATGCTGAAGCAATTTGCAGTGCAATTAAGGAAAGCTTAAAAGAAAATTCTCTTCATTCAGAAAACTTGGTTGGACTTGGTACGGACGACGGCACAGTCATGACGTGAATTAACAATGGCCTTTATGCACTCTTAAAAAGAAAAGTTTCTCATTAGATTCTGATCAAATGCGTTTGTCATTCTCTTCAACTTGCAGTGTCTCCTGCTGCAGACGAATGCTTACCTAGGCATTTAGATTTTATGATTAAGGAAACTTATAATTGCTTTTCGAATTCCTCTTTCCGTCAAGCAAAATATAAGATGCTATTCGCCTCAATAAACGACGGTAATATACCATTAAAGCTTGTTTCGCTTACTCCGACCAGATGTCTCTCAATAGAAGTTGCTGTCTCAAGAATTTGGAACGGTGGGTTGAAGTTCGTTGCCACTTCAGTATAGCAAGAAATGAAGAAAGATGCTTTACAGCTAAAACTCTATATTGTTTGTTCAACGACAAGAAACACTGTTTCTTCTGGTGTTTCTGAAACAAATACTTCCTTAAGTTCAAAGGATTAATAAAATCTTTGAGGCGCAAATACAAGATCCAACAAAAGTATTGAGTGATCTCCAATTTCTGATCAATTCTATTACTTCAATGATTTTAATACCAGGGACACAAACTTTAGCAAGATAAGTGTCTTCGGGATTTTATAGACCCAAAACCCTATCTCTGTTATTAGTTTAAAAAATGAATTCTCGCAATGCAACTTTCGTCAACAAGCAGAAAACGAAATACGTTAAAGATGCATTAAATTCGTCATTGGCTTGTGCAGCAAATTAATCAGCGACTACTAGATAATATAAAAGTTCTAGAATTGATGGAAGATTTTAGTACGACTGAGTGCCTCAAACCCATCAAACCGCCAATTGTAGACTTTGCGAAAAAAAATCTCGTCCATATCTAGTCATAAAATAACATTACTTAGGATTCACTTCCAGTAATTATAAAGAAAAAATTGTCTTAAGATTTTCCATCTGTTAAATCCATTTATTGTAGACACCGACATATATAAAATGATTGGTGTTTGTGTGACAGCAAGAGGGGTGGCTTGTAGAGCTAAAGAGAAAAATTCCCTCCGGAGTTGTTAGAGAACCTGTTAAAACCTAACCATTCCTGGAGACGAAGAGGGCGCCCTACAGGGTGTTGAAGCAGTATTGGTTGGTACTTATTGCTACACTACCCACCTGAAACTATATTATGAATAACGTGGGAGGGAAATGGATGAACTAGGGAGATAAGAACTTAAGAAAAGTTGTGACATTCAGTACAAGATAGACAACATATATTGGAAAGTGAAACAAAAGAAAATGTACAAAAAAAATCCGAAATTGAATACACAAATTTATAAAGAGAAACAGAAAACGACCACGAGGAAGGTGGCAAGAAATATTTTGCTCATTGATGGAAGTAGTAAATGTGAGAGTCTCGAACTTTGAACCGTGAACATTGGAAATATATCAAATGTTCAACTAAGCCAATAAGTTTATTCTTTTAATGTTTCAAACTAGACATAGAAGTTATTCCTCAAAGGTTTTAACTTGGAAGAATCTTCGTGAAGACGACACAACTGACGAGCTGTCTGTTGATAAGTAAACCGATTTGTGACCACCAAAGTTGGAACTCTCCAAACAAAATAAAAACTAGGTACAGAAACTATTAACCTTGGTACAGGAAATGATGGAAAGCGCAACCTGAAATGCACCAAATCCGAATTCACAAAAGAAAACAAGAAAAATAAAAATAAATAATGAAAATTTAATAAATGATAAATTAAAAGGAGTTCTAAGATGTAAAAGAGATAAAAGAGGCAAGGAAGCTTTTAAGAAAACGGCAACTCGAAAAGCAACAAAAAGACAATGGAAAGAGACTCTAAGCTTTATCTCAGGAGTGCCTTTAATTTCCTCAGCTTCATGTTTTATGAACTTTAACATTGTTTAAAAAATACCTCCCCGCATTTAGCATATTGTGTATATTTTATTTTCATTTTTTAATTATCTTTATATGTATATAAATATTAGAGGTATGAGTCGAACGGACGAAGAAATTGCTGAAACTAAGAGCAACGAGAGTGAAACTGAAAAGACCTCAGATAACGCGGAACAAAAAGTGACTCGAATAATTTTAGAATGATAAGAGAGAAGAAAATATAAATCTAAATCAGAACGAATTCCATCACCAACGGAAGCAAATCCTGAATTTCTAATTACAAATTACATCGAGATCAGATATTAGAGTAACACCGCTAACTCCTTTCACCAGAGTTTTGACCTAATAGAAAAACAACCTAAAAATGGGTACGGTAAGAATGGAAATTACAAGAAAGAAAAAAACCGAAAAAACGAATACGATAAAATGGAAAATAAAAAAATAATTAACATAAAGTTAAAATAGAACTGTTTTCCATAAAATTTCTTTCAGACATATGTAGCGGCACAAGGTATGCGCATTATAATGCTGTCGAAATGCTGAGATTATTGATTACTAATGCAGGTTACAAAAAACGCGTAGCGAAAAGATCATACACAGGAAAATGCAAACTAAAAGTGCCAAAAGAGCAAAGAAATATCAATGTGAAAAATGAGAGAAAGATCCTCCAAGCTGTCTCTGATTCAATCTGGTATCCTGTGCCCGACAATAGCTATGCACTATCTAAAAGTAATCCAATCAAAATTTACAGGCTCCAATATAAGCAAATGTATATATTTAGAAGCACAAGAAGAGCCGAACGTAAAGCCAAAGACACCTGGATAAGAAAGTTAAATAGAGACTTGAATAATATGATAGCAAAGAACGTCAATCCAATAGAGCAGGAAGAAGAACAAGCAGAATAAGTATAAGATGATGAAAATTTCCTATTAATAAGAAGGATTTTCAACAAATCAAGACAGACCCGGTCCCGACAATTTTCTGAAATAAGGAAATAATAACCAAACCTGAAATTTTTAACTGTACTTGAATGACGCTTTTCAAAGTGATTAATATCATTACGAATATGGCAACCAAAATGGGATAACTAACAATGTTATAGCGAAGATAGAACATGGTAAACAAAATTAGAAACAAAGGGTGTAAGAGACAGAGACTTAAATCCAGTAACTACGAACAAACGGGTTGAATGCCTAACTTAACGAAAAAACAATCTGAATAAATGCATCACTAATTCATAATTGCATGATACTACCATTCTATTTAAAAAATATTCTAAACTACAATTTTTTATAATGGATATAGATAATCACGATATCGAGGCAAAATGGTAACCTTTTCTAACTCTCTTTTTTGTCCTTCACTTTCCTTTTCAACTCATTTCATTTCCTTTCCCCTAGAATTATCTCTCCCTTGGTTAAAGTTATTAACATACATACATTATAATCCCGTCCTATTGAAAACAACCGCAAGTAACCCAGACTTAAGATATTTTATTCAGAAAGGAAATCTTTTGTAGTAGAAATAAAATCTACCTGGTATAAAATTCACATAGTTAAGAAGGAAAATAAGGCAATGCCAATGTATAATCTGCAATGTTACCTAATGAGGTACAGCATGAGGAAAGAAAGAAAATCTAAATAACACTCAGAAGGGAGATACTTATTTATCCTCTCCTCCTAACCAAAGTGTGGTGTAGTGCGCATGATGAGAAGTTTTTGTTTTGGGAATGGTAGGCCGTCAGATTTTTTACGAGTTGACAGTCGTTGACAGAGCGTCGTGAGGAGAGGCAGTTGGTTCTTTCAGTCGGTATCGTCGATTGTCGAGCGAATATCATATTGGTATGGATGTTTAGTTATTAAATTGTGTTGTTCTGTTTAAGTAATTGTAGCGTGTTGTTTAGTACGGTTCTGTCGTTTATGTTGTACATATGTGATTGTATTTGTTGTTAATTTAGTTGTTGTGTTTTTATTTTTTTCAGTTTAATTGTGTTATTTTGTTTGTGAGTAGGACGAGGAAGAACCATTCACGAAAGGAGTTCGCCGGGTATTTTTTATTCCTTTTATCTGCAGGTCACTTTCTCGGTTGAGACCAAAAGTTATCTAGGCCGTCGTGATGGCTGAATCTAATTTGAAGTTAACTGATTTGCTGACGCAATTTTAAGGATAACGAGATGTTGTTGAATGGTAAAATAAGTGCTACCTGGTGGTTAATTTGAAAAATTTAAAGGAGTTAGATAATATAGTTTCGTTTTTTCTTACTCGTATTGCACTTTCTGTAAATAGTGAATTAAGTGACAGTGATTAGAAAGATGTTACTTTGATAAATCTGGCCTTATGAAGGCTTTTTCTATCAATCCTTTGAGCAGTTCCAAAAAAAGGTTTGGCATGATAACCCGGATGGTGTTTTCTTAACTGCTCTGCGTAGGTTGCTAGTTTAGTTGATATTTAATCTAATAAATTGTTGATGAGTCCGTTTGTTGTGGCATTACCCTCTCTGGTATCACATGAACTTAGAGTCATTCCGAGTGTTGAAACTACCGCGTTGTCCGCAATTGTTGAGCGAGCGAGACCGCACAGCTTGTAGAAAGGCGAATAGTAGAAGTTGCTTCTGAGAGAATAGGAAGTGATTCAAATGTTTCGGGTAGAATTACAGCAACTAATCGTCAATATTATCCGTGTGGTGGATCTCAATTTATGAGGGTTTGTACAGATGCTGCCAAACTGGCCTTCTCTTGAGGGAGTTATTTTGAGGTGGGTCATCTGGCAAAGATTTGTCAGGGAAACGGAAAGGATAAACATTGGGGCTAGCAGTTTTTTCGATGGCGGAATAAATGTACTGCTTGTTATCATTTTAGCTGTGAGGGGAGGAAGGTAAGAGCATTGGTTAGTATAGGGTGCTCTGGGTCACTTATAGGTGCCTAGATGCTTGATGCTGAATACTGAAATGATAAAATGTGTCTTATAAATGGCGTTGATTGACAAAAGATTTCATATAATGGTGAAACTGTTGCAAATGTGCAAGTTGAGGAGATTTAGGTGAGGCTGAAATTCATTGTTGTCGAAAATACTTCGTAATGTTGTCGATGCGGTCTCGAACTTTGACCTTATTAATGAAATGGGCGGAATTACACGGGTGAGTGGTAAATGAGTTTTGTAAAAAGGAATAACACTGATTTGGAGCGAATTTAGCATTGGCGAAAGGGAAAAAAGTGTCTGCTGTCACATCAACAGAAATAGTCATAGTGGGTGTAGATTTTGTTGCTCAGTTTTATGATTTCTCTTGGTTATTTCAGTGGCATTGGAACGATGATCAGCCATCTATTCTGCATGACATGATGGACAGTTAAATGAATATTTAATTACTGGCAAAAGACAGACTTGATCAAAAGTTAGAAGCTGGATAGGCTAGAGATGTTTGAAGCCATGTTTCCGAGGTGAAAAAGGTGGTGTATTGCCTCTAATGGCGATAATCCAATGCAACAAGTCAAAGGTGGGGCCAGTTATTGACTTTCGGGAATCAAACCAATACCGTGAATGTCATAAAGTTGCATATGCAGCTGTGCGTGATAAGTTATTGCGGAGGTGGCAAAGTTTGTCTGTACTCCTGATTTGTTGGTCTTTAGGTTGCCTATCTCCAAATTCACGTGGACGAGAGTTCATGGCAGTTTCAAAGGGTAAGATATAAAGAAAAATTGAATTGTCTTACTCGCTTGGGTTTTGGTAAAAATTGTGCTCTCAAGATTGTGACAAAGATTCTAAAAGAGGTTTGGCTGCAGACGAATAAGTTCAAGAAGGCACTGCCAGTTAGTTTCATAGAAGATATCATTAAGAGAAGACTGACAATATTTAGGAACTTGTATATGAAATTAAGTTTATGATTACGGTTACAGTAGTTGAATCGTGCAGTTAAAGTTGATGATGTGCATGCTCAGCTTCATTTAGGAGTATATCATAGTGTGTATCTTACACAATCTATTGCTTTTGCAATACGACAAGACAAGGTAGAGAAGTGTGTACGGTCCTATATTCAGTGTTGTTAAATAGAGCCATAAGCCTAGTTGGCTGAACGTGGGAAAGAGCTTGAGCAGACTTGCACTTGATGCTATATACTACGCAGGGAAGTGTTATCTGACGCTGGCTGACTGTGGACCTAGGATATTTGATATATGGCGGAAGCTGACATTTGAGAATGCTGCTGATGTGTGCAAGAATTTGGAACAGTTGTTCCACCCCAGAGGACCCCCTAATTAGGTGCTTGTGAATAATAGCACCACATTTCTGTTGAGTCATGTGTTCCCCTAATCTTAGGAGTTAAATGTTATTCGACAGGTCCGAGCTGAATAGAGATCGTCAGAAAATGAATATTTGAGCGTCATCATAGGAGCAGTAATTGTCTGGCAGTTGGAGTGGCGGTAGCACTTTGAGGATGATTTTTTGTACAATTTTTCTACAATGAGGTGTTAGATGATAGTACGGCTCTTTCTAGTTCGTCGTGGAATGGCCATACACTCTCTCTCTCTCGATATATATATATATATATATATATATATATACATAAATTAATTATATCGGAAATGGGAAGCATCAGACGTGGGAATATTCAAATTATAAAAATGCAGGGCTTTAAACTATTAGGAAATAGAAAATATGTTTTTGCGCACATTGAGGCATCAGGAATAGAACTGGAGTCCCAATCACTACTCCCGAGTTCTCCCCTATCAGAATATACTATGAAAACAGATATCCACACCATAAAACAAACCTAAATAATTTTTCAATTAAAGACAGCAAACAAGGAAATTTAACTACAAACACTGGAATCTCTTTATATTAGATTTAAAAACCCCACTGACACAAGCTCATTTCCACTTTTACTACAAATATAATCATCCATATATTACACAAACTAAATCCACTCCCCCCAAAACAACTCCTATCTTTCAAATATTTCTATTATCTCCCTCTTTTTACAATGAAGACAACCAAAACTAATTAATCTCACTTTTATTTAAAAACAAAAACATATTTCCTATTCCCTAATAGTTAAAAGCCCTGCATTTTTCTAATTTGAATATTACCACCTCTGCTGCTTCCCATTTCCCATATAATTAATTTATAAATATCTGATAACTTATCTAAAAAATTCTTATGTTTATATATATATATATATATATATATATATATATATATATATATATATATATATATATAAATATATACGTAGGTACCTTTGGGGCTTTGGGCCGAAGTTTTTTGAAGACCGTTAGTTAATGGTTAAATTGTTATAAGTTAAGTAGGGATAGTTTATTATTAACTTTGTGGGGTCTATTTTTAAACAAATAATTCAGAGTGCAAGTTGGCCAAAGATTAACAGGTAGCTGGTATGCGGTAGGATTGCAAAAGAAAGACAATGACGAAAATATATCTTTACTAGCAATAAAATAATATTTAAATATATACAAATATTGGGTTCAAAGTGAATGATCGCACAGATGTAGTTAAATGTCTACGCGAGATGCAGGTGGGTTAATTACGGTATTAAGGAGGTCGGTGATTTAAAAGGGGGTTTTAAGCCGAGGCGCACACACAAAGAATGAATTGATTGGTTATTCCAGATTCTAGATCAATCTGCTCACTACAACGGTTACAATTATCTACCTGGTCGTTGCAGGAAAGAGGCCAGTAGGGATACGATGACTGCGAAGGGGGAAGTCGAGTTACCTCTCGCTTCAGAAGATGGAGCACTCGTAGATGGCCTTCGGAGGTGGTAATCCTCGTCAGATACTTGCCGATTGACAATGGCAGAGTTCACGGATGTCGATTTAACCTTGGTTCTCAAATCAAAATCGTCGATGTCTCCTATAGCGAAGGGAGGCGAGCGTCCTTCACCTCGTTCGCGGTGGTATTCGGGAAGTATATTAGTGCTCTTTTCTAAACTGAGTCGATCGGAGGACTATATAGACGACCGGTGAGGTGGTTTAGGGAAGCTTGACAGCCGCCTCCACACACACGTGCTATTTTGGTGAGAAATTGGTGACTCCTTCGGATGGGGGGGGGGAGCTGAATTGTGATAACGTTTGGGTGGAATTTTGGACAAAATTCGATCTTATCACGAAAGGCAGGAATGTTGGCTGAAAGGAAGGGCAGCCATGAGAGACGATGAAATCTGCCCCTAAGCAAATACAGATGAGATGTGATAACGGCGTAAGCTGCACCTTCACCCTTGTTCAGCCATGCTTTCAAAGCTCCTTGCGGTGATCTTTGGACCAGCTGGGTACAGAATGGCATGTGCTTGCCTTTCTTCCTTATTCTGCTACACACATTGAAACTTTTGTTTCAGCAAAAAGTTAAGATTCCTTGTAGATTCAAAGTTTGATGTTGGCGAAAATGTCTGGGTGCAAACTTACGAATAGACGGTGTACTGAGGGATGGGTAGAGGGTAGAGTCACAAGTGTCAATTCTGCTAATAATTTCGAAATAAATGGAATGAAAAAATATCATATCGATTTGTATTTTTAGTTATTATATTGTGTTATTCAGTTTAGTCATTGTATCGTATTGCTCAGTCGGGTTCTGTCCTTTGTACATATGTGATTTTAATTGTTGTTAATTTAGTTGTTTCTTTATGTTATTCAGTCTAGTTGTGATATTTTGTTTATGAGCACGTCGTTTAAAGGGCCAATGACAAAGTGAGTTCGCCGTGTTTTTTTCATTTTTTGTGTTTATCTTATGAGAACACACAAAAGTTTAACAAGACCCTCCAAAATATATAGAACTGCAAATATACAAAACTCAGCTCTCTACCATTTTTACAATGGAAGAAGTAGATAGCAAATAAATCTGAAAAGTCTACAGAAAGAAGATAAAATGTTAACGCTCAATATTATAACATGAAAGGAACGGATTGAATATGGAGAAAGATAGTCTCTCTTCTCCTAATATGTCCAGATATTACAACCATCGGCGTAATTACCCCTTTAACGTTCGAATTCCTAATAAAATACGTCAGCTGAGAGTTGAACACAACTTGTTGTTTACTTAAATGTAGAGATCTAAAATACATCTATCAAAATTTCAGAGGACTCCAAATAAAGAATTAAAACAAAAAAATGAACGAAACCTGATAAGGAAAAATACTTCAATTAGAACAGCATTATTGGCCAGCGCTCTTAATACGACTTCCTGATAAAACGCCCGAATAAGCCTACTGCAAATGATCTGATCTATCCAAGGAAGTGTTGAAGTATTATATATGCAAAGAATTCTAAGAATGAACTGGCAAATACTACATTAAAAATGAAGAATGATATAAAGGTAAGTTATAATTGAAAAATGCATAAAGAAAATAAGGTGAAAAACTCAAATAGTGATAAATGATGTAAATGTTGAAATAAAATTGGCAATCTCAAAAAACAACGCAGCTTTGGTCACCTGCCATATTTAAAAGCCAGAGTAAAATGCATATATCTAAAGTATGAACGAACTCCATAAACACTCATTAAAAAAAAATACAATAAACCCCCCAAATAACCAAAAATTTAAAACAAACTCACTATCAGAGATTAGAGAGAGATAAGGAGAAAGATGCGCGCCTCCGCGCCTTTAATAGACAGATAGACAAGAGACCTGGTTGACCATTTTTGTCTGCGTTAATGGAAAGACTAAATCATGAGACGCCGTGGTGGCCTAAAGGCCTGCCATCGCAGAAAGCCACGACAAGATTGAGAACCCAAAAGGTCCCATCTGGAGTCGGAAAATAGTTTCACCTCGCCGAATTAGGAACCTTCGCGCGATTATGCTAATAGGGCGAGACTACTCTAGCCCTTGGTGCGTCAGACCATGGAACACTCCCCTTCGAAAGAAGGGGGAGGGACCCCATTTGATCTTACTATAAATCCTCCAGAGCCAAAGTTGGAATGCAGTATCCACCGCCTGTTCTCCCCGTCAGAATACTCTGCCCGCCCTCCCCTTCGGCAGTCCTCGTTGGAATATGCATCTCTCAAGCTCCGGATATTCTCGATTAATTTTAGTAAGTCTACCCTGTACTTGTTCTACCTGCTTCTCAAACGCAACGTGCCTAGTCTCGATTCGTATTCTAACTCGAGAGCAAGATCTAAGTTCATCCCGTAATAGTCATTGTTAAGAGAGTATTATTTGAACTTTGCACCAATGCAAGGATTATTCTTTCGAACCCAATCTCCGAGATAACAGCAGCGCGCAACTCTCATGTGCAAGTGCTCTCTCTACTACCCGAAGGTGTAAGGCTCTCTCGTCGGCTTCGTATACGCTCAAGATCATTCGAGCGACCATCGGTCAATATTGTTCGTTTGTTTGTACGGCGACCGTCCCCGCCAAGTCTTTCCCACCGTTTTTAGCCGCTGAGACTTGTGTACGTCTAATGTGTATATAGCTTGTTTTAAAACCCCTTTTAAGAAATTTTGAGAAATAAAATAAAAAGGATCCTAGCCTGCTAAATTGTTTAGAAACTTTATTTATATTTATAATATTCTCCTGTTTTTTAATATTAAAATGTGTTCTGTTAATAAAAATTTAAGTTTACCGTCGCTTTTAAAATCGCACTGTGTATATATATATATATATATATATATATATATATATATATATATATATATATATATATATATATACAAATTTTTTTATCTAGTCCGTTATTGACTAAATTTACTCTTTTTTTACCTATGAAAAGGTGCATACAAAAAAATTAGAAAATATCGGAGATGATGGAATTGATCAACATTATAATGTTAAAGCATAAAATAAATCCTCCGTAGTTGAGCTCCAAATTTGTTTGAAGTTAAACAACTTTTAGCAAATTGAAAAACTTAGAAAGTTGGAAAGGAAGAACATGAGTGGGTTACGGCAGGAGTAGACTTGAGGTGTGCCTGCGTAAAAAAACAGCGAGAAATATAGTCTAAGACAATATAAGTGAGCTAGGCAGTCATTGGCCCTACAGCTTAACGTGAGATTTAAACCAGGGTGTGTATTTTTTATATTAGTATATTCATTATTTTTTTAGGTCCCCTCACCCTTGTGTTAGTTGTAGGCTCGGTAAGTGTGTGTTTTGTTCGAGTGAAAGTTCTTAGGTTGAAATGGAAGGAATTGGTGTGAGCAGGAATTTGCTTATAGAGTTGTTTTTGAGTCTGCTTAAAAGTTTCATGTTGTTCTTTTGTCTGATTGTCATGGAGTTGAACCCGTTTTTAGCTTTAAAAAATTGCTACTGTTACGCATTAAGATTGAGTACATACCTTTCTTTTTATCTTTTTTGTTTCTAATTAAAAAAATAATTAAATAGTTTTTCCCTGTTTTATATCTGTTTTAATCTACTTTTGCTCAGCTTCTTGTTTGGGAAGGTTGAGAGTAGTAAGTTTTGGCTCTCTCTGTAAATCTCGTAGATTTCTTCGCTCTTCCTGTCTAGTATTCGTTATTATGTTCACTGCTTTGTTTTGTATACTTTGAATCTCTTGTAGGCTAATCTTAGAGATAATGTACATTGCCAGCGTAGGCTACACTAAATCCGATTTAATAATTGCTTGGTATACTAGATTAAGCTTTCTTAATCTGAAGAGTAGTTTGAGTCGCATTTTTCCTTTGTTAATTCCGTCTGTTACGTGTTTCTTGTAACCTGTTTTTAAGATAGTCAGTCCTAAAACGTTGCCATAGTTGCTATATCTATACCTCTTACATTCTATGTAGATGTCCGCTTTTTATTTCCTACATACTGTTACTATTTTAAATTTGTTTATGTTTGTCTTGATCTTCCATTTCTTTTCGTAGTTGTTTATGGATTCTATTTCAGTTGCTGTAATTTTTGCTTGAATTGGTCCATTTCCTTAGGAATAAACAATTAAATGCGTCAAATTGTCTGTGTACTGTATATTAAGGCTTTCCTCGTTTATAGGTGGAGGGATGTCCACCGTATTTATTGAATATAATATGGGACTCAAACACCCTCGTTGCGGCATTCCTTCTTCTAGCTTGAATGTGTTTTCTCGATATTTTTCACGTTCTATGTAGTCGTATCTGTACATTACGCAGTCTCAAAGTATTCGCTCAATCTTATTATTAATTTCTAATCTGAGTTTTTGTATTGTAATCCCTTTTGCCAAACTTTGTCGGACGCTTTCGAGACGTCCCTGCAGACTATATCAATGCTTGCCTTTTCTCATTTGGCTTTTGCTATCTTTCTATGATTATAATTAGTGACATCGTGCTCCGTTTTTTTCGGAATCAAAATTACCAGGTGTTTAGGCAATTATTTTCGTTTATGAATCTCATCAATCTATTGGTTAATATTTTTTCGTATACTTTTCCGATGAAATCTAGCTGGGAAATCGGTCTATAATTCTCTACCTGCGTGGGTGGCTCTCCAGATTTGGGCACATTTATCATTTTGGCTACCTTTAGTTCATATAAGAAGTACCCCGTATTTAGACTTGCATTAAATACGTTATTAAGCCCCTCATGCATGTTGTTAGGGGCCTCGACATAATTTATTCTTGTTAGCCCCGATTTTACTGGAGATTTCTATTTGAAACTAAAAATAATTTTTCTCATTTTTGTTGTTGTTATTACACCGTCGATGCCCTCGTTGGTATCACTCTCTTTCGACAAAATAATAGTGTTGTGTTTTTCTATTTCGGCGTTTAAAAAAATCCATGATCCGATGTTGAAATTCAATGTCAAAGTTTGCATTTTCCTCTTCACTTAGCCTGACGACTTTCTCCAAATGATCGCAAAATAAGTTCTTGATTTGCTCTTTATCTTCTCTATTGCTGCCTATTATGTCTTTAATTTTCATTCTTTCTTTCGGAGGTTTATCTTTCATTTGGTTTAACTTTTTCCAAGATTCTCTTGGTTTAATTTTTGTATCTATTTTATGTATGGCTTCGTCCCATACTTCTTGTTGTTTATCAAAAATGAGTGTTAGATGTTCTCGTTTTTTACTCTTCAATTTGGTGTATTTTTTCTCTTTGAGCTCCTTATTGTCTTATCCTTTATGCTGTCATTTGCATTTCTTCCTTAATTCTAATCCGTTCTGGTATCCACTTGAATTGTTTGATTGTCCCGTAGAAAATAAACATGGATTTGAAAATACCTAGACCAAGAGTAGATTATTAGGAGATATGTACTAGCAACCTTTTAATTCATTTTTATACCCCAAACTCCGTTGTTAGAGCCTCAGGTCCCAAGTCCTCAACGATGGGTCAGGCATGGGATGTTCAATATCCTAAATAGCTGTGAAGGCAGTCGAGGCTGCAACGGCCTGATGCTGACGGTTGTCCTTGCTTGTTCGGCCACTGGATCAATACCATCAGAACCCCAAGACGGTGTGAAGCCTGTTCGTGCCGCGTGTCCTTTCCACCTTAGCAGATGAGCGTAATACGCATAGCATTTTTCTGGTGCAACCATCGTGTCAACAAACGGCAGCGACGAGAAAGGAGGCATGCAAATGCTGCCAACCCTTCGCTGTGGCAACAACTTTTCCCGGCACCATCTGTCGGACGTAAAAGAAACAGTGCCGGTCGCGATTGGGCCTCCCCAGCCACTTGAGGACCCACAGGATCGATGGCCATCCAGAATACGTCATCCTCGCTCGCGAGTAACAGCCGACGACGAGTGTATTGAAAACTCGACAGGTCATGTCAAGGCCCAGAACTATTCTGATCCTTTGTACATTAATTAACCTTAATTAACTTTCACTACACAAATCAAGAAAATTAAGAGCGTTATCCCGTTGTACCTTAGATAACATATCGTCAATGTAACTAAATGTTTTAACTCCATTTTTCCTTTGTCATTATTTACCAATAAAGATAATATTTGTTACCCAATAAAGTGGGACCACTAAAAACAGGGGACATATTTTAGCCAATTATAACACCTAAGTTACATAATGAAATCTTTGGTAAAGATCCAATATAATGAATACTTTAGATTTAACATTTTCATTACTTTTCAACTCATGAGAGTGGAAATTAGGACATTCAGCTAGTCCTGAGCACCTGACATGTCGTAAGCACACCTAAGATTTCGTTAGGCTTAGGCACACCGAATAATTAAAAAGCGCCTCTTTTAAAGTTCGTTCTTTCTAACACAACCTAACACACTAGTTACTTTTTTCGCTTCTCTCGGGGAGGAGGATTTTAATCCCTCCCGCGGTGGCTTATGCCAGCCTACTGAATGTCGATGTTTTCAAACTACCAACATTTATTTTATCTTTGAAGAAGTTTTTTAATGAGGCCTCTTACACCCTCCGGCGTGTCACTCCCGGGAAATACGTTTACGCCAAAACCTGCTTCATATAAGCTGTGTTGGTAATGCGTGCCATCTTAGTTACCGGCATCACATCCTCGATTGTTGTTTCCATTGTAATTCGGAGCCAGAGGATTTAGTGGTCCTCTTATCACATATATGAAGGTAGAGCTTGTGTATTCTGAAGAATATGAAGCTATCTCCGATTTTTGTAATTACCGACGGGACACTATCATGTGTGCGATGATATCGAATTTAGTGGCTCGCTGCATTACTCGCGTAAGTAAATGCACAGGTTATACTGGCGCATCATCTATCAACAGGGCCCTCAATTGTGGTGCAGTCCAACTAAGAATGCAAGAAGAGGAAGAAGTTCCTTGTCAATTGTCCATTTCTCTGTTGATGTTGTAAATGTTAAATATATAGAGGATGAGGCTGATTTTCCTAGCTTCAAGCTGGGTTATAATGAGGTAAGTTCAACGCTCAACTATGAAATACGAGATAAAAGAAAAGACCCTTTCACCGAAAAGAACTGTCTTTAACCTACTCTGCTTTCTGCAAAAAATAAGTCCAATTGCAAACATCTATTCTGATCCTCACCGTGACGCAACAGTATATGTATTCCATCTCGTTCTCTACTATTTACTCGAAGAACTCCTTCTAACCGTACTGATATCAACTGCCTCGGCTCCGTAAGTGTTAAACAAACATTCGTAAATGTCGATTTGTTCAACTTCTTATGTATGGAAATTTCAATGAAGCATCTCTGCTTCTGACGCAGGTCCATGACAGGGGTTGCTTTCTATCACAATGATGCTCTAAGCAATACCTTTGGACTCCTTGAAGCGGAATAAATAATTAGGAGGCATTACTTTCGGGCCCCTCTTTTTATCTATCATTTCTTTACCAAGGAAGATTTAAAAAGCGTACAACTCGTCGGAAACATTTAAATCACTTATTTTTGATCTTGACTAAACTTTGATTACGATAATGGTAGAGTGAGTTCGAATAAACTTACATCTAAAGGAAGTTTTCTTCTGAATTTTAGTTCCATCTTTTCCAAATAACCAATTACCTTCATCTTCAACTTCACTCGAGGTAGATTTAACATCTGAAGAGGCCACCTGCTCTGACTTAGAATCATATTCTTCTTCAACCACTATATCCTCTTTCGAAACTTCATAACGTTCATCGATGTCCTGACAACAGAAAGAGGCTTACAGAAGGATCAAACCAGGAGAGAAGAAATGCTTTGGTTAATATATCGCACGATGAGTTTAAGTAGGAAGCCATTATAAATGAGAGGCTCTTTAATGGCTGTAAGGAAGCAGAAATAAAACTAAAAATAATTATGCCTTATCCCGTGTAGTTGGGCTGGCGATAGAATTAGGTCAGAAATGAAACTTGATTTCCGGTAATGTTTACATCTAAATAGGGGAGGGAAGCGTTTTCTTCTTGCTTACTCGTAATTTTATTATTTGCATTAAGATGACGAAATAATAGGAAACAATGATCTATAAGGTACTAGGAAAAAACGGAGGAAAATCTGGTGGACAATTTTGTACCCAAAGAGATTCATGCTGGCAGATAAATGTATTTGCAAACGAAGATCTGACTGGTAATCCCATTACTACACATTTAGGAAATTATAAATCATTGCTAAATAAAAAAATATGAACTCGACACAAAGATTTAGAGGGGTATTGACATTTTTCATGGGTTAAACCCTAGAATTCATGTGACGAAGGGAATATTTTTCTATGAATAGATATATCAGTTGTTTCTTTAAGCAAAATATTTGTAAATAGATTGGTTACCTCCAAGCTGGCCCTGAATTATGCATAGCTATTAGCCATTATGTTTGTTTACTTTTGCAAGATTTGCATTAGTTTGTTAGTTTATGGGATTTTAATTGATTTTAACTCAAAATAAACGCAAATAAATACTTTTCAGTTCTTCTGGTGCAAATGTAAATTAAAAATAGAGATGGACTAAATGTTTAGTGTCATTTCTACGGTATGTTAAGTAATATAGGATGCTATGAATGTGTCGTATGATTGTAAATAAATGAGAATGCATCTCTTAAGGTTAAAGGTTAGGGTGCTTATTATATGGGTGATTGAGAGAATGAAACAGAGAGAAGATGGTCTGGAGTATGTTAGTTATAATTAGGATAGGAGTGAGAATGAGGAGGGTCAGAGTGATGGATAGTGGAAGGTGGAGATGAATGATGGAATAAATCTTAATGTGGGCTAGGCATAGGTTTGCTTCAGAGGTCAAAAGAATCAGAGGATGGTGATTTCTGGGTGACTGTAAATATGTAGTTTAGATAAGTCAGGGCATCTTAGATCTGTGAGAGAGAAGGATCAAAAGCCTATTTGCTTGACTAATAGAGTCAGTTTCCCGATACAGAAAAGAAGTGAAAGTGATGTGACTGACGAATTGAATGTGAGTATGGTTGAGTGTGTGGCTTGAAGTATACCATTTAGTAGTATGAATGTGAATAGAAGGAATAATATAGTTAGGAATAAGGGAGTTAGAATTAATAAGTAGACAGAGCGGAAGTAAAAGTTGAGTGCAATTAAGTGAAATAGATTGAAAGTTTGTTTGCTAGGTGCTGGAGTAAGTGATATGTCTACCAGGTACAAGGGACTGGTATCTGGCCATGCAAGGGATTCAGTTTTGATCGCAAATGTAGGAGTAAATGATGTTAAGAAATTGAGTTCATGTGAGCTAGGTAAGATGTTTAAGAGGTTGATGAAAGTGGGAAAAAGAATACAATGTAAAGTATTGTGTGATGTGTGCGTACGAGAATGAATGTTATGTTAGAATGGATGTCTCGTGCAATTGTGCTGAATAAATATATAAGAAAGATGAGTGAGATTGAAGGTCTAATATTTGCTGATATGTATTATAAATATAGATAAATTTATGCGATGGATGGAATGCATTTCAGTAGAGATGAGAGTGATTTGCTGGGAAAGAAGTATGCTCCTGTAATTAGGTCATACAGGTGGGAAACTAGCCATTGTTAGTACTAAGACAAATTTATCAAGAGCCAAAATTGTTGTTAAAGGTTGTAAGGGCAAGCAGTTGAATGAGGTTGAAAAAAGTGCATCGGGTAAGAAGTCTGAGTAGTCTCTCTATCAATGCTCATAGTTATAAAAACAAGAATGAGGAATTATGTCGTTTTATCATTGATGAAGATTTACATAAATAAATTATGTGTATTAGAATCGTGGGTTAGTGAAAATAAATTATTGACAATATGGATGAAATTGATCTAGCTGGTTATGATAGGTACATTACTCAAAATACAGCTACATTATAAAGTAAATGGTTTAAAAAAATATTAATTGGAACTGGATGTAGCACATGAAAGCTTAAGGCACCAGGCTGAATTTCTAATAAAGGAAAGTTTAAATATTAAAAGTTTGATTTATTCCATTCCGGAACCGAGAAATCAGATTGGCTAAACTGCGAAGAAATGGGTGGCGTCTACCCATGATTAGAGAGGGGTGACGCTCGGAAGGAGGTTTCAAGACAGCTTTACGGCTCAGGGGAGAGGGAAAACTTGGACAGCCCCACGAGGGAAGGAATTTACGAAATTATGAATTCTTTATGGTTTGGGGCCATTTCGGTTTCGAGACAAATGAACTTCTCAGTTCTTGGGTTTCACTACCTCTAGAACCAATCAAGTTCTTAGGTATATTAGAGAAGTACTAGAGTACAGTATTACATTATTAGTTCTTTTTAACCTAACCGAATATAATGATATACAGCTGAGTGAGGTACCAATATAGTTGTAATACAATGCTGAGAAAGTTTTCTTGTCATTTACAACTGTAAGATTTTTTAACATATCTTGATACAGTTATTAAACTGATAAAAGTTTCACCGAAGTGGCCGATTTAAAACTGTGACGTGTCATGAGTTGGTGTGGTTATGATACCACCACGAATTTAAAGTTATTATTTGGGAGGTTCTTTTATTATTATCATTATTACTACAATTGCCTTATTACAGGTTTTCATATGATCACTATTTCGTAATATTTCATTATTATTTTAGCGTAATTATTTGTTAGCACTTATGTGTTATATTTATTTTTGGTATTTTCAATTTGTCTTCATCATCTATGTTAATGGAGCGCATTTACACAATTACTAAGATTTATTGATTAATTAAACATAAAAATATGGCAATCAGGTTGAGACCTATCATCAACGAATCAAGTTTTTGTCGAGCAAAGTCATCAACAAGCAAAGTTATCGACGAGAGAAAACATCAACGAACAAAGTCATCGACGAACCAAGTTATCGCTGAACCAGTTAACAACGAACCAAATCATCGACGAACAAGTTCGTAAACATGAAAAGTCATTGGTGATTAAAGTCGTCGACGAGTTGATTTATCACCTAAGCAAGTCATCGACAAAATATTTCACGACCAAACCAGGTCATCGATGAACCAAGTCAGCATTGAACCAAGTTATATCCAAGAAAATTCATCGAAAGACCAATTCATAGACAAGAAAATTCATCAAAGAACCAAGTCATCGGTGAACCAACTCAACGAGGAACTAATTCATCGAACAACCAAGTCATTTTGAAGCCAAGTCGTCGCGAAACCAAGTTATTTACGAACGAAGTCATCGCCGAAAAAAATCATTCTATACCTAAGTCTTCGAAGAGTCAATTCAACCCCAAGCCATTTCAACGATGAAAGGAAGTTATCGATGAACTAAATCATCAGTGAAGCAATTCATGGCTGAACTAACTAATCGAGAAACAAGTCATAGACGAACCAAGTGATTGCCTAGCCAATTCATTACTGAACCAGGCCATCGAAGAAATTACTCATATACAAGCGAAGTCATCACCAAATAAACTCATCAACGATCCAATTCATGGACGAACAAAGTTATCTCCAAGCAAAGTCATCGACAAACCAAGTTTATGCCAACGAAATTCATCGCCAAGCAAGTTCTCAACGAAAGAACTTATTGGGAAAACAAGTCTTCGAGTATGCATTTTATCGTTGATCAAAGTCATTGCAAAACCAAATCAAAGACGAAGAAAGTCATCGAAGAACTAATTCAGGCACGAACCAGGCAATAGATGAAACCAATAAGAGCCTAGCAAAGTCATCGCCAAAATAATTCATCTACTAACCAAGTCATTGAAGAATATAGTAATCGCCTAAATAATTTATCGACGAACGAAGACAGCGAAGAACAAGGTCATCGTATAGCAAAGTCATTGCTGAACCATGTCATAAACGAACCCAATCTTTAATGCACCAAGTTTTTGACCAACTTGTTCAGCAACGAACTAACTCATCGCCGATCAATTTCCAGACAGAAAATCATTGTAGAATCTCTGCATCGACGAACCTAATCATTAAAAAATCACGTCATCGACTAATCAACTCATCTTAAAGTCGATTTAATTCTTCGAAGAACCAATTTATCGAGGAACCATCTTTACGCCGAACCAAGTCATTTACAAACTAAGTCAGTCACGGACCAATTAATCGACCGCCATCTCGACGACGAACCAAGTCATCAACGGGCTATTTCATTAAGAACCAATTTATTGAGTAACCATCTCTACGACGAATCAAGGCATTCAAGAACCAATTCATTGACGCACCATATCTATGACGAACAAAGTCATCAAGGAACTAAATCAATCACGAACTGATTCATCAATGAACCATTTTATCGACAAACGAAGTCATCGGCGAATCATGACATCGACGAAAAACACATCGACGAACCAACTCATTGAAGAAAATTTCATCGACCCCAAAACTCATCGATGAAGTAACTCATCGCCAAACCAAGTAATCGAGGAAACACATCATAGAGGAACAAAGTCATCGACGAACCAGGTCTACAACTAACAGATAAAATACATTACGAAATCAATGACCACGGGGTCTTTTGTGGCCTGTTAATCGATGTAACTTTATGTAACAAACCAAGTCATTCGTGAGCTAAGTCATCGCTGAACCAATTCATCGACGTGTCAATTCTTGGTCAAACCAAGTCAACGCTGAACCAACTCATCACGGAACCAATATTTTGGCGAACCAAGTCATCGCCGAACTAAGTCTTGCCGAACTAAATCATCAACAGATAAGGTCATCGGATAACAACTAGAACAACATATTGACTAAAGGCTTTACGTTCTACGCGTTGAAGAGTATTTGTTCTGAAGAGATAGCATTGCTTACTACCGTTTTCTGCTTTTTTTGCTACCATTTTTCACAAAATATACTGCAAAATATTAATGCTTACAAATTTGATTACCATTTCCGATTAATTCAAATGTTCCAACTTATTCTATACGCGCTTGTAAAGGTCTTTTTTGTTTTAAATACCTGCTTAACTTGCATAAAATCTGTTCCCATGACGTATCGCGTCAGTGTGAAGTACAGAACATATTAAGATTTCTTGAATTTTCTCCATTTGATCAGTATAATTAAAGAAAGGGTACCCTTGTTTATATAACTAAGTCATCCTAAAGATGTAATAAAATTTTGTTGCATACCAATTTATGCGCCGATACAACCATAATAAAATATTGTTTGATTCTACAAATTTAAAATAGTTACAATTTACAAAAATGGGACATATTTCCTCTTACGCGGACAAATGAATAACTAAACGACAAATTAATATAGACCTAGGAAGAACAATTTCTACTTCACATGTTCTCGCAAGGAGGTGCCCAGTTTGACTTATCAACTTAAATGACTATTTGAATTTCTTTTTCAGGTCGTCGTATAGATGGTAAAATGCATTAACTCACTGAGTTTGAAAAAGGGCAAGTAATTTGAGCTCTAATTGCAGGAATCTCCGTCACCAGAATAGCTAAGCTCCTTGGTTTTTCAAGGACCATGACAGAATTCAAGAAACAGAGCAAAACTTCCAGCATGAGGAGTAATTCCGGCAGGACTGCGAAGCTCGCTGAAAGAGACCTATGAGTGTTGAAAACAAATCGTGATGAAAAATCCCAGGAGAACTGTCCCTATTGTAACTGCAGAGTTGAATCAACATCTCATTGACTAGTTTCGACCAAAACTGTTCACCGTGAGATCAATAAAGACGGATATAATGAAAAAACCTCTGTTTTTTAACCAAACACTTAGAAAAGGCTAAACTGATGTAGAGAAGACATTGGCTGGTCGACAGACAAATACAGGCAATATTCTCTGACGAGTCCAGTTTTTCTCTTTTCACCACTGTGGGGAAAAATTATGTTTGGAGGGAGCCAAGCTTTGAACCCTGAATGCCTTCTTCCGACAGTCAAGTAGGGAAGAGGGTCAGTGATTAAACAGTCATATCTTGGAATTCTCTTGGTAAAATCGTTGCCTTGCATGGTAGAATCAACAGCAACGAATATATGAATATTTTGAAAAATCAAGTCCATTCCATGGTCTAGACATTATTCCCTGATGGTGAGTGCTTTTTCCAAGATAACAATGTCCAGATAGACAACCCTCGTGTGATTAGTATGAAGAGCATGGGAATGAGCTACAAAACATAGAGTGGCCCCCAACAATCTCCAGATCTTAAGAGTATTGAGCATTTGTAGTGCATCTTGGAACGACAAGTTAGAAGTCATTACCATCCACCGTCGTGTATGAACCAGCTAGAGCAGGTATTGCAAAAACATGGCTCAGGATTCCTCTTAATGAAGTCAGAAAACTGTATGAGTCAATTCCAAGACCCATCGACGCTGTTCAGAAAGCAAAAAGAGGAGCAACTCTGTATCAAATAAATATTCATTGAATTTAACACGTGTTTCATTTATTTTTTCCAACTCATATATATATATATATATATATATATATATATATATATATATATATATATATATATGAAAGTTTGACCATCTAAAAAGCCGAAACTTCAACAGGAAAAGGGGAGTAACACTGAATATAGCATATATTTTTAACGATTCGGAATCTGGACGAATTTTCTAGGTTAGAACAATAAAAAATATATTAAAAGTATGTGTCTCTACAAGAAAGAAAACAGTAACACGAATTAAGGGTTGAGGGGGAAATGTGGGTAATAATATAAAAACTGTAAAAATAACGAAAAATTCAATATGAAGAAAACAAATTTAAGTAGTTTGAATAAAAATAACAAATAAAAAGTACAATATAAATTGAAATAACATTAATCTGGTAGGATGTGGAAGAAGACGTAAACGCAATAAATATAATATCAAATTTTACCTGATTCGGAGATTGCTGTGAGCTGACTGAACGGAATTTAAAAATTTGTCTCTCGGAAAGCTTTGATTTAGCGTTATGTTTTTTTTTTATTCTATGTAATTCGGTGATAAAAAAAACAATAATATAGCGTTAATTAGTTATTTTTTTTAGATGTAATTACTTAATGGCAAGTATTTAAATAACGGTGTTAAAATAGTCTTTATTTGAATGATGCTGATTGTGTTTAATTACTATGGACTCAATTGTGAGAAGATGAGAGTTAGATTTTTAAGAAGATAATATTTTTAATTAAATATAATCTATGTAGATTTTAGATGACAGGGAATGAGATTGCATAACAGAGCTTTCCTCTCCAGATATATTTATTCATTTTCTGTATATGACCTTTCGTTGAACATTAATGTGACCCTTAAGAAGGCCTTCTGTATAACTCATGCACCTTTCGAAAGAACATTTGTGACAAGCAAATTCATATACTAATCGGGAACGCACGATTTTAAAGGTTCTTTTTTAAATTTTAATTTTATAATAGAAATACAATTTATTTTCGCATAGGTGAATATTTAAAATTGTTGCGTCCTCATATATTTTATTACTCTTTGAATAGTACATGAATAATTAGAGTTTTCGATGATAAAATCTTTAGAATAATGTTTATTCTATGTGCTTCTAATGGTGTTCAGTTCTTTTTTAGGGACACCCTTGTTTTTTTCTTTGGTTATGACTGCTAAAGAAAATTATCTCATAGAACACAGAAAGGTATGATTTTATTTGAACCCATTCACTTATATTCAATTTGAAAAAAGTAATCAAGTATATGAAGAAGGATAATTTTAATATAAATCCAATGATCGTGTGGACAAAAATGTCGAATTTAATTTTAATATATATTGAAATGCTAATAAAATTTATATTCATTATTACCTAAAAAGTTTATTTTCTTTTGATGCACTTTTCTATATCGCATTTAACGGAATATGAATTTTCGGGAATTTTCGAGGAAGAAATTAGGGTTTATCCATTTCAATTACACCCAATAGCAAAAAATTGCCAAAACAGATGACAAATATGTTTTTCATTGATAACTTTGTAGAATGAAGAAATAATTACATTAAAATTTCTATTATTATTTTTATCTATATCTCCAATTTAGGTAATTTATGTTAATACGTATAAAATCTATGTTTTATTAAGTTGGTTCGAAATTAATTTCCGATTTTAGACTATATAATAAAAATTAAAAACTTTATGAGTATAGAAATATTTAAGTATAAACATAACCTCCATTGCGTTCTAGAAACTTCATTCCATCTGTCAACAAGCTTCTAAATCACATTCTTTTAAAATTCTTTAGGTTTCGATTCAAAATATATATGCACCTCGTTTTCAACCTCTTCTCTTGATTTTATCCAAAGACCATACAAATGGTTCTGTAATCCCATAGACAAGTGATAATCAGAAGGAACAAGGTGCGAAAAATATGGAATATTTCCCACCCGAACTCCTCCATAGTTCTTCATCATTCAAGCTGTGTGACGATGAGCATTATTATGATGGAGAATTACTCTCTTCTGAGACTACCGAGGGTCACCTTTGGCTCAAGGCGGCTTATAAACGTTTGACCAAGTTGATTGCTGTAGAGATTGGGATTGATTGTTTGATTGTTGTACATCAGTTTGTAACGGAAAATTTGTTCAATATTACACCATACATGAAAAATGATTTTTCTTTAGATGAACTTCTCCTCTCTGAGAAATTCTGCTTTTTTGACTGTTCCACGCATGGTGGCGTTCAATGTTCTGATAGAGGATCCAATTCTCATTACAATTAACAAGGCTGCCATAAAGTGGTGCTTGAAGGTGTCGTGAAAGCAATGATCACAGCAAAGGACACGTTCTTTCAGATACGTGTAATTAATTTTTCAATCACTAGAACCGTTTCAATCCTTTTCAGTTGGCGTAGGGCAGTTGTTTGGATTACGTTAAATTATTCTGCGAGATTTCTAGAAGTTTTAACAGAATTTGAAGTGCCAACAGCTTCCAATTCTTTGCAGTCAAGTTCATTTGACGACCTTATTTGGTCACAATTTTAGACTTAAATTCCCATTTCGAAAACGGGAAAACTTGCTACTTTAATTTCTTTCATTAACTGTGTCGTAGAATTCCCCCCCTTTTTGTTCTATCTCTAAGAGTGCTAAGGGTGTCTAATATATTGATATTGAGGGAAAATCTTAACGAACAGAGCCGTTACGAAACACGTAAGGATATATATAAGAGAAACGAACATTAATCCCAAAATAAACTTATATTTTTACCTTTATCGATTGAATACATAACATTTATACATTAACTATAGCAATATTCTGAATATTATCCTAAACAAAAATTAATTAAATTAGTTTACCTACAAAAATTGGTTAACGTTTTCTCTACACAAAACAATAATATAAGAATTAGGCTTACGGACTCAGGTGGAGTTTAAAGGCCTCAGAAATGTTATTGACTCACGACGCGTGCCGTGTGTCCAGATGTAGATGGGCAAAATTTTACGGTCGTTTTAGGCGAGGGTGGCAGCTAGGGGGTCTACACGTTCTTCCGAGGGGAGGAGGGGTTCTTTAAGGACGAGAACCAATACGGTGCTTTATGCAACACCTAGGCAGTCGTGGTCTCTCTGGCGAGAGTGAGTCGAACTTGGTTCTTAAATCAAGTTAACTTGGAGTGCGGTGTGACCACCGAGTAACGAGCTTGAGGGGGAGCTTTTCTCCTTCGTTACTCATTTCCTTATGGACGAGGACTGAACTCGGGGAGGGTCTTCTTCAAGGGCGAAAATAACGGAGGAAGGTTTCTCTGACGAGAACAAGTTTAACTTGGTTCCTCACCAAGTTAACTTAAGGGTTCCTTGTGGCCACCGAATAACGGGCTCGAGGGAAAGCCTTTTTCTTTTTCTTTTCCTAATTCCTCAAGAACGAGGAATACCCCTGGTGTTTAAGGTAAACCAGGATATGAGGAGTCTCTCTGGAAAGAGTAAGTTGAACTTACCAAAGTTAACTTATCGTTTGGTTTGATAACCAGGGACTTAGCTCGAGGATGAGCTTCTTCTTAGCCCCTTAAGGTAGGTAGCCCTGCTTCTTTTGCAGGGTACTTCTTGGTCTGGCGAGCTAAGTACTTTACCTCTCCAGTCTCGGTAGTTCAGTTTGATCCGAAGACTTCGTCACCTAGAGACTGACGTATACTACCACGATTTTCGTCAGAGTTCCTCCTTTATACCTCTTCACCCCACTGGGGGAGTGGTAAGGGGGAGAGAGGCTTGAGGACGGCCCCAGGAGAGTTCTTTTTCCCAACGGTTTTTCACACGAAGTCAAACATCGGCTCTTCGTTAGCCTTCGAGATTGGGAGATACGAGCAGGTGTACCTGAGGAACTACCTACTAAGAGAAGTGAGTCAAATGAGTTGACAAGAAAGGAGGAAAGAGGTGCTATTGCGATACACCCAGGTAAGACTAGTCAAATGCTAGACGCGGATGAGTATCCCCTACCCCTAGTAGTCTCCTCCCCGAACGGAACGTCCACGGAGTAACCGCTAAATCGCCAAGTCGTAGTGAGCGCCACGCATATTAACGACCTCGCAGGGAAAAGTTTTCTCGATCCCCAAAGATCGAACCCAGACACGATCTTCCCGTGTACCTGGTTAAAGGAGAGCTATGGGACTCAAGTTCTCATCAATTATGCCCCGCTGCAACAGGCTGCCCTAGCCCTAATGTTCAATTCAAAGGTAGTCAAGTACCATAATATGGGTAAGTCGAGTAGGTTGAAATACCGCTACCATTTAGTAACATACCAGGGTAGACTTAATAACCCGAACGGCCGACTCAGGCGCGGTAAAGTATTGGTATTAGAGCACCATTTTAGGATTAGCTACATCAAAGGAGCCGATAAAGTACAGCTGGTCTATTGGTCGGAGACGAAATACCATTGAGGGTTATTTCAGCACCTAATGAGCGTGAAACCATGTTTGCATTTGTTGTGCGTGTTAATATTTATCGGTAGGATTTAAGTTCTCAAAAACTTAGAAAGGTAAGGAAGTAGCTTGTTTTGTCGTTTTTTTGTGGGTAATCGATAAAATTAAGGTTTTGTTATGTTCATGTAAAATTGTAAATCGAGTATGTCGATTTCGACATGTGTAAGGAAACTTAATGTATGAGAGGGCTCAAGAAATACAACTTTGCTCTTCTCGAATAGGTTAAGTAAGTAGTTATGAGTTCCCGGAAGCATCCACCCTCCCCATTAAATTCTTCGATGGGAGGTGTTGTAGGGGAATGGTCACTCCCCCCGAACCCCCGTTTACTCTTGTTGCAGTCACAAGGTGGTTACCGCAAAGACATCCGTCGAAGGCATCGACAGGGTCAGTGCTTAACCGCAGTGTGGCACAACTCAGTGCCATGAAAGACCCTAAAGGTCAAAATGTAAGATCTCCCCCAGGAGAGTGAGATCCAGTTTCACATCAAATAAGAAATTGGAGAAGTGTTTCTCTCAATCTCGAAGGCTAACGAGAAGCCGATGTTTGACTTCGTGGGAAAAACCGTTTGGAAAAAGAACTCTCCTGGGGCCGTCCTCAAGCCCCTCCTCCCCTTACCACTTCCCCAGTGGGGTGACGAGGTATAAAGGAGGAACTCTGACGAAAATCGAGGTAGTATACCTCAGTCTCTAGGTGACGAAGTCTTCGGATCAAACCGAACTACCGAGACTGGAGAGGTAGTGTACTTGGCTCGCCAGACCAAGAAGTACCCTGCAAGAGAGGCAGGGCTACCTACCTTAAGGGGCTAAGAAGAAGCTCATCCTTGAGCTAAGTCCCTGGTTATCAAACCAAACGATAAGTTAACTTTGGTAAGTTTAACTTACTCTCGCTAGAGAGACTCCTCATATCTTGGTGCACCTTAAACACTACGGGTATTCCTCGTCCTTGAGGAATTAAGAAAAGAAGAAGGAAAAGGCTCCCCCCTCGAGCCCGTTATTCGGTGGTCACACCGAACTCTTAGTTAACTTGGTGAGGAACCAAGTTCAACTTGTTCTCGTCAGAGAAATCCCCCCTCGTTATACCCGCCCTTGAGGAAGACTGGAATTAAGAAAAAGCTCATCCTCGAGCTAGTTCCCGGTTATCAAACCGAACTTTAAGTACCTTATTCTCGCCAGAGAAACCCACCTTCGTTATCCTCGCCCTTGAAGAAGACCCTCCCCGAGTTCATTCCTCGTCCATGAGGAAATAAGTAACGAAGGAGAAAAGCTCCTCCTCGAGCTCGTTACTCGGTGGTCCCACCGCACTCCAAGTTAACTTGATTTAAGAACCAAGATCGACTCACTCTTGCCAAAAAGACCACGCCCGCCTAGGTGTTGCATAAAGCCCTGTATTGGTTTTTGTCCTTGACCCCTCCCCCTTCCCCTGGGAAGAACGTGTGGACTCCTCAGCTGCTACACTCGCCAAAACGACCGTGGAATTTCGCCCATCTACATCTGGACACACGGCACGCGTCGTGAGTCAATAACATTTCTGAGGCCTTTAAACTCCACATGAGTCCGTAAGCCTAATTTTACATTATTGTTGTGTGTAGAGAAAACGTTAACCAAATTTTGTGGGTAAACTAATTTAATTAATTTTTGTTTATAATAATATTTATAGTATTGCTGTAGTTAATGTATAAATGTTATGTATTCAATTGATAAAGGTAAAATATAAGTTATTTGGGGGATTAATGTTCGTTTCTCTTATATATATCCTTACGTGTTTCGTAACGGCTCTTTTCGTTAAGATATTCTTATAATATCAGTATATTAGACACTCTTAGCACTCTAAGAGATTAAACAAAAAGGGGGGGAATTCTACGACAGTAATAGATCTGAGGTTGGATGATCTCTGCCATATGACAAGTTTATAATTTCCCTAGAGTTCGGACTTGTTTTATCAATCAGACTAAACCTACCCTTACCTATTAAGACCCTAAGTTTATCGTGAATTGTTTAGCTCGATCTTATCTTCACTTCTTTTATTCCACTTCCCTGCAAATTTATCTGCCATTGCTGCTGGTGTTGATGAGTTTTAAATAATCGCAAAGCTCATTAATGCTTAAGATAGAGTCAGCCAATCTTTCCTTAAACTTAAGATGCGTTGAAACGTGATGACAAACTTAATTCTTTAGATCAACTCATCAACAGAAAAATCTACGTTTTTATAAGGAAAGGAAGGCTCCATATAAACGTTCAAATCTCTTTTTCGTTACTTCTTTAGAAGGTTGTAAACAAATTTATATCTTAATTACCTCCTCTCTCCCACAAATTAAGTTTACCTCACTTCACCAAAAAATAAAAATTCACACTTCCTTCAAACTCTTTATGACGTTTGCCTTTCATTGCTATCAGGTGAGATTTTCTGCACCATCTGATCCAGTGATGAGACTTTGTAGGGCAGAAGACCCATACCTTTCAACCTCTTTTACAGATTGTGATAAAGATTAATTATGGCTACGATTATATTGAGCGTTGGATAAAGATTTTCGAGAAACAAATAAATCTCATTTGAAATTCACTCCGATATGGACAAAAAACGTGGATCTAGGATTTCGAATGCGGAACCTTAAACTAGATTTTAGAGAAACTTACACAGCACTCCCATCTATTACATCTCCCTCCCCAATCGACAAGAAATTATTAAACAATTATACCATAGAGATAAACATACTCACAATTGCCATTGTTCGAGTTGCACCTAAACATTTTTATATCAATTGCAAAAATTACATAAATGGAATAATAAAGGGATAGATATGGAAAATTGAAATAATGTCAATAACAGCGATATCGAAATTTGGGGCTATATTCAATTAGCCAATTAACGCCAATCCTAATTTAAAATATTTGCTATCGATATGGAGGCCAATGGAAATGTATTTTTGAACAGGGTATAATTCAAAGAGGACAAATTTACAGACTCAATTAAATGAATAGCAATTTTTTGGCCTTTTTTTTCGTAACTCTAACTTAAGATACGAACAATAGTTGCCCATAATATAAGTTAGCAGCCGCAATGTTAACTTGACTGAAATTGCTTGTCCTTAATTTGCCTATCAATAAAAGATATTCCGGAAGCTTTCTTAAATCATAAGCATTATACCATATACGTAACAGCCCCCGAGTTTCCGCTTTGCTCCTTCCATTGAATGGGTGTCGAACTCCCACCTTCTGCGACGTTTTATTCTGAGCCTCACAATGTACAAATGTTTTCAGGTTATGATTCTTTTGTCCATCTTATAGCTTATATAAGAGTCATCTGAACGTGATCATGAGTATGGACTTAGATTCGTACTAAAGATACAAGAGACTGCTGGCCTGAAGCTAAGTTTGAAGAAGTGTGATTTTGATGTCTCCACTGTGTCATCTCTTTATTATTGTATTGAATCATATTCATCATTAGCTTCATTTTCTTTGCTAGCTTCGGCGCCAGGGCTTCGTAAATGATGATTTTATCATAAAGTACATTTATAACAGCCAGATGCATAAAATGGCTATACATTGTTGATAATCATGCTTAATTTGCTTACCAAACTTAACCATTATTGCTGCACCATCTGTTGTGCAACCAACAATATCCTTATTTAGCTTCAAACTAAATTCGTTAAAATGCTCATTTAAAATTTTCTCAGGTTTACTGCTATCAAGTGAGCCATTAAGCTCAATAAGACCTAAAGACCAATGACTGTCTTTTGAATGCACAGTTATATTTATATACCTTTTATTTTGTATAGACGGATATAAATCTAGAGTCAATGAATACTGAGCACCCAAAGCTGATAATTCTTTGAAATATAGAACGAGTTGTTATTTCTTAATTTTATAATAATGCATAACCATATTTGTAACCCTATTCACAGAGTTGGTGGTAGTTTATTGTTTTTTTTTGCTGAAGCTGAAGGCTAGATTGTATAAACTCACTCTTGGCAATTGAGGTAAAAGATAACTCAGAGGAACAATTTTCATTACATTTTCTGGTGACTTAGAATTATCTCTCAAATTTAATTAGTTTTTTTTTCATGCTGATTTCAAATATATAATCCATTTTTAGCTACATGCTATAGATGTTCTATAATTTCTATTTTCTCGTTTCCACGAAATCTGCACTGCGGACGGAGAGAGAGGGTGCTTGTAGAAAGCAAATACTTCACAGTACATAGTAGTAAGATAGTAATAAGTGTTATTGTGAAAAATATTGACATTATTGTTTCTTTTTTCAGGTCTCATAATAGAGTGATGACTTCGTCAAAAGGAAATTGCGTTAATGATCCAGAAACCTTATGCTACATATGTGGCTGTTACATAATAGTTCGTTGAAAGCGCAATATATCAAACTTTGTGATCCGCACTTATAAGGCATATTTTGATGTTCCTCTTGGCGATTAAGATAAGAAGTGGGCCTCACATGCTATTTGCCATAGTTGTGTAGAATATCTTCGTGAGTGGACGAAAGCCAAGAGGAATGGTCTTCCTTTGGGAATCCCCATGGTGTGGCGAGAGCCAAAGGATCATGTATCGGACTTTTTTTAGGTCTGGTGAATACTAAAGGGATTGGCAAGAAAAATTGGCACAAGATCGACTAACCCAACATTCCCTCGGCTATCCGGCCAGTACCACATTCTGGGTCTTTACCAGTTTCGATTTCCAGTGGATATGCTTCCCCTGAGGATGAAAATGATATATCTGATAGAGACGTCCAAGGAATGGACTCAGAGTCTGCAGATTCATAATCAGATGCTGAACAGTCATTAGCTCCTCACTGTTTAAATCAAGAGGATTTGAATGACTTGGTTCGTGATTTGGCGCTCTCCAAGAAAGCTGCAGAACTTTTAGCCTCCAGGTTGAGTGAATGACATATGCTTGACAGGTCGCTACGGGTATCATATTACCAAACAAGGGATAGTACATTTGTTAAGTATTTCTCTGAGGGTAAAAAGTTTCTGAACTGTTACGATTTTCCTAGTATGTTAACCGAGTTGGGACTTTGCACCTATAGCCCTGCTAAGTGGAAACTGTTTTTGTATAGCTCCGAGCGTAGCCTAAAGTGTGTCCTTTTGCATAATGGCAATGACTTTGGTGCAGTTCCTCTCGGTCACTCTCTCCATCTTCTTGAAAGTTACGATGACATAAGAATGGTCATGGATGTACTTAAGTACCATGAACACAATTCGATCATACTTGTATGTGTAGACCTTAAGATGGTTAACTTTCTTTCTTGGCCAGCAGAAGGAATATACAAAGTTTCCCTGGTATTTCTGTATGTGGGACAGTAGAGCCAGTGACAAACGCTGGTCCCCAAAAGATTGGCCAGTTCGGGAAACTTTGGAAGCAGAAATGCCAAACATTGTTAATGAGCCAATCGTAAGTCGAGAGAAGATCGTTTTAGCTCAACTTCATCTCAAACTGGGTTTGATGAAGCAGTAATTCAAGGCATTGAGCACTGACAATGATTGTTTTCAGTACATAGTATCGGCGTTTCCTGCTTTTTAACATGAAAAAATAAAAGCAGGAGTATTTGATGGTCCCCAAATCAAAAGACTTCAGAGTGATTTTAGATTCGTGAACACCATGAATGAAAAGGAGAAGGAATGCTTTCATCAGGATTTGATGAGGATGGAAAAGGGCTCCTAAGGTCACTGAGATAGACACATGATGGCATACTACTTCTGTTTGATTAGAAGAGATCAGCCAGAGAAGACTTACAAGAGAAAGAGATACAAGCGCATAGTTTTGCCCGATTGAAATCAAGAAGAGTAACAACAAGGACAAGGAGTAACAACAAGGAAAGAAGGTACCCTAGGAGACCTTACGGTCCATTCAAAGAGGGTACCATTGGACTTGCAATCGAGCGGGCACAAGGCTGCTCAATTGTTTTGCGTCCCTAAACGGCCACTTTTCAAGACTTTGTCTAGTCTTGACTTGAACTGGTCAACAGATTCACTGTTGACAACTTCCACTGGAAGTGCGTTCCACTTACCGCAGATACTGTAGGTGAAAAAATTTCCACACAGATTGCGGTTGTAACGCTTCAGTTCAAGTTTGAAGCCGTGATTGCGCGTTCTGTTCTCACTCAGTGTGAAAATATCCCGGTAGTCAACATTGTCGAACCCTCGAAGTATTTTGAAAACTTCGATGAGCTGACCACGCAGTCTACGGGTTTCCAGCGAGAACAGATCTAATTTTCTTAGTCTATCCTCATAAATTTTATGTCGGATAGAGGGAATCAGCTTGGTTGCCCTGGCTTGTACGCGTTCCAATCTCGCGATGTCCTTTCGCAATGAAGGACTCCAAAATTGTACGGCATACTCCAGGTGCGGTCGGACAAGTGAGTTGTACAGGCACAGTACAATCTCTTGATTCCGATAACCAAACTGGCGCCTAATATAGCCTAGCATCCTTTCGGCCTTTTTCTCCGCCCCAATGCACTGTTTCGAGAACTTGAGGTCACTAGTGATTGTTACACCCAAGTTTTTCTCAGTGTCGGTGGATTCCATAGCAGTGCCCTTAAGGATATACTGAGATTGGGGGTTTCTGTGGCCGATATGCATCACTTTGCATTTCCCCACGTTAAAGGGCATTTGCCACGTGTCCGACCACTCCCCAATCTTTCCAAGATCTTCCTGCAGGCGGGCAGTATTTCCATCCTTTGCAACGTTCATACCAAGCTTGGTATCATCGGCAAATTTGGAAATCTTGGCAACCATGTCACCGTCCATGTCGTTGACCTAGATGATGAATAGCAGTGGTCTCAGGACAGAACCTTGAGGCACCCCGCTAGTAACGGGCACCCACTTAGAAGACTGTCCATTTACCACCACTCGTTGCCGTCTGCCACTTAGCCAGTTCTCGATCCAGCCGGCTACCTTTCCGTCTATGCCAAGCGCTCGCACTTTCCGGAGAAGGCGGTGGTGTGGTACCTTATCAAAGGCTTTCTGGAAGTCTAGGTAGACAACATCCACCGCCTTGTCCCGATCGTGCTCACTGAAAACGAAGTGGAAGAATTCCACAAGGTTCGTCAGGCATGACCGTTGCCTTCGGAAGCCGTGCTGGGAACTCCTCAGTAGCAGGTTTTACTCTAAATACGACGTTACTTTGCCCACCATGATGCTTTCCATGAGTTTACCGACTATCGAAGTCAGACTGATAGGTCGGTAGTTCGACGGTTGGTTACGGTCTCCTTTCTTGAAGATAGGAGTCACCTCTGCCTCACGCCAGTCTCTAGGAACGCATTTGGTCCGGATTGACATGTTAAAGATAGCGCACAGATGTCGTGATACTTCATCACACACTTCCTTCAACACTTAAGGTAGAAACCCGTCCGGTCCAGGGGACTTATTCGTCTTTAGGTCAGCGATCTTTTTCTTTATTTCTCCGTCGGTGAGGTCCATTGCCTCCAGCTTTTCCCCAGAGTAGGAATCCGTCGGCTGGGGAATGGGACCACACTCTTCACTAAACACTGAAGAGAAGTAGTCGTTGAGGAGGTTAGCATTTTTTGCATCTGAATGCTTTAATGTCCCCTCCTCATTCCTCAAAGGGCCAATCGTTCGACGGATTGGTTTACGGCTGTTCACATATCCAAAAAACTCCCTGGGATTCTCTTTACAGAGTCTCGCCACTCGGAGTTCCTCAGACCGCTTTGCCGCCCTTATGCTGGACTTCACTCTCCTGGCTAGCCTCCGGTATTCGTCAAAGTCACCCGACATCTTCGATTGCCGGTACACATTTCTCTTCTCCCTAAGCAGTTGGCCGATTTCTCGATTAAACCACTTAGGTTTAACAGAAGACAGACGGGGGCATTTCAGAGGGATGAAACGTGATTGAAGACTCATGAATGTGGTTTTGAAACTATTCCACGAGTCTTCAACGGCATCGCACACTTCTAGCCTCACGTCAGTCAGTCCAGCTCGAAGGCTTGCAAAGTCTGCTCTTCTCAAGTCAAGTTTCTTTGATTGATTTGCAACAGACCTTACCTTCGGGATCTTGACGCTAAATCTAACTAGCTGGTGATCACTGCCTGATGTACGGTCATTAATAAATCAGCATCTATTTGATTAGAGTATGTGAAGGAATCCTCTTTGAGTAATATTATTCCCCCACCTACTAAGAGAGTATCCCGAGAGAGAAAACGAGCCGTTACTCTGCCCCCCCCCCTGATATCCTTCCGACCTCTTCATCGTTTCACTCGCTGCCAGGTTCCCGTGAAATTCTCACCAAAGCTTCCTCCCGGTCGTCTCAACCTCCCCCCTCCCATCGGGTAAAGAGACTGCTGCTTTGTAAACTAAACGTGAACCACGTTTATGGCCCAGCCGCTGTTGCCCGTCTGGCTGATGATCCCAGCCGTTGACACTTCTTCGCGAGAAGGCGCTCGGTTCATCACGCACGATAACAAAGGTTAAGATGGGCTCAATCTCTCTCTGTTTTGAATACCCTCGGGTATATATGCTTCCGCTCCAGGCTGATGGACAGATTTGGTTAGACGAGACTTCCCCCGAAAGGAGTGCACTTCAACGAGCTCCCGTCCAAGGAGTGTGAGTGACGGTCGCAAGCCACTGCAGAGCTGGACATCATCCCCTGTGTCATTGAGTCGAGGAGAAGAGTCTTGTGAGGCAACGTCAGCCTTTCTCATTCGCATTCGGATCAAGGATTGGAGAAGCCATCCTCCGAACTTCTTCTGGTGACCTCTTACGACAATTGGCCTATTAGCTCGCTCAAGGCGAGTGTAGAGAAGTCATCTTCCACCCCCGTCGAATTTCGTTCGGTGACCCCCTGGGGACCGGAGGCCCACATCTGCTGACCGCTCACGACAAGAGGCCCATTAGCTCGCTCAAGCCGAGTGTGGAGGAGTCATCCCCACCCCTAACCCTTCGAAGTTAGTTCGGTGACCCCCTGAGGACAGGAGGCACGCATCTCGCAAACGCGACGAGTTTGATAAGACTATCCTTACTCGTTGTGGGTTCCGTGGCTACCTCCGTAAATAATCAAGGTCACCAAGACCTCCCCCTATTTGCCCCACCTTACCCTCGAGTGCAAAGCAAGTAAATCAGTCATTACCCTCAATCTTCCATAATAACCATTCCCTAAATACGGTTAATCTAATTAGTATTCGGAACTTAAGTCCGTCTCATTTTATGTACCATTTATATATATCCTTATTTATTGTTGTCCCCTTTTACTCGTCTGCATTAAAAGTCTATTTTTGTCATTGTGTCTGTTATATTCCTTGGTCTTGCAGCTGCCGCTATCTGCTTAAATCGTACTCTTAGAAAGATTAACAGTTGTCGCCTTGCTTGGCCTACCTTAGTGCCTGTGTGCGCATATTCGCGTACACTTGGCCATACGTCGACAGAGTATTTGTAATCCTAATGTGTAATTCAAGTTTCTTCTCATATGTAATAAAATGTTTGTGCAAAAAAACCTGCTTTACTATAAATAACGCAAAAGGATGATTCCAAATTACTTCAGGACATGATAATAGGCGTGATAAAATGAAAATTATTATACAATATTAGTTATTGATATAACTTACTATATGTAGCATTTAGACAGAATCTGATTTCAGATTTGAATTCAGTATGCGCGAATTAGGTAGGAAAATGTACTTTTGTCAAATTACCAAATACATTGTTCCCCAGTGTAATCCATCTAAAGCAGCTAATTTTGAAATCTCTTTTGCAATAGACTTTTTAACCATAGTTTTCTAATGTTCTTACCATTTTCCCCGGAGGTTCGCTATTATCTTCATTTATCTCAATTTGGTGAATTTGCTTTAAATAGAACATGAAACTCGATGTAGTTCCTCCAGATAACTTCATTATCCTCTGACATTTCAAACACTGTTCTTCATTTTTGCTTTTTCTAGCAAAATAATTCCAAACATTTGATTTCACCTTTGACATATTAAGGTTAATGACTATAATTAATAAGTAGTAACAGGAATTGGTATTACCCCAAAAAACGCTAAAAATCTGGAACACGACTATAAGATTCAATGCGTCTGACATCACTGAAATTTTGAATAACAAATGAGCAAGACATTTAAAATTGCCAAATCTTACCATACCACATACCTATAGATATTATCAGATTATAATGAATAGTAGGTATTTATTTATAAATCTTTTGTGCAAAATGTCGATATGAATTTTAAAAGATAAAAAAAAATTGCTTTTTGAAATTGTTTATGACAAACGCATAAAGTCATTTCCTTTTCAAGTATATGTTAAAAACATGTTTAGAACAGAAAATAACTGAAGTTCCGGTCAGATGAGCGAGCTAAAAAAAATGGCCAGAAGAGAAAACGATATATGAAGGGTAACTAAAAATATTGAAAACCGGTTTTTGACACTCGGTTTCGGTTTTAACACCTGAATATAAAACCCGGTTTAACTGGTTTGCAAGCCCTAGTATTAATGCACAGGTTATTCACCCCACTTCTGACAAAGTTCAACCTATTACAGCTGTTCCTATTTCTACTAATATGAATCAGTTTAAGTCATACTTAGCGCTGCTTAACTTTCATAGGTGGATCATTCAACTGCTGAGGGTTGCCTTCAACCACATTCTTATATCTTCTGATGCGTTAGTGCATTATAACCCCCAGAATCTCATGTTTTGTAATGGTTGCATAAAGCAGTGTCTATGTCATCGGAGATGTTCTATGCCACTTGATGGATGGTATCGAGTGTTATGTTTCCCTTCTCTCTCGTAATCTAACATCTACAACACGTAATTATTCTCAGTCAAGGAAGGACGCCTTGGTAATGTTTTTTGTTCTAAGGAAATTCCATTTGTATTTGTGGGTTTAGCACAATTTTACATTGGTGACAGATCCTAAACCTTTGCGTAGGTATATTTTATTCTAATGAATGTATGCTTCCTATGCCTTTTGGTAAGATATAACGTTAGGTTCTTCTCCTTTAGGGTTATAATTTCACTCGTAGTCATCGTTCTGGAACCTTATTAGGTACTAGAATATACCCAAAGTCGTCTATCTCTTCCTAGTATCGAAATAGTAGCTCACAATACTCAAATATGCTGACAAATTTCCTAGATTTTTTTACCAGTCCCAATTGTCCCTGTCAGGCATTGCACAAGACCAGATCCTGTACATATGAGATTGGCCGGCCAGAATCAACTTTAGGAGATTTCGGTATTTATTCCTTATGAAGGAATTAGCTGGAGGTTAAATTTGGTGGCCTAACTTAGAAAGTGACGTCGAAGAACTATGTAGTTTGTCTTCTCAGTGCTTAGCTCTACACTACACCTCTTAGGGCGGAATAACACCCTTTGGAGTGGCCACATTCGCCATGGCACAGGCGGCAAATTGTTTATGCTGATCCTACAAATAGGAAGCTTTTCTCATCGAAGTCAATTCTCACTCTGAATTGTAGATGTTTACCCTACCTCAGTTCCAACTTCGAGAGAGACTATTAAGTCTTATAGTTATACATTTACTAAGTTTGGTTTTCTAGTTTCAGTTATATCTGAGATAGCCCTTGTTTTCCTTAACCTGAGTTAACGGAATTTGTCACAAATTGTGGTATTCATCAGATTACTACAGCGATATATAAAACTTCTACAAAAGACGAAGTTAGAAGATGGTTCAGAGCTTCAAGAAAGCTATCCGTACATCTTCCAACCTCCTTCAGACAACTATAAATAAGTTATTGTCTAATTATCGAATGACAGCACACTCTAATACCCTAGCTGAATTGATATTTTGTCGACTCTTGAGGTCTGAATTAGATTTGTTATGATCTACATAACAACTATTTGCTAGAGTGATCCTTAGCAGCAATGTCAGGAAGCAAACCACCAAAACCTGCTAGAAACTTACCACTGCTACAACATCTCCAGTGATGATCAGAACCTATAATCTGGTGGTACTAAGTGGATCATTTCTGAGGTACGGCAGCAGACTGGTCTCTTATTTTATAATGTAGTATACCCAAATGGGATATTGTAAATAGACACCAAGATCAGGTAATTCCTAGATCAAGAAAGGCTCCTGTTAGAGAAGATCCTGTGCTACACTGTGTCTCTATTAATCCCAATCGACCTATTTTACCGCCTATTCTCTGTAGTAGACTGTTCTCCCCAGATTATAAGTTCTTCTACAGTTAATGTACACGGATTCGTGTAGAGTGAAGAAACCAGTAGATAGGTTGAATCTATAAGTTTTGCTCTATGTTCTAACTAATGGTAGTAGGACGCAATTTCGTGATCTATTATTGCGGCTCACTATATGTAGTCCTGTTGTAGATAATTAGATACTAGTTGTACACCACCTTATGGCGGTATACAGAAACCACCCTAATACAAAGTTTTCATATATACATTTTTATTTAAATGATCATCAGATAATAAAACGTAATTTTTACTTGCTTTTTAGGTTAAAAATTTAGCCATTATATTTCTTGGCAACTTTTCAACCACAACCAAAAAAGATGCCTTTTATAATATCATCGATAAAAATTTAAATTTAGAAGCTAAGAATATTTTGACCTTGAAATTTATTAAAGTTTTCAATGGAATTTCTCATCTTCTTTCCCACCCCACCCCCCAAAATAAAGGTCATTTGTGTTTTTCGACAGAATGTGATAACAATTTCCGTCGACAGTGTCAGTTTAAGAGTATACGCCCCACCTTATCGCTAATATTTTTTTATATTTATCTTTCCCAGCTACTAGACATTTTTCTAGACAGTGTTTATTATCTAGCATCTCTCTGATGCTTTCAAAATCGAGCATAGATTGCTGAATTCACGCCCCTCCTACCTAGACCAATTCGAAATAACGCCAAATTAAATTTAAAATATTTTCCGAGTGAAGGTCACTGTTTTTTTTCTGACTCCTGCCTGCATTGAAGGATGGAGATGGATCGGAAAGCGGGAGATACAGCATTGTTTCCAAAGTTGAGTTCGGTGAACAATCGTATTAACTCTTGTCATTATGAGTACTACATTATGTCTATGAATAGTCGAACCATATATTTAATATATGCTGCTATTTGTACGCTAGACAACTCATACCAGTAAAGAATTATTATGTTTGTTTTTCTTAAATCATTGTTATGTAGCGGGCCGAAAACCTTTTATACAATGTGACACTAAAAACTAAAATGTATCACCATCTGCCAAAAATGTTTTTTAAGCAAGTACCATTGCAAAAACTTTCTTCGGCATAAGGGGTGTTTTATATACACCGGCGCATTTTAAAACCTTCAAATACAGTAAGTTTTCATACATTGAATTTTGCAAGTGAACGAATAGTTTTAAAGTGCCTCAAATTTTGTTAAATTAACGAACCATTTATTCGTGTCTCAACTCTTTATGGCAGGTTTCGTGCTTACAGCTTTAAAGACATCGCCCTTATAGGAACAGTCTCCTAACTCCATTTTTAAGGTGAATAAAACACAAAAAAGTGATTATTCTAAGTGATAATCCTCCAAAACAGAAAGATCTCATGGTGACAATCCAAGTTTTACCAACCTTTGGAAAAGTTTCGTAAAATTTCAACTAAAATCTGCATTTTTACTTAATTTTTTTAACAAAACTTAAATCTGTTGTTTAAGTTTTGAAAATATAATTGAAAACAATTGGGGGAATATTGTTGCATCTTTGAGTAAATTCGTTAGAGCCAGGACCCCTTAAAATAAATTGTCACTATTAAAGATCTTCGTTGCAAATTTTATATGTTGTCAATGAGTTTCTTATCTTTTAGATATTTATACATTATTGTGGGAATGTGTTGTGTATTCTCTTACTCTCCGTTCCTATAACATAGATTATATAGCTTGTCTATAATTTTTTTGTGTTTATGGACAAACAATATCTGGGAAATATATGTTTGATTAAATAATCCAAAGAAATTTGCTATACGTATGGATATTAATGGTTTTAGGATAATAAGTGGAACTATCGCTCATTATACCGATATAGACAAACGATAAAAGTTTTTCGCGAGATTATTTTGGTTTTAAAACTCAAAGTATCGAATAAAAACAAGATTAATTCCCTAACAACCTTATATATTGGCTATATTTAAACGAATGAATAAAATATAAAACTTTATGTGAAAAACTGAATGAATTTTGCGAAACTGCAGTATAAAATGCCAATTTCTGGACATTTCTGTATTGAAGTATTCCTATTGTTGAATCCTTCCTTGTGGCAAAAATACATAAATATAACCTCTACCCGTATAATATATAACTCAAGCGTACATGTTAGACATTGAGAATAAAGATATATTAATATTTAATTCAAAGCACACAGTTTTCCTTAGAACTCATTTATCTTTATAAAATTTGCTTAAGTTTAAGCACAGTAAATGAGAGGTTTCCTCAAGCTCGGCCTTTCTTTCACGTATCAGCTCTGAAATTTGTGAAGAAGGAACATTAGAGTGAATATGAGCAGTTCCAACCTTTCTGGAAATCTCTTCGGCGTTTTAAAATAAAAATATTTGATATTTCCCTTTGGCATAATATTCAGTTGTAACAAAATATCTGATTTAATAAATAGAATGGACGAGAAAAAGACTTAATATGATGTTCCATATAAAACTTAATTGCATTACGGAAAAGGAAAAAATTTATTAAAGTTTATTTTTTTTTAAGTATTAAACTGTATCTGTGCCAGACGAAATACCGAAAGCCGAAATCCCGAAGGCTGAAATCATGAAGGCCGAAATCCCGAAAATCCAATATCCTGAAAGCTGAAGTCCCGAAGATCAAACTCCCGAAACACCACTATCTCGAAAGCCGAAATCTTGAAGGCCATAATCTCGAAACTCCAATATCCCGAAATTCCAAAATCACGAAAGCCGAATTCCCGAAATTCCCAAATCTCGAAAAGTAAAAATAACCTCGTTGTATCTTGATGCGGTGCCAGAGGTCGCTCGTGTAGATATCAGATTAAAATGAACCAACTCGTAAAATAAAAACCAAGTAAACATTAGGTCGAACCTTTCATTGGAATGACATTCTGTGAAGCACCCTTCAAGAAGATGGAGGAAATTTGTGAAATTGTTCTTTCTCAAAAAGGACATGATAAAATGAACGCATGCGGTTATTTATTGGTGAAAGATAAATCTGTGAACTCCGTTCACGATTGGTAATGTGAAAGTGGAAAATCGCTTACTTGTAATGTAAGAGCACTAACTCTTTTTTTGAATGGACATCATTTGCCTGGAAAAAAATGTTGACCATAACTACGCCTCTAATAAATGTGCGTCGCAGATGTCGGAAATTGTTGGTGAACTCAAGGCGCGTGAAGTACTTCAAGAAATTCTCCTTGTGAACTCATCCAATCCTAAACAACATCAACTCCTTAGGAAATCGTCCCATACTTGCATTCAAATAACGCACTTCGAAAGAAAATTATTAGAGTTCGAAACACTCAACTACCAAATGAACCAAGGACGCTTAGTGATATAGAAGTTCCTCCAGAATCGCGAAAGACATTAAACGGTTAATTAGTTTTGGTTAGGGATTTCACCGTCGAAGAGCAGAGATTTCTTCTCTTCACTTCCGCAAGCTAACATGCAAACGATTTTATTCACTTCATTTTGGATAAAATATTTTATCAGCATTATACAATACACTGCGCCAGTTGACTCAAATAAAACTAAAACTTATCTATTAGTTTATTATGTTTGATGACGGGAAAATCGCAAGGCTATACAAACGCTTATTTGGGGATTTGGTAGACTTTGCGCAAAAAATGGAATTAAACTAAATCCTCAAACGATAATTACACATTTGGAATTGGCTGCGATAAATATTTCAAAAAGTGTGTCTGGATAAAAATTCAAGCTACTGGATTACCAAAATAAATACGGCGATAATGAAGTTTTAAGTTAACAAATTCGTCAAAATATTGAAGCCACATCTACCCGAAGGAGCAAATGAACTTGTTGACTGGTTCGAAAGTACTTATGTACATGCTAGGATCAGAAGACAACTACGCAATGGTTTATCTATTCGATCCGAACTATTATTGCTACAAAAATTGTGTTCAGTATATGAATCCTTCCAAAATGAAGTCCCTCGAACTCAAAAGCTCATCGAGGCGTAGTATCGAAGATGAGAAAATTTAGTTGAAGGGCACAAATCGGCAGGTATCGAATGATAGAATAATTTCAAAAACAAAAATTTTCAGGTAGAAAATACGTTTGAACGTCATATTTAAGGCGAACCACCCCTCAAAAGAAAGACGCAAGACTTCAAGCTGTTGTCAGAGACCATGAAACACGACCAATTTTCGAATATCTCACGGCAATTTAACATAATTTCGCTCCATAATCACTTTTTACGATCTCTGATTTTCAATTTATGAACACTTTTATAATTTTACAAAAAATAAAGGCAATTTCTTTGCCTCGTTTAATTTCAGACCCCAGCTTTTGTAACTGAGTTATAAATGTTCTAACTAAAGGAAGACATAAACAACGTTACGCCTAGTTGGTTATTTGACCTTCGGGATTTTGGAATTTCGGGATTTGGCTTTTACGATATTGGATTTTCGGAAATGCGGCTTTCGGGTATTTGGATTTTCGGCAATTGGATTTTCCGAGCTTTTGACCTTCGGGATTTCGGCTTTCTGGATATTGACACAAACCCAAACTGTATACCTGTTTTTAAACTTTATAACTCATAAATATCCCTCTCGTTCGAAAGTATTACTTCTACCACTTTCTAATAAACAGTAGAAAACATACAGCATCAAATTACCCTCGAAATAATGGTCTAAGTAGTATTTTCGTTTTAAATCTGTGGACTTTTGAGTTCAATTAAGGGTTAATGGTGCTAATTATTTGTCAGGATTTCTTAATGTCTCTCCTTCTGTTATCATTATCATAATCGCCCTAACACAATGACATGAATAAAGTACTAGCGCAAATTTACGGTGTAATCAAATTGATAGGATCCATAGAATCTAATCCTATTTCGAGAATAGGTAGGATACTGCCGTAGCGAGAGAAGAGATTTGAGGGCAGCTAATCTCTAAGACCCCGACCTCTATTTGTGCTTAATTGCCTACCTTAAGAGGCTCTCAAAGTCCCTTTGTGGGTTCTTAAGTGCCATGGTGGTAGTCCCCTTTCAGGCAACACAGTCGAAGATATTAGGATTATTCTCCACTCAGACATTATCAGTTGTCTTCAAGAAAGGCGCTGGAAGATTCTCATAGAATCTCAAACATCACACTATTAGCTCATTTTATGGAACAAAACCCTAGATGGTATGGGTATCCTTCACCTCTACCAATTAGTTTCTCTTACGAGAACGGCTGAAGACGGTATGGGCTGAGTTATGGGGTTTCTACATTTTCCATATATACTTGCAGTTTTTCTATAAATTATATGTTTTTTCTTCCCACATTTTCCTTTTAATTGTTTTGCGATCTGTTTTAAAGTTGGGAAACCTGTGTTTTACGATTTTTAAAACAGTCCAATAGAGCCCATGACAACCCAAGGAATAGCATAGCAAAATATTTATTAAAAATATGTAGAAGAAATATCCAACCTGCTCGAATATCTTGTTGCCCCTGAAGAACTACTGCTAATTAGACATTGAAGAGATGAAATGTCCGTGTATATCACAAAGGAGAAGGGGTGAACGCTTCGAGCCGACTTATGTGGAACACCGTCTACCTCTAGGGCTGGAGTAAGAAGAAACTACATAGGAACACCTAGAAAGTGCTATCGCTCAAGAACTGGTAATGAAAATACTAGTCTGCATCAGAAATGTACCTTAAGTTTTCTGAATTGTTTCTTAATAAAATTCACATCCTTAATCCGAATCTGGCATCCTTTCTGCTCTATCAGGTCCAGTTTTTGCGATACAGCGGGTCATAAGAATTTTATAGTTTACACATGTCCTATATTACATCAAAATTTCAATAGTTTTTGCACTACTGTATTCGCAGTAAATTTTATGTATATTGTAAGTAAGTATGTTAATGAGGTTATATTTTTGCAGGTTAGAAATTGATTAGCATAATAATAATAATAATAGTGGTTGAGTTAAAAATGAATAGAAAATGTAAGAATAGCTCCGATAGATTTTGCTATGTTTGCGGCAAAGTGAATTTTTCGAGCAGCAATGTAAGATCTCTCCTGCAATTAAATATTTGTATCATGCATATTTTTGAGTAACGCTAGGAAATCAAGATAAAAGTTTTGCACCATATTTCTGCTGCAAGGGATGCTACATAAGTTTAAAACGCTGGAGTCTGGGCGAACAGACGTCTTTCCTTTTGGTGTTCCCTTGGTGTGGAGAAATGGCAAGGACCACATTACGGATTGCTATTTTTGCATTACAAATCTTAAAGGTGAGCATTGTATCAAGTATTTAAGCTTTCTGTATTATACTGGCTCCTGAAAATGTCATTATTATGCATAGACTTAGCATAAAATTAAAAACTAACATAGCTGACTTCAGCATGAACATAAATTTACTAAACATTTATGTACTATCTACAACTCCAAATTAATTTCTTTATGTAATATGAAATTATATTTTCCACAGGTATAAATAAGAAGAATAAACCTATTGTGGCATATCCGGATGTTCCTTCTGCCATCAAGCCTCTGCCCCATGGTCCAGGATTCCTATATCTTCTCCCCCTGAACATATAGAGGTCCACGAAGAGATTACTATGGAAGTTTATCAAGATTATGACACCTCTGAGTCTTATCAGGTTTCCACACATAATATGGTCGCAAGACTATTCACTCGAGTTCAGTTAAATAACCTGACCATGGCTCTGGGGCTTTCAAAGGAGAATGCATAACTTCTTAGCTCTCGATTTCGTGAAAGTAATCTTCTCGCTAACGAAATCTTTTTTTGCTACAGAAATAGAGAATAAGAGTCTTAAAGCAATTTTTTACCGCATTCTTCCAGCTCTTAAGTAAACTGCGCCAATATTAAGTGACTTGTTGAGGCCCTTGGAAATCCCTACAACCAATTAGAATGTAGATCTTTCATAGATTCCTCCAGTAGAAGTTAAAAAGCTATGTTACTGAACATTGGTTACAAGATAGCTTCCGTTCCTATAGAGAAAGAAAGAAATCTTAATTTTAATGAATTTTCTGAACTTCAGCATTTTTAATTCGTTTTGTTTTAAAAAAAATTAAAAAATTCAATAATCATACGTATTATTTCCCAACTTCACCAATTTCTCTTGGTAAATTTGTGCATACAAACTAAGAGAAAAATTATTATTATTCAAACTATCCTCAAATTGCTGTTCTTAAAATGTGGTGTTAGGAATTAAGATATGTTTTTTAGCTACCTCTCGAAAGTGTGGGTTTACTTTTCATTTAATCACTTAAGCAATCTCTCCTTTTTCTTTTCTCGTTTTTATTTCTCATTACTTTTATTACATTTTTATCATCTTTTACTTTGCGTGACGGCTCATTATTCAGTAAAGATAGCAATCATGATCTCATCAGTGAATAAGAGGCAAAAAGGGAATCAGAAAATGGCTTTTCCTTTCGCTTTAAGATATGATCCATATTCAATAACGGTTTAAACATATCAAATTAATGGCAATGTTTTCTTTTATATACAATTAAGATTCGTCTCCAGGGCCGAATTACGACCTGTCTGTAGCTTGTCTATGGATCTGTTACCAAATTATGAACTAATAAATTTCAAACCAAAAGCATCGCTCTAGCCTTCAAATCCATCTGCTTTTATCATTGGAAATTTTCTCTTATCTTTGTTTTTTATTACCTACTTCCATTGAGATGTAAAGTGAACCATCCCTACAGGCAGGGTATCCGAATGGTTTATTTTCTCTTTTTCATTGTTTCTTGTTTTAGGCTAAGTATTACTGGATATCTAGCAATTTAGTGATTGCTACTCTCCAATAGAGATGTCTATTTATGGAATAATTAAGGGAAAGGCAGAATTTTTCAAAAGCAAATTGATGGATACCAACACTTTCTCTGAAACTTTTCTAACTCGTTCAATGTAAGATATGTGATCTGCAGACCCCGTTGTTTAATCTAAATATAAAGATAAAGTTTTTGGACGCTCAAGCTCACTATTTTACTAAAGGAAAAATTCGCGCATTAGTTCTTCAGTGCATCTATTGAAAGATTTCTTATTCATGAGTTATATTTTTATGAAATTAAAGGAGATCTGCGTAATTGGGCTAGAAGTAGCGAATTGGGATTCTTTTTAATGGGCATCACTACTTCTTTTAATATATTTGTTTATTTTTAGTCTTATTTTATTCCATTATATTTTAATTACATCCAATGCTATAGTGTGCTACTTTCTAACCAAATTCGCTACACTCTCTAAACGTTTTGCTGGAATTTTTAATCATATCGGGCAACATTGTTGCTAGGAATTTGAATTTTATTCAGTGAAAAATAATGAGGTAATTATTTCTTCTTTTTCAAAATTTATGCATTCGAAGAAAACAGCAAATTTTCCGATAGAAGTTTAGGAGTTAAGTACCACATGGGCGCATCGCCTCCACGGCGACAAGAATATTCTAGTTATTTTTTGACGGAATTATTTTCCTCATTTTGCCATCTCAAAGTGATGGAATAATAAACAAGTCTGTCAACTCCAGGAAAATCATCGGTGCGGACATGGCCATGCGTCCAATCATTAATTACAAAAATGTATCTAGTATAATTAATTTATAAAAGAATAATTCATTCAACACAGTTACTCTCTCCTATCCTAAAACCATGATTTGTTTCGAATGTGGTGAAAGAGAGTTAAAATAATTTATTAGTCACAGGTTGTAAAGCATAAAACCATATGAGATTTGGGGAATTGAATGTCAGATGAGAAATTGTATAATTTTCTATTATCTTACGATCACATTGATATTAATCTTGATATTAACATTGATATTAATACGATTGATATTAATCTTATTAATGTTAAGAATCAGAATATATTTTCCCAAGAGAGCGTCAGAATGAATAGCTATAAAATATTTTTTACTAGACGGGAGACGTTGTCAGATTTTATTTTCACCAGTCCCATCCTTTCTCTTTTTTATTTCTGCTTTTGTTTTTTTTTCTTTCCTGCCTGACAAGTATATATGACCGCTCCAACATACATGAGTATCCTTTTTTAAATATTTCTAAAAATTCGTTTTGCGAAAAAGAAATTTTAGCATCTTAATTTAACATTAGTTGATAAGTTGACTCATCCATATAATTGTATGAAGGAGCGACAATTTAAAAATGATCTTATAATAGAGTCTATAAAATATATATTTAAACTTTAGATATTAGGAGACAGTTTAGAGTATGATAAGCTTTGTCGTGGAATGGCCGAACTCTCTCTCTCTCTCTCTCTCTCTCTCTCTCTCTCTCTCTCTCTATATATATATATATATATATATATATATATATATATATATATATATATATGTCGAGGTATAGGAAGGATCGAGGGATGGCTGGAGTTCGTACGTATGAGGGGGTTACGTACTTCGTAACTCCGCGATTATGTTTTATCTCTAAGAGTGCTATATCTTTAATTAAAATTATTATTATTATCTGATTATTACTTCTTTAATCTTTGAGGGTTCCTATTGCCTGGCTTAGCGTTTCGAGGATTGAATAAAAATTTGTTTCTAAAAAACTAAAACATTAATTAAAATAAACATGAACCAACGAAATTTAACACACTATATACACATAAATGAATTCAACATATATAAGTGAGGCTTTCTAAATGATATACCTCAAATTATAGTAAAAGGTTGACCAACAGCTCCCTTTAATCTTAACTGCAACTGACCTCAACTAAACATATACCAGGGGTTTAAATACCTTACGCGATTCCTCGAGAATCGGATTTGAGTCTGACCTTGAACTGAATAGATGACACCTCAAGGGGGAATTCTTTAAAGACACAGAGGACTTCGAAACGTGTGGCAAATGGAAAGACGAACGCCTTCTGGAGGAAATGATCTTGACACGAGACAGGGAAAGAATGTTTCTTCTTCTCTTCAGGATGCTCTGGGAATAATTCGTACTGGCGAGCAATGAGTCAATGCGTGAATACTTTGACTCAGGGAAGTGCTGGAAGGAGTTTACTCGGGAGTATTCCTTCCATGCTAGGAATATATCTGTGCTTTGGGATACAACAGGAAAGGGCGGTTTCTCTGACGAGAGTACGTTAAACTTGCTTCTTAAATCAAGTTAACTTAAAGTACGGGGGGACCACCATGAACTGGCTCGAGGATGAGCTTCTTCTTAGTTCCTTTATTCTTCAAGGGCGAGGACTGTCTCTATGCTTTGAGATAAACCAGGATAGAGGGGTTTCTCTGACAAGAGTAAGTTAAACTTGCTTCTTAAACCAAGTTAATTTAAAGTTTGGTGTGACTACCAGGAACTGGCTCGATGATGAGCTTCTTCTTTCCCTTCTGTTGGTGGGCCGGGCCTCTTGCCGGGGTCTTCGTCACCTTAGTGACTAACGTAATCTACCTAGTTTTTCCGAATTTATTTGCTTTTATAAGTCGCCATCCCACTGGGGATAGGGAAAGGAGGAAGAGGGGGGAGGCGTGGACAGGCTGCATTACGTCTCCTCCTCTAACGGTTTTTCTCAGCGCGTCATTCAAATAACCCTAGAGGCAATCTTCTGGATTTAGGACGACGCTTCTCAAATTTCGACTATGCAGTGTAATTGAATATCACCTCTTACGGGAAATCTTGTTGTTTTAACCGATGTTAGGGTCTCTGGTCTGCCATGGGCTGATTAGTGCACTAGGTGGTCTGGGACCACCGTTCAGCTTCTCTCCGAGACGAGGGGCGAGAAGCGAGGTTAAGTGGTCGGGCAACGCCGCTGTGTGGGAACCCCACGTGGAATCTCTTGAGCAGACGGAACTTCCACGCGAGCAGAAGGCCCGATTAGGCTTAAATTGGTAAGCCTACCCCCCCTCCCCTCCCACAAGCAGGAGCCTCGAACCGCGTCCCCCACGATTCACTTTTACACGGGCAGTATAGCTTCTGCAAGAAGATTCAGGCTATTCGAGAGTAGAGCTATTTCCTGCTAACCCCCCTCGGGGAGAGCCTCGAACATAAATAGAGTTCGACTCCCCTGAGGAAACACAGAGTTGAGAAGTCTCGCCCAGACCTCAGAAGATTTCCCCATGGTTCCAAGTCAAGTGCTAGCAACAAAGCAAAGTGACAGCTGGAATATTTTGTGTATTTGGAATTAGCCCCAGCTAGGAGGTAATTCCATTGAACGATCGCCCCGAGTGATTTTCCCGACTTCTTTCATCAACTTCTGTCGAAGCCCTCCTCATTTCGGGTAGCCGAAATACTCTCCCCTGGACCGGGAAGTGCAGAAGACATCCGTGAGCCAACCCCTCTCTCCCTTTTCCTACTTCAATTGAGTTAATCCCCTCCCCTATTTGAATAGTCTCCTCCGGGAATACCTTAGCAAAGTGACAGCTGGACTATTTTGTGTATTTGGAATTAGCCCCAGCAGGAGGTAATTCCACTAAACGATCGCCCCGAGTGATTTTCCCGACTTCCTTCATCAACTCCTATCGAAGCTCTCCTAATTTCCGGTAGCGGATATACTCTCCCCTGGACCGGAAGTTACCTCCCCCTCCTTTGCATGGGGGAGAACCGTCATCAACCCAACCTCCCGCTTTGAAGTCCGAGCGGCCTCACCTCAAGTGCAGAAGACATCCGTAAGCCAACCCGTTTCCGCCTTTTAGTAACCCAATTGAGTTAATACCCCCCCTCCCATTTGAATTATCTCCTCCGGAAATACCTTAAGTTCTAACTTCATAGCCTGATTTATAACTACAATTTCATCTTTCATTTACTGATGTGATTTTGCCCGTTAATTCTCTGAGGTAATTTTACCTATCAATTCTCTCATTATTTTGTATAAATAAAATTATATTTTTGTCCATGCCTCTTTAAATAACCTTGAGCTTTGCCATTGTACATAATTTACCTGATCTTGTTGCACTCTCTCGCTACTCAACCCGTCTGAACAAGCGGTTTTTCCTCTCTTTTGTAGGTTCGCTTTCAAGTTATTGGTCCCTCTCTGATAGATATAATATGGTATTGATATAATGTAATGTCATACCACGACAGCCGCCAACCAAAAATGCCAGGACGTTGTGGTTAAAGACCACCGGTTTAATTGTAAGAGGAATTATCATTTCCCTCACATACCTCCCTTCGAAGAACTTAATGGCGATGGGGGGAACTCCAGTGAACAACAAAAACAAATAACAAAACCTAGTTGACAAAAGCAAAGTTGCATGTCTTTGAACCTACTACTGCTTATCACGACTAACTGTGGTCAACCATACTCTTACCTTAAGTTTACTTGAACTTGGGCGCACACGCACGCGCGTACAAAGTCAGGGGATAGAAATAGGCCTCGCGAGCCTAAAAGGGGTATATTTCACAACACAATTTAACATATAAACAAAACAAAACATAATTCATCAATTACACCGCAAAAAAAAGTACCCTCGCTCGAAATTGGTATCTAACCAGCTACTTTCTTACATTTCTATACTTTAATGAACTTAAATCCAAACACTAACTACGAACACACGAAAATGCAGAATGGTTTTAAGCTTACCGTGCGTTTTTACTTAACCCTCGTTGGAGTTTCGGCTCAGGTTGTCGGCTATACAATTATTGGAGCCTTTTATATAACTTATGGTAAACTGGTATTCCATTGACAAAAGGCTCCATCGCATGAGCCTACCTTTTTGACTTTTACTCTTACGTAAATTGGACAGCGGCCGGTGATCCGATTCCAGGATGAACTCCCGCCCTATTAAATAACATTTCAATTTGGTTATTCCGAAAATTATGGATAGTGCTTCCTGTTCTATCGTTGCATATGCCCTTTCTCGCATCGATAGTTTTTGACTTGCGTACGCTCTGGGGAAAGGGGTCCCATCGACATCGTATTGCACCAATACACACCCGATACCTTCACCACATGCGTCAGTGCGGATCCTAAACTTCTTTTGTGGATTGGGTATTCGAAGGATAGGAGCTGAAATTATTTTTTCTTATAGCTTGTTAAACTGGGAGATTGAGTTTGGATTCTATCTTCTGTAAAAGGACGTAGCCACCAAGGAAGATCGCAACTGCTTCTTGGTGCGAGGTAGGGGCATCTTCGTTATGTCATCGATCTTCTCCTGTCGAGTTGATAGTCAATTTCTCCCTATTTCGAATCCCAGGTACGAGATCGACTCATAGGCAACGTGGCACTGAGAGTGTCGACAGTTAGTCCGTGATCGCTGAGGCGCTTCAACAAAGCACTGAAGGAATGTACGTGGCGCCCCCATGTACGTGTAGCCAGTTACACATTGTCAAAATAGAACGACACGTCGCTCAATCCATCCATATTCCGACGCATCATCCGATTATAGTTGCTGCCCGCCGTGATCAAACCGAATGACAATCGGGTGAACTGCATTAAGCCCTTGTTAGTTGCCAACGCTGTTAGCTTCTCAGATGCATCGGCCAAGGGGATTTGGTGATAGGCCTTGCACAAATCCATCTCGGAAATTTATTTGGTTGCTTCGAACAGGTGTAAACTTTGATCGATCAGGGTAATAGGCTCTGCGTCAAAAAAAGTAACTGGGGCAAGCTTTTTGAAATCCTCACACATAAGGAAAGTAGGGTTGGATTTTCGGACCATCACTATCGGCGAGCAATAATCGGAGGACGACGGCTCGATGATACCCAGGAGTAGCAAATTGTTTACTTCTTCGTTAAAAAGGGAGCAGAGATAAATGGGGAGGTGATAAGGTTTGGACCTAATAGTTTCTTGAGTCTTCAACTTGATCTCATGAACGAACTGTTTGGAGCAACTGGGTTTCTCGGAGAATACATCTGGGAATTCCTTCAATAAGGCAGACAATTGGGAGTTTCTAACTCAGTGGATGTTTCATCCTGGGGGGAGACTAAGGTGGGAAGAGGTTATTCTTGGTCTGCTTCTACACACACGGTGTTAACCACCTTAAGAGATTCACATGGCTATACGACATCTATAGTGCCTTCTTCACCCAGTGCCACAATATCATTAATACACGCATGTTGATATGGTACAGTTTATGGCCCGAGGGAGTTTCTACCACGTATTCAACGGGGCCACAAGCTTCTATCACCGTGAAGAGCCCCTTCCATTGGGCGAGTAATTCATTCGTCTCAGTCGGCATCAGTAATAATACTTCATCCCCAGGCGTTAATTTTCGAGATTTGGCTTTTAAGTCGAAATAATTTCGGTACTTTTCGAGGTTGCACTTCGCGTTGGAGCGGAACAACTCTGCATATTTCTCCAAGCGTTCCCGTAACTCGATCACGTAGGCGTAGGATGATTTATCTTCTTCATCTAATTGATGAATGGTGAAGAGTTCCTTAAGGATACTCATAGGACATCGGACGTTAGGTTCGTACAATAATTCAAAGGGGGCAAACCCCAGCGTGCGGTGGGGGATTTTTCGGCAAGAGAAGAAGGCAACCGAGAAGTACCGGTGCCACTCTCGGGGCTGAACCTCAAAGAGCTTTCTCACACTGCCTTCAGGGTACCGTTTAATTTCTCGCACATTCCGTTGGCTGAGGTGTGAAAAGAGGTCGTGAATAGGGGTTTGACAATGAGTAACTTGCCCACGTATTCCATCAGTTCTGACATGAACTGACGGCCTCGGTCGAAGAGAATTTCCTTCGAAATACCTACTGAGGAAAAAAATGGATATGAAGGCTTCCGCAGAGGAAATAATGTCTAATTTTCTAAGGAGAACGGCGTCAGGAAAACGAGTGGTGCAGTCTACTAAAGTGAGTATATACGAGTGCCCTTCACTAGACGGGGGATGGAGAGGCCCCACCTAGTCTATAGCCACTCTAAAGAAGGGTTCGGTAATGACGAGGGTTTTCCGTAATGGAGTCGGCAGTACCCTGCCTTTAGAGGAGGCCTTCTGGCACCTTCGCATGACTGGCAGTATATAGCGATCTCTTTAGCGGTGTCAGGCAAAAGAAGTATTTAAAAATACGTAATGATGTTTTGTTTTGACTGAAATGTCCAGCCAATAATCCGTCATGGGCGATTTTTAATACTCGTTGGGTGTACCCCTGGGGAATGCATAAGACATTTTTCGAAGAGAGAAGGGGGGGTTGCTTCAGCTGTCGTTCAGTAGAGTAACAACTTCTCCACAATGTACCTTATTCGTTTGTTACCCCGAACCCCTTTTACGTCATTCTTAGCAGCCTTTTCCCACAGGGGCTAAAGAGTGGAGCAGTCCTTCTGGGCAGTCGCAAAGGCTTGCGAATTAACCCCTTTGTATTTAGGGTTCTTGAAACCGAGTGACTACCAGCTGAGCCATCGGATTTGGGGAGAGTTACGTGCTCTGGCCTATTAATACGGAACAGAATTTAATAGGCACGGCCACTACTTCAGTCCAGCCAGTGAAATATTGGCACTGGATGTGGCATCTGACGACGGGGAACTTGTTTGCTCGGCTAAGGAAATCCTTGACGATCGCGAATCTTTAGTGGTGGGGGTTGACTGGGGAAAGCAATTTATCAGATACGACGATACAGGTGCACCCCGTATAGTGCACTAGTGTTGAGACTTGGCACCCATTTACCGATCCCGTCTCGAATTTTAGTCCTCCGAGGGAACTCTTATTAAATAAAAAAATCACCTGTTGGTCAGTGGAATTAGAGAAGGAGGTAGAGTTTGTTAAAGTGGGAAGTAGTTCTTGAGGGAAAGTTGCGGTGAGGTTGTGCACCTGTTGGCTCAAGGATGACTTAAGCCTCGAATTTTGGGGGTAATTATACTTAATATGACCTTGAGTGCCACAACTAAAGAAAGTAACTGAGTTCCTGGGGAATGACAAAAACGGAGGTCTTGATGCATTAGGGGCTAAATTTCCCTCTGATCCTTGTAAGTAAAGAATTTGGTTTTTGGGGATCCCGAGGTCTGGAAAACTCTAGGGAGTTTTTTTTGCTAGGGTTTCTAAGGATAACCCCCTTTCTTTGGAGACAGGGGCTGAGATCTTTTAAACTCTCTCGGATACAGTCTATGGTTGGCAGCATACAGGTCCGCTTGATACTTGACGAACGCTCGTATCTCTGGGGGTAGGGTACACAACAATTCGTCTATCAGAATGAAGTCGACGAGAGAGTTCAACTCCTTCTACACTTGAACTGAATCCAGCCAGAATTGAAGATGTCTTTTAAGGATAAATCCAAATTGCCTGTATGTTTGGCCTGGCTAAATCCTGGCCTGCCTAAACTTGATCCGATACTCTTCGGGGTTCAGGTTGACGGCGGCCAGTAACTAGTACTTGCACGTTTTGTAGTACACGGAAGCCTCGGCAGTTAACGAGATAAATACGTACCGAAGCCGAGTACTGAGCAAAGGTACTAATCTGGCGATCCCCTCTGTCTCTACGTCCAAGTGATTCAACTCAAATATCATTTCCAAGTGATTCAACTCAAATATCATTTCGAAGTGTGTCAGGTAGGAACACAGGACTTCGGTTCCTCTATAAGCGGAAAGTTCTATTGTGGCTATCTGTGTAGCCCCGCTCGGGATCTTATGGAATGGGCTTCCGCCTCATCCTTACTCATTTCTCTTTCATGAGCGCGTACCTGTTCTCTCTCTTCTGCTTCCCTTTCTAATTTTCTTTCTCCTCTGACGTAGGCAACTATTTTTCTTGCCTTTAAGTCCCAACGGTTGGGCTTGTTGGTGCAATCTGTCGAACGATTCCATTTTATCTCTGTCTGTTTGTCCAAAAGCTCACCGATATGCTAAGAGTACTTATGCAACAACTCACCAGGTAGCGCGCTGCCTAAATTCCCCTTAATCCCAATACTAGGTTCATTGGAATAAAACTCCACAAACAAATTAATTAATACCCTTTACAGGCAAATCACTACAAATTTATACCGACCTTATTATACTTAATCTTTCCTCGAATGCTTGGCACACCTTTACTTTTCCTAAAGTGAATACAAAACAACAACTTCAACTGAGCTCTTCCAGTACCCATAAAACCTGATACCAAATATTTATGTCGTGGTATAGGTAGGAACCAGTGATGGAAGGAGTTGGTACTTACGGGTTGTTTACGTACTACACCAAAAAAAGACTCCTTGATTAACGTTATATCTCTCTAAGAGTGTTATATATGTTTGATTATTATTATCTTGATTATTGACTTCTTTAAACTTTAAGGGTTCCTTGTGCTATACGTAACAATTCGAAGATAAAATAAAAAAATGTTAAAACAAACTAAAACTTTAGTTAAAACACAAAAACAAAAATAAACATGAACCACAGCAATATTACGAACTAAATACACAGTAAAGACTTCAATAATTTTTAAGTAAGGCTTTCTAACTTGCCCTACTTGACATTATAGTGATGGTTGACCCCCGCGCTCACTTCAATATCAAAACAAATGCTAACGGCCTTTACCGACCGCAAATACCTTTGTGGATACCCCTTGGAACGGGTTTGAGTCTGACCTTGAACTCAATGAGCTACTTTACCTCAGGAATGTTATTGTCTCGATAACGCGTGCCCACCGGCCAGAAGGATGCTGCGGATAACTTGAACGCCACGAGGGACTTTGGTAAGTGTGGCAGATAGAAGGCCAGAAGCCTTCGGAAGGAAGGGATATCACCACGGGATAGTGAAAGAATGTTCCTTTCTCCTCTTCAGATTACTCTGGAGAGTGATTCGCACTGTCTAGCGATGTGCTAAGACTTGAATACTTTGACACAGGGAAGTGTTGGAGAGAATGGAAACAGGGAGTCTTCTTCAAGGGCGAGGACTATCACTGTGCTTTAGGATCAACCAGGAAAGGAGGGGTCTCTTTGATGAGAGTAAGTTGGACTTGTTTCTTAAACCAAGTTAACTTGACGTTCGGTGTGACCACCAGGAAACGGGCTCGAGGAGGAGCTTTTTCTTCTTCGTTTTTTTATTCCTCCAGTGCGATGAGTATCTCGGTGTTTTATGCTACACTAGGATAGGGGGGGGGGGAGGGTTCTCTGACGAGTATAAGTTGAATTTGGACAAGTTGTTTTAAAGTTCGGTTCGGTAACCAAGAACTAGTTTGAGGATGCGCTGCTTCTTAGTCCCTTCTCCTCTTAGCCCGACCTCTTGCCAGGCACTTCGTAGCCTTGTTGACTCACGTATTATACCTTGTTTTTCCCCGGTTTTTAGCATATATACATCGTCACGCCACTGGGCTAGGGGGAGGAGGGAGGGGGGCTTGTGGACACGCCACATGAGGGTTCCTACTTCAACGATTTTTCTCAGGACGTCTTAACTCTGGTCCTGACAGGCATTTGAGCTTGAGGGAAACGCGTCTCCAATTTCGCACTTGAGGTGAAATTGAGTACACACTCTTGAGGGAGATCTTGCAGTTTTAACCGTTCTGCTTTCCATAGAGACGAGGGGCGAGGGACTGTGGTTACGAGATTGAACCAAGGCGTCTACCCAGCCAGGATGTTTTGTGTTCAAAGTCTCGTGTCTCAACTGAGAGAGGAAGGAGAGGGTCGATTCCCCTACAATATATATATATATATATATGTATATATGAACTTACTTCTCCAAATATATTTGTTCAGAGCACATCCGGTAATTTTGGGTTATGCAAAATATTAAGATATCAAAACGCTTACCTTCGAAAGTACAATGTTAAATATAAACAGAATGAAGCAACATGAATTATTGAGGATTAAAATAAAGTGTGCAAAGTGTAAAACTGCAATGAACTGGATAGCATGTCCATCGATACAGTTAAGAATTGAATCAACGAAGCCCCACGTAGCTATCACACACGAGGTTAAAGGACGAGAGTACGGGACTCAAAGCCACGTGAAGAGGTTTCGGAACGCACCTCTGTATTCACTTATGGAGGGTTCTCCTCAAGCCTTGATACAAGCTTGCGTCTCGCCTACCAACTGAAATCATGCGAGAGTGAGGGAATTCTTTAGTTATCATAAATTCCTCGCTGGAAAAAGTCCCCCCCCATCCATGTATTTACCTTAGATGAATCCCCTCCGTGGTCGGAGGCGATTTCACTCCCATCGTCCGCCAAGCTCAGTAAAGGGGTTACGGTTCTTTACAAGTTAATATGTGGGGTAGCTAATCTTTACATGGGTACACTGGGGTTACTCATCTTAAAAGGTCCAAAAATATTTTGAAAAGGATATCATTCGTATCATCTCAAAATTTGTATCACCAAAAACAGGAATTATAATCTTTGAATTTATATATTACTTTTCTCTTTCAAATTAAACCAAATTACTATCTAATGCACTATTATTATTCTCCATTATATGCACTTTATCCTTAATGAATTACAAATGGTGAAGTTCAGAAACTTTATTAAAATTAAGGTATTCCTGTTTGTTTGTGTTTTTCGTATATTCGAATCTTTTATCGAATTCATTTCTAAAATAGATTTTCCATTTTAATTTTTAGCAAGTAGAGCAAAATAAAATTAGTAAAGAAAAATTAGACAGGAAAGAAAGAGCTCTGACGATTTTTTCAGTATTTCAAAAGAATTCTGATTTTATCTTTCTTGCCTTTATTCTTAGAAAATAAGGATTGATCTGAAAACACAGACTCAAAATATATTATTAGGAGACAAGTGGAGTGGCATGCCACTTATTATATAGACCAAGAGTACCTTTAGAGTTCGAAAAAAGCAATTATGATTATCGAATGTTTGGGAATTTTTTCTAACAAAAAACCTGCAAATCGTGAAATTCAGAAAATGTATTAACATTAAGGCATGGCTCATTTTATTTTCGTATATTAAAAGCTTATATCTAAGAGTTTCTTAGAGTTTGAAAATACATTTATTCGGAATAGCTTTTCGTATATTCAAGCTTATATCCAAATAATTTTTAGTAGCTACCATTTTTTCTCACCTCATACTTTTTACTCTGAATATAAGAATGAATCTGAAAAATGTTTGAATAAAATAAAATCTTCAAATATTGTATACGATTACAAAATAAGAGATAAAGTTATTTAAAAAGATATTGATAACTTTCTACTTGAAGAAGATATAGAAAAAGAGGAAAGTAATTCATATATTGCAGAAAGATTTAACACTATAGGAAAGGTAACTAACAGCACAATTCTATCCTGTAACGGAAACTGATACACTTACCATGGCCGTTAGACACAGACCAAAGTTCTGCCTGTAAAGCGCAAACTCCTATTGGAAGAAGAAGTGGCGAAGCCGCTCTTTAATTACAGAATTTCGGGACAAAATGGTCACGCCTGATTTTTAGTTTCGCATTAAGAGACATCAAGCTTAAGAATAATGGTAAAAATTTTTGGACTATTTTTACTAGCAAAATTAATATGAAATACATGTCTCAGTTTTATTGAAATGAACAATAATATTGATAAAAAATAAATTATTTGCTTTTAGAGGAAACCCTTAAACCAAAAGAGTATGTTTCACCTCATATTAATCACTACCCAGTGATGAATCAAGTAATTTAGATAAAACGATCCTTAAATTTATATGGGACGAAATTTTCCACAAAAGCGAAAATGCCCTTGTTGATATTACAGCGTTAGGTGTTAAAGAATGGGAGAATTGGTCACTTCTGTGGCTAAGACTACGAGGAACTTTTTTTGCCTTTCGATTTAGAGTACTGCATTTTTGGAGAAGAGACCATTAATTTTCTTATCTAGAAAACCAAGACCATGGCGGGTATTTAACCGGAATTAATCGATAGTTCATTGCTTGATAAAATTCATCACATGTGAATTAGCAAATTAACGATAAAGAAGAGATTTCCTCTCATTCCAGACTCGTTCAATTTAAGCAACCTTTTTCTCCAAGACTATTAAACTGAGGTACGAAATACGTTCGGGTTAAACTAACATGGAATGTGTGACAATTGTTGTTAAATTGTCATACGTTGCTCTTACTTGCCCCCATATCACATTGTGTTTGGGTCAGGGACAAAAGGCCCTCTTTTCTTTCACTTTAAAACAAGACTAATATCTGTTTTCAGTTAAAATAAAATTAGATAATTTGCTAAAGTCAATTTGTATATTTAGTGTTTAAATAATGTTTAGGTGCAGCTATTTACTTGTTAAAATAATTTCTGTAAACTAAAAGTACCATCATGGCGAAACGTTTTGAAATTTCTTCCTTTTCATGTCCTAGTAGACAGTCGTCAGATGGGCTCCTAAAAAAATGATAATAAAAAATCGTCCTTTTTCATATCATAATATTAACAAAACTAATCAAATGACGCACTATATTTTAGTATGTTTGTTAGGCTGAGCAAAAAAATCAAAGGTGTTTATGCGTATTGATGAGGAAACACTACAAACAAAATCTAAGTCTTGTATCATGACATCGTCATGTCGCGCAGCCGCTTTGAAGTTTGTCCCTATTGCACCTCTCCAAGCAACGAAGAGATGGTCCCGCCTCGTACAGTTTTGCAATGCAGGATGTGGTTTCAATATTGTTTTATGTCAGGGAGAGATCTCCGTCTTATTCTCCTGTTTATTGACAAGGGTTTTACTTTTTAATAGATGTCTTCCACGATGTCTGCTGACAAGTTATGGCTCGTAGGAGCCTCAGCAATTCAACAGTTGCCATCTAGTGTTTTCCTGAACCATGAGGAAATTCTGTGTGTTTTGCAGTACTACGCAAAGCTACACTTGCGTTATATGACGTTCTCAGTTCGTCAGATGGCACTCAAAGTTAAATATCAGTACTCCAAGGCAAATATTCCGACCATTGATCCGTGTCATATCCTCAAGAAAGTACGGCGTCTGCACGAAGAGTACAGACAAGAGGACAAGCTGCGGAAAACTGATCAAATTTCTTTGCTTCCCTGAAAAATTCATTCGATGTAGCACATTGCGACGCCATGTACATGGTCAAGATCAATGAGGACCGCGAGTTGTTTGAAGCGCTGAGAACTAGTTTCCAATTGAGTTTCTCCTCTCAAATGTATCAAAAAAGCCTTCTCCTGATCGTTGTTGATAAACAGTGTCTATTGTTAGGATTGTCGTGCTTTGTGTATGATGGGAACGATGGTCACAACATCTTGAGTAGAGCGACCTGACTTGAAGACCTATTGGAAAAAAGAGAATCAGTCAATCTCATCCAGGAAATCCTGGAAACAGATAACAGATATTGACTATTCTTTCGCGTATTTTGCCTAGGTGCTCTAAGATAGCAATAGATCTGTAACTGTTTTCTCCCGAAACTGGAGCCTATCCGTCAAGTACTTCTCAGTGAGGTTTCTTTGTTGCCCTTCTCGGCTTGATACCTTTTTCGTAGAGTCTTCGCCTCACGTAGCAAGCGGAATCGTTCATACCTGCTTATTTAAAATAGTTAGCAAGCTTGGTCATAGAAGCACAAGGATCGTTGAGCTGGGTCCTCAATCAGGACATGATATTGTTGTTTATTTGAGTAATTTGAGTTTCCAGAAGACTCTTCACAGGAGTGTAACCAGCAATTCTAAAGTCATTAACGATCCTAAAGATGGTGTTCCTTGATACAATACCGTTAGCAACTATCTCCTTACATTTCAGGACACTTTGGTGCCAAGCAAAATTGGTTGCGCGCTTTTTCATACCTAAAAATATTTATGGAATTAAAAAAATTCAAACCTTTATTTTTACAAAAAAATATTACGTAATTGGTTATGCCTACGCAACATCATTCATTTAACCTAAATTTTTCATCATTGTAACCTTTCCATCAAATAGCAAAACTCCACGGATTGAAACTCACAAGCAATATTTTAAATATTATATTAATAATTACTCTGACGTAAATTTTAAAAACGAATGACAAAAACAAAAATATATATTATTCACAAATCTTTTGGCCACGACTAACAAACCATAAAGAGCTGAGTTGGCTGCCAATTTGCGGGTGAAAATGCATCCTAAGCTATTATTTCTTCCCTACCATTAGTGATATGGGTGGGTACCTTTCTTAGGCTTTTCTCTAAACGTTAGATTTAAAGTCACTGAATCGTTGGTAAAGAAAATTGGTAAACTTTTTGGTGAGCCTAAGAATAATTTCCTTATTTTTCAACAATGCGTTCAGGGGAGAAGAAAAACGGCACATCTGGTTTAATGAGGAACACATCGTTGCTGTACAGCTAAGACGATTTTTATCTGAGAGGATTTTGTGCAGAATAATGACGAGATATAAAATTGGGATGAATTAAGAGTATTCTGAGATCAAATTTCAATCAAGGGGCTGGCTGGCTAAGGGATTAATAAAACCGTAAAATTAAAACAAGTTTATTGCAGCTATAATTTGATAGATTTTATCCATGGCAAACATTCATTATAACACAATAACATGTTTTTAAGACCCTTTAAATATAAGAAAGGAAATTAAGAAATGAAAGAGGGTTAATTTCAATAATTTGGAACCCCAAAATGTTTAATTTGGAATGAAAAGGATCAACTTTATTAAGTCAAGATCGCACATTTTAAAGTTGTGAATTTTGAGTGACATTTCTAATGCGCGAATTCAAGACCTCGGAATCTTCCAGTTTTCCTCATAAAGTGGGGTCATCCTCATATCTTGCCACGCCACCTCTTGGTGCACCGAAGGGGTGAGGATGTGCGCTACCTATAAGACTCGATTGGAGGGCCTTGGGCAAGTAGAAAACCTTCACCTGTGTTTTTCTACCAAACGCCGGAGAACCCTGTAAATCCCTTTTACGGGAAAACAATCTCTATATTACACTACTGCTCTAGGACTAGCGTAAGCGAACCTAAACGCTATTAAACTACACCCCTCCCTCCTTTTTTACTATTAAGCCCAAGTTTACCCATCATTTCTTTCACAATGAAGGCTCTTAAAGTTGATTGTATAGTTGCCACAATTAATCATGTCACATTTTACCCTGAACTTCGTTTAGTTATAATTATATATATTATTATTTTATGAGATGTAAATTTGAGGCGGATATTAGTTATAAATCTAGGAGATAGGTCATTTACCAATAAAATATGTAAATTAGAATTAGAGAAATATTTAGTTTATTTCGGTATTTCAAGCTTTAATGTCGAACTCTTCTCACACAAATTTGTTTAAAAATCGGGGTTCCCAGATTCCTCCATTTTCTTTCTTTTCCCCCATTTATTCACTTTATATTTAAATTTAATATTTACTCATCGAAATCACATAAAATAGTCAAATTAACATTTACTTAATTTATATTTTTATTGCTATTATTAATTTCCAACTTGTGTTATAAATAATATTATTACTTCGCCAAACAACACCGCAATTTTAGCGCCAGTCATCCAAAACTATTCGAGAACATATAAACCTAAATATTTAAATAATAATTAACTTTCATTTGCCTGAAACATTTTGAAAACTATGACATGACTACTTTGGGCAACAAGAACATCTCTTCTACACAGGTTTCATCCTCAGGCAGACCGCCCTAAGCCCCATCACAAACCACCTCCTTGCATACCTATCATACACAATATCCACCACTGTCTCCTTGATCAACACTCAATCTCTCAAAGAAACAATAATCTAACCTTTTACGCTGTTTTCCACCCTTTTTAACTCCATGACACGCACTTTCTATCCAGTCTTCTTTCATGCCCACACCACCTCAGAACACTCTCAGCCACAACCACATTTAGACTCTTCTTTTTATCCAAAAGATCTCTCAATTTGTCCATTTGCACTGCTTTCACTTCAGATCTTTCCTCCTCCTTCCATATCATAGTCTTACTCCAATACAGCAAGGTTGACAACAGAATACTCACATAAAGCTTCCTATCACATTCCACAATAAAAGATCCACGCATAAATCGCCGCAGCGAACTTTCCTAATTTAAAATGTGTTGGTTGCAATCACGCTACATCCAATACACTTATAACTTCACATTTGTTCAAGGGTGATATTACGGACTTGGATAGCGATCTTCATCCCATTCTCACCACCACATACCAGACACTAATCCACATTTACTTTTATCCCTTTCCTGTAAACGCCCTGTCAAAAGGTTTCAATAGAATTTCCAAATCTTTTCAACACTCCAGGTTTGGAATCTTCCATTACATACCCAGTATAAATCATAACGTTTGCGCTCCAGGCTTTCTCATCCCTCACCTTCACATTAGATGTTTTTTTTATTTATAGAGAAACAAAGAATAATGAAGAACAATAAATGAGTAAAGATAATAACGAAAAAGCAATTTTTACATTTAAAACCACTACACAATATTAAGGGCCTACGAGTTATAGGTCATTCAAACATTAACAATTGTTAATTCTCAACGAAATTTTTCCCTAATAGCCATAAAGAGGGTGTTAGGGATAAATTTAACTTTAGTTGAGATGAAACTATCTAAAATGGAGGACTGAAGTCATCTGAATAATGGCTGATTTGCGGCGGGTATCGAAATACAGACCTCAGGACTTGTGGTCAATGCTTTGTTAACACCATGAATACTGAAATACACGTGACATTGGCAGTTGCAACGGGGATTACGAAGCCGTGGCCAGCAACAAGGAACACGGTACCGAAGTCGTTCTGACTTGTCTTCACGCCGGAATTCATCCAAAACTCCAGGACGAAGTAATAGAAGACCCGAACAATGGAATTCGGACTTTTGCTAGAAAGATGGGTGTTGGAGTCACCACTATGATATTGGCTATAAATAATGCCCTTCGATCCGACTTGTGCAAGAGGTGCAAGGTACAGATTCTGACAGTCAAGGTCAAAGAGAACTGTTTGTCGAATACAAAGAAGCTCCTGAACAAGCTGAAGCAGTCTCTTTAGCTGTGAACTATCTGGTTCTTCTGAGATGAAAGAAATTGTCTGGATCAGTTGCACAACACCAAGAATGACAGGTGGTTTGCCTATATCCATGCGACGTTTTATGGATCATCAAGTCCAAATTCCCCCAAATTCTGATGATCTGTGGGTGCGTCTCCAATGAGGGTGAGCAGGATATTAGGCTCAATTCAGGCAGCTATGTGGAGTGCTAATGATTTGGGTCAAACCCTGGCTGGAGATGGTTGCTGCTGGAAAAGTAGACACCAAGAAAGACCGCATGTGGTTGTAATGGAATTTCTCCGAGTTCACCAGCCAAAATTTCAGGCCTCTCAGATCCTCCGATTGTCAAAGTCTCGTTTGGGAAATACACCAACCTCCGCTTGCACCTTCGAAGAAGCTCTCCATCTACGCAAGATGCGATCGACCTAACTGGATATAACAAAGATTAATTCCATCCTGATCTTGTCAAAAGATTATATAGACTATGAGCGGTTTTGTATAACCAACCACTCTATACCTTTGCTTCGTAGATTTTCTGCGCTTTTCTATGAGTTTATCTTACTTGTATATTTGTTGCTGATTGCAGTAAGTTCACTGGAGTTTCAGAGGTCTAGCACTCATAAAAACTAGCCCATTTTCCACATTTAAAGAGAATAATCCTCCTAACTTCGTAATCCTTTTGAACAAAAATACTAACTACATCTATTCACCCAACTCTATGTACCAAGTACTCTTTGGGATCTTTGTAAATAAAATGGGAATCTTTTGAATCAACTCATTGAGAAGAATATCATAATTTATGTTTTCACCGAGAATTAAAATAAGAGTGATTATATATTTATTAAATAGTGGATCTCATATCAAATAAATTATACTGTTCTCGAAAAAAAGGAGAGGCTGATAGTTTAAAAATCACGAGTATATTTATTCAGAAGTGGATAAATTGAAGGATGGCAAATTAGGGAAACTTAAATAAGAGTAGGATTACTGAAGGATTGCCACCATTGAAAGAAAATTTATTTTAAATTATGAAATTTAGTCCGAGACTCAATTCTAAACATAAATTCAACAAAGGCGCAAATTGTCTTGGAAATAGGTTAATTAAAAAAAAAAATTAATATCTAGAAATTTAACTAGACCCGCTCACTGTCCTATATATTAGAAACTCTATTTCTATATCGATTTTGAAATATTGGATATTAATTCTTTTTAATTCTGCCTTAACTTTTAAATTTATCAGAATTATGTACCATATCTATTAATAAAAATGACATATTGGGTTAACATCTTGGGAAAAATTAATAACAGGAGCAATATAAGGAGGTGTTCAAAAGTTCAAACTTTATTTCACTTTGGGAGTCGAGAAATGGAAATAGGGCTCACCGGGTTAATTAGACAGTCGCAGACGATAGAAGATTCATTTCAATTGTATACACTACTATAAAAATCTAAATAGATTTTTTAAATTATCTGGATTTTTATATATAAAGCTTACTTAAATAAATAAAATTTTTATATTGACATGATATACTCGTACATATTGTTTTAATACCTAGTTTGGCATTCTTTAGCAGAAACAATGGCTAGAACACGACCTCGCCTACCAAACACTAGTACCTTGTCTGCTTATTGGATTTTGTTTGAATGGAACTCCTCGGAGAAATCCTTCCTTTGACCACAGAAACAACTAAGATATCTTGATAGATGAGAAGGTCTTCCTATTTATATTTCTCTTTCTTATGAGAAAATTCAGTAGGTTTAATCAAAACGTGTTGATTCACCTCTTTAGAAGCTTTTATCTTTCGTTACTTTGGCAGTGTTAGTGTAGTTATCTTATTGCTATACCAGCTTAAAAGAGATTTTTAGTCACTTTCATAAATAATCATAAATATGCAATCTATTGAGAAAGGAAAGCCATCACTATAGACGCTTTCAAGTAAGTTTACTAACCTTTCCCGATTTCATAAATTTTGCCTTTAAATTTCAGAGTTCGCTGACTCTTTTCATTATGTCAATCAATAGTTATCTATGGCATCATTTCATGATCCGTATTATGCGATAATATTGCCTAAGAAATATTTTATCATTGAAGACTTGAAATTCCATCACTTTGTTCAGGCAAGGGAGGAAACCATTTGATAACTAGAAGTTTTTTCCTAATTTCCCTTTATTTATGAACTGATTTTAAGTACTATTGTTATGTTTATTTTTAATTCTAAATTTCAAAACAAGTATAATAATTTAATTTTGTGTTTCTCTTTTCAGTTATAGAGTTATCTCTACAGTGTGCCATCCGCAAGCAGTTTGGATGAGGCCCATTTTCAACACTCCGACAAAAGGGTTGTTCAACTATTAACCAGGCCAGCACCACAAGGAAGGACAACATTCATATAGTACCCTGGGAAAAGGTGTATAAAGACTGCCGTAGTACCTACTGCAACCCACATCAGATAGCTAAGGATACAAGGATAGAAGACTCAAAGGCCAGCACTAGCAGTGATGAACATGTACTAAGGTCATCTGAGGAGCCGTTTTGTGTCATGACTAATTGCCTATTTCCTGGTACTCTAGCCATGTTTTGGAGGAAGCGGAAGAGGCAGGATGTCGGTCAAGTAAGGACACATGAATTGAAGGGAACGCGGCGGCCAATGAAAGTTGCACAAGTGAAAGTGCTCTTTATGTATGTGACCTTTGTGAAATGAAGTGATAACTGATTACTTTTGGATTTTAAAGGATGTGATAACTTTCATATTTTGTAACAATATACCTTATGGTCTGTAACAACTTGCCCCGCATTTAAGGAAAGTTGTATAGAAAAGGTTTTTCTGCTATTTTAAATTATTTCGCAGGAATTAAAAAGTATATAAACTTTTTGTTACATGATTATGATAACACAATAACAAACATAATAAACTTTTCACAGGATAAACTTGTTTAAGTTTCCTTCATTAGTTATTGAATTAGAGGTAGAAATAGTAAAATTGTAACAACTAGCCCCGGTCTCCCCTACCACAGCCTGTCCAAGAATGAAAGGGATGTGCATATGAACTTCCGACAGACCTGGATGGCAGAAGTGTGGCGATGGTTTTGTGCCAATTTAGACAAAATTGGCTACAGTTCCTGAGAAGATGATACGTGTCATCACATGCATTAGCCATTATAACTCTCACACCATGAGAAGATACACATGCATAAAGCACAACATTGAGTGCACTCCAGCTTGTAGAAACTGCAGGGAATCTGTCTGCAAAAACACGACATGTGACACTGACAAAGATCATGACGACATATGCTCTATTATTTTCAAATTGTTAGGTAAATACATTTTTAATTAGAATATACTTTCTAATGTGATTTTTTATTTCAATTTAAAAACTTTTATCAGGCAGATGTGATTTCCCAAGTGGAATTGTCAATTTTAACTTCTTCCAATGAATTACATAATTATATTATATTATCAAAAACTTGATTCGATAAAAGTTAGATATAAATTAGTGTGTTCATTCTTTCACCAGAGGATAGTAATAATGTCCCTGTATATGGAACTATACAGGGTGTCCCAAAGGGCACGCACCATCGAAGAATTAGGTAGGTTTCTCCTATGGTGCATCCCTTTTTGGACACACTGTATTTTCTGCTAGATATTAAACCACAAACAAAGTATAGACCAGTGCAACAAAAGATTGAGGTAATTTAGAAATTTCTTCGCCAAATATTAATTTTGTTCGCTCTTGCCACCGTGGTTGCCTTGGCAACGCGCCATACCTTCCCGAGGTATTACGTTTGCTGACTCATCATCAACACGAGTGTCACTATTGAAATAAAGAATAAAATGGCAACTTTGTTAATGATAAATCTTTGGTTGTGGTTTAATATCTAGTCGAAGATACTGTGTCTCTGAAAAGTCACACACCATAGGAGACACTTACCTAACTCTCCTATGGTGCGTGACTTTTAGGACACCCTGTATAATAGGAATCGCTGGGAATATATATGTTCTTATATAAACAAAGTTTCTTGATTGAAAATAATTTTTAGAGGCAAAATAGTGAAATTTTTGGACAAAAATGTCATAATTTTTATTTTGGTCACAAAATATTTCCCCTTGAAAAAGTCTTTAAGAATAAAGACGAAAGTGCTCGGAATCCTCTCTTATCTTTCCTTTGTTGGTGTATCTGCAATCTTGTTTATATATGTATATATTGACCATAACAAGAAACGAGTAAAATGCAGAAAAACTTATTTAGAACTTGAAATATCGATATTCACATTTTTGCTTTAAGCCGGGTTTGTGAAGAGAGAGGAGGTTTATTGTTGTTATTCTGTAGTTATTTTACACCAAATAGTGATCTTAGAACTAACACCTTATTTTTATAAGGAGCATATTCCGCGATAAGAGGGGGTGGATATAATTTCAGGGGTGCGGGACCCCTTATTACAATTTTACTGTTTTCGCCACCCCATTAAATAAACAGTATTTTAGTATAATAGTGCTAGTTCATTGAATACACTAATAAGCAGAAATACTTATGAAATTTTGTCATCTTTATTTCTATAATAATATTGCTATTATTGGTTTTATTGTGTTATAATTTTAGGCTAGATTAGTTTAGCTAGGGAGTTTAATGTATGTTCGGTTAGGCTTATTATTAATGGGACAATTCTGATCCCTAGAGTCTAATTTAAGTTTATCAAACACAATATATAAAAAAGCCTCTTATTTCACTCATTAAGCTATTGGGTAGTTTGAATAAATTACATTGTAATTAACAATGATTTTTGATGAACTCTCTTTACTAATGATCACACGTTCAGCTGCGCCTTCATACCCCTAAATTACACCTCTCGGCTCAATCTTTCTTTATTTTCAGGCACGAATCATGTTATTACTCGTAACTCTGGAATAAAACAATCTTAATATCAACATATTCCGATGGAACTCAGACCATATATCTTAATTCTTTAAAACAAAGTCTACATCAAACATGAAGACAGCCATTACAAATAATGAAGTGAGATTTATTGTGCTGTGGTTTCTGTAAGATGTATGAGGAAATTCTTAAAGGCGAAAATACTTTCTCAGGGGTCCAAAATCGTTTGTTTGTTTAATACTCGTTTGCAGATGTATTTTGGATGTGGAATGAAACCTCTGAACAATGTGGTCGATGGTGATGCATACGCGCAACAATGAACTAGATGGCATCTGCTGTTGCATATAATGATAAATAGCATTATATCGACCTGTTCCTGTAAAAAAATAGCACCAATCCCCTGCGACCACATTGGGTATACTAATATCCCATCCCCCGGACTCCACAACAGAGGAAGGAGTGGTGATGTTGTGCTGTAAAAACAGAGAAGGAATGATAGCGGTTTTATGTTTGTCAGAGTCTTAACGCTGTGGAGTTACTTAGCCTCGCTCGGGTAAATTCAGCGCTTCTGCAAATGGGCACATATGCCTAAAGATTTGTGTCCGTGTTCGCTCGGATCCAACCCTTGCTTCGACGCTATAAATCTAACGCCATATCCAAAATGCTAGCGATAGCTCGTAAGCATACCTATGTAAACTTAATGGTAAAAGACCATGTCAAAAATAGTTCCTGCAATACAAGTAAACCTTTTGTGGCCAGAAATTCTCTTGTCGTAGCCGTCAGTGTTCTGATTCTAACTCAATTAATTGCGAGAACGACTTCGAGTTTTCTTCAGTTTCGAAAAGAAAATCCCCGATTCCTAACTTTCAACCACTCTTTTTCCCTTCCACCTCTGACATCATTTCAAGACCACTTGATTTCCATATATATTTGTATTTTTAGAAGCACAAATTCAATATGTGGCATTTTCAATTTGGAAATTTCAACTGCCTCATTTACTCCGTCACATTGACACTCAGAGGGCAAAGGAGAAAAATCTACCAGCGATTCGTTAACTTTGTACACAAAAACATTTTTCTTTCCTTATGAAAAAAGTGACTTAATTCAATTCCGGCTTCATTTTGTTACATATTTACCAAAGAATTAGTACAAGTTCAACAATGTTTTATAAAATGAGGTATAGTCAAGTAAAATACTTACCCTTCCATAAAGCGAAGTTTTTTCTTTTTAAAAACAATAATAAAACACATGCAACTCAGATTTAAGTTCAATGAGGCACTCTTTTATCTGCTTGTTTACATATTTATGTAATTGAGCAAACAAGGATGAATGATTAATAATAAAAGATCAAATTTTAGTGATTTGTAAACAAACAAGGCAAAAAAAAATTAATTTAGGAAAATAATATAAAATGAATGACTTATTAGGGAGTTAAAACTAACCATTTGACTACACCAAGATTTTTTGTATTATTAATTTTGATTTATTAATCACAATATTATAAAAAATAAAGAAAAAAAGAAGCAACATTGCAGGAGATTAGGTTGGTCACAATACTCCTGTAGTGGAATTAATAAATATTATTGAAGTGGAACAAAAGATAAGAATGAGCCGGTCAAATAGAAAGTTTGAGAGTGAGGTTGGATGTAAGTTAGAAGGTGTGGTGAGCCATTTATCGCCGAACTTCTAAATAAATGAAAATAACACACAGTTCATGATAAGGAGTAAAAGAAGTTTCCTATAAATTTGATTCAATCAAGTCACCGTGTGCCTCAACGACGGCCTCCAGGTGAGGTCGGAACCTGCAGCAAGCCTTCTCGATGGTCCTTCTGTTTAACTTGTGAAAACTGGAGGGATTCCGAACCTTAGCTCCACCTCAGTGTTGCAATAGGACTTGGTCTCACTCTTAATCACGCACATAAGATTGCAGCTTAAGTTGTTGGGGAGCAATAATATCTATCATTAAAATTACATAAAAAATAAAGCTAAATAGGGAAGGAAAAGGCCGCATTTCGGAAATATTTCGCCCCTTTTTTTTAAATGACACCAGATCAAAATTCTAAGGCAGTACTGCTTGAAATACCACAATAACGTGAGAAAATTCACTAAACTTTTTTTATTTTTTGGGTAAATGCCTTAGTCAGTATATTTGTGACTAGATATACCTCAAAACAGTCTATCTATCATCAAATAATCATATATTAAATTGTCGTGTCTGAAGGAAATTCAACGTAACCTGTGACATGACTAATTGTGGAAGGTTTAACTCGACAGAACAACTAGAAAAGACATTACCTTGAGCAATTAAGACAAATAATTCACGCAACTCTCCCACACATAGCTCTCTCTTGCAACTTGATAAGGTATATCTAAATATTTATATAGGATTAAAAGCCTTTTAATTTACACTGCTCAAAAGACCTACACAGGCGCGTTCGACACTTCTGGCTTCGTGGGCAGATGAGATATTTCCCTTATTGATTACGGCTAATTGGTTCATTGCAAAAATAGCCAATTTACCTATTAAATCTGCTAAATTTCAATAAAAAGTAAAAGTATGATAGTTATTAAATTGCAAAAGCATTTAGTGGAAATTTTGCAAAGTAAGTTATCCAATTGCCATTCTGAGAAAAGTATTAACATTAGAAATTTTAATGAATTGTTAAGAGTGGCGGGAAGAAGAATAACTGCTGACTTGCCTCGAGACTAATCTTTCACATATGCAGTTTAGAACGATTTATAAAATAGGTTTTGTTCGCAAAACTGATTTGAGGAAAATAGGTAGACAACAAATTGTATCCCCTTGAACATCGTTAGTTGAATTTCAATGCACCGGGTAAATAGCAATTAATTTGAATTGTTAAGGTGGATTTAACGGGGTGGAAAAAGGTTTCTCGAATGTTGTTTCTTTCACTTTCCGATTTACAGTTAATTTCCTATTTTTGTGACCATTTCTCTCTCTCTCTCTCTCTCTCTCTCTCTCTCTCTCTCTCTCTCTATATATATATATATATATATATATATATATATATATATATATATATATATCCTTCCTTTCAATTAGTGTTCTCTGAATGGCACTTGCGGGAAAAATAAACGAGCGGAAAGTGAAAATACCCTTTCCTGATCGAAGACACTAAATTTTTCTCTCCACTCGAGAAACATCTAAAAAGAAATAGATGTGACCAAGGAATATTAACTTTTGTTTCCAACTGAAGCTGACGCCACCTAAAAAAATGTAAAAATGGAGTTTCTTTTACTGCTTTTAGCCTTTTTAGATCTCACAATGAAAAGGACTGAAGCCTTTTCCACTTGCCAAAATTTCTGTTGCTAGGTAGAATAGATTCCAGTTTAGAGCAGAAAAATATAACCAAAAATGTTTGGATCAACAATTGTTATATCGAAATAGTATTTCACTCGTTATTGGTTGTAATTTCATGACTTGTTCGTTTAAAAAAGTTGTAACTAATAAAATTTCCTTTAATCCTATACGATTGATATAAGAGCAGTAAAATTCCTAGATAGATAGGTTTCTAGTTCCTAATTTCTAGACTGAGTTGATTGAAAGCACGTTGCTGTGAAATATGGTTGCAGTGAGTGCCACGATAAGAAAATTACAACTAATATAACTTAGTGGTTTGATAATTATAATTATAAAAGATAGTTTATTTTTGGTGCTGGTTGAACCCGAGAGTTAAAAATACGGATGTTTAAAGCCACCTAAATAATTAGGGGGACGATTAAGAAATCCTTTCGGTTAATTATAGATCAAATTCAAATTAATTTATTCGGTCGTCAACCTCAATATGTAACTATAGCAAATGGACGTAGTTTTCCTCGAGCAACTCATGCAACGTCCAAGCAACGAAGTGTGTGAGAGAGATCTCCTTCCTCTTCAATGGTTTACCACTACTCCACGTGATCCCAATAAATCCCGATGCAGAGGATACCTTTTAGCAGATCAACTGTGAAATATTAATAAAAATGTAATTTTAATATTCAATTTTATTTTAATCAGATACATAAAATTATTAATATCTTTAGATATTTACTTCAAGATCTGTATTTTGGACAAATAAGCTCAAAGAACTGTGGCCAATTCAAACTAGTCTTCAAAGTTACAAAATCGACGACAAAGCTAAAGATATTTATGAGGAGGGGCCCATCTGGCAACTGACACCAAGTGCAAAAGCCGCCCTAATCATATTGAGCTATTATTAGGCTAATAAAAACAAAAAAACAATAAACAAAGAGAAAAACCAATAAACAAAAATAACAATGGCAAAAAATTGTGCAATACGCAACCGCTGCCAATCGCATGATGGCAAGACCTGGCAACTTTAGCTTATTATGGCATATTTGGTAACACTGAGAAGAGCCGCCTAACATACTCTATTGTCATCGCCTCGCTATTTTCTCAAATCACTAGCTCGCTCCAGGAAAGTAGCAACATCATACAACCAACCTCCAAGCTCTACATTCACGCGAGATGCAACCACTTGACTTGAGCTACCAAGAATAATCCCTACCTGACTTAATTGGAGTGTGTTTGAGCGCGAAGATCACCTAAAATTAGACATTAAATAATAAGATAATAAGGTTAGGAAAGAGTTGTAGAGAGTAATTTGGCTGTAATTTGGTTGCTGGTTGTGTAGTACCAAGGCATTTCCATGCTCTAGGAGGATAGTGATATCAAAGGTGATTTTACAGACAGAGATTAGTCTTCAAATGAAAAGGATGAATACATCGTTCTATGGAGTCTGGAACAAGTTTTTGAGGTGTCATTGCAAGTGGTTGTGGAAATTTACTTTGTCATTTTTGCAAGCATCACACAAATTTGTAGAGCATCAATTTCATGTAAGCAAGCAATTATTGAAGGTTGACTTTGGTGCATCATGGATACAAACATATCATCAGCAAAGTGCATAAGGTTGTTCAAACATCAAAAGGGGTCCACAAAATATCAGCCAGGAACTCTATTTATACAGTTGACGGGGGTAAGAGAAAGCTCATGGTTGTTCAGGTCGGATTTGAACGTAAATTCGGAAATGCCAATGACTCTGTTCTTTATCTAGTTTATTCCAATAATTTTGTGATTTCTAATATGAAAAATCTAGAAATAAAATTTAAGCCAGTGTAATAAATGTGTGTGAACAATTTAAAGTATTGTATGTTTGATAATTAAGAGATGAATGACGCCACACGTGCTAATATTTGTACAGAATGCGTGTTAATGAGTGGATAAGATTTTACTCTCAATAATAGAAGTCCGTTTACAACTGTTATGGAGTTGTGGAAATAATTATGTAATTTGATAGAACTTTATGACCACCTAATTTAATTATTGGATTAACGGAGCAAATTTGTTTCAGGAATAAAAAATAGAATCTGATAAAGATTCACTATAAAAATATATTACACTGGTTAACAAATTTTCACAAAATCATTATTCTCTTATATTATTGAGTGTTTTTAATAAAAAAAAGGCGCTGTTTGCAAATATGTCCTTACTTTTTCTCAACCATTGTCCGTTTAAAAGATATAACAAATTATGCAAATATAAATAAATGTATGGGGTACGGGTAAAGCATACTTGCATTTGTCACTAAATTATTTAGTTTCTTTTCCAGGTTTATATGATAAATATTGACTTTCTTGATTATGGCTACAAGAGGATGCAGAAATTCACCAGATTCGTTATGTTTTGTGTATGGTTTTTATGTTGAACATAAGCATGTATCACATAAAATTGTATAAGGTGCAAAGTACTGGATTGCATATAGGCTGTACATTGGAATGAGTATGCTTGACCAGGAAAAACCATGGGCCCTTCATGTAATATGTGGAAGTTGTCGATCAAATTTAGATGCATAACTGAGAGGTGCAGGAAAGGCAATGCCATTTGAGGTGCCGAGAGTTTGGAGAGAGCCACGGCCGCCAGAAAATATAAGTAAATCCTATCAAATTGTAAGCTAAATACTTTGTACCACAATCAATACTGAAATATTCAAAATACTAGCTAAGTTTTCTTGTAATGTGACTACACATGCAATACATATTTATGTTCAAACTATTAAATCCATCTCCTTTTATATATATTTTTTCAGGTAGAGGGTATGATGGAGGTCTCATAAGGAGAGTGGGAAGGTTATGACACTGAAGAAATGGATGAAACGTTTGAACCAAGTATGAGTACCTGCAGACCTTTCCAAATCAACGTGAACTGGATGATTCATCAGGGACTTGGGTCTCACTAAGTCAGAAAATAAGCATTTGGCACCCAAACTTCATGAATAGAATCTGTTGGGGGAGGGTTTTAGATCAAAAGTATATAGGATAGTTCTACAAAAAGCCTCAAAGATGTTTTACTACATAATGGGAATCAGTATTCATTCCTGCCTATACCATACTCGGTACAGAGTTGGGAAGAATATTACAATGTAAAAAAGCTTCTCGAGAAGGTAAACTATACTAAGTTTAAATAGGATGTTTGTGGTGATTTTAAAATGCATTCCTTCTCCATCGGATTTCAGGGTGGGTACACCAAGTATTGATGTTTTCTTTGCCTATGGGACAGTAGGGTTGATCATGAACCTTACCAGAAACTTGAGTGGCGCCCTCGAGATAACGTGCAGCCAGGAAAACTAAATGTTATTATACAGTCTCTTATAGGGCAAAACAAAATTTTGCTAGCTCCACTTCATATAGAGCTTAGTTTAGTCAAAAAGCATTATAACATGGTGGAGAAGCATTTCAAAAGATTCGTCTAATCTTTCCAAAGCTATCAAAGGGCAAGTTTAACGGTGGCATATTTACTGGACTGCAAATAAGGAAAATGGTCAATTCAGTACAACTTGAGAATGCAATGAGTGATGTCGAAAGTGAGGCTTTGTGTACATTTAGAAATATAGTTAATATTATAAGAATTTAGGATGTGAAATGTTACTAAAGGTGCACTTTTTGCATTCACATTTAGAGATTTTCGTATAAATTTGTGAGAAGTGAGTGAGAAGAGTGCATGGTGAATGGTTCCATCAGAACATTGCTGTAATAGAGAAAAGATACCAAGGAAGATGGAACGCTGCTATGATTGGGACTATATATGGTCACTGGTGTGTAAAGATTAAAGAGCTCACAGTAAAAAAGCCCGTTCTTCAGTGCACTTTTAGTAGTTTATCTCTTATAATCACATTTTCTCATTAGTTTAAAAAGGAAGACAGGGACAAAATATTATCAGCTATTATTCATGGACAATGTGAATATGGTAAATAAAGGGAACTGTCGCAGCTATTTATGGTTAGCTTTATATAGAAAATTCCAATTATGTTCATAAATATCGATGCTACGCAATTTTCAATGGTATTTCTGAAATCAAGAGTTAAAACCACATTAGAAACACTAAAAACATTCAAAGAAACAAAAGTACTGTTACCCAGTGTTATTGAAGAAATGGAAATAGCATTGTTGTAAATGAAATTTTAAACAGTCAAAGAAATTAGTGAAATTTTAGTTTAATAACGGCTTCCATTACTTGATTATGATTAGAGAGAAAGGCAGATGAGCCTAAGGCCCCATCCGCCTTAGTTGTGGTGCACATTTGCTTCGGGTATTTAGATGCTTGGATTCACAAAGAGTTTTTGATATAAAAGCACTCCAAAAGAGGCTTAAACACTCCTTTGCTTCAAAGCCAAAGGGGTTAACTTCATTAAGCAACATTACACTTCTATTTTGTTGGAAAATGATCTCTGAAATTATCTTGGAGAATAAATTATATCGTTTGGACTGTTTCCATTTATTCACCGAAGTTTAAATAAAACAAATAAATTCTCTTAAACATCTAATACATAAAGAGAGATCCATCCACATCTATCTCTCAGAAATTATAGGAAAAGCTATGACTGTTAATAGGAGAAGAACAAAATCTTTGACAATCAAGTTTCGGTAAGATTTTTTATCACTTTAAACATCTATTTGTGTTAATATGCAAACAACTCGCAATGTTTGTTGAAAGATGATATATTCAAGTGGAAGAGACATACATTCTCACATTATTTGGAAGGGGAAAATTAAATGAGATTTGATGAAATTTCATCAGTAATTGATTTCAGTTAATACAATGACATCAATGGAAAGGGGAGTATATTAGCGTGTAATTCTTTTCCATTACTATTACTAATGTCAGAAATTCATTTGTGTTTACTGGCACTGAGGTGAAGGACGAAAGCCAGTTTGAGTAGATATTCGATGGAAATTAAACTTTGGCTATGTAATGATTTTAGGTTTGAGTTGGATAAACTTGGATAGATTTTGGTTCGGTAGACTGAAATAAAGAACCGAATGTGTGTGTTGTTAGATTGAAGATTATTTTGTCGTATACAGGGTGAGTATTTGAAGTGAGCGTTATTCGTTGACATGTGAGTTATGTGTTGGTGTAGAGGAAGGGAAATGTTACTGACACTCAACTTTGCTAAACTGTAGAATATTGATCTAAACTCCTTAAAATTATTTAGAGACGCAATAAAAAAAAGCCTGAATGATTTGGACATGTTATTTGGTGTGGTTGTCCCTGATAAGGAAAGCCTTACTTGAATAGGTTTGATTTGTAGAAGAACAACTAGGTAGATCTGTGACTTGGTAGATCTGTTTATATGTTGATCTGACTTCATTCTCCAATCAATTGGGAAAGGTCATACCGAGATGCAAGGGGGAATATTATAGGAGACGGAATGGTGTTATTTCTGGCAAGATATCAATTTGAATAATCAGGAGTGTAATACTATTTTATAACAGAGTAAGTGTTTTCGGCATTTGAAGGAAGGGTAATCCGGTTTATAGCAACAGTAGAAGCTGCAAATTCAATGTATATCACTAGTTTTATATTAATTAGAGGAATATGGACATATAAATTAAATGTCCATTGACGATCTCAGCAAAAATGGCGCCATTATTTACATGTAAAACCCAAACAAAATTATGAACACTTTATGCTATCTTAGAATTATTTGAGTATATTTTAAAATAAAAACTGCACTACTAAATTAACTGATGATAGTAGCATCTGATGTACCACAATTAGTAAACCTGAACACGATGATATTAGTATCTTGATATTGAGATGTCAAAGAAGTAGCATTACTTTATATTTTTTTATTAGAGTTAATTAGCCCAGATCAAAAACATAAACCTTAACTAAAATCTGTTCATGCAGTGACCTGGGTAAACATAAGAAAAAAGTACACTGTCCCTGCCTAAATTGAAATCGATTTGCAGCAGCTCAGCGAATGGGAAAAAACGTTTCGAATGGATGCCTCCGGATGATCAGTCCAAATAAGCTTTACTAATGAAGTGACTATATGACATAAACTCTACTTCTGCAAGTTGAGTAAGGAAGAGTACTATATTCGCCCATCCAAGAAATAACTTCTGCTCACCTAAATTGATTTTGAATGATCTTTATTCACAATTTGTACTTTTATTTATTAAAATTAAATTGAGGGAGACCCAAGATGTACCTTCACCATATATAGAGTTGAAGATCAGCGCCTCGTAAACAGTGACGTTGAATGAGTAAAAATATTTCAAGGATACTAAGGACGAGTAGACGAATTTAATGATCAAGAGACTGAGATAGTCATCAATTTACCCGGACCTTGATTTGTTGATCATCTAAGATTAGACTGTATGTGGTAAGAGCCTCCTAATTTTCTGTTTTGAGATCAGCATACGTCATTAAATACATTTGAATACAAAAATATAAAACATGTAATAAAATTTACACAATTGTATCATGTTTTAAATACCCATACTACGAGGGGCGGTCATTAAGTTTTGTAATTCGGATATAAGGAAACGAGATATGAGGAAAAGTGTTTTATTATTTTTCAATATAACTACCCTCGACTTCAATGCACTTGCGCCACTTGTCCCTGAGGCTTCGAGTTCCCGACAACTAGAAATCTCCCGACTGCTGTTCAATCCACTCCCGGACGGCGAGCTGGACATCTTCATCGTCCCTAAACCGGCGTCCACGCAGCGCAGCCTTGAGCTGGCAGAATAAAAAGTAGTCGCTAGGGGCCAGATCTGGACTGTAGGGGGGATGGTTGAGCTCATCGAATCCGCACTCGCGCCAGGGCAGCTTGTGCAACTCTGGCCTTGTGAACTTTGACGACGTTGAAGTCTATCATGGGACGTGAGGTTTCTACGGACCCAACGGGCAGAGACTTTATCATAGCCAAATTGTCGTGGATGATGTTAATAACACTTCCATGTGATATTCCAAGTTCTCGCTTGATTTATTCAACGTTCACCCGTCGATTTTCGAGGATCATCCTGTCCACAAGGGCCACATTTTCCTCGTTGGTCACGTCTAACGGGCGTCCTGGATGGGGGTCATCTTCAAGGGACTCACGACCATGGCGAAACTCCCTATTCCAGCGAGCAATGGTTGCATAGGAAGGGGCGGTGTCGGTGAACACTGCAACCATTTGCTATAATAATATTTTCAAAGATATTTCAAAGAAATCTTTTCATCTCCTCAACGTTATATATATGTACCTTTTACTCGGTCAATTACTGCCATTTGATGTGGCTTTTAATATAGTTTTTTTTATTCATCGTTTATCTTCTTTAACCACACTTTGTTTAGTAATTTGTCTTACCCCAGGTAGATTTTTATTCGGGCGTATGTAATTAGACCACTTTTATAATTTCAGTAAGCTTAAAGTTCACCTTTTTTGTTGAACATTTGAGGTTTCCTACCTTAAATTAAGGTGAACATACCAGGCGAGGAGGTAGTAGCCGGGCAGCTTTTTTCTTCTAGGTTTTTAGAAATAATTTGATTGATTATGTATAAAAGAATAGATGGTCTTTTTGGTTGCAAGATGGCCATACATTCGTGAGATTTGGTTTAAACATGATGAATAACCGATTCATTACAGCATCATTTCATCCTATTCGCTCGATGAACACTTGCCTAAAAGATAGATTGGATGCCGTGGTCCCATATAGCATCCATCTGGATTTCCTGAACCTTACACCACCTGACCTTTTCCTTTAGGTTCTGCTGAAGAATTAATTTATTTATGAAAAACAAGAACATTCAGTTGCTCAAGTCGAGAATTGTGGATTCTTGGGCAGAAATCAATCATGACGATTTTCTAAGTGATTCAAAGAATGTATTGAGTCTTTCAAAGGTGGGCTTCAATCATGGTTAGGAATTATTCTTTTATTATCTTATGGATTTCAATTTTTTAAAAGTTGTGACCTTAAACTTCGTTAAATATTTTGGAATTTTGAGTCATCCCGCTAAATAGTAAACTTTTTATTTTCAAATATTAAATTTTATTCCAATTGAACTACTTTCAAGGAACTACAAATCTAGACTTATGGAGATATAATTTCTATTCATCATACGTTTAACATTTTTAACTCCTGTTTTTGGAAAATAAAGACATCATAGTTTTATAATATCTTTTATCGTAAGATTTATAAAGATTTAGAAAAAAGAGGAATTAAAACACACTTACCTAATACATATTTATTCCAGAACAGTTTCAGTGTATCACACGCCGTTATCAACTGAAAGTTTGATTATAAACAGTGACGACTGCGATTGATAAAACTTTTTTCAGACGTAAATATCACCAATTAACTAAGTAAAAACAGATAAATTTGTCCAAACAAGAAAAATTGAGAAGGTACAAACCTTAATTGGACTTAGGAAGAAAATTACGTGTCACTTTAAAAAGGAAAATAACAAAAGATGAAAGACGAAAACCGAATAACTGCTATGATACACGAAAAATATTGGAAAATATATGAATACTAATTTTATGGAAAGGATAGAACAACATCGTAAACACCACTACAAAAGCCAACAATAATTATGTAGTAATGATAAAATAGAACTGACCATTTGAACCACTTTAAATCAAGTTAGCGATCACCAATCTTAGACAAAGGTCATCGCATTCCATCGATTTCCTGAGAGAATTTTCCGCCACAACGTTTCACTTTTTAGCGAAGGAATGTTGATGCAATTTCGGGCCTTCAATAGGGTTGTTATTGAAGGAGTCACACTTCAAAGAAGAGAAATTAAAGGATTATATTGAATCGAGTGGCACGAATAACACCGTAACATTATGCATATAATTTATAGAATTATAAAATAAATTTCTATGACTCGTAGAAGAAGAAATGTGGAAGCAAAAGTAAGGAGGACAAATTAGAAATGTTAGAGACAACAAGTACCACTTTAATGCTATGGTTTTATTGCGTCCGCTATATTATGTGTGAATTAACCAGTAAATAAGTGCTGTGCTTGTTCAAAAAACTTTTAAACTCGTGGGTGAACATGCTTTGAACTACAGTAGCTGAACCTTAACTTGTCTTCATTCAGATACTTGACGGGTTTCTTGGCGGACGCATGTTAGCCACTCCAAACAGCCTAAGGTCAAACACGTGACCAAATTCACAACAATATTCGTATGTATACGATTTAATTTCAATTCATTGCCATTTGTTCTTGAGCTATTTACAGATCATTATAAAGCAAATCAATGTTAATATGGCTGAACTTATGAGAAAATTGAACGTTTGTATTAATTGGCTGCGAAGGCTTCTATGTTCCAGCGAGAGCAGAAAATCATCTTCTTTTCTTCCTCCGAAAAACGTCCTTCATTACTATTGGATGCTATACACTGTAGCTTTAACTCTAATTACGCCCCATCACACATAGTACATGGGCACCTATCATACATAATACCATCCAATATTCTTGTATGTTACTTCTCTTTCTCTTATGTCATCCTAAATAACCTAAACGATTCAACTTTTTGATAGTATTCCAACCTTTCGCACATCAAAACACTCATGGAATAATTAATTAAATCAACCCTTCGTATACTACAAAAACTATCCATCATCTGCATTAAAAAGGTCAAACTCCATTCATTATTACTAATAAAGAATGGTAATGATTCTTTTCTCTATTGCACAAGCAATTTCATTTTCTTTTCCATTTCTCGAAACCTCTATTTTCCACATTGTTTCTCAAGATGAAAGAAGTGAAAGTTATACTGTGACAGTTTTCCAGCTCTGGACGAGAAAATTTGACCACAAGAACAATTTTGCACTTTTCCTCTATAGATCTAAATTCCTGTTATTCGTCCTTGTGACAAAAAAGACCGGAGATATCATTGTCATTAAAGCATTGGACTTTTTACATCCAAAATGAACTTGAGAAATTTAGACAAACTTTGCAGTTCATTAAATTTTCGATTCTTCGTTTTATACGTCAGCATTTGAATTGGCAAATTTGTTTAAGTCAGAAAAGAAACAAGTTAGATTGTATTTTAAAAATTAATAAATTAACCGGTTTGGCTTTGATTTTATTCTAGAGGAAAAGATAAGAAAAAATATACTTCCTTGTAGTTAATTGAATGCAATCCACGAAATTAATGTACGACTTTAGGGCATATATTAAAAATGAAGCAACCTTTCACTATAGAAATATTTAATCACTAACATAATCTCCAAAGCTTTCTACAACCTCCTTCGATCTTTCAAAAAATGCCATTCTTGTAAGTTTATTAAGATTTTATGCAAAAACTGAATACAAGTCGTTTCCAGCTCTTCTCTTGATGTGAATCTAAGTTCACCCAAATAGTTCTATTATCCACTGAACAAGTGATAATCAGAAAGAGCAAGGAGGTCAGCAAAATATAAAGGATGAAGTAATATTTCTCAACTGATTGCAGTAGTGATTAGCTTTAATTGTTTGATTTTTTTGTATAGCATTTCATAATAGGCAAATCTTTTAATATCCTTCCATAGCCTAAACATGTATATTTTTGTACGAAGTCCTCCTCTAGGATGATCGGAAATTCTGCTTCCTCGACTGATCCACGAAGGGTGTCATTTACTGGATTGGTAAAGGATCCACTTTTCTTCAGCAGTAACAACCTTGCCTTAAAATGGTACCTAAAGGTGTCGTGAAGGCAATAAATGTTAGCAAGGAACAAGCTGTTGCCGATTCACAGAGAAGACTTAGAGTGGGGCCAATTTACCAATCACTGCAACTATTACAATCCTTTCCATTGGCGTAGTTCAATTGTATGTTTATCTTAAATTGTTCTGTGAGTCCCCTAAGAAGCTGTAGCAGGATATGATGTTACAACAGCTTCCAACTGTTCAAAATCAAGTTTTTTGGGCGGGCCTTCTTTTGTTCTATCTTTTAGTCTGAAATCTCTATTTCGGAAACAAGAAAACCATTTTCTGCAACTTCTTTTATTCATACTCATAAGTGTAATGAATGGATTTTGTAGCTCTACTTGCATTGACAACTTTGAAAAACTCATAGAGTAAACCATGTCTAATGTGAACTTTAGATGGGACGAACATAGAGGTAAATACAAAGGAGAATATCAACAAGATTTTTATACTTTGAAAAAGAGGTATAAATTACTCATTGTAGCATTATTAAACCATATAAAGAGGCACTACTTTAATAAATACTATCTAAAACCCTATTCTAGAAAATCGGACATTACTTTCGGTCCAACCTGATATTTAATGAAATTTAGTAAAAAATATAAATTTTTAAATATTTTGGGAAGCGGCACAAACTTTCAGGATGTCCTAAAATATTTCGCTGCAGGTTACTATGTCGACCTTTTTTACTCAGGACATCTAAGCGCTTTCATTAATTATGCGAGACGCTTTAATATCATAATAAACTTTGCTGCTACAAAAAAAAATTGAGAGAAATAAATTATTTATTATAAAAAAATGAGATAGAGGCTGAGCATAACATTGATCAATGACAAGGCAAGGTGAGGTGAGATGAGGTGAGTGAGTGAAGATGTTAAACGGAAAAGAGCGACTTGCATCCTACACTGAATAAAAGTGACTTCTCGAGTTATAAAAATCCCTACAATGTCTTTTGACATAGATTTAATTTATAATTCAATGAAATGATAATTTTTCACCGTTATTTCTACTTTACCATTACTGCTTGAGAATTGTGTGTTTGAAAGAATTAGAGGCCGATTCTTTTAGACAATAGTTTCAATTTTATCGTCTCCTGATTGGTGAAGTTTTAGCGGGAGCATTTAATTTCACTGCCTTCATTACCGAGCTTCACTTGAGGCAATGTTTGCTGAACTTATGAAGGTCAAATTTTCGATGACTTTCCTCGACCTCTCGTAAACTTATGGTGGGTATGTCGAGGGTCACCTCTTCACCGCCAATTGCAGAAAGTAGTTTAGGTGTTGTTAAAATATTTTGTTTAGGTAAAAACATTTGTGTCTAGACTACACTCAGCGACCGGCCACAAGCTGCCATATGTATACATATTAGGGTAAGTGCTCTAAATTCTAATCTTTACTCTGAATTTCTCTATTACTTCCTAAACTATTGACCATTGTTTTCGCCCTTAAAAAATTAATTTGGGGCTGACATTGAGAATAGCTAAAGAAAATTCTTTCATTATTGACAAACAAGAAATATAAGGTTATCCTTAGTGTTCACAAAACAATTAATCTTTTTTGTTAGTTCCCTCCCGCAATAAAGGTTGTCAGGTTTGGCTCATATGTTTTATGCCTATAAACATTTTCCTAATTTCATGCAATATTGCTGAATCAAGCTGATTTCCTCTTTCGTAGTTACAGAGGAGGCATTTGAGGTGTCTCATAAGAGGGTTAGGAGCTCACTACAGAGACCTTCATAGATTCCACTTTCCTCTTCTGTCAAAACTGCTCTACACATTATCAGGAGAGACAAAAATATTGTCATGGTCCCTCCTGACATATGTTCAACAAAGGTTCTAGTGGAAAATCAATATTACCATGGAAATCACACTCCTTGATTAAATATGAATATAATTACAAACTCTTTCATTCTGCTCAAAATCACGAACAGAAGGAGAGCTCACAGACACATTATTGTGGTCAGCCTAATAAACTACTTACGGACATGCATTACCAGAACACCAAACCACATGAATCCAGAATTCGACGTTTCTAATGACTGCCGAAGATCCATAAATGGAACGTTCCCTTGAGAAATATCGTCTCCTTCGGATATTATCTGTGTTGAACAACACCAGAGATTTCATAGACGGGATAAAGGGGCTAACAATGCTGGAGGAAGTAGTTATTGTGTCATTTGACGTCAGCTCCTTGTTCACATCGAAGCCATGGAATTCTTGCATGAGTACCTCTCTTACCTGCCGGAGGAGACAAACCCAACTTCTTTCACGACAAATGTTTATTAAAAAAAAAGTGTCTGTCTCCTCAAATTCTGCATGACTCAAACGTCTTCCTGTACGATAAGAAAATTTATTATTAGAAGAAAGGAATACTAATGAGATCTCATCTCTCTCATCATTGCGGAACTCTTCATCCGGTGGTTTTGAGAGGCGTGGGGGTGCTTTGGCCTGCATGCTATGTCTATGCGGATTGTTTTGTACTAGATGGATGGTTAATTGGGTGTTCAGGAGGTTGAGGCGTAGCCAGTTAGGGGATGGATAATGCTTGTAATTATAGACATTGGATTGTGTGAACTGACCTAGGGTATAATAATTCTTGTGTGTGCTTAGATTGTGTTGATTTATGAGTCTGCTTCGTTAGTTGTTTATTGTTAGTTGTCAGAAAGTTAATCTTGTATACAGTTTGACGCCGAAAAATATAGTTATTTTTTTTAAGGTAAATTTGGTGCTTGATAGGTTAATTCCTCATTGATTTTATATTCCAGTTGGTTGGATGAGAATTACGTAGCAAAGAGTTTTGAAAGTGAGACAGAAAGCCATTAGTTTCTATTGAAATCAGCATTAAATTCTAATGATATAAAAATGATGGTAACGATATGCATTGGTGTAATTAGAAAAAGGATAAAGTGGTTGGTAGAATGAACAGATCCTTCCGGACGCCATTTATTTGATTTTTTCATGAACGATTATCTTTGTCTATTAATTGCACTTTTCAACTTGCGACAATGGAGAAAGCCATTATTTTGCACTTAAGAGTTAGGTGAGCGCTTTTTATGAGAATTAATCTGTGAGCAGCTTTGAAGGATTTGCTTATGTTGATTGCGGCCATAACGCACCCACAGACCAATTTTGATAAAGAGATGGAGATAGCACGCCATGGCTGACCAATAACAACCGAAGAGGTCATGAAAACCGTTAAAACTTTTAAACAAATGACACCAGGCTGGACGGACATCACTAAAAACAACTTGGTGCATGTTCCCCGGGAGATCATTCAGGGAATTACAAACATTTACAACGCTTGAATAGAGACTACTTTCCTGACGGTCTAAAAATGGCCTAAACCATTTTTATACCAAAAAGAAGAAAACTCCCCCGATCAACTGAAGGATTACAGGCCAATATCCCTCCTCAAGTTCATAAGCAAAGTCTAGGAGAAGCTTCTAGCCAACAGTCTACAAGATCAGCTCACAGAGCTAGAAGCCAACAACCCTCAGCAACACAGGTTTCGCAAGAGAAACAGCACTCGCCATTCTCAACTAAAAACTCTCCCGCTGTAAAGCTGATGGGAAATACGTAGACGTGGTGAAGCGAGATGTTCAAAAGGCATTCGATAAGGTTTGGCTGAGAGGTTTACAATACAAGATCTTAAACCTCAGGCTAAACTTGATCCTAGAAAGGGTCCTATATGATTATATAATAGATAAAAAAGCACAAATTTCGATTGAGGCCTACAAAGGAACCAAATTCGAACGTGAGGCGGGTTTTCCACAATGTAGCTGTCTGAGTCCACTGCTGTACCTAGTATACACATGGGACCTACATGCTCTAGATAGGGATTATGTGATGTATCCGCAGTTTGCAGATGACTTCACGCAAATCATACACAGTAATCATAAGAATGACGCTGTAGTTCAAGCAATGGAGACAGCTACCGAAATCGAAAACATAAATAGATACGAAAGAAAGTGAATGATCAATACCAACCACCGAAAGTTCCAGATCCTTCCAGTAAACCGCCGGAAAATTGACGACGCATAGTAAATGATGAAGATTACCGGTACACCAATGAGTGTAAAGTCCTAGGTTTGAGAATCACCTAAACAAGGTATATGGCGCGCATTAAAAACAGAATCTCCCTAGCCAATAGAGAGCTTGGGAAACAATATAAGTTTAAAAGCCTCACGCGAATAACATTAAAAAGCTGTGCACTGTTCTAGTAAGCTTAACAGTGGCGCCCCCGGCAGTGCTTATGCAGGCTGCGAGTTCTACCTCTTTCAGGCAAATGCAGAAAGCGCAGATCAAAGCAGCCCTGATGATAGCCGGAGTGCGCAGAATGGACCATATTTGGCAGACAGAACTGCACGCAAGAGCAGCACTGCAGCCATTGAATATGGGACTCTAGAGGAAAGGGAGAAAAACCTGGGACAAAATCGAAGAAGAAACACTCCCAAACATGGGCACCGACATTGACATTCCGATAACTGAATTCGGACACGTCACAAGGAGAGCCCTATTCCCGAGTGGGAGAACATGCCCCCGAGAGAACTCAAATTGAATAGTCACCTGATCACGATAAAAAAAAAACCCCAAAACATAACAAATACAAGATCATACCAACAGAGGCGAAATGCCCAACTTCAATTAAATAATAAATAAAACTAGACACTAAACTGAAAAATGAACAATAATATTAAAAAGGGGCGAAGTGCCCACGACGAAGAACAATCAAATAAGAAGAAAAAGAGGCAAAGTGTCCACAATAAAAAAAAACTTATAAAAAAACAAAGAGAGGCAAAGTGCCCACAATGGAAAACAACTAATAAAAGAACAAAAGAGGCAAAATGCCCACAAACCAATACGATAAATAACTATAAATCAAATGAAACAAAAAATAGAAACCTAAGGAGATAGCATAATCTATAATTGAAAGGCTTTAATGTTATGATGATGAAAATAGAAAAGTTTATTTATATTTATATTAAAAAAACAACAACACAAACAAAATATAAACAATATAAATAATAAAAATAAATAAATAAAGTAAAATAAACAACGAGAGAGAGAAAGAATAAATGCAACAATGGTCGCAAGGACGCCAACCCCACCACCAGTAGAAAACATTGGTGGTCCAGAAATGAGAACAAAAGAAACTAAAGAGTTGCCCTCTACACCAAGGCAATACTTTACTACTTCTATTTAACCTATATTTATCTAATACTCATTTCCACACTTTATTCATCTGATTTGATCTGAAAAAAAGATTTTCTGTTAATTCGCTCAAAAATCGTCGAATAAAGAAGTCTGAATCCAGCTCTATATTTCCCTTTACCTTTTGAGGAAGCTTCGATCACCAAATTGTTTAGCCTAATAAGCAAGAAGAGAGCTTTCCTTTGGAGTCATAGCCTTGTGAATATAAGGAAGATACTAAGTAGCCTCTCTGAAGGGTCAAGACAACCATTTGTCTGCCCCAAGAGTGGTCCCAAAAATTCGTTGACAAACACACCTTGGTAACCGAACCACTCTTGAAGTGGCTTACCTCAGTTACCTCTACCTCAACCAACATACACCCATAAGGGGACTGGAAGGGAATTAGCGGTGTGGTGAGTGGCAACGTGTGTGGCGATCTGAAAATATTATAAGTATGAAGTGAAGTTTTATAGTGAATTAAATCCCCTTAAAATGGAGCAAGTGGGTGGAAGAGAGGTCAACTTCTGTTTCTTTTCATAAAAAAGTCTTTGTTTAAGATTTATCTCCGTGACTTGCTAAAACCGGAGGAAATTCTTCAGATACCGTGAAAATAATATTTAATATATATTCGCATTACTTAGAATTTGAAGTTGGAAGGTAACGATTTATTAGAAATCTTGAAACCAACTTGACCAGGGTTCAGCGGAGGAATGATTGAGAAGCCTGAAGCTGTTTTATATGTTTCTTCGAGTTTGATAAGTCATGATAAGACACCCGCTGAAAGATGAGAATTCATTAGCCGCTACCGGGATTTGAACCAGCGATCTCTTGCAATAGAAGGCCGAAGTTACCACTCAGCCACGATAGGCTGATGTGTGAGCCATAAGACTATCTAATTGGAATGTTACCAATTTGCTTATAAATAATAATAACAAATCCTTACCCTCCTTAGAAAGACTCATACTCTTTTCAGGCAATTCATATACATATATATTACAGGATCCTATCATTTTAAGAATATTATTGCTCTAACCATTCCTTATTGCTATAACTTTTTTCACTTTAAATTATCCCCCTTTCTCACACTATATAACCATCTCAAATTTTATTTACAACCCATTCTACAAAGCATTAAACTTATACACTAAACATAGTAAGAGCATCTTCTCCTCAACATATTTTTCTCATGTCACAATGAGACACAATGCATTAACAATTGCTTTGATTGCTCCTGAAACTTTTGTACCATTCACAGCTTAGTTATCATAGTTTGACTCATTCGTACCATTAATATTCACAATACGCCAAAATTGATAATTCACAGGCCTAAATAATGACATTAAATTTATTCAATCCATCGATAAGTTTACCTTTCACTCTATACCTTCTTAGCAATAAGCTCAGGATGCAGCTCACATCGATGATTCTTTGATTTCTTAGAGGGAACATGTGGTTTACAAACCTGCGATTCTCTTTAAACCCTTCTCGTTGTCCTCCTTACCTCCTTAATCAGTAAACCCTTCACTTTGCTTTGAATTCTCAACTGGGAATTATTCTGCTATACTCATACGATTCACCTTTCTCCTCTTTTGTCTTATACAGTTGCGCTATTCAGACCTTCTTTCACGCCTCAGATATTCATTTCTTCCTGTGACCTTCTAAATAAACACTTCCCCATTTCCTAGCACAAACTCTACTAACCAATAATTAAATTTTCTAAGTAAGCCCCACTATTTTTAGTTGCTAGCCAATTATATTTATTTCCCTTTTAATATAATATATTTCACATTAGATCCTGAAATGGTCATTTAAATGCAAATTCGAGATCTAATGAAAAAGAAAAAAGCCTATTTTATTGATACAATTACAGTCTCGTTTCATAGCATCAGCTCCATTTTCCATCCGTAAAATGCCTGCCGAAATATTGGCCTCGAAGAGTCTTCATATGAAGAAAAAGCAAAAAATCAATAATAAATAAAAGGGAAAGAAATGTAAAAAAAGGTAGAACTGGAATGGTCAGGGGATTCCTAGCTAGGGTATGAAGAGCGAATAAGGGCTCGATTGAAGCAGAATTTCCAGTTCAACAAATTTTGGATGGTATTCATTTTAAACTATTCATTTCCCCTGGTAATTGATGCTATGTTTGGTAGAACTCATATGTTGCAAGGAAGGGTTAGACTCGTTGCCGGATGCCATTTAACATTACTTTCGTCTTCTCAAATAATTCAGCACTTTTCTCGGTCATGAGATTCTATAAGACTACAAAAATAGTGTATCGTTAAAAACAAGGTCAACAAACCCAAGTCACGTGCTCTCGAATATTAACAAACATCACCTGTCATTACGACCTTCAAAACTTTCCAAAACTCATTGAAAAGTAAAATTATTACCATCCAACCGACCGACCGACGGAGCAACAGAGTTACTTATGGAGTCGCCCAAAAATCCTTCGCACGAACAGAAAACTCCTCAATTTTGTATGAATATAAAGAACCAAGATTTCTGCCATGCGCTCTTCCATCATAGCCACTACATTTGGACATTGGCAAAATCGCCAACACAAGTCTGGGCGAAGCGTTCTTTATCTTTACAAACTATCGCTTGTCCCTTGTACTCGGTACGGTTTCGTGCACACAGACTAATGGAATATTTGAACGTTTTGGAAGGGGCTGGTCTCCTCCCCTTTATTTGTCTCTCTTTGGTGGTGGTCGCATGATCCTGCGCCGTAGGGAGATGAGCCTCCTTCTGAGGCCGGATCGTGCTCTCTTCTTCTTCTTGCCATTGTTTATTTCTTATTGCGTTTTAGGTTTGGTTTTTGATTTTGTTTTTATCTAAAATTTAAATTAATTTTAGGCTGAAATTTTATTTCGGCGAGTTCTGCCCTTGGGTAGAAGGGGGCAAATGGGCGCTTCTGCCCTTGGGTAGAAGTTGGAAGATGGGCGCTTCTGGCCTTGGGTAGAAGTTGGTGGATTGGCGCTTCTGCCCTTGGGTAGAAGTTGGTAGATTGGCGCTTTTGCCCTTGGGTAGAACTGGGCAGATGGGCGTTTCTGCCCTTGGGTAGATGTAGGTAGTTGGGCGCTTTTGCCTTTTCTGTAGAGGTGGGCAGTTGGGCGCTTCTGCCCTTGGGTTGAGGTGGGCAGATTGGCCCATCAGCCCTTGGGTAGAAGTGGGTAGATGGGCGCTTCTGCCCTTGGGTAGAAGTTGGTAGATGGGCGCTTCTGCCCTTGGGTAGAAGTGGGCAGATGGGCGCTTCTTCCCTTGGGTAAAAGTTGGTAGATGGGCACTTTTGCCCTTGGGTAGAAGCGGGAAGATGGGCGCTTGTGCCCTTGTGTAGATGTGTGTAGATGGGCGCTTTTGCTTTTGGGTAAAAGTGGGCGGATGGGCGCATTTGCCCTTGCCCTTGGATAGAAGTTGGTAGATGGGAGCTTCTGCCCTTGGGTAGAAGTGGTAAGATGAGCGCTTTTGCCCTTGGGTAAAAGTGGGCAGTTTGGCGCTTCTGCCCTTGGTTAGAGATGGGCAGATGGGCCCACCTGCCCTTGGAAAGAATTGGGTAGATGGGCGCTTCTGCCCCTGGGTAGAAGTGGGCAGAAGGTTGCTTCTGCTTTTGGGTAGAAGTGTGCATATGGGCGCTTCTGCCCTTGGGTAGAAGTGGGCAGATGGGCGCTTCTGCCCTTAGGTAGGAGTAAGCAGATGGGCACTTCTGCCCTTGGGTAGAAATGGGTAGATGGGAGCTCCTGCCCTTGGGTTGAAGTGGACAAATGGGCGCTGGTAAAAAAAAAATAAATTATTATCTCACTTTAAATTCTTTCAATTTTTCACTATCATCGTTTACCATTTCGTTACAGAGCATCAAACTCCACTCTTTTCCACAATTACGTAGGAGACCCACTTCACCTCTGCCCGAACTTTCAACATTAGGTGCTGGTTGGGATGGGATGAGTTCAGTGCTCTGCTGAAATGTTTGACACCGATCATGTGCAAGTGAACGTTGAGTGAAAGGATTTTTTTCTGCGGGGAGTGGTGGAGTGGTGCTGTTCGAGTGCATCCCTTGACTCTGAGTACTTTATTCTCAGTAGTTTGGATATGGTTTGTGTGGATGAGGCGAGGGTTGGGTGGCATAATGGCGATATGTAGTTGAGGGCAGTGCAGATGAATTAATTGTCTGTGTGGTGTGCTTCATCTGTTCTCTAAATGGTATGCTTGATAGTGCTTTGGGTGTGTTTGCTTTGTTTGTGATGTTGGTGGCGCGTCTATTAAATGGCATGTGGATGTCTGGTCTGATCTTCAGGAGAGTGGAAGTTCTGTTTAAGTGAAGGTTTCGTCCATTTACTAGGATTTTGTGGTATTTAATTGATTCCTGGCGGTCTGGTAGCAAGACGGTGATGGTTGATTTGAAGGTTAAAGATGTGAGGCGATTTTGTGTGTAATGATGGGTTTTGTGAATGATTGAGATGTTATGCGTGTTAGTGTTAATTTTTATGAGTGGGGATTGTAGTTTGGAGATGTCTGGGTAAGAGTATAACTCCCTGAGGGATGCCAGGGCTAAGTCAATGGGTGATTTGCCCTTTTTTGCTCTGCTAGAAGTGAAATTTGTTAGCCATTTTTTGTCGTTGTTGGCGAAGGTGTTCAAGATTTGTTGTGCCAATATATGTCTTGGTAGTGGGTGAAAGGCTTTGTTGATGTCAATGGCAGTGAGGATAATGGGTGGGAGGGGAAGGCTGCTTGTTTAAGCAGTCGAGTATCTTCTGTGAGGTACATGGGGAAGTTCGTGATACAAGTGCTTCTTTCAGAAACCATTTTGAGTTTGATATAGGGGGGACGATTGTTTGTATATTTATTTTTCCAGTGATTTTGATAGTGCTCCCCTTTGTGAGATGGAGCAGAATGAGTTGAGTTTGGTTGTGTGTTTGCCTGGCTTGAGTATCGCTATGATGTGTGCTTTTTTCCAGATTAAAGGGAATTGTCTTTAGCGAACAGTGTTTGAATATTTGGGGGAATGGCGGAGATTACCGTGTTACCAAAGTGTTTGGTGTGTATGTTGAAGATGTCTGGGCCAGTGGTTTTGGAGTATTTGAGGGATTTTATGGCTTGGATTTGAGCAAATTTGGGAAAAGGGGCTGACTGTTCTTTTATGTTTTTATTTCCATGAAGATTTGTCTGTTTGATATGTGTGAGGGAAGGAATATAATGCTGGAATAGTGTTTCAGAAGCCTGTTGCAGTTTTGATTAAGTGTTGCAATTTGAATGTTTTGGGTTACTAGTGACTCTTAATTGGAATCCGGGTTGCGTGTGATGTGTGAAATTTCTTTACGGTTCTTCAGAGTTGGGTCAAGGTTATCTTGTGTTTTAATGTATGTACTTATGCATTTTCAGATACTTGTATTGATATTAGGTTAGTGATTTCTGTTTTTTTAGTGTGGGTGCTCTGTTTTTTTTAAATATTTGTTTCAAACAAATTCTTTGATTACATTAAAACCTATTTTGAAAAAGACTTCTTTACGTCAGAAAATTTGAGATAGTAATATGATAATTTTTTATAATACAATTATTTTATTGTTCTATTTAACACGTATTAGACACTTTTGTTTGGCACTCCACGCTACAGTCCTTTACAAACAATCTGTTAACAACTCAGGAAAGTCTTAGAGAAGACGTTGGTTCTGAATGTACCGGCAAAAGCACTAAGGGAGTGGGGGAGTGTTTTGAAATGGGCAGATCATTCCATAAACTAGAAGCAAATAGAGAAAATGCACAATCATCCAGGATGCACAAACGACAAAAAGTGAGGAATAGTCTGATGTAGTTTTTAAAACGCCCTTGAAAGTAATTCTGGATTGAGTAGGAACCAATCCCAAACCAGATTATTATTATTTTAGAATGCCTTTAAGGTAGGGTGAATTGGAGTCCCTGGATAGTGGCGACTTTGCTTCTAAAGCCACGCACGGGATTTCAATGGTTCTATTGACCAGAATTGCAATGAGTGGCATTGATGCGCGCCGACCGCACGTTGATGATGATGATGATTATAAAATGAAAAAGAAGTATGTGCAGAAAGAGGCAATATTTGATTCAAATTTTGATCGTTGTTGTCCGGGGCATAGGTTTTACCACCTCTGACCTTTCCTTTGAATCCTTTAACATATTGCCACTAAATATGATTGCGATAGCAAAAAAGAAACCAAATCCAACCGGCAACTAACCACACTGGATGTGGTTTAAATTTCATGAGACAACGAACAACGCAGTTGTTTCCATCCCGCCACACCACCCTTCGAATACTAATGAATCCATAATATTTGTTCATTCTAGGAAATGACTAGAATGCGAATTACTGAGGAAATTTTGAATTTGCATCCGAGTTGGGTTGTTGATCTTTATGTGATTGAATTGTCCCAGCGAAATAGTTTTCTGGTCCGAGTAGTATTTATATTAGTCTTAACGGCATAAATTGCTTTATTCAAGGATTTAGGCTAACTTCCGTTTGAATTAGCATCCGCCTATTTGAAATGAACACCCGATTTAATCGTTTAGAGCAGACACAAAATAAATGGAGCCAGAAACAGCACTGAAATAACCTTATAAGCGTCTTATTATAGGCTTGTTCCTCTTTTCGTTTAAGTGCCATTCACTCACAATGGCAATTGACACTACCTGCCGTTTCACGTGAGATACGAAACACGGATGGCAGTAACATATGACAGGAAATATGAGAGGAATCTTCCCCACCTGGTGACTAATCACACCCGATTTAAAAGGCCCCCCTTTTAATAAGATTAATATTAGGTAGAACATTTGTTTGGCAGGTGAGAGGAACGGATCGTTGGGTGCTGAGGGGAGTATCAAAGCCTTTTTTGTCATGACCCAAAGTATATCAGTGATCAGAGTGTAGTTGCGTTTGGATGAGACGATGATCAGCTAAGTTTTCTATAAACTCTACGGCAAACTGCCAAACATTTAGGTTGTGTGTTATGTTTATAAACTGTTGTAAACATAGAATGAGAAGTAGTTAAAAATTTTAAAATAAGTGTAAAGGTCTGTATGCGTATGTATGGGACAAAAGCATGTGTGGAAAGATGGAAAGAAATAAAAGTGGTGAAAAGAGAAGTTAGTGTGAGAGATTTGCAAAAGAATGCTAGGCGCCTGGTAATTTTTGGTTGTTGTTTACTGGTACAGTTCTTTCTAAGTTTTCACTTAGGCTCAGCCGTAGGATTTTGTTCTGCATTCCTCTTTTCCACACCTTATCAAACACCTTTGATACATCCCGTAAATAATATCCACGTAACTCCTCTCCCTTTTATCTTGGGCAAGCTTTTCCGTGATGACATTTATCGCCATGTCCGTACTTCGCATTTTTCTAAACCCAAACTGGTAGGGATTTTACTGGTAGTTTTCCTCCCGGTGAGACACTAGTCTTTGGTTAAGGATCTTCTTTAAGGGCTTCACACCAAATTCCAGGAGTGAAATTGGCCGGTAGCTCTCTCTCTCTCTCATTCTTTCCATGCTTCGCCAATAAAATCATCTTGGCCGTTTTGTAAGCATCTGGAATATATCCTGTATTAAGACAAGCGTTGAAAATTATTCACATTCCTTCTATGATGTTAGTTGGGGCCTTTTCAAAGCTTGACTTTGTTAGCCCCGATTCTCCTGGGGCCTTTTGACGGAATGAGCGGAGCGTTCCGAGTATTTATTAAACCCGGGATCGACGTTTTTTAATTCATTTTCTGGTCATTTAATATTAAAATTTTTTTATACTCTAGGCTATATTCCTCAAAGCAGTGTAGCACAGAGTACATCACACGAACACTCCAAACAACCTGACTTCGCAGCTATAGAGTACAGTGATCCACCAGGTCCATTTGATCAATTTTGATTTATATTTACATACACTCATATGTGAGCTGCGGTTCTTCGGGAAAAATAATTCCGAAAACTAAATATGCATTTTTAAATTTATATATCCATAAGTAATTATATTTTTTCTTTGTTGCTTGTTAATTGCCAGAATTAATTCATCACAATCATTTTAAATAAATATTTTTCAGTCATTTTCAAGGTGGTTAAAAAGAAATTTATTGTAAAAAGAAATATATTCAAATTTTTACATTTAAAACTTTAAAAAAGATGGTATTTTTTTAAACTTAAAATGCTTTGTTGCAATATGAAATGTATGAAACAGGTTTCATTATTTAAAAAAACCCTTTATGAAATTTAAAAACATGTCTACTCATTAAAACTGAAAAAACAACTTAATATTTGCTAAATAAGCTGAATTAGGATTTTCATTGAGAAAATACGATCTTAAGAGAGGCAATCTCTTAATTGCTCTCGTACCTAGACTTTTCTTATTTTACAGAAATAGAAACCCATGACGGAGAAAGCTCACTCCGCCTCGACGCTTATAGGCTTTCTTGTTAAGAGAGCGTTATGCAATTTATCTAAATTTTCTGCTTCTTTAAAGTCCCTTCAAAGCTTTTATATTCCAAATTTGAAACAAAAAACAAAAAATCTACTTGAACCTCTTTCACATGGTGGAATTTTTCTTTATTTCTTGAATTAATATGAAAATAATTGATTTTCATAATCACTCAGCAAATCTGGGATTCATTTAAATTTTCTGTTGAACTTTATTTTTTATGTGTCAAGATTACTTTTATTTTTAAAAACTTTTTATATAGATACTCTTCATTTTTTTTAAGTATCTTTTTGGATAGCTAAATAAACAAGTTATCTCGTTTTTCTTTTAAAATTATTGGATTATGTAGATATTTCATTTAGGTAAGAGAAATTATTGCTTCTTTTTGATATGATTCAGCATGGCAATCTTTCCATTCAAGAATCAATAAAGTGTCTTTATCAGATAGTTTCTTGATAAAGAATCTAATTAATAAATTAGCTATTAATTGGGTTGCATCTTTACTCCAGAGGGTTTTCTGAACCATCTCTATTGGACGAAGCGTGTCGCATATATTTTGCAAAAGTTCCGATTCTCGAGATGAAATGGCTTCAAAAGAAAGAGTAGCTTTTAAAGTTTTTGTGATAACTCTTTCAGTTTTACAAACCTGTCAATCATAGGAGACTGTTTCATCTTGATTTGCAATCTTATATTAATTTAAATTCTTTTCAATTAAAAAAGTGCCTTACCAAATTTTGTATTTTCTCATTTTTTCGTGGGGATTAAAGAAATATATTGCACATCTTTCTCAATTTATTTTTGACTCCAAGAATATTGTCTTTTAAAACATATCTCATCTGCCCACAAAACCAAAAAGGCCTTAGGAAACGATGTAAATTTAAAGGCTGTTAATCACACAAATATTTTGAAATCACCTAATTAATAAAGATGCAGGATAGAGTTAGGTGTGGGAGAGTTGCGGGAATTATTTATCCCAATTGCTCAAGAACACTTTCCACAATTAGCCAAGTCACACTTTACGTTTAATTGGTTCAGATTGGGACAATTTAATATATTATTATTTGAAGAGAAATAGAGTGCTGAGGCATTTACAAATATTCAAGAGAGAGCGAGAAAAGACGCGCGCGGTCGCCCCTTTCAAGGAGAGAGAGAGAATACAAACCTGGGCGATCTTTTTAATCCACGCTTAAGAAGGCGCAAAATCGCGAAGGCCGTGATGGGCTGAAGGATCGACTTCGCGGAAGCCTAGATGTGCTTAAGAGTACGAAAGGTTCCATCGGAGATTATCCCGCGATGGTGTGAGTCAGGCATAGTTAATCTCGCCCGGCGAAGCGTGTGTCAACTGGAACCCTCCTACTTCAGGCGCGGGTAAAAGCCCCTCCGTCTCATCCCTATAAAACGTCCGATGCCAGACTTGGACGCCAGTAACCGCCTGCGTCCGCAAGTATCCGCCATCTTTCTGTCCCCGTAGTTCTGCACGAACTCTTGTTGAACCCGTCAAGCTCCGTGTATTCTCCTAGAACTCACGTAATTCTACTCCGTACTCATTGTTACCTGTTACCCGTTACCCGAACGCGACGCGTTAAATTCTCAATTCGGTGTTTTAAATCCTAAGGCCAGATTTGAGCTCATCTCGTTTAATAATAGTTAATCAAGGGACTATTATTTTGGACTCTGCGCCGTCCCGAACAAGGCAGGATTACTCTTTCAGCCCAAATCTTCGAGGTAACTGCAACGCACAACTCTCTTGTGCAAGCTATCTTTCCTTTAAGCCTCGGTCATTTGGGCCTCGTGTGCGCTTACGGTCTTTTAAGCGTCCTATCTATCAATTGTCCGTTTGTGTGTATGGCGTTAGACAACGCCGAAATCGCTCTTTGAAACCGAGACTCGTGTACATCTCCTATGTTTATATACCGTGCCTAAAACCCCCTTTAATTTTGTAAATATATAATTTGAATAGTAGTAAAGTATATTTTTATACTTCCTTTCTATTACCCCACACCCTCCTAAGATAGCTAAGTGTTGGCCAACCTAAACTGCACTCTGAAACTTAATTGCACTCTGATCTGTATTTCTAATTTTACCCACGCTCATAGCGGACTAATCTGGTTTTGAACTCTCTCTCTCGGGCTGAGAAATTCGGAAAAGGTAGGAATCTAACCTTAACCTACGACAACCAATACATAATTAAAATTTATTAAATTTTCCGACGTTATTGCGGTATTTTAAGCAGTGCTGTAGAAGCAATTTGATCTGGTTTCATTTCAATACAAGGTTGCCATTTTCCCGAAATGTAGCCTTTTGCTTCCTTATTTAGCTTTATTTATTTATTTAATTGTAGTCATGGATATTATGGCTCCCCAACTTCTCAAGCTGCAACCTTCTGTGCGTGATTGAGAGAGAGACCAACAAGTCGCCTTGCAACACTGAGGTGGAGCTAAGGTTTAAAATCACACTAGTTTTACTCAGTTAAATAGAAGGACCATCGAGAAGGCTCGCAGCAGGTTTTAACCTCTTTGGAGCAGTGGTTGACGCACATAGCGAAGTGATTGGATCAAATGAATAAGACAATCCTTCAAGTCTTTAAAAACTAACCTAGGTAAATATATCTGTATAAATGAACTTTCCGGCGTCATTTTCTTTTATATTGAAGTTAGGCGATAAATTATGCACCGCACCCTGTAACTTACACCCAACCTCGCTCTAAAACTTTTTTGCGCTGCTTAAACTACACATCTTTGATTCCACTTCAATGCTATTCTCTCATTCTACTACACTAATGTTGTAACCAACATTTTCTCAGGCATTTTACCTTCATTTTTGGTAATTTTTAAAAATATTGTGATAAATAAATCAATAAATCAATATCCCGTGCTGAGCGGGATATCTCTGCAGACCTTGAATACCAACCGTTTCTTGACGGATGAGTCTTTTTGGGAGGGTATGGGAACCCTGGGTTAAGGGAAACCACCGGTTAATTACCTTGATTGAGCGTATAAGTGTCCTTATAAATAGTCTTTGAGGAGCCCTTAAGGCGAAAGAACAACATATGTGCTGACAACGGCACCTCTGAAATGGATATTTAGAGTTGATGCCATACTCATGTGCCTGACATTCTACAACTCTCCCATTTCCCTTCTATTGGAGAGCACGATCCAATCATACCACCTCTCTTCTTCTTTATTCCCAAGGTGTGCAGACAGGCTGAGGGGTGGGACTTGTCTTGGTGGGTTTTCCCAGCGTTACTGTCAGGTTTCATCTTCAGGCAAATCAGGGCTGTACCTAAACCATAAGTGACTTACTTTGTGTACCGGCTGCAACCAGTTGATCGTTTAATTCCGGGTCTTATATCTATGTAGTATGGTTTTCTAATTCTCAAATTTGCTTGTTTTTGTTTTTTAAATATTTGTTTAATTACTATTTTAAGTTTTAGCCTTGCTAACATTTTAATTTACTAATTTAAGTTATTTAATACATTCATTTATTCTTTTGTTATTGTGTGGTGACACTGAGTTGAATCCTGGCCCTCCATGTTCAAAAAAGGTTTCATATTATATTGTATTATCAAAGGCTTGTATGGTAACTTAAATGATCCAACGGTTGTATCGTCTAAATATGATATTATTTTGTGTGCTGAAACCTTAGACTCCCAATCTAGGAATATTACTGAAATCCCTTCGCCAACTTTTAGGAATCCTCATCTGATTCGTCGGGATGCTTTCTCAAGAGCATATGGCTTAGTTACTTACATACGAAAGGGTTACAATGCCACATTACTCCATGATCTTATGTCTGGTTGTCATGAACTTCTAGTTGTTAGGGTTACTAGTCGGCTGAACAACTTCTATATATTTAGTTTATATCTTAACCCTGACCTAGACGATAATATTTATGCTTGTTGTCTAACTAAGATGGCGTTACTTCAGGAATTAGATAATAAAATTGTTTTGTTTTTGTAGGAGATTTAAATGCACATCACCAGCCGTGGCTTAACTCTGTTTCTCTAACCAACAGAAATGGTCATGCTGACCGTGACGTTTTCAATTTATAGGGATGTATTCAACTTGTCCCTGGCCCAACTCATAACTCTGACATATGTTTTGGATTCATTACTTTCTGATGTGCCAAATTTTGTTGCAGTGAATATCTTGCCACCAATTGGTCTTTCGGATTATTCTGCTGTCAGTTTCAATTGAATAACCAATTGTAATGTTCCTAAGTTTACTACCTCAAGAAGAATTTATCTTAACTTCTGTGCTAACCGAAATAATATAGCCAATGATTTGAATGATGTAGCATTCGGTAATGGCTTTAAATCGATTGATGCTGATATTGCATTAAATGATACTGCAAATTATATCAAGGAGAATCCCTTCAAAATAATTAAAAAGAGGTCACAGGACAAAGTTTGGTTTAATGATGTGTGTCGTGATGCTTTTAATCGTAAGCAAGCTGCTTATCATCAGTGGTCTAGAAACAAAATACCTAATAATTGGCAGAATTATTTACAATTGAGATCTGATGTCGTAGAATGGACTCTCGACGATATACCATATATGACTATTCGGAGAGCGAACTATTCAATTATATTTAAGTGCGTGGTGTCTGGTTGACCGATATTATTTATCTTCAATATGCTTAAGAAGTGAAACTAAGCTCAAGGATAATAATATGGCTATCATTAATAAAATAGAGTTCTATTAATAAAACTGTCAACAACACACAAAACGGAAAATATTGACATAAACAGAAAATGGAAAGGGTCTTCAGAAATCTGGCTAATCCGAAGCTTAAGATTTGGAAGAGATTTAGAAAGGTAAAACAATTAAAAATTAAAGGGATGGGTTTGTTCGATAACCCATTTAAAGCACGGAATAGGGTGAACAAAAAGTTAAATACTCAAAGGTAATGTTCAGCTTACGTAATTACACGTGTTGTGCAGAGGAAGGCAACGCGAACGAATCTTTAGTCCGCTGGCGAGTTATAGCCGAAGGGGGGGAAATTAAATGATCCTGACGTGGCGTCTTGGGAATTTGTCTATACCCCAGATAATTGATAGAGCTTCCTTCTCTATAGTGGCATATCTATTTTCGCGTGGTAATAATTGGCGACTAGCATATGCAACGGGATGGCTCGTTCTGTCATCCTCATATTGAAGGAGTACACCTCCAATGCCCTCGTTGCTCGCGTCGGTCTTAATCCCAAAGGATTTTTCCGGGTTGGGCAACTTTAAAATGGGGGCAGAAATGAGCTTACTCCTAAGCTAATTAAAATTGGAAACAGCGACATCATTCCAACGTAGACGTTCGGGGGAATTCTTTTTTAAAAGGGAGCTGAGTTGCGCCGAAATTGCAGCGAAATTCGGGACAAATCGCCGATGGTAAGAAGCTGATCCTAGAAATGATCTTAATTGCTTCTTAGTATTCAGAAGGGGCATGGCGGTGATTGCCTTAATCTTGTCCTCTTGGGGACCTAACTGGCTTTGTCCTATTTTGAAACCCAAGTATTTTATGGTTTCGTGGGCAAAATGGCATTTGCTGGGGCCAATGGTGAGGCCATTTTCGCGCAGTCGCTCGAAGAGAGCTAATAGGGTGGTTAAATGGTGACTCCGTTCACGATTAGCGACGTAGACGTTATCGAAGTAAAAGGATACATTCGGAAGTCCATCTAACAACCTTGTCATGAGAAGGTTATAGTTGCTACAAGCAGTTGAGAGGCCAAAAGGAAGTCGCTTAAATTGCATTAAGCCTTTCTCCGTTGCAAAGGCGGTATATGCTTTCACATCGGGCTGGAGGGGAATTTGATAATACGCCTTGCACAAATCGAGTTCTGAGATGAACTTAGGGTTTTCAAAAACGTGGAGGTTTTGGTCTACCAACGGGATGGGCTCGGCGTCGAACACAGTTACCGAATTTAACCTTCTGAAATCGATGCACATCCGAGAAGAGCCATCAGGTTTCTTGACCATGACGATTGGGGAACAATAACTAGAGGTGGAAGGTTCTATTATGTCTAAACTCATTAAATTATCAACTTCGGCGTTAAAAGCTTGGGGTAAATTAATCGGCTTGGGATAGGGTTTTAAACGGACGGGTTCTAAGGTTGTTAATTTAAGATCATGCTCGAAAATAGTAGCGCATCCAGGCTTCTCGGAAATAACGTCGTCGACCTGACATAATAGTTCTTGTAGGTGACTCTTTTGATGTGGTGTCATCTGTCAGCTGTGGATATCACGGGCAGAGGGTTCAAAAGACTCGCCTGGTAGGAAAGAAAGAGGGTAATCGGCATCAGGTTGGATGCACACTGTCTGTATTACATTAAGGGACTCCGCGGGGTAATCGTCTTCAAGCGCCGATGTTTCGTCCAGTGCTACGAACTTATCTCCATAGGCGCGTTTGGGGTACTTTTTTTCTTTGAGTCTACGGACAGTCTCCGTGTCCTCGTTTTGGGCCTTATCCCATAAGGGTGTTAGTAATTTACACTCCCGCTGTGCCGTCCTAAAGTCCTGGTTAAGGGTCTCCGAGAATTCAGACGGTATCGGGGTTCTGAGGGGGACGGGCTCCTGGGCTTATTTCTTAGCTTGGCCTCGAGGAAGGGCGGCCTGAGACACAGAGTCGGAACTTACTTAGGGGCTGTGTCCTATAAGTACGGAACAGAATTGCATGGGTGCTGAAATGACTTGGGCCCAGCCATCATAATATTGACACTGCAGGTAACATCTAACAACGGGGAATTGGTTCGTCCGCTCAAGGTAGTCATGTACCACCACAAATATTTCGTGGTTAGGGTCCACTGGGGGGAGGAGCTCTTTGGACTCGATGAAACACGTACACCCTGTGTCCCTGACGAGAGTCGATACTCGGCAGCCGTTCACGCTGCCCTCCTCAAATTTCAAAGTTAACGATGAACTTTCCGAAGAACAATGGCTGTCATAATGTTGTTCTCTTTCTGAGCAACAGGGGGGAAGGGTGAGATCCGTCTCTTGTCAACGGGCTCAAAGAACAATGGCTGTTCTAACGTTGTTCTTATTCTGAACAACAGGGGAAGCCTTGTGGACTTGGCGTCTTGAAGGCTCGAACCTTGGTACTCAAGGGATATTATCCTCTTCTGGACAATGATGGTGGATCTCGGGGTAGAGGGCCCTGGTGCGCAAGGTGAGACTGGATCAGCGGGATGTCTCGCGAATATAATCTGGATCTCGAATCTGCTCTTAGTGTTAAAGTTTCTGTATAAATTGTCAAGCCATCCCCTTGGCGTAGGGGACAATGGAGTGGGGCTTCGAGGGAATGCACAGCCGCGTCTGAGAACAATACCTTATCTGCCCATAAGCCTAACTCAATCTGGTGAGGTCGACGCATGGGGCGAACGGGGGGATAAACCTCCTTGGTTAAATATTGGCTCAGGTAGCGCGATAATCGCGCCCAGCTTCAAGGCGAAGATGCACGTGGGTAGCATCGTGTTTCAAAACAACATGTAATAACGGTTGAAATTATTTGGCCTCAAACCGTTCTATCGCCTCAATTTCAATGTGACGGAAGAAATGAGGCAGTTAAAATTCCCGACTGAAAATGCCAGATATTGAATTTGAGCATCGAAAATATATATGGAAATCAAGTGATCTGGAAATGATGGCAGTTGTCAAAAGAGAAGAAGAGTCGTTGAAAGTTAGGAATCGAGCTTAGGGAATTTTTTCTTAAAAATGGAGAAGAGTTGAGGTCGTTCTCGCAATAAAGTGGGCAGGAATCCGAACACCGACGCCTAAGACAAGAAATTTTTTGATTTACTGGTGAAGATTCGCTTTAACACATTTTCGCAAATGAATTTAAAAATGTGCTTTTCTTATGTAGTTTTATGTGTACTTTTCAGATATCACACTCTGTTTTTTCAGGAAATGCATACTTTTCCCATAATCAACCGAAGTCCATCCTGGGAAAAGTATGCATTTCCAGCAAAGACGAGTTCCAGATCTGAAAGCTACACATAAAACTGCATAAGTAAAAGACATTATGAAAATCATTTAAAAGATTCAGAACCAGACTAGACATAACCTGATAATTTAAGACTACGTACGATAGCACTGCCTACTTGAGGTTATTTCCGCCAAAAATTAACATTTCTTTAGGTACTCTCTAAATGGGTGGCTTCGCCTCCCATACCCTCCGCCCCTCCAAAACTTTAAAACAACTCGTAATATTCCCAAATCGAAAGCCTACCATAAGATCTTAATGTACACGGCGATTGTTAAATGTCGTTAGGCCTCTAGTTTTAATAAAAGCTTTAAGAAGAAAATAGCATATAAATAAAAGGCTAGCACTTGGTCGAATGCGGTCATTAGAAAGAAACGTGCCATTAAACACACTAATCGAAAATTTGGACTGGTTATTTCGCCATTTTGATTCCTTTAATCTTGACTAGCATAACCACCAAGCGCCATTAGACCATATAAACTAAAAAAAAGAAGCGATGATTCGTTCGGAATATACGAAATATAACGAACCGTGTCATAGATTAAGAACCAGAAGACGCATAGGTAGATTGCTTGCAGATCTAAGACAACTTCATATTGGTTGACTAGTCAAGTCAATATTAGGTCAGATCTCAAGGGAAATAGGAAGAAATGACGCAGTAAGTTTAAAATTGAGCAAAATAACAATATGCTTTCGAAAAGTGACTAACTACGTTATTATTATGTTTTGGAGGTTGAAAAATCATAGGTGAGCATCATTTTAAAAATTTAAAATGGTTGTCTTTGAAAATTAAAATAATTCGTAAATGTATTTAAAGGAATCTTTACCGGTTTACTTAAACTACAATTGTATTACAGAAAAGATTTTGTACATTGTCTTCTAGCATTAAATTTAGATAGGTATGGTCAGGAGCTATCGCTAGCTTTGTCGATTTGGCGTTGGATTTAGAGCGTAGCCGCCCATTGGGTGATGTTCTGAACTTACCCGCGCATGGCGAGGTAGCTTCTGATTAGGACCTGCTCCTGTATACAGGAGTATGTTAATCCACTGCTATTTTTCATAGAATGTAATAGTATATGCTACGCAGTTCATTGTTGTGCGCATGCGTCACCATGAACCACATTGTGCAGAAGTTCCAGTCCACATACAACAGACCCTGCAAACGAGTATTAAAACCCCTACACTTTGCACCTTGAAGAATTTCCTCATACATCTTATATATTTTGTATAATATCCTGAAATTAAACTATACGGGTCAGATTTATCCTATGTATAATAAACTTGAGCAAACCTAGATTAAACTCCCTAGCGAAACTAATCTAACTCAAACTAATAACTCAATAAAACCCTAAATACCAATATTATTATAGAAATAAAGATGCCAGAATTATATTTGTATTGCTACTCATTATTAAACACACCCAAACAAGGTCCTTTGAAGACATTCAACCGATAAAGTTAAATTATACTTTTGACTTCAGAATTTTTTCATGAAATATAGGTCAAACGTTTAATGATGATAATAATAATAAATTTCTTATAATACGCTCTTCGTCTAACTTCCTTATTTAACCTCATCACTCAATAAATCCAAACTCAATTCTCTATTGAAAATTAAAGTTTTAGACACATGTCTTTACTCAAACGCAAATACCTAACTTTCCTTTATAAGTTCTGTTGGTTCTGTTTCTAGTGCTCTCTCTAAATGGCGTACTTCTTTTCTTAAACCTCTAGTTGCAACCATTTCTCATTCACATGTTACCAATAGCTACGACCTTATTTCTAAACTCAATGCCATTTAGCATTCTAATAATTTTACCCTTGTTAGTTTCGATGTCTGCTCATTATTTACCAAGGCTCCAGTTGAAGATCTTTTCAATTTCCTTAAAGATAAATTGCAAAATATTGCTCTTCCCGTACCTGCTAGGATTTTTATGAAACGCATTTCACTTTGTACTCAAAATTGTAAGTATCCGTTCGATGGCAAATATTTTCTTCCAAAGTTTGGATTAGCCATGGATAATTATTGCCTTTCACCTGTTCTCTTAAACTTATATATTGAGTTCTTTGAAACAAGACTCCTCCCTACTATCCTTGACTTCCCTATTGTTTAGTAGAGGTATATTGATGAGCTCATTTGCCTGTGGCCTAATTCTAAAGATGTTAATAGCTTTCTTACCAACTTAATTCACTCATCTCTTTCATTAAATTTACGCATGAGGTTGAAAATAATAGAACCCTTCCCTTTCTAGATCTTCTTATTCATAGAACACCAACTGTTTTTAAATACTCCATCTATCGCATACCTACTAATTCAAACTCTTATATTCATTTTTACTCTGCACATAGTCCCAAAGTCAAACGTTCAGTATTTTCCTCTATGTTTTTAGGGGCTTTACCGGTTGTTAGTCCTGAATATATGGATTCTGAATTCTCGAATATCTTTGAAATTGGACACGGTGGCCTAGCCTTCTAGGCTTCGTTTCATTATTTTACTTTCTTGCGCAAATCTCTTTTTGATAGTCTCCAATAAACCCATTAGTGTATCAATATTATAAAAGGGAATTTAATGAAATTTCCAAAATCGACAGAGAAATAGTGGGCTAATAAAACACTTTGTGCAAAACCCAAAATTCTCCAATAGTTTTTGAGTTATGCTAATTCAAATTACGTTAAATTTTTTGGGGGACACTCGGTATATATATATATATATTTTTATTGGTATCGTATATATAATTATCTAAAGTTTTTAGCATTGATTTATATTTATTTTGAGTGATTATTTTATTTAGGGGAGATATTTGTCTTGTTATTTAAATTTGGGGGTGGGAATATATTATAATAAAATTTCATATATCCTTGTCTTCTTAAGTCTCTTTCCAGTCTCCCAGGCTCTCACGCGTGATTGAACGGATATTGGTGGTGGGTGGTTGCCGGGAACATCTGCTATAGTTTGACAATATAGTATGCGAATAATTACGTCCTTTTTATTAAAGAATGTAGTGAATACTTGAGATTCTCCATCTTATGGCCTATCTCATTTAAGATGAATTTTGTAGGATTATTTTATATAACAATGGTAATTTTTGTGAGAAAATTGGCAATTTAGAACGAACAGTTGGAAAAAGACGAATCGCTTCACTTAAAGTGACTTCACTCAGCAGAGGTTAATAATAATTTTTCTAGTATAGTGAAAGTTTGGTGAATATGTTCGATGGAATAGCAAATGTCAAAATACAAAAAAGGGCTGGCAATGAAACCAGGTAGAATTGAGCAAGGTGTTGCAGAGACATATTTAAATGTATTTTATTCCATATTCCATCTGAAGAGGATTTACAAAAATTTCGATAGTTAAAAAGACTGAAAAGATGGAGTCTTAAGAGAATAAAATTTATGTATTTGTCTGACAGATCCACATAAATTTTAGGTCAAGTTTTATCTTTCTCTGAAGAGAGATGATTAAAAAGCCTCGAAACAGTTTAACAACAGCTTTCCAATAGTGAGGCGAAGATATGGAATCGGGTCGCTTCTTATCTTTTTGAAGTTGGAGGTTCGCTATAAAGAAGAAGGTAAGTCTTGGAATATTCATTTATTCGACTAATGACCTTTATTTCCAGACTCTATTCAGGCATTTTGTGTCTGCCAACACAAAATTTAGTTCCTGTATGTTTTTAGCTGATGTGAGGAATTTCGATGTGCTGAATCTAAAATCCTTATTCGTTTCTCTCAATCAAATCACCTTTTGATTTATCGCCACGTGATTTTGTTTACGTTTTTTATACATGTGCTGGTATTTTCTATTAATATGATGAAATGGATTCGACCAAAAGATCTTGCAAAAATAAGCCGGATGCATTCTGCTACATTTGCGTCGAATACACCGTTGTCCCTAACAGAAATCCAGTGACATTTTCATAACGCGTTTTTACCTTGCTTATTTTGGTATGGAATTTGGTAACCAGGATAAAGCTTTGTCGCAAAATATGGTATGCAAAAGATGCACCGAATATGGTCTTCGTTGGAAATTCCTATGGTTTAGAGGTATCCGTCATACCAGGGCACTAACTGCTACTTTTGCGCTATTGTTTTGTGCGGGAACAAAGGAAAGAACCGGAACAGCCGGAAGTATCTGAGGCTCTATTCAACACGTCATTTGGTTGCTCATTGTGGTGAAATTCTAGTACCTGTCTTTGAAGAACTTTCTGATAGTAGTGATGAAGATTCCTCCAGTGTTGAATAAAATAAAGAAGAAGAAGTAGCTCATGCTAGCCTCCCAACATCACGGTACTGAGTTCGATTCCGAATCCTGGCCTCAGCGAAGACAAACGTCAGCGCACGGAGAGATCTGGCTAACGACTGGTGGACGGACTGTGCTCATCCTCGTATTCGGGTGGGGAGATATTACACTTCTCAACACAAACACAACACTGCTTTCTTTCCTCTCCCGCATTCACAACGCAACACACACACACTCTCTGTTCTAAGGAATCCTGCCGATGGGTATCTATATCCACATACTTTTGACACGGAAGAGGTCCCTCTTCCCTGAGGTGACGAAGGCTTCTACCTGAGCGCTGTTTGGTGTCAAAACACTTCTTGGCACCTCTCCCCAAAAGAGGACCGGCCCCTGGGGCCCTCGGGCCAACCGGTGATTGTCATACTGCTATTATATAAATTTTATTATCCGGTCGGGGATCCTCCCAGTATCATGGAAGGATTGGCGCTGACTAACTAACTAACTAACTAGAAAGTGGTTTTTAACGAGATGTTCCATATCCTTTTGTCAGAAGGAAATAAATGAGCTGGTTTCTGATGTCAGCTTGTCAACCTCTCTGCCTAATTTTGCCATCTAGAATGAAGGGAAAGATACCTCGCTGACGGTGGTTGCATAACCTTTCATCAAGACATGAAAGAGATGGAGAGCAGGTATCAGGGACGCTATGATGCAGTCCCGATGGCTGATTACTGTTTGATTCTGAAGAAAGACAGCATTAGAGCTAAGCATTCCAGAGGTTCAAAGAAACGGACGTTCATTGCCTGAATTCTGAACAATGAGGAGGTAATATCCAATTTACATGTACTTATTTTTATCAATGTCTAATATATTTCTAATGTACAATAAACAATTTTTGTAATATTTAATTAATAAATTATGTTAAAAAACGATGGTTTTTATCTTAATAAACGTATTTCAAATGAAAATTATTAAAAAAGCCCCCTAAATTTTAAAAAAATGTAATCGATTTTGTCATAAGATCGTTTTGTTTTTTTTAATCGGCATAGCACAAAAGACTAACCTGATCAGAGAAAACGGATTTCATATTTGGATTCAGCGGCACAAAATTTATTTTGCCAAATGATTGGAAAAAAAATAAGACGAGTTACACAATCATTTTTTTTGACACTCGGTGTAATTATTAGGAAAATAATGAGTGAATTTTACAATAAGAAGGTTACATCAGAGATAATTATAATAATGAACTAGTGCTCGATAGGCAATGAAGTCATGGGAGAATAATTTGGGTTGATATAAAGTTATAAATAAACCCCCCCTCAAATTATTGTACTATAATAACAATAAAATAAAAACCTAAAATTTATATTTTCGAGACGTTTCCACTATTTTACTATCAAACAGGAGGTTTCTATCGCCAAATTTAGTGATACATTCTCGAAACAAAAGATTTTTTAAATGACTCCTCTATAAATAGAATATAGGATATCTGTAAAGTTTCTGCAACTAAAAAACATATAATTATAACTCGTCAAAAGACTTAATGGACACGTGACATATTTAAAATTATTATTCTTTGACTATTTTTGAGAGGTTCCTCGGAGGAATTTCAAGATTCTTGTTTGCAATATTCTGCTTTAAAGCCAAACTTTCTTTATCTGCAATTCGTAAAATTATTTTGTATCTATATATTTCAATCGGAAATATTCTATAATTCCTGGTTTATTTTCCCATGATGACAGATATAACTATTTTATCACTGACAAAAACAAAAAAGAAGATAGTTAATGTAAACTTTCCCTCCCACTTTTAACCTGTGAGGAGAGTTGTTGACTGAATGGGAGTCAATTTTTTTTTTAATTTCGGTCTGAGGAAGCTATCTTATTAGTACCTCTCCTGGCATTCGTAAGGAGGTGGGAGTTGCAATGGGTTCTCCAATGGGACCACTTGCAGCTGACTTTTTATGACACATCTCGAAGATCAAATGTTTTCCACTAATTCAGATTACAAACCCTCCTTCTACCGCCGTTTTGTTGATGATTCCTTGGCAATTTTTAATAATCCTGCACATAGCTAACTTTTCTTTAATTTTTTGAACACTTTACACCCTAACATCAAATTCACCATGGAAGTGGAGTCAAATTAAAAGATGCCCTTTCTTGACCTTTTACCTCAACCGAGATAATGACCAATGAAAAATTCAAACAACCATTTACCGAAAAAAAACTTTCACAGGAATAGGTTTGAACTACTTTAGTTTTTGTGATTTCGGATACAAAATATCCACAGTAAAAACTTTAATACATAGAAGTTTCTCGCTATCACCCACTTACCAATCAATCCAGAATGAATTTGATTTTCTTAGGAAGTATTTTCTAAAAAATTTATTTCCTTCTGACCTATATGATAGAGTTTTAAAAAAGCTATTTGATAATCTCATTGACCCCCCTCTACCCTGCATATAAGTTCCTGAAATGCCCAGAAATTTACTAATTTCAGAGATGGGTTTTTTAAACGATACTTTTAAAAGAAAAATCCTATTTAATTTTAGAAGATATTTTCCCCAAATCAACCCACAAATAGTTTTTATAAACAAACTATCGAATGGAAGTTTCTTTAACAGTAAAGATCCTATCTCTTTGGAGTTCCGCAGTGATAATGTCTATTTATTTAAATGTCCCAGTTGTACTGGAGCCTCTTACATTGGCAGCACTGTTAGGTCTCTTGGAGCTAGGTTCTCTGCTCATATGGGGATTAGTTGGTGCACAAACAAAATATAAAATAGAAATGAAAAGTCATCTATTAGGGAACACAACATAAGCTGTAAAACTGACATTTCTATTGAGAATTTTAAAGTATTAGCCTTTAACAACAACAAACATTGCCTAAGAACCCTCGAATCTCTATATATAAAACAGTACAAACCTACACTCAATTAAGATTTAAGTGCAATATCATTACTAATTAGCTAATTTTAACTACAGTTTGTTAGTTGGTTTGCCTTTTAATACACCAAGCGTCACTGTAACCTATAAATACTAGCCACTTGTTAAACCCACCATTCACTCTCTAGGATGGATCCGCTTTAGTAAGTCCTCAAATTTACCGTTTTTATATTAAATGCTTTTTTAACTTTTACAGTCTTTACAAAATTAAAATCAAAGTTTAAATTTATTATCTTTACATAATGCCAGGTCAATTTCTTTTATAGTTTGTAATTAATTTCTGCAATAATCCTTAAATTTATTAACTAATTTTTGAATCAGTCTTAAAGCAAATTTAACTGTTGCCAAGTCATATTTAATAACAAAAAATTTAACTTATAGTACTTTTTACTGATATTTTATAATTGGTCACCTTTTAAAATAATATCTTGTTGGCCTTTTCAAGTTTTCTTCATACATATTAACTTTGTAAACTTATTCTAGCCTGAAGATGAAAACTTGTAGTTTTCGAAACGTAGTGAAAAATTAAAAGATGCTAAATCCGTTTCTCGTGGCTCTGGGATTTATCCTTAATATTATATACATATATATATATATATATATATATTTATATTGGTATCGTATTTATAATTATCTAAATTTTTTAGCATTGATTTATATTTATTTTGAGTGATTATTTTATTTAGAGGAGATATTTGTCTTGTTATTTAAATTTGGGGGTGGGAATATATTATAATAAAATTTTCATATATCCAGGTCTTCTTAAAGGATAAAAAGAAACAAGAAAGAGGAACAACAGAAATATTTATGAGTAAAGAAGAAACTTTAGCTGTTTGTCCCTGGAATGACAGTAATGACGTCATAGTTTCAACAAACAAAACAGACAGTACTTCCATAGGTATGCGTAAATGCAATAGGTGGTCAAAACAAAAGAGACGTAGTAACGATTCAACAATCAGCAATAATTCAAGATTATATTAATGGATGTGAGTGGTGGATTAATTAGATCAATTTCGGGAGAAAACAGAGTGTCCTTCCATAAACATGCCTGGTACATTGCTAGCATTAGATTTTTTGTAAATGCATTAATTGTAAATGGATGGCTATTGTGTACATAAGAATCAGTAAAACAACAGATTTAAATTTTTTTATAGAGATATTGTAAACATTCTCTTGAAGCCGAATGAGGAGCCAGGTAAACTTATTCTTATAATGCTTCCAGGGCTTGTATGGTATTATAGGGGTTGACATAACATTGTTATGGGTGATAAAAAACGTAGATGTTGTGTGTGTAAAAAAGGGGCAAAACCGAAGTATATAAATTGTGATGTTGCACTTCATGTCTCCAGTTGGTTGAAATACCATTTTTTTCATTGTGGTAGCCCATCTGGCGAAAGCGTATTTCGGCATAAATCGTCGTACACCACACGGCCTACTACTAGGCTATATTAGAAAACAAATAACAGAGAAAAAATAATAGATAACTAACAAATAACAAAGAGAAAAACCAAAAGGACAAGAAGGAAGCATGCACCGGCATCGATGATAGGCCCACCTCACTTTGGCGCAGGAACATGGGACCTACAAAATGAAGCAAGAAAAAAGGTCAAATAAAAGGGAGAAGGTCGGCTTCCTCCAACAAGTCATAGAGTCCATTAGTTAATGTGGAGGAACTCGTCATAAGTACAAGGGATAAGCGGTAGCAACCCCGCTCGTCTCGGTACCGGGACAGGTAAAGTGCGCGAAGATCGCTCAGGATGAGACATTCAACAAGAATGTGTCGAACAGTCTGGGGGAAAATGCCGTCTTCACATAAAGCGCAGGTGAACGCTTCATCAAATGGCGTGTGTCCCGCGAGTGTACCCAATTCGGAGATGACAGAAAGTAACTTGAAGCCATCGGTCCATGGGAACAGTCGCCGCGCAATAAAACGCAACTTTAAGTTCCCTTCGGCCGTCTCCACTCTTCTTTACCAAGCAGCCCGGAGAGCTGCCCGTATTCCTGCCATGTAGTCAGTGTGACGAAGAACGAAACGCTGGTCCGGTCACCCAGTCCTCGCGGATTCTTTGGCCTCCTCATCGGCGCGGTCATTCCCCGCAATTCCTACATGGCCAGGAACCCAGCAGAAGATAATCTCGACACATCCCCCAGCCTGCCAAAACCGTGGCGTCACGGATATCGCAAACCAGGAGATGCGGAGATTTCAATGCCCCAAGAGCCCTCAGGGCTCTTTGTGAGTCGCTATTAATCACAATCCGGTCTTTGAAACGGGCACGTCGCTTAATCTTCAGGCCTGAGTGGTGTATTGCCACCAGCTGGCCCGTGAAGAAAAAGGCAGCGTATGGCAGAGCCCCGCTGACTTCAAACAGAAGGGATACGGCATGGAAGCTGACCCCTTGTTGAAAATTGGAGAAAATCCGTATACACTGGCACGGCTCTAGCGTGGAACGAGGCGTGTCCAAAAAGATGGAACGCATACTCTCAGCGCTGTAGAAGCTTTAAGAGCAGAGGGGTGTCGACAAATAGCCAAAGCTGCAATGCTCCAGGGTGACGTCTTGGGCAGAAGCAGGGGCGCTACCGGCACGACAGCTATATATATCTCTCGAAAGAGTGTCTAGCCCTAAAACCAAATGGTTTAAAGTATGACTGGCCTCTCTCCGCGGCATAAGCACCGTTGAAATTAGCTGCAGTTGCAGTGAGATCTGTTGGCGACTAGGAGAGGCGCCAGGCTTGCGCCGACAGGCGAAAAATTTACTGTTCACGGCCGATAGCCAGTGACATCTCCCCAGCATCGACAAGTAGGCTTTCAATGTGGGAAGTTCGGAAGGCACCGGTCGCCAAGCAAAGGCCGGTGTGGTGGATCGAGTTCACCTTTCGCAATACAGCGCATCTGCAGATGCATAAACCTCTCATCTGTAGCCGAGCTTCGAATGAACAAAGGATCGATATTAAAGTAAGGCAGTAGCCCAATCAGCACCCCAAGCGCTGAACGTCACGGAACGAAAAATATACATGTCGCGGGTACAAAAGACCTTAAGGCTGCGAATATGAGCCTCCCAAGTGAGGCGTGGGTCAAATACAAAACCATGGTAACGGAGCAATTCAACCTCTTCCAGGCTACCATATTGAAAAACAAGTCGAGTCAGCGTGAAACCGTGGATGGCGGTAGAAATGTACCACCTTAGTCTTGGACAAGGAAAACATAAATCTGTGCCCCCCCCATCCCAATCCCGTACGCAGAATCGACGATTTTAAAAAAATTCAGATATAAAGATTGGGATGCGTCCCCTCGCGCCTATCGTGTGCAGAGTCTCCATAGTACCGTATCGCCATGTGGTATCATAAGCCTACTCGAGATCTAAAAACACCGTGAGGTAGTCCTGTCTACGGAGGATGGCCTCGCAGACGGCATTTTCAAATCAGAGCAGAGGATCCGACGTGGAGTGGAACTTGAGGAAGCCGCACTGTGCAGAAGACAGATGGCCTCTGCTGGCCGGAAAAAGGTTAATCTAGCATTTACCAATTTCTCCATCAACTTGCACTCAAAAGAGGTTAGAGAGATTGGGCGGAAACCGGCCGGATAAGAGTGATCTCTCCCCAGTTTGCGAAAGGCGAGCACAGTAACGATTTGCCAGGAACCTGGGAGGAGGCTCTCTATCCATATTCTGTTGAAGAGATCTAATAGAAAGTTCCTGCTTCTTTCCCCTTAAGTTTAGAAGCATGGCGTACGGGACATCACCCGGACCATGGGCGGTGTCCGCGCACGATACAAGAGCGGAACGCAACTTACTCAGAATAAACATATCGTTGAATGGTTTTCCGCCTCTGGAGGTAAAGTCCTGCCGGCTGCCTTTCGTGATATCACGAGGCGCATTAAATGCGGGCGGAGCAGCATCCCGGCTAGAGAATGAGGAGAAAGCGGTTGCGAATGATTCCGCCACGTACGCGGGGTCCGAGATTGCAGTTCCATTTTCCTAGAGACCGTGAGGGGGCTCCTGCGAGAACTTGCCCCGAATCCTTTTGACTCCCTTTTGCACCTCTGCTAGAGGGGCCTTTCCGTTAATTGAAGACACGTATATCCGCCAAGAAGAGAGGCGGGTGTGCTTCGAAATATACCGGAACCTAGCGCTAGCCCGAAAAAATTCACCGACAGTGAAATCCTTCGGGCGGTGCTCATAGCGCATGTAGGCATGACACTTATGCTCGAGGGCCTTCTCAAACTCGTCTGACCACCACTGAAGTCGTCGGCCTGCAAAATGGCTAGACCTTCTAGGAATAGTAGTAAGGGTCACGGCGATGACTTTGCTGGAGAACTCATTGCCTCATCTAGCGACCTAAAGCATGACCAGGGCTGGCCCTTTGGCGGCATCAGCCCAGAAAATGATATTTGAATGAGAAGGTGATGACTATCATGGAGGTTATCGACTACCCCACAATCAAAATCAGGCTGTGCATCCGAAGAGCACAAAGATAGATCGAGGCCATAAAATGAATTGGTTCTCAGGCACTGATGCGTAAACTAATCCACATTTAGGACACCCATCTCAAGCTCGTCGATCGGGACGGCAACCAATTGACCCTTAGGATTAATCTAGTAGTCTCTCCAGAGAAGGTCTCTACCGTTTAGATCTCCGAGGAAGAGAAAGGGCCACGCCGCGGTAGAATTTCCCCGCGTCGAAGTCAGAGGGCGGTGGAATGTACGCAGAAATATTAGTAGACCCTTTATTCAGGTGCAGCTGCACTGCTACTTCCTGAAAGGAGGTATCTAAAGCCAAAGCAAGATATTGGGCCTCGGCAAGCGTGCCACGCCGTGGTGGAAGTCGTCAGCGTCGAAGTCGGCTGAGGTAGAATGTACGCGGAAATAACAGTATACCCCTTATTCAGTTGCAACTGGACAGCTATTGCCTGAAGGGAGGTATTTAAAGTGACGAGAAGAACGGAGACATCGCACATCCTCCCGCCTGGCCCCAATCTTGTGCTGGTGGGGTCGCAAACCTTTAAACCCCAGGAGGGGTATTTTGCAAAAAAATAGCTAACGGGGGACAGGAGGAGACGAGCCTCCGCAGCTCCTTCCAGTTTGCCTGAGTCCGCTGTAATTCCATTGAAGGAATCTGCCTTCCAGGCCTAGCTTTAAGAAGACGCAGGGGCCCTCTTTGAAGAGAAGAATCTCACAGGAATGGCCGTACACTTCCCTGAGACAGAATTCCGGATGCTGTTGGCTGAACAGTGCGCTGAAGGCGCTGTCGCCTTCGAGGACTTATTGGGGGAGGTCGTTTCCTCCCTCCTACTCGAAACCTTAGGTGGGCGAGGCGGCCTCGGAGACAGAGGTCTCTCTTTTCGAGAATCCACTGTCTTCGACCCACCCAGCCCACCACTGGGCGTGGGCGAAGAAGCTGAAGCTCCTTTAGTGCTGACCTCCATTTGGGAGACAGCTTTAGGAACCTCGGATGATGGCCTAGCCACCAACTTTAGAAGTGGTACCTCCTGTAAGTCTAACGACTCTTTAGAGGCACGTGGCCGTTTCGCCTTACGAGAAACGGTCACGCTGGAGAAATGGGGGATGGGCTGGTTTTAGACAGGGCTGGGTGTGGACCTTTTGTGCCGCGAGCTTCACAGGGGAGCGCCCAGGGTGGGTAGAACCCGAAGAAGGGTTCTGAATGGGCGCGGAAACGACCGTGCTTGTAGGACTTGGGTGGCCAGGAGCAGAGGGTGTCTTTCTTAACATCGAGGCATAGAACATCGCGGGCAGCGCCGGGCGCTTGAGGCCCAACACCTCAGCCTCGCGAAATGAGAGATAATCCTGAGCCTTAACGGCCAGGATTTCCTTCTCAAGGAGATCCGCACCACATTGCTTCAAAGAAGCTGGGTGCAGCTCTCCGCAATTGACACACTTGGCCACACACCAGTTGGACTCATCGTGTGCACCCTTGGATCACTTTACACAGATCTCGGGTAAACCCGACTTTCCACGTCCATAGAAGCGATTAGTATGGCCGAAGCGGTGACAGTAATAGCACTTCCGCGGCAGTGGCATGAATGCCTTTACGCGGCAGCAATACTAATTGGAACGCACCTACTCAGAGAGCTTGTCACAGTCGAACTTGACGAAGAGTGTAGGGGTGGGTCTCGAAGCCCCTCCCTGTTTTCTCATCATACATTCAACATTGACCGCCCCATGGTCGGCCAGCTTTCAGTTGATGTCATCTATGGAGTAGTCCACGAGTTCGCTCGCATAAACTACTCCTTTCACGAAGTTCATGGTAGAGTGCGGCGTTACACTCACAGGCGTGCCATCAATTGTACGAAGGGCACTAATTATGGACGCCTCGGAGGGATTCGACGCATTTTTCAAAAGGCTGCCTTCTCAGAAACGGGTCACCTTCGGCTCCCTACTAATCACACTAGCTAAAGCTCTCCTCTGATGAATCATGTTGCCCTTAGACAACATGTTGCCATAAGTCGAGCGAATAATAAGAAATGGTATGTGCCAGCGCGCTCGAAATCGTGGGTAGTCTCTGAATGAGGGGGCCAGACGTAATTAAGCAAGGTCCGCTCTGCGCACTTGTACCTTTTGTCTTTGTCAGGGACGTCGCACCGGAAGGGGGGGCAGCGGCGCCGAACGTGTCGATCTTGCTTTGGTCGCGTGTCGAAGCAGCAGACCCATCCTTACCCGCAGCCCAATGTATGGAGAGGATCCCCGAGTCTTTGTCCCGTGTCTCTTCTTTTTTGGAGAGGAGGCGTGAAATCAATCCGCTTCTTCCCTCCGCCGGCAGGAACCCTGAAACCAGATGAACAGGCTTCAGCAAGGCCCTTCTCTGAGATAGAGAAGGTCGCGTTGGTCGCACGGGCACTAGCCTGAGGAGGAGATCCCTCCCTTCCTTATAAATTCTTGGAGACCCGAGCCATCTGAGGAGGACCTTGCAAAGAGGCGGACCTGGGTTTGGTGCTAGGCGCCGAGCCCGGATTCGGCCCCATGGAAGGTCCTACCGTTTGGGACTGGGTTGCCTCAAGGAGCATGTCTATCTCCTATCTCATGGGGATGGAGCCTTCATGTGGCCATCCCACCAAAGCATAACAGCTCCCATTGGGAGCGGTTTATCTAGTGGGGTTAGGTGGAGGGGTGTTCACGTGCCTTGACCCACACTAGATCAAATATTTGAGTCAGCAGCTCTTTCCAGGAAAGTTGACAATGGGCCCTAAATACCCTCTCCCCCCAAGGGTTTTTTTCCTACCGAGCTGCTTCAACGGGGACCAGTTTGTTATGGGCTGCCTGCTGGCTTTCTTGGCAGTCCCCTTAGAGAGTAATGTGGGGACAGCCGCTGGAAACAGAGATGCACCCGATGGCACCTCCAGACAATGGGATGAGTGGGAGTCCCCTACATCCGTAGGCAAAGGAGAGGAGTAAGCCTCCTCTCCGGTCAAAAAGATTTTGAGTCTCCCTTGCTTCATTTTTCCAGTGGAGCTGCTCGAAGGCGGCTCCATCGATGGTTAGGTGGAAAGGGGAAGAGTTTTATTTGGGTTTTTTTTTATCATCGAGCATGGGAACCATTTTCTTTCAGCGGGGAGCAAAGATTAATCACCCCTCGCAGTAGCCTGCTCTGAAAGGGGTTCATACTGGGATAACAGAGCCAGGTGCCACCATTTTAGGCCAGCCCTCTCACCTGGTGACTTGGCAGACCTTTGGCATGGCTGCTCAACCTTGGGCACGGCGTAAAAAGATAGATAGTGAAGTGAGAAAGAGAGGGGACGTGAGGAAGGTATGGTTGGGGATAAAGCAGGTTGTTAAAAACCTATCATCCCAAACTTCGAGTTCAGGGGTTAGGGAATATTGTCCCGTTCCCCCTCAGCCCTGATCCAGGATAGTTGGCTGAGAAGAAGGTCAGTATCTACCCTGTGAAAATAGAGGCCGACCAGAAAAAGTTGTTGGAGAGGTTGTAAGGGGAGTGAAGAAGTAGGAAAGAAACACAGGCTGTCTGAAAGAAGGAGAAGAGGCTAGCTGGGGCCGGACGCCCGGCGCTGAGTCCCGTCAGCATTGCGCCCAGGAAAGCAAATCGCCGCGCCCCTTACGTGTGGGGTTGCATACCAGACAAAAAAATCAGTGAATTCTTTGCATAGAAAAGAATAAATGAAAATTCCTGATCAAAACCTATGCTGCAGAAAAATAGGTATATATTACATATTTGATTTTTCATGTCAATCATATTTTTTTATCAAGATTTTAATTTTGAAGATATTTTTACGGGATAAATATTTGTTGTTTGTCTGCTGGTATGTTTTCTTGTCATTCAAGGACATACATTAAACATATTAAAGTACTCATGATTTGTTTAGTTACCCTTCACCCATATAGGATTTTTCATGTCAATCATATTTTTTATCAAGATTTTAATTTTGAAGATATTTTTACGGGATAAATATTTGTTTTCCGTCTGCTTGTATGTTTTCTTGTCATTCAAGGACATACATTAAACATATTAAAGTACTCATGATTTGTTTAGTTACCCTTCACCCATTAAAGTAATAAAAAACAAAACACAAATATACATAGCCTAATGTTGCCTATGTAACGGGCTTATATGGTGTTTGTCATGGGTTAGCCAAGATTATAATGTTTTTATTATTATGATTAATTTTAAATGAATCGTACGTTCGTACTTCCAGTGATCGCTACAGGATCGATCTCTCAGAGCGCTTTTCTTAACCTCTAATTTATTGAATGAATAAAAGGGAATTTCTTTCTTTAATATACCAAATACTGCCAACGCAACTCCTTCAAGGATAATTTAAACACTTTAACCAAAATAGACTTTTACTAAACATTAATTAACTCCAACAAAAATTAATATATACACATACAAAATGCAACTTAAAAATGTTTCTTAAGTCCCTTTACCGACACTCGGTTTTAAGTTGTTTTAAGGGAAACCAATTTACTTTAAAAAGAATTCTAATTTAAGATATACATAACGATAGAATTTATTACTCACATAAGGTATTTTATCCAGAAGATCCAAACGAAATACCTTCATTCGAATCTGGTCCGAAGAGGCGTCGTGAGTGAAGTTTATTTGCTTCTCAATATTTGGCGTTACTTCGAACGAGAAGTGGACGAGTGACGTCACGCGGAATAGAAACAAACGCCGATGAATTGGCTATGATTCGGACGCTTATGACCTCGAAACGTTTTTTTTTTAGACGAGGGTTGCATATGGTTGTATGCTTTCCTAGCAATTTGGTTGCGCTTGTAGAGCTTTACTTTTGGGTGAAACTCTCTCTAGTTTTGGGTTGTCAAACTCAGATAGGGTAAGATCACTTAACTATCTTTGGTACTCGAACTGTGCCGAGGGTATGGAAGTAAGATCACTTATGATCTTTGATAACCGATGTGCCGATGGTACTTGGAGGTAAGATCACTTGACGATCTTTGGTAGTCGAACTGTGACGATGGTACTTCGAGGCAAGATCACTTCGGGATCTTTGGTAATCGAACTGTGCCGATTATACTTGGTGTAATCTGGTATTCCGCAAGAAAATCAAAGTCCTTCTTAACTTGCTGGGGAATTCTAGCCCGGCAAGTTCTTATCAATCTTGGGACGAAAACGAAAAATTTCTCTTTTTCTCCTGCCGAACAGTTTTATACTCGAATTACTCCCGCGGGGTAATGGCAGGTGGAGGGGAATAGCAAGGTGAGACCCAGGGATGGTCTGCCTTTTGAGCGTCTGTAATTTCTTTTCCTCGACATTTTGAAATTAGGGAAACTGGATCTTCTATTAATTCGACAGAAGTGGGTATCAATTCCGCCGTGATTTGGCGTCGTCGCGCTGTGGGGAGAGTGTAATACAAGATCGACAGTTTGAATTTTTGACTTCCTTGTTTATAAATACACCCTCGGAGGTTAGGCCTTTTTGAGCAGAGGTCAGGAATAACTGTCTCCGAAAGTTATTATTTTTATACTACTTATATGTTACCGGAGACCGGATAGAGGGGCTCAGAGTAACCCAGGTGGCCTTTGTTTTTCCTTCATTATTTCTCCTCGCCATGAGGAAGACCTGGATATAGATATATATACATTCGCAATTTCTTAAATACCTTGGTTAACTCGTATTTCTCTACAGTGTTCCTTTAAAGAAACATTTCATTACTCAGTAATTTACCAACCGACCATTTAAAGATTAGGTATACATCACTCGTAGGTGAAGGTCAATAAGATAATATAAAAATAAATCAATTCTGTTTATAAAAAAGGGTATTATGCACTCGTGGTTAATAAATAACGTTTCAAAAGCTTTTTCATTAACGAATTCGTACCTGATCGTCCTTTTAGTAGGAAAGTTACCATATTGAAATTCTAGTGACATCAGTCATTCAAAGCAGGAACAATAATTAATTCTTAACTGTTTCTTTCTCTAAGCCGCATATACATCATTTGGGGATAAATTTAACGATTTTTAATGTCTTCTTTTTACCAGAACATGTCAATCTATGAGTGAACAATTAATGATGTTGGATGACATGCAGGAAAAAAGTTTTAGTGGAGAAAACACTAGCAGACAGGGAAGAATATAAGCCATGTGAATATTCGAAAAGAGTTACCTGAATCAAGATGAATCGCCGCAGGTATTAAAGATGCTGACATTATGACTTGTGTTTAATGCTATTTTTACACTGTAAATACTGTAAAACGTGATATGAGCAGCAACAACGAAGATTACGAAGTGTATGCCAACAGAAAGGAACGCATAAGGCGTTCTTACTGCGTTTTGACGATAGAATTCATCACACAAGTGCCAGAAAGGTGGTGAAAGACCCGGGCATGGAATCCAGGCTTCGGCAAGAGATATGAGTGTCGTTGTTGCCACACTAAAGTTGTCCGTTAATGAAGACTTTCACTACTGCGCGTGCAAAATGGGCAAGGGAGAAATTCTGACATTCAAAGCCAAGGAGAACTGCTAGACGAAGGCTAAGTAGCTCCTGAACAAGATTAAGCATCCTGTTGAGCTGGGAACGAACTTTTCATATGAAAGGTACTGCCAGAACCAGTTTTACAATACCCACAATAATGGTTAGCTTACCTATATCAATGTAACATTCTAAGTATCATTAAGTACAAGTTCTCTCAAACTGGGATGGTCGTGAATGAGTCTCCAGTTAGTGTAACGTCATGCCGCCCCATATCTCTAAGCAGAATTTTGGCTCAATTTAGACAGCTATGTGCATCTCCAGGTGATTTTACTAAAATCGTGACTGGAGAATGTTAAGTGGTTATTAGAATTGGCTGCTAGGGATTGTCTCCGACTTCATCAGCCCTCAATTTCTAAACTCTTAGATCCTCTAATCGTAAAACCATCGATCACGATGTGTAGAGCGTGGTTGAAAAAGACACCATTTATAAAGTACTTTTATGTTTGGATGAGATATTACAGGGCTTTTCTTGTATGCAACCCGTAAAGTTTAACCTAAGAACCCTGTACATGACGTAGCTATCGATAGATGACAACCCCATAATCGCGACACCTGGCAACCTCCCACCATTCGAAGTATACATTAAATGGATACTTGGAGAGGAGAATCAATTTTCAATTTTCATTTGTCAGACACAACATCATTGCTACCGCCTCGCTCCACACCAAGTATCAGCTTTCGCTCAATCTCCAGGAAGCTCTCCATTATCGTGAGCTGGGAATCATCTGACTTGAGCCAACGAAGATCAATTAAAACCTGGCTTTATCAATAAATTATATAAACAGTGAACTTTTTTATATAACCAACTGCTCTATATTTTTGCATCGAAGATTTTCTGAGCTTTAGTATGAGTTTATCTCACATGTATTCGGGGTTGCAGATTGGTGCCAGTTCACTGGAGTTTCAGAGGTATAACACTAATAAAACTCACCAATATCCCCGACTTAAAGAGAATGATCATCTTACCTTGGTAATCCCTTTGAACGAGAATTACCAAATGCACTATATGTATTTACGCAACTGTGAGTACAACGAACTCTGGGAATCTTTTAAAAAAAGGGAGAAATCTTTTTATTTAACTCATTAAAATGAATATTAGAATTATTTTAACCAAAAATGAACATCAAAGGGGTTAGAAATTTATTATGAGTGAATCTCATATTAAAAGAAATATAACTGTGCTCGATTTTTTTTCGAGGTAGCATAAGGAGACATGGATGAATTGAACAATGGCAAATTAGGGAAAGAAATACGAGTAGGATTACTAAAAGATTGCCACGACTGAAAGTGAAATTATTCTAAATCATGAAAGCACGCCCGAAACTGTATTATATATATAAATCAAACCAATGGCGGAAACCGTCTTGAAAATAGTTTAATTGAAAAATATTACTAAATATCTATAAATTTAAATACTCGTAGATCTACTCGTTATGCTATTTATTAGATACTCGAACTTCTATATTGATTCGTTTTTATTAAAAAAACGGGAATTAAATCATTTTAATTATGCATTAACTTTTAATATATGTAAAATATGTACCATGTTTATTAATAAAAGAGGAGTTAATGGGTTAAAGCCTTGGGAAAATATAATAACAGGGTCAATATAGGATGTTCAAAAGTTCCAACAGGTCATCCACTTTGGGGGTGAAGTAATGGAAACAGGGTTCAATAGGTTAGCATAACAGTCACAGAAGATAGAAAATTCATTTAAATGGTATTCAGTATTTGAAAAATCTTAATGGATTTCTTAAATTATCTGGATTTTAATATGTAATGGTTAATTAAATAAACAAAATTTCCATATTGAGAAATTATATACACATTACGATGAATATGTATATATATATATATATATATATAATAAATATATATATATATATATATATATATATATATATATATATATATATATATATATATAATGGAAGATATCACATTAACGTCATGTATATCAGATTGAGATAATGGTAAACCACAATATTTGAATCAAGATTTTATTTATAACTATTGAACAAATTTCGGCAAGGTGCCATTTTCAAATAATAATGAAGAAGCTAGGTAAGGATCACAGAATATATAAGGTAAGACACATCCTAAACCAAATGAAACAGCAGGAAACAATCCGGAGAAAAAATTAATCTAATAAATTTGGCTTGAATGACAAGCTAAACAGAAATGGAACCGGTAAAAAACAATCTGGACAGTTGCTAATCCCCAAAACGCATTGCGTCCGGAGGCATATAGATACGATTGGCGATCTATTCGTTATACAAGGGGCGTTCAATAAGTTTTGCAATTTGGATATAAGGAAACGTGATATGAGGAAAAGTGTTTTATTATTTTATCAATATGACTACCTTTGACTTTAATGCACTTGCGCCACTTGTCCCTGAGGCTTCGAATTACCGACAACCAGAAATCTTCCGACTACTGTTCAATCCACTCCTGGACGGTGAGCTGGACATCTTCATCGTTCCCAAACCGGTGCCCACGCAGGGCAGCCTTAAACTGGCGGAATAAAAGATAGTCGCTAGGGGCCAGATCTGGACTGTAGGGGGGATGGTTGAGCTTCTCGAATCCGCTCTCGCGCAGGGAAGCTTTTACAACTCTGGCCTTGTGGACTTTGACGACGTTGAAGTCTATCATGGGGGCGTGAGGTTTCTAGGGACCCAACGGGCAGAAACCTTAATAATGGCCAAATTTTCGTGGATGATGTTGATGACACATCCATGTGATATTCCAAATTCTCGCTCGATTTCTTCGACCTTTACCCGTCGATTTTCGAGGATCATCCTCTCCACACGGGCCACATTGTCCTCGTTGGTCACGTCTGATGGGCGTCCTGGACAGGGGTCATCTTCAAGGGACTCACGACCATGGTGGAACTCCCTATTTCAGCGAGAAATGGTTGCATAGGAAGGGGTGCTGTGGGTGTACACTGCAACCATGCGTTCCTCGATCTCTTTTGCAATATTGCCTTCCTTGGTGAAAAATTTGATCAGTGCGCGGTGCTCAACCTTCTCCATTGTTGACAAATTTGTGACTAATGATCTTCGATCAGCAACTGCTTCTTAAATAGACGAGGCAGGAGCGTGCGGCTGCACGTCCTGACTTTTCATAACTTGTCCTAACACTCCCATAAACAGCCATCCCAATTCCTCTGTTTTGCCCTACCGATTCGCAAAACTTATTGACCGCCACGCATTTATTTGTTAAATTTGTATTGCCCTTTAGATAAATTGAAATTATCAACTTTGTTGATGATGATAGATTCTGAAATTCTCCTCTGAATATAAATGTTTGATTTATAAATGATTCTTGCATGGTTAAAATCAATTTTATGTTAGTGGTTTGAATGTGCGTAAAGAGACTTGAAGAATTCATACACCTTCTGATATCAGCTAAATGTTCTTTCATCCTCTCATTAAAGTGACCCGACTCTCCGATGTATGTTAATTTGCAATTATATCATGGTACACCGTAAATTTCAGCATCGAAATTGGCGGGACGCAGTCTAGTCAAGGATTTTCAAATGATATTGGAATATTTAAATATAATATTTATGTTATTTCCGTTCGCATATGATTTTAGAAGAGCCAAGGCTGGAGCATATGTGAAACTAATACATTTATTTAAATCATCCCTTCGTGGTGTTGAGGTGGCTTAGAAGTTTTTTCGTGCTTTGGAATGGCATATAGTTATGAGGTGAATTGGATATTTTAGTTGAATGAAATTGCAGATAAGGTGGTTAATTTCATCCTGAAGGAAGATTGGGTCGCACGTTCTATAGTCTCTGAGAAAGTAGGAAGAAATTACAGATATCATAACGGATTTGTCATGTAGTGAACAAAACTGTATGTAAGCATTTGAATTTATAGGCTTTCGATAGACTAAACACTAAATATAATTATTTAAACGATGGATATATACGTCTAAAAGCGGTAGAGAATTATTCTGTTCCTATTCTATGTACTTTGAATTTTATTGATGCGTGTAACGAATTGAGGTTGTTTAAAAATTCATTGAAATTGTTGTTATCTATGGGCCATGCCGACAGGATGACGTTTACATATCGGAACCAGCTAAGAGGTTGAGAATGGATCCTAAGAAGGAGGGTCATTTCATAGTTTTCCATAAATAGATTTCATAGGATAGGGGAAAGAGGGTTACTCATACTTAGGCCATATTTTTTGCGAAAAAACTAATCTTTGGTTGAAAATACATTATTCGTTACACATAAGCGCACTAATTTAACGGCAAAGGTAGGTTAATATCTAAATTGGGAAGAAATTTCGATAAAACGTCAAGCGCTTCATCGACCGGGACTTTTGTAAACAAACTATTTATGTCAAAGCTTAACAGTTTCTTCCCACTAAGGTCAAAATTTTTAATCTTGGAAATAAGGTCCGATGATTGGATAAGATGTGAGTGAGCGATTTTGCCCACAGCATTTGATAAGATTCCGGCCAGCCATTTGGATAGCTTATAACTATGGATGCCAATGCAAGAGATGATTGGGCGTAGTGGGATACCTTCTTTATGGGTTTTCGTTAACCCGTACATGTAGGTAAGGGAGGGGTTGATTGTTTTAAATTATTTGGTTAATTCAGGCTTAGAACCTAAGATTTTTCAAATAGGGTCATTAAATGATTTCGTCTTGTTGTTTAGAGAATTAAAATTTAAAATTTCATAGGTAGTGTTATCACTTAAGAGGTTATTTAATTTTTTTTTTTTTCATAGTTGCTTTCATTCTAGTGCTTTAGAAAATCATATTTTCCAAGTTTAAAGAATTCAGGTTTCAAAATTAATATGCTTGATGTTACTAAGTCCGTTAGTTTTCGGGGGCATAGATTTTCGTTCATGTATTTATTTATTTATTCTTGTTGTTTTGATTCTCACTGAATTGTAACCGATAATTAACAAAAACCGTCAAAACGAATCAAATTTTGTTCATTTAGAGTTATAGTTCATTTTAGAATTATAAGTTACTTTCTATTTATTTGTATTGAAATTAAGTGGGTTTATTTCTCAGGAGCCGATTAGAAAGTGAACTGCACCCAACTAAATTTATTCCTTTATCTCTATATGCATTAATCCTTTATTGGTTTGCTTGTTTATATATAATTTACTAAGTTTTCGTTTCATTTAATGAAAGAAAGAAAAGAGAGAGTTTATTGAGCTCATGGATCGGTCACATTTATTCATTATCTCTTAATTTTTGCGTTCACCGATAAAACGAAAGTTACAAAATGTGTAATCAATAAATAAACATTAAATATTAGTTTAAGAGTTTGAGGGGAGATAAATTTTAAGGACCATTCTATAATTTCACATAAACTTTTATGTCTATTAAATTTTTATACTCGGGTAACATTAAAGTCCCTAAACTTATTTTAAATTTCAATTTATTTTTTATTATTGCTAAATTTAATTCCTAATAATAATTGCAATATATCTACGTTCACATATAAAATTTTAAATATTTTTTAGGAAGAATCAGTATTTTGCTAATATCCTTTCAATAGATTTACCTAATTTCTATTGTTTCAAATTTACTGTAGACCAAGATTCTCTTGGCAATTCTGATAATGAAAGGCGGTGATTATTTTGTTTCATTCATTGGAGTTAACTTTCTCGTCATCCTTGGCCGCTATTTTTGTTTACTATATCAGCGAATTTAGTTTTTCTCTCAATTCATAATTATTCACTTCTCAAATTTGTTAGTGATGGTTAAACCTTTAGGGGAGTTCAATAGGCGTCATTATAACAAAATCATTTTTTTATTACTGTCAGAGAGAGAGAGAGAGAGAGAGAGAGATAGAGAGAGAGAGAGAGAGAGAGAGAGAGAGAGAAAGAGAAAGAGAAAGAGAGAGAGAGAGAGGGAGAGAATGGGAGAGACGCATAGGACGGAAATAACCTACGATCGGCTTCTTTTGAGGTCCCAGCTGTTCGATAACCCAGCCTATAGCGAGCCTGATCGTAACAACGAGAGGTTCCGCGACAGGCGTAAAGCTTTAAATTCACTTCCGGGCCCCTCTATATAGATAAAGCAAAATCTCACTTCTGGTACCTCTGTTACTTTCACTTCCGGGGTTCTGTATAAATAATAAAGCATTGGCCAGGGTAAATTAATATTCTACTAAGAGGAGACGTCGCATAAGATTCTTTCTTTCGGCCTCCCATACCCCAGGAGCCCGAAGACTAGAGAAAAACAAAAACGAACCAAACGAGAAAAGATCTCTCGAGCCCAACTTCCTCCCCTGCAAATACTCCTTTGATCCCTAACTTTAAAGCTGACTGTGGATACTGGAATACAGGTTGTATTTTTATTCATATCTTCAACAGGACGAGTACTAATCAGCCTTAAGTGCAAACCAAACCCGTGCTGTTAAAAATTACTCGAGCTCAGTGCTCCTCCCCCTCGTGTTCCTCTCGAGCAGCCGAATCTTAGGGTGTCCTATCCACCTGAAATTGTTGTCAGCCGAGTGTGGCCGAATGTGTATACCTTAATATATCTTACATCCCTATCAGGTCTTCTCCCTCTCTTACCACATTTAAGCGTCTCCTGAAAAGGCATCTTTTCAGTATTGCCTTCTCCCCTCTCTTGAATTTCCATTGAATTTCCATTCTCATCTCAGCACAACTTGCGCTCTGGGAAGGCCTCAGGCCTTGAAGAGCGCATTACAAAAGACTTATTATTATTATTATTATTTTATTTTTTATGTATCTTTGATGTCAAGTATTGTATCTGTGTTTGTACAGTAGTAAAGTCTATTTTGTTTCGCCCAGTTTGATACACAGACCCTTCTAGATAGTTGAATTAATTCTGCCAAGTATAATTAGTCACTTTTAGAGATTTATTGGAACCCAAAGTTTAATTCCATTATACGAAGCAAGGCTCAACTGCAAAGTTGCCTGCGTGCAATTCGCCAACTGTTCCGAGACACAGAAAGCAAACAGAAGTAATAAAATCTAACCTGACCTACGACAATTACCAGACGGAAAATTGAAATCCGAATATCCTGTCTCTAGTTCGTTCCATTCTTGTGTTCTAAGTAAGATATGAAATTATAATGATGTTTAATATTTAATTCATTATTCTTCTCGATATCCGCTCGGTATTCATTTGAAAAAGGAAATTGGTGATTTCATTGCGTAACTTTCCAAAACCAGCGACAATTATTGAAAAAGGTCAGCTTTCCACAAACCGTTCAAATCGAAATGAATAAAAGCTAAGTTTTTAAAATCCAATAAAAAATCATAAAGTTTACATATACAATTAAACTACTATATATGACGGATTTTTCAATGCTTCAAAACATTTATTTTTAGATCGGTAACTTATGAAGGTTTACCATTTATTTAACACAATGTAAGATATAAAAATGCAACCACTAATTTCGCATATCAATGGTGAATTCCTCGACCATCTTTTTGTCCAGCAACTAATGGAAGCTTTACTTTAGGCTCTTCTGATGTATTGAGCGGGTGACATACGAAGGGATGGTGTGTAATTCTCTATGTTGCAAGTAAGGCATAGGATAGAGAGAACGCTCGGACTGATTAATTCCTTATCTTAAGAGGATGGCAGCTGATAGTGAATGGTTACACAGTAGCAGTTAAGTCGGCTTATCTTTAGAAATAGAGGTGAGAGAAATACAAATTGGAGTGAAAGATAGCAGTGGGCATTGTAAGCAATTGTGCGGGCACTTTGCTGCTTATGCCTGAGTATGCAGATGAACTGAGATGTGGTGGATCCCAGTCAAGTTGCATTGTGAACGTAGATTTTATGTACGCCCTATTCCGGTTCTAAATCTGGGCTGGCGTTTTGAGTTATTTATTTAAGGGATTAGACTTATGTCTACTTCTTTTTATCACGCATTTCTTCACGCTTGACAACGCATGCGTGCTGTGGTAGATATACGAAAGTGATCTTTATATTTAATTGTAATAAGGTTTATAATAGGCTGTAGTTTATTTTATGTAACTACCTTAGACATGCTCACGCGTACCTGAGTACTATGCCCAGTATATGGGAATGAGGCAATGAAATGTGAGGAGAAAGAGAGTTCGCAATTGAGAAGGAAAAAAAATATGAAAATCTGAGTGAGGAAAGTGTAGATATGGTGAAAGCTAAGATTGTTTTTAGGACTTTACTGGCATATAACAAGAACGGAAGAGAATAGTTTTGTAAAATTTAAGAGAGTAACTGTTCTGGTACCGAAGGTTTGTTTACATTGATTGATTTAATAAGTTTTTAAGAGTAACAATAATTGAGGGGAAGTTGGGTTTTATTGTTAACGATAGGTGTTTATTGAGAGGTTTCGTGAAAAAGAAAACTAAGTGAGCCGTTTTGTAGCTAATAAGACACAAATTATGTATATGGTAACCTTGAAACATTGTAAAAGAATATTCGAAACATAATTAGGAGTAAAATAAATAATATGTGTAAAAGAAATTGTTTTTTATCGCTAGCGTTTATTAAAGTACTACCTGTCAGTTATAACTAACGCTCAGCACAATTAATGACTCAATTATAATAAGATCACTCTCTCACTGTCACTTCGATTGATTCGGATTCTATTAGAAAAGGGACAATATCGAAGACACAAGAAGATTGACTCCATCAAATTAAATCGGGGAGGGGGACAAAATTAAATAACTATGTATTTAGTAGGAAACTTGAATTCAGGCTTTCCCTAAATTCTGGACAAATATGAAATATCACTTTTTATAAATAGCTATATTTTTTGGCCCCACAGATTAAAATAAGTTTGTCGAAAGATAAATGGATTGAACTGGTATTTCTCATATCATCCATTGAGTTGAGTGTTCCGAGAACAACCATCAGTCGTATGTAAAAACCAAATCTTTCTTATAAATTACAAATCGTGCATCACTTATCATAGGACGATACTGATAGACGAGTTGTAATGTGTAAATGCTTTACCAATAAATTGGATAAGAACAACCGTTTCACCGTTAATTGTGTTGTTCAGCAAGGAAACTTTGTTTTATGTGAATGCACAGATTAATCTTCAGAATGTTCGATACTGGTCAAAACAATACGCATTGGATGAACTGTTTCAAACTGCACGGAGAGCAAAAGATTATTAGGGAGTGATGGGATTTATGGAAAGCCGACGTGTTAGGGCCATTTTTTTAATAATCACATAACTGCTGAGACTTCTTACCCTGCCATGTTAAGAGACCACCAGTTAATTCCCCAACTTATAAGGCTAGATGAAGGATTTTCTGATTGATTTTAACAAGATGGCGCCTCTGACAATTTTGCCAAAGTGATAACGGATACGCTGAATAACAATTTCTCTAACTGAGGTGGGAGACGTGATCATAAGAACATAAGAAAAGAAGGAGACTGCAAAAGACCATTCATGGCCTACACTTGGCAGCTCCTGTACCTACACTTGGAATGGTTCACCACACCTTGACTTCTTTTTCAGGATTTTCTTGTTAAAGGAGAAATCAAAGATATAAGACACCTGAGGGAACAGGGAATCATAAATGGATGTGCTCAAATTGACGGAAATTGGCAGTTAATGCATCAGATTCATCGGGTAAATTGAATCACGCAAAGCGCATTTAACTTTGCATCACAAATGATGGAAATCATATTGAAGATAGTATTTATTAATATTTCAAATAAATAAAATGCATTAAAAAGTTTTTAGTAAAATTATGTATTTTAGCTAAGTTTACAGTCTTTACATATTGACATCATGTAATTTTCTTTAAAAAACTTTATTATTTATCAAGCTGGTGCAGAGATTTCTTTTCGTTTGTTAAAGTTTAAGAATTCCCTAACTAAGGATCTCACGACGCCCTCCTGAATAATGATGCTAAAATACGCAGCTTTTTCTTTTCCAAGTGGGAAGAAATGTTTCAAAAGTTCTCCAGCTTCAAGAAGTTCTCCGTAAAATTCTTTTCAATTTCGAAAAATTGTTGATGAATGTCTTAGTAATAAATTCTTCCAGTTATAAGGGAACTATAACAATCCTTATACTAGTATTTGTAATATTAATTTTTGTGTATGCCATTTTCCCTATAGCAGTCTCCTCAAAAAGGGATCATATATGATATAAAATTAGTCTAATACTATTTAATATAGTTTATATGGAAGGAATTCTAAAAATATATCAATTCAATCTTATATGCATCACATTTGTGCTCCCTATATTCCGCATCAAAAAGAAAATAACATTTATTATTTTTGTTTTAAGTTTAAGACAACATTTGTATTTCATATATGCAGAGATACAAAATGTATAAATCAAAATGGAAACAAAATACAAAGAACATGAATTAAAACTTACAAACCTTAGCGCATTGAATAATAACCCCCAAATATTTCTGCAACCTGTTATAAACTAAAAGATTTGTCTTAATGCAAGGCAAGTTCAGCTATGATTTTTTATGTGTCGGTGATGCATAAAGATAATATTCACGATAAAAATAAAAATTAAAATAATATACATATCTATATCTGAAGGTAATAATTTTTATCTATGCAGAATTACATTCATAAAAATGAAAATATCCCATTTAAATTCTCATGGGGGACTTTTTAAAGAATATTCCAAAAGAAACGAAGCCATTTCATGCGACGATAAGATTTCCCTCGAGTTATATAATGAAATAAAGGAGTCTTAGTGCGTGAAAACTTTCGTGCGTGTTTTACACTTCTTTACCTACTTCATCTAAGTGTAATGTATATGTATAGTCTTGAGTATTTGTTTAGAACACTAGATGATATTCTCTTCTTCCATAAATTGATTAATCTTTCAGATAATGCAAGAAATCTGGTAATAAATGGTGTTATTTTATAGTATAAAAGAAATCCTGGGTGTTTATTGCTCGAACTGCTTCTTGAATCAACCTTTTGGGGGGGTTAAGGATGGTAGCTCTGGGGATGAGCGTTGTGGTCATTTTAGCGAAGAGCGCTTAATGACACAGATTCAAATCCAACTCTTTTATTTATTTTGTTATAAGGGTTAAAATAATTTCCCTATTTTCTGTTTCGATAATTCTCCCATTTTCTTTCTAAAGCTTTCATGGACCACGTCATTAAATTCCTTAGCGTTTTTTCCGGGATGTGTTACCAGTTTTCATTTCTTTGGGCATTTAAATACATCAGCATTGATCTTGGTAGAGAAGTCCCAATAGTGAAAAACGAAATTTTACTCACACTTTAAAGCATGAAAAATGGTAAAGTGCTGGAGTAAGACATGGTAATAAGTCACATTATAAAGACTGAGGGTGAATGTCCTGTTTATATACATATAATCTAGTGTTTAAAATGATTTAAAAGGAATTAAGATTGTAAGAACATCGTAAATCGCATTCATTTTTGTTCTTTGAAAACAGCGACATGGAAGCGTAAAGACTTATAGGTTAATCAGTGTCTTATAAGCAACAACTAAATACTTAAAGAGTCACAACAAACATAGCATCACAAGCTATTCTCGTGCAATTAGCCGGCAGAAGTGGCAGTTTTGAAGAGTAACCAAAATGTTATTACTCATAAGCAGGACGCTCAACTATTACTGCAGATTACAAACGAACACGAAATATCTCTTAATTAAAGAATTAGTTGGTTATAACAAATCTCTTTATTCAGCCAACATCGCTTTATTGTCAGGGGGAAATATAGAAATCAATTATTAACCAACCTATATTGCCATACATTTTTACATATAGAGTAATGCAACATAGTAATTTATATTTTACTATTTAGAGAATAAATAAAAACAAACATAAGAAGGGAAGGCCTTCTTGCCCCAAAACCTTTTCGGCAGTTCATTATGAGATTTTAAGAGTTTGGAAAGGAATAAAAACGAGAATCAGAATTAAACAGAGATTTTTGCCCACCTCTCTTTGGTATTAATATGGTATTATCAGGTTAAATTCAACAAGAACTGCAGCCAATGAATAAAGAATTATCACAAGCGCGAAAATAATGATCAAAATTTTTGCAGTAGAAAGAACAGTTCGAATTGAAAATCAATTTAGAGCATTAAAAGAATAGAATACGTTTACTCAGGAAATCTTATGTACATATGACTCTTGATGGTAGCAAGAAAAATGAAAGGAAGGAGAAGGAAACCTGAAAAGAATAGTTGTAGGAAAGCTCAGCTACATCTTCAGAAGCGACATGAGTGTGTGTTTAAAATGCACATGAATTAATCAATTTTTCCTAGCAGTTTTAACCTATGGAAGAAATATACTTGGTGATTGAGCTCCAAAAGCTTGAGGAAACTTAATACTACTTCTGGAAACATGGAACTAATACATGTTAAAAATAACTCAATTTACAAGAATTAGAAGAGAAACAGTGTTAAAATTTAGGAAACGAATAAAAGGTTGTGAGGAAAAAATAGACATTGGCCCAGAGAGTAGGTGGTAGAGAGAAGTCCTCAACTGGCTACCATAAGCATCAAGAGAACCAGAAGAAGACCACGTGGTACTCGAGAGGATGAAATTCGCTTGATGGCAGGATGTTCGTGTCAGACTCGAGCTTTGGCCTGGGATAAGTGGAAGGTCCTGACAAGGACTTTTCCAAGGGTGACACATAAATATATATATGTATATTCGTTTACTAAGGCTTGACACAACACCTCATCGAGAAACAGTCATTGGTCGTGTTGCTCCTCAGACCCATTAACAAATTTCGAGCGTGGCTACGTTCTATCCTCCACTCGTGTCACGTGAGTGATCTATGTATCCAACTTTCTATTTCTATTTATGAGGTTATAGAGGAAAAAGTTAATTACATAATAACAACCAGAAAAATAAAACAATGTAGAAAAACAACCTTTCGTAGCAAAATATCAGGAATTCTTCAATCTTAGGAGAGAAGTAAATGACAATTTTCTTAAGGTGGGGAGAGTTTGTATTGGGGAGCAGAGGACACATCACCTAAGCCATTAAACCTCGATTTAAACATAATCCGTCACGGCATACCAACATATATATGTAACTGAAAAATACAATGACGCATACATGCAAACCTGCACATATACATACCTGTTTACACAAGAATATACTGGGATATATTTGACAAAAGTATACACATTTTTTTAGCATTTTCAGAAACACAAATTCGGAGAACTCCTGTATTTGATGCATTCAAATAAGTGGGCAAAATCGTTTATATTAGCTATTTTTTTTTAGTTGATAATCAACAGATGAAAAGGCAAACACCATTGTTACCCTGAAATTTAAAATTCAACAAGACAAATAATATTGGTGCGCTGAACTCCATCATTCAAGAAGGTAAACAACGTGGCTACAATAATAAGTTTCCTAGATACTGCAATGGCCACGCCAGGGCTACGGTCCTCATCACTCCGACGGCTACGTGAAAACACTGATGCCTCTTGCGAGGGCAACAGTGAATATTGATAGTAACCATTTGAAGCATGTATTTTGAAATGTGTCAGATTGGTCTATTTGATAAAGCCACTTATTCGGTACGGAAGAGGAGTGTCCTACAGGCGAGCCTCATGTACTGTCAATGAGGCGTACCAATGTTATTGTAACCGCATCCCATATCTACGTCTTTCAATTTTAATATTAAAAGGAAAAACCTACACAAAATTCTCAAATGTATTCAAAATCATTTTTTGGTTGACATTGAACATTCGCCAAAAAACACACGTTGCCATTCAATGTTGAACAACGTAAAAATGATTGTTCCGTTGACATTAAAATATCAAACAACATTAGTTTGTGAACATTCAACAAGACCACTAATATTCTTACGTTGGCATTCAACATTCAACCGTGTGAACAACATTTTTACTTATATTAAAAAGGGTAAATAAAATTGTTACCCGGTCTTTGAACAAGATAAAGGACATTCACCAAGACGAACAACATTTACTCGTCACAACATGTAAATGACTTCCACGAAAACGAAAACCCATAATCCGCCAATTCTTATTCTCTCTTAACGGAGCTCAACACGCCTCTTTTTACCCTATTACACACAATTGATGGCATGACCGGGTAGCTATAATTGCCCTACTTTACTCTCTTAATTAAACCATTCAACTCTCAGTAGTCCTACTATCATAGAAATGGCACCTAGTTGGAATATCTCTTTTATCAAATGGTGTTACAAAGTTATTTTGAAAAGTAAAGAAGTTTTTCGAGGCTTAAATTTGAAAACTAAATGCAAATTTATGTTTATATTCATATACCTTAAGGAGTAAAAATTAAAAAAAAACCTAAACTGCGAGCACAGATGAAATACTACGGTATACTTTTCCATTCATACCAATATTTATTTCACCTCCAAAATCGTATCAAATAACGTTCTAATGATGACAAATCTCGATTCAGTTTTCCTTCTGTCAGCAAATCAGTTTTTACTACTCTCGGAATTAAATCTTTTAAATTTATTTAAAAATATAAATTGTTCAACTATATTTTTTCTGAGTTTTTCATTCTTTATCTCTACTTAGCGCAACCAAAGATATGACAAAAAGTCACTGGTGCCCTAGTCAAGATAACATAAACTTTTCTCCCGTTAATATTCTATCCAAGTTAAGTGAAACTCAAACCTTACCTGAAAAAGTTGACTTACGTATTCTCCACCTACACATTATACAATGTCACATACAGGAACAATCCCTACACACACATATGTCCTTGCTAAGAGGAGTGTGGTGCTTATTTAAATTATGCATCTTAGTTGCCTTTTTATAATTCTTTAATAGAATTTTTGGTTTTCTAGATAATAATAGTTGTATTTTTTCAGCTTAGTTAAGTAGTATTTACTCTATAATTTTTTATCTTTTAAGTTATAAATATTTGTTTTTACTATAAAAATGCGCGATTAAGTAAAAAAAATCTGCCCCTTTTCTGTTAAAACGGAGTCTATTTCCTTGAACATTTTGGGGAGGGATCATCTTAACTTAGTCAATTTTGACGGCAGAAGCTAAATATATACCAGGTTGTGACATCATTACACTTCTATAAAGTGAAGCCAATAGGTGTATTATTGGTTCTTCTAGGCCTTCATCTTTAATTTATATGGATACTGTTGACACTCCCGTTAATAAAATCAAGAACTACGTCCGTCCGGGAACAACCATGTACACAATGATCAATGGAAACCTTATCGAAACATTAAAAATGACCTTGGCTATATAACCATTGTTTTAGTTAACATTCTAGAAAGAATTATCTTCAATTAATCTAACTATTATAACGAGAATCCCATGAAAATTGGTGGGCTCCGGATAAAATTATGCAAAATGATGAAGGTTATTTTTATCCATAAACTAATTATCGCCGCGAGGAGATGCCCCTCCTAGCCCCGCTTAATGTGTTTTCTTAATTGTTGAATCTTCTGCGTCTTCATCGTTGGGCAAAATTGAGGTTGTTGACACACATAGCGCAGCGACACTCTTCACAATAACCGAGAGAGGTGTGCGTCCAAAAACAAGTATATAAACAATCTCCAATGGAAAGTTTATTGAAATATTAAAATTGATTTTGGCTATAACCATCATAAATTAATATTGAATAATTAATTAAACTATATGTATTGAATAATATTAAGTGATTTCTTTCATTCTTTAAATAAATAGTAATTTTTTAATTTTTATCGTAATATCAGACAACTTAACTTTATTTTATGCGACGAATTAAGGTGATATCTCATTCAATATTTGAACTTTATACTAGGTTAGATTCTCTTATATGTTATTAAAAATCATTAAAAGCCCTTTTATTCCTGCCAAATAATAATAGCCTACGGCACCGTTTTTAGGATATAGGGGGTTCTTTCAGAATCCCCCCTTGAAACCTGATATCATATAAATGTTTATAGAGTTACTAAAAATTAAGCAATTGAACTCACTTCAGGACCCAAATATGTAAATATGATTTATTTATCATTTGGAATCAGTTTTCTTTAGTTCCTTTAAAATTTATGGTAATGTGGACTGAAAAATATATATTTCTCGGACAAGGTCAACTATGGCTTTGTTCTCAGTTGGAGGAGGCGGGGGGGCGTAGCTATGTTCTGAATGCCCTAGAATCTAGAGCATTCTATATTCGAATGATGCTAAACCAGTTTTTTGGCGCAGTTTTTTTAGCAAATATTTAAAAAAATATATGTGGAATTTTCACGAATTTATTAAATTTTGCATTATCATAATTTTCATTATGCTCTATTCATTTTGTTAAACAAAATATATAGTAGAAAAAGTGCATAAAATCTGCAATAAAATAATATAAAAATTAATGGTTTAGTTTTGTTTGTTTTTTCACAAATGAACTTTAAATATCTAAGAAATATTTCCACATCTGTATACAATTTTGCATGATCTTACTTTTCACTATATTCTAGTCACGTTGGTAAAAAACTTATCATACAATAAAAAAGTGCATAATATTTGCAATAAAATGATATACAAAACCAAAGAATGCGAATTTTGAAAGAATTAACGTGAAAAGTAACTCAAGAAGAAATGTGTTATCCCCTTAATTATCAATATTTGATCATTACTCTATCCATAAAAAATTCCTGTTATCAGAAGTCGAGAGGAAAACAGAATTTAAACAAAAGGGAGAGCATCATGTGTAGCCTGGTTGTTATATATACGCATATCCAAAGAAGTAGAGTAACCTACATGTAAATGCAGGCAAGAAACCACAGTGAGAAGAATAATCTATTCGCATAACCAGGTTTCGACGGAAACATCCGTCAAAGTCAATCGCTGGAAGACTAATGAAATACAAAATAGATTCAAAGCTTCCGGACACACAAATTTCCAAGTCGGTATCTGATTAAGGGGGTCGATATGGGGAAGCCGCGGGAGTTTTAGGAAAAGAAATATAAATTTATTACTAATCAACGGATTAGTATTGAATTGGCAATCGGAAGTATTAATGTTAGGAATTTCCTTTATAAGCGCCGATTCAATCAGACGCCTATATATTCATATAACTGTGAGAAGTATAAATTAGTTGTGCATTATCAATGTTAATTCAATGGTTTTCATTTGACATATAGAGAAACCAACGAGAAGAAAGAGATCAACGTCGCATATCGCATTTATGTTCCTTCATTCTCGTGAAGAATCTGCTGATTTCGCTCATATGTAAAATGATTGCCAAATTTTCAAGTGTTATAATAAACTTCCTGTTCTCTCTCGATGGATCTATTTTTAGAGAGACTATTTCGGATCGTTTTTGGGTATTGAAAGGCAACATTGATGTTGTTTGCACGTGCTAACTTTTAAGATTAATTAATTGGGTCGAGTTTGGTAATGTAATAAAATAATTGTCGCATACATTTTATTTAGGATTGGCTAGTGAGTAAAAGATAGTTCTGGTTTTATAATGGCATTTTCCTGTGAACTCAAGGATGAATCTTTGGATGACTGTATTGATTTCATCCGGCAAGAAACAAGGATCACAAATGTTATATTCTCTCAGGAACAGAGAAAAAACTACGTAACTTTTAACTGATACGTCATGGCACGAGAAATAATGAATGTAGCGATTAGAGTTGGTTGGTTTGCGGTAGACAGAACAATATGCTTTGTTGTTTATTTTAGATATTTTACATCCAGAAATGGCAATTAGTTGTTTGGTTGCCATTCTGCTTTAATTATAATGGTGAGGTGAATATTATTCAATTTTTTCGAAAAAAGAATCAAATGCGTTATCAGTAATAGGCCATGTGGCACATACATCGTCCACATAACGGAACCAAGTTACGTGATAGGTAAGATAGGGGGGAAGAGGTGTTTCTCAAAGTTCTCCATGAACAGATTAAATAGCATCGGGGAAAGGAGATTACCCATGCTCAGGCCATATTTCTGTCTGTAAAAACAATCTTTGGCTTTAAATACATTGCCTGTAACACACCAATGAACCAACTTTATAATTTTATTATACGGTAAGGGTAATGTTAGGTTAGACAGAATCAAGGTTTCTATAATGACATCCAAGGCTTTATCAACTGGAACTTTAGTCAAAAGGCTAATAAGATTGAAGCTTAGTAACTGCTCATTGGATAGATCAATCTCTTTTCTTTTATTTACAAAATCACCAGAATGGATAATGTGAGCATCAGAGAAGCTACAAATTAATTTAAATAGGATGTTCGCTAACCCCTGAGAAAGTTTGTACGCGTACTATACTATGCTGGAAATTATCAGTGTTTTCGGTAAACCATACATGTATGGTAGCGAGGGATTAAAGACTTTTAATATTTTACTTAGATCAGAGTGTCCGTGGAGAATATTTTTAAGCGAACTATTAAACCATTTTTTTTGTTCGACAGTGGATCATTATAGAGTTTTTCATAGGTGTTCCTTTCATATAGAAAATCATTCAATTTAGCAGAATACTGATTTTGTCAGAAAAGGCTACGGAAACATTTTTGACGAAATCTATTCGTTACTGTAGACAAGCTTAGACTTAGAGAGGGATGGATCTTTCAACACGATAATGATACGAATCATACTGCGAAACTACTCGCGAATGGTTCCTTGAAGACAAAGTAAATCTGTAGCAGCTAACATCATTGTTATCTCCTACAAAAGTATAATTCCCCGTCTGAGAGATTATTCATCTCACTTTCCTTAAGTTATATTCATGTACAACATTCCAATTTTGCGTACCATGTACGACAATTTCACTCATATATAACTCGTACGATTTCTCATCAAATTTACCCTACGTATCGTACGATAATAATTATCCTATTCTTTGCACGATAAATATTTCAACCAATCCAAATCATTGTCTGACGTATTTTAAACCGACCAATCAGCATCAACCTACCTCGTCCCAATGTTCGTGGACGAATATAGTCCACTCATGTTCTCGTTATCGCCAGAAAAAGGTCAGTAAATTAACCTTACCATTATTCATCTCAACCAATATCTTAGCTATTCAAAATGTATGCCCTCTTTTCTCTCCATTTCCAGTCACCTTGAGATGATAATTCTAGCAATTATTCTGTATCTAAAATTATTCCCAAGTCCATCCATCCACACAGTAAATATATCATATATCCTGTAAATTATATCGAACAAATCTTATATTAAAGATATCTAATAGACCATTCCATAGTTTCTAACTCTAAATTATATGAATATTTATCGAATATATAATTACTCTAAACTTACATTTATATTCGATCAGATTCATTATTCTTATTCTGTGTATTTACCATTTTCTCCTTGCTCTTTGTTTGACTTCTATATCTTTCTCGTTAATTTATAAATAAATATATACCACTATTAGTTTCCACTGAAATTGCTGGTTGTCTATTCTTATTTTTACTCAATTAGAATCTAACACGTGACTCCTCTATTCTCATTCCTTATCCTTATCAAGCATTGGTTGGAGAAGATCTAGGCTTAACATTCCCATCAACCAGAGTATATATATATATATATATATATATATATATATATATATATATATATATAGAGAGAGAGAGAGAGAGAGAGAGAGAGAGAGATATGTGTGTGTCTATATTATCCACCCATCTCTCCATAGATACATAGAAACCACTTTAAACGTTCTATAGTGGCCTAGACATTCGACAGTTGGAACCCAATAGATAGCTTGTGACGAACATTTAGCAGGAAGATTCATTGTGGGGTCCCAAGAACATCAAAGAATTGAAGGCAATTTGCAAAGAAGAATGGGCGAAATACCAAAAGAGTGTTGGAGCGGACTAGTAAAGAACTACAGGAAAGGATTGATGGCAGTGAAACCAACAATGGCTCCGCAACTAAGTATTAATTATTAAATATCGATTTCTACAAATAATAATTTACTTCTGTTTTCAATAATTTCATTTTTACTGGATATCTATTCTGTTTCATGCATTTGGGGGAACATAACTTTTAACTTTACCCTAATATTAATATATTTTTTAAATTTCCTGGTTTGATGTGCTGAAAGTCTATTTCGATTTAATTTTAATGGTGTACGAATACTTATTTTACCCCACTGTATATATATATATATATATATATATATATATATATATATATATATATATATATATATATATATATATATACGATATAGGGTTAAAATGGCATTATTGCAGCTAGATAAGCTCCCTATCAAGCGCTCGAAAGAAGGTTTTCTTACAATTTCGAGAGGTTAATAAATATGCCAGCCTTTCTGGAGCAAGCAAAAGTTTACGTATCAGTCGGTTTATATAAGCGTCACCGCTGCTATCGGAGAGAACGGAAATTCATATAATTGCTAATATCTCGGCCTTGAAAATCGAGAATAATTTTAACAGCGAGATGAAATATTCCGTTTTAAACGCTAAAATTTTTGGCGACAGTGTAAAAATAATTCTTGATACACACACACATATACATATATATATATATATATATATATATATATATATATATATATATATATATATATATATATATAACTTAGGATAATTTTAGAATTTTATTGTTGTTATAAGGAGATGGATGCGTATGATAAATTTTAATGCCTAATCATCTTGAACCTCGGAAAGAGCGTTTTTATTGAAAGCCAAAACTTATGAAAGAAAGTTTGCGAAGTTGAAAATTAAGTTTTCTTTCATAATGAAGCCGTCAAACAAATGAATGGAAACAGTTAAATTATGACGCTGAAACGGAACGGAATTAAGGACAAAGAAGACAGAGTATAAATTTGGTTTAATGGAAAGGACCACTACTATTCATCATCTACGTCAATGACATGGACGGTGGCATGGTTGCCAAGATTTCCAAATTTTCCGACGATACCAAGCTTGGTATGAACGTTGCCTGCAGGAAGATCTTGGGAAGATTGGGGAGTGGTCGGACACGTGGCAAATGCCTTTTAACGTGGGAAAATGCAAAGTAATGCATATCGGCCACAGAAACCCCCAATCTCAGTATATCCTTAAGGGCACTGCTCTTTAATCAAGTGACACTAAGAAGAACTTGGGTGTAACTATCACTAGCGACCTCAAGTTCTCGAAACAGTTCCTCGAGGCAGAGAAGAAAGCCCAAAGAATGTTAGGCTACATAAAGCGCCAGTTTGGATACAGTAACAAGGAGATAGTACTTTGTCTGTACAACTCCCCCGTTCGGCCACACCTGGAGTATGCCGTACAATTTTGGAGTCCTTCGTTTCGAAAGGACATCACAAGGTTGGAACGCGTACAAGCTAGGGCAACCAAACTGATTCCCTCTATCCGACATATAAGTTATGAGGATAGACTAAGGGATTCAGATCTGTTCTCGCTGGAAACCCGTAGACTGCGTGGTAAGCTCATCAAAGTTTTCAAAATACTTCGAGGGTTCAACAATGTTGACTCCCGGGATATTTTCACACTGAGGGAGAATAGAACGCGCAATCACGGCTTCAAACTTGAACTGAAGCGTTAAAATCGCAATCTGTGTTGAAATTTTTTCACTTACAGTATCTGCGGTAAGTGGAACGCACTTCAGTGGAAGTTGTCAACAGTGAATATGTTGACCAGTTCAAGTCAAGACTAGACATAGTCTTGAAAAGTGGCCGTTTAGGGACGCAAAACAATTGAGCAGCCATGTGCCCGCTCGATTGCTAGTCCAAAGGTACCCTCTTTGAATGGACTGTAAGGTCTCCTAGGGTACTTTCTTTCCTTGTAACTCCTTGTAAATAATTTCACTCTAGAATATTTAGATGTGTATGGATGACTTTTTTTGAACATTGCGTATTTAAATTATCTCATTAAAATTGAATGCTTTTAACACCTTTATGAATTAGGAGAAAAATATACGGGTTGTTTACTCAATTCCTCTCTGGCTAAGAATAAGAAAATTTAATAGAAGTGAACCTAGATTTAAAATTGATATAATTCACAACCCCACCTTCTTCTCTCTTAGATCTACTACAGAAAACCCTTTAGGCATCTCTTGGACTTATTTACTGATGACAACTAGAGTTCGGGTTGTCTATTATTTTGGGTGGTTATAACCTAGGGCCTAGATTCCCAAACTGCGAGCCGGGGCCACCTGGGGGGGGCCATACAGCAAAATTTAGAGGGCCACTCGCTGAGGCTATGTACACATAAAACCCCAAGCTCCATCACACTAGAACAGCCAGTCAGCAGCTGAGCCAGTTAGAAGAACAGGTGCGTCTGTACTCGGTATACGTTTGAACAATACCTTGCTGCCAGATGCATCAGTAATAGGCCTCATTCTTTCTTTATTCAGTGTAATTCCATTTTTATATATGATTTTGTGTTCTTGATAAAATAATTCATTGGTATGCATTTCGATACCAAACAATTTTCACTCAATAACTTATTTAATACTTCCTATGCTATAGTTTCTGTATCAACCAGTCCGCAGTCCCACTTTAGAGGCCACAGTTAAAAAGCAAACAATCTGCGAGTGTGTGTGGCTCCCTCGAATAATCTGTTTGTGCCAATTTTAGTGTTATTAGGACTTAACCCACCATTAATACCAATTTATTGGTAAGTAAGCTTTGCATCCTGAAGTGTATTAAGAAGAAGGGATAAAATATCTGTTGTGTTTTTGCTCAATCCATGAAATGTTTTTGTTTTTTTGAGAGTTTTGTTATCCTAAAACTTTATTTCCTTCCAAATTCTCATTGTTATGAACCACTTGAAAATGTTGTTTAAAGATGGTTTTACTCTTTTAAAAAATTAGAACATTAGGGAAGTTCAGATAATAAAAAGCCACTAGGCTCGGGCCTATCGAGGTCATCTGCTTTTGAAAAAAAGTGATTGGTAAAGTAAGTTAATGAGTGCTATTTTCTGGTCAAATAGCAAAATCAAATTAGCTTACACCTGCAATAATCTTCCCTCTTATAGGGTATTCCACTGGAATACCAAATATTCATGTATTGTGAAGCTTCATATTGACCTTTTGTAAGCTCATTATGAGTGATGTCATTTAGCTATAGCAGTGTTTCTTTCCGCTTCAGATCCCTCTGTGATGGCTTCTAACAAAAAACACAAATACGATGACAGCTATCTGGATTTTGGATTTACAAGCATTAATGATAAAGGTGTAGTGAAGCCTCAGGGTGTGATTTGTCACAAAATACTCTCCGCTGAATCACTGAGGCCTAGGAAGCTTAAATTACGCCTGGTAACTAAACATGTTGGTAAGGATAGTTCTTTCTCTGGTTGACAGGAATTGAATATGAAGAGACAACGAATTGGTGCCAGCTGTCCCATTCACCAACAAAATGCTGCATTATTGGAGGCATCATTTTTTGGTATCCCTTGAAATTGCATAGAAAAATTTAATTTTGCCATTTGCCAAAACTATGGTCAAGTTTGTTTTGGTTGAGAAAAATGCTGAAAAGCTGAGTGCTATTTCTCTCTCAAATAATACAGTGCAACAACGAATATCTCTTATCTTAGATGATATCAAAGAACAGGTGATACAGAAAGTTAAAGAAGCTGAATTATACAGTATTCAACTCGACGAGTCCAATGACGTCCAGTCCTGCTCACAACTCATGGTTTTTGTTAGGTATGTTCATAGTGAGGATATGAAGGAGAAATTCTTGTTTTGTGAAATTCTCGAGCAATCTACAAAAGGTGAAGATGTAATGCAGAATCTTTCAGAATTTTTTATGGCAAATTGTCTCGACTGGGGCAATCTCCGTAGGATATGCACAGACGGGGCTCCAGCCATGTTAGGTTCTAAGTCAGGTTTTGTTTCAAGAGTTATACAAAAATCGCCAAATGCTATACCTCTCCACTGCATGATCCACAAGCAAGCTCTTGCTTCAAAAAAGCCTACCCTCAGAATTACAGAAAACCCTGAATACCATTATAAAGACAGTTAACTTTGTAAAAGGTAGTGATTTTAACACACGCATTTTCAAGAAACTCTGCCGTGATATGAATGAAGCTCATGAAATCCTTTTATTTCATACAGCAGTTCACTGGCTATCCAAAGGAAATGTAGTTCAGTGTGTATTTGAGCTCAAAGAAGACTCTTCCTTGAGGTACAGGACCAGCAAGATTTGTTGTCAGCATAGCCTACCTTGTTAACATAGTTAAACAGTTGAACACACTCAACCTTGAACTCCAAGGGAAAGGAGCTTTGATAATCGATTTTGGGGACAAAATTAAAGCTTTCATACTTAAGATGGACAATTAAAGGCGTAAAGTTGGAATAGGAAACTTGGCAATGCTGAAAACAGTGTCAGACATTACAGGGGAGTGTGATACTGCTACAAAGAACTTGATTGTTCAACATCTTAAAGCCTTAGGAGAGGAATTTAAAGCCAAACCTCTCGGGTAGTAAGGTTCCCCTTCACTGCTCCATTGACATGCATACTTGATGATAATGATGATGGCCAAATTGAACTGCTAACACTTGAGAAAGATACAGGAGCCAAAATGAAGTTTGAAGCGTAATCTTTCACTGTAATTTGGTCATCAATGGTAGCTTCATACCCAAACTTATGTAACTTAGCTTTCCACCAACTACTACTCTTTGCATCAATTTATTCCTGTGAGGCTGCATTCTCTTAACTTTTTTATATTAAATCAAAATATTGCAATACACTTGATGTGAAGCATGACCTACGATGTGGTTTGAGTGAAACAAAGCCAAGAATTAAGATGCTGGTCGATGGCTTTCAACATCACCCTTCACATTGAGTTTAATTGGGGTTTGAACAAACAAACTTGCACATGAAGGTTCTTCCTGGGAGAAAAGAAGGTGATGTTTCCACTAATGGTCTTGGTTTTGTTATTTATGACTCCCTATAAAAGGAATTCATTCAGAATTATTAAATTTTTCAGTGAAAAAACGATAAGATTGCTTTTGATTACACTTTTTTATGAAGTGAAATTTATTTTTTCTCTTTTGTATATTACAGAAAAGTTTGGGGAAATTATTAGTTTTATTTACAGGTAGGCCTACTCTTAAATTATAAACATTATTTTATTTACAGCAAATTACTTCTTTAGGACCATTTTAATGTTAACTTAAGATTTGGCAAAAAGTAAATTGCAAGTTTCCATGACTCAATATTTAAGAAAAGAAAAAATATGGGGTTGAATGAATAAAATTACAGCTATCGCCGGAGTTTTTTCATAATGGACCTAAATAAAGGTAGGACTACAGACAATCACTGTTGTTACGAGATATGGATTGGGGAGTGGGGCGATGGGTCAGGATCATATATGAGAACTTGGTAAAGATCAGAAGAGGTTTGGTAACCACTGACCTAGGGTAATGATGTCCCAAAAGTTACCTGTCATACAGGATCCCTTGTAGCCCCCGGGGAGGGAAATAAATCCCTTTTCTTCATTGACATTCTCTTGCCTTTATTCCTTTACTTTGGAAAAGAGGACGGGGAGTAAATACGCTTTTCTTCGGCCTCAAGGAGACCCAAGGCCAAAAAGACGGGCCTCAACAAGATCCATCTCCGAAATGGAGGATGGCTTGGCTGTCTGAGGAGCACCAACGAGGTAAGAGGTGCCTCCTATCCTTGTGAGTCCACGAGTGCCTGAGCCGCCTGATAACACGCTTGCACAGCGGCTGACTCAGGTTTGGTGTTCAGTACCGATCCCTGGTTTGCTCTCATGGAATATCCTACTATCTAGGGGTGGGTTACAACCGGAAACATGTCTAGCTCACGGGGAAGAATCCAAGTGGCCCCACACGATAAGGTGTCACAGTTCCTATATAAGATATTTTAGTTACTCATAGGTTTTTATTGCCTCTTAAATCCACCTTCTTCCCTCATTTCAATGAGTCTTTTCTTGAGTACACAAAAGTAGCGGCCTCGCCACTGTTTATTCGTCAAGTTGAAGCTCGCTTATTACACAGCTACTCGTCAGATCTGTGGACATTCCACAATGCGCCAACCAGAGACGCGCTAGGTAGCCTACAATTCGGCCTCTGAATAGACTGCTCAATATATTTAGGAGCAGGGAGCGACGCTGTAAGCACATCTGTTAAGACAAAAGGAAATTCCAGTTATCAATAGTTATCTACGATATCTCTCCAGGATCGGGGATGATACGAAAATATTGCCAAAGAATTAATATATCATTAAAGTCATTTGAAAATGCTAAGGAGGCAATTCGTTTACTTTGTTCAGGCAAGGGAGGATACTATTCGCTAATTATGGTTTACTCGTATTTTTTTATTTACGAATTAAATAATCTTATTTAATCGTGTGACTACTTTTCTCTTTGTAACTCTATAAGATTATGTTTCTACAGAGTTACCCCCAAAATACGGGCCGTAAATTTCAATAGGCCTCATTTCTTAATTTTCTGCAAGGATTCAATGAAACTTTGTTGATAACTAGCTTATTGTGTTTAAAAACACAATATAAAAACATAAAAGTCTCTGTACTTTTCTTCTTTATTTTAGAGTACGTGTTGGAGATGACCTCTATTTAGCTCAGTGCATTTTTTGAGGCGCAGCACAAAGTTGATCATGACGTCTTTACAAACCGACCGACTAATGGCTCTGATCTCCTCCCTGATTGCTTACTTAAGTTTCGTGTTGGATCTGGGTCTCCCTGCGTACACTCTGTCTTTAAGGTTGGTCCTACAGAAATAAATCTGGAGGCTAAGTTCTGGGCTATGAGGTGCCCACTCAAAATCAGTATTGAGACTGATCACACGGCCACTAAAGTTCTCTTTCAGCCAGTCTCTCTCGGGAAAGGTTTGAAGTGTGAGAGCTTGCTCCATTTGCTAGAACTAGAAATTCCCCATAAGCGACAGAAACAGCGTCTGCAGCAACCTCTTGAAGGTTTTAAGGACCTAGACATACCACTCCTTCGTAACTGTTACCGTCGCACCAGATTCCTCGAAGAAGAATGGTCCGATGATGCCTCTGGCTGAGACTGCACTCCATACTTTGCACTTAAGGAAGTATAGGGGCTTATAAGCTACATTAATTGGTCTGCAGGTCCGCCAGAACACATTCGTCTTAGAGTTTACCTTTCCTTCAAATGGAAGTAAGCTTCATCTGTGGTCAAAAAGAGGCTAAGGAAAGTTGGGGTCTCCTGAATCTTTTCCAGTATCTTGACTGCCATAGACTTTCTCTGCTCCTTGTCTAAGACTGTAAGGGTCTGCTTCTTCTGTACTCTCTATGAGTAGGTCTTAACATCGATTACTAGCATTATCCTGCAAGTCTCACGGGATATACTGAGGGACTGACTTCGCGTGCGCACAGAGCGTTTTGGACTCTGCTGAACTGACTCTTTCACGGTCTCGACCAGCTCAGCTCTACGCTTCCTGGGGCATCATGAATGGCTTGAACGGTTGTTACTGGCTGCATTGTGATTCTCCATTGTCCCAAAGTTATCGAAGCGGTCAACCCCATCTTGAATTCTGCTCTTAAATAGATTTTTTTTACTTTCGAACTGATGCAGAAAAGTGTCCTGCACTTTCTTTAATGAGCCTGTATTTTAGTAATGTTTGACGCAATATATTCTTTGCTGGAGCTCCCATTGAGGTCTAGTTTTTTACATAGGCGTTGCTTCTGTCATGTCCTGCAAATTAAGGGTGATTAGTGAACTAATGAAGGATATACCACAAAAGTGTGTGCAGGCCTGTTTTTTTTGGGGGGGTCACCATGTATGTATAATATTGTACCTAATATGTGTATATATATATATATATATATATATATATATATATATATATATCTATTATATCTAAGTATTTTCGATTATTTTATTACTTAGTTGGATCCATTTTTGCTTATTACAGCCGCAATTTTCGTGTCATTGGATTCAAACAAATTTTCACAATTTTCTGACGTTATCATTCACCACTGAGCTTGTATTTTTCTTGCAATTATGTTCTATTTGTGGTAATTAAGGTACATTCTTCTTAGTGCTTTTGTAAGCACTCACCACAAATGTTATATTTTCCTAAATTTTGTGTTTTGCAGTGGCAACTTCATAGGGAGGGGGGATTCACATTTTAAAAAAAACAATTTTTGGTGTGGTCATATGGCATGTGGCTATTGTCCAGCTGAGATGAAACTTTAGTTGTTAGAGTTGTTGAATGCTCTGGTTAGATGGCTCTAAAACTTGTGATAACATCGTAATGTAAGTTGAGCTCATTCTGCATGGCGTAAAAATAGCTCTCCTGAGCGTGATAACCATATGCAGCTCGATACCATGAGTGAACCATCTACATTCTTCATAGTTATTACCACTCAGGCCCAATGAAATGCATTTACAAATATCACGTGCAAAGGCAGCCACATAAATAAAAAATATTTGGAAAATTGTCACAAAATTGTGAAATATTTAAAAAATTCTAAGATTATATTTAAATGGAGTTACATAACTTTAGACCATTGTTCTTCTGTCTAACCTTTGTGACCTTTGATAACTGCGGAGATTTATTTTCATTTAACGTTAGATATTGATGTCGAATATATACCCCGAAATCATATAGACGGGGAGAGAGATTCCACGCTAACAGACTTCCGTAATTGCCTTAGGTCGCGATAAGATTCTCTAGCGCGAAATCGCGATGCCCACTTAATGGTCTTTCTATTGTTCCAATTTTCGCAGTATATAGGGCATGGGAATTTAGAGCGTTTAACGGTGAACTGGGAAAGTAGGGGGAGAGGAGGAATTACTTCTCCCTCTCATTCTTCCACACTGGTTGATCATTAAATATAAACAGTGATCTGAGATTTAAGTCATTAGTGAGAACAATACACGGTAATATTGAGGATAAGCCGAATTCAGCAGTTTTAACAACTCTTTTTAAGTTTTTCGGATTAGGAACCAATGCATAGGAATCAAAAGGAGACCATTAATTTGTTAACATTTTGTAATGAGGTAAAGTGGAATATTTTTTTTATTGAAAAACAGACTAATATTTTCTGAAATAGCAATTTGGTGTAGCCATTGGAGACAAAGAATTTTGTCAAGAAATCGAATTTTAACTGGATAGCTGAAAAAGTTGCATATAATTGTATCCTCTATGAAGGAGTGTATGGATGGCATTAATTGCGAATTTAAATTCGCAGAAGCTAAAAAAGACCCAAATCTAAAGTTAGAAAAATAGGTTTTCGCTACACATAAATAAAATCCACTTCCAATTATTTTCCTATTTTATATAAGTTCCCTTGTGGGATTTCCTCCTAGTATTTCCATTCTATTCAATTTGTCTCCAATTTAATATTCATGTTTAATGATTTTTTTTGTTCTGAATATTTTTCCATATATATATATATATATATATATATATATATATATATATATATATATATATATATATATATATATATATATATATATATATATATATATATATATATATATATATATATATATATATATATATATATATATATATATATATTTATATATGCCTAAAATTTCGAGAAACTCGTGGCACGATGTTTAACACCCAGGACCTAAATCACTTTTAATTATCATTTTTTTTCTTTATACTAACCTCACCACTTCTCTCGGGTTTCTAAAAAGTATTTAACAAAGACAACGATGGAAATAAATATGAACGGTATCTATGTTCCGTAGTATAAAAAACGAGGTAGACTATAAGAATCGATTGAACCACTCCTTTTTTGAGAGTTTAACTTCTTAAATGAAACAAGAACTTAATTATAACATTTCCCGAATATAATTGCGTAAGATGGTCACTAAAATGTTATATAGCAGTCTCTATCAACACTTAACATAAAATTTCAGAAAAATGTGTTGAGTTTCTGAAGAAAAGCTAACGAATTCTTAGGTTGTATTGATAGCAATCTTTCCTGCAACTCTTTAGAGATCGTTTTTCCATTTTCAAGTCAAATTAAAGCCATATTTTTTCATATAATATGCAGAGCAATTTTGGTTTCCAGCTGTGCGAGAAGGAGTAGAAATAGTTAAAACTATATAGCATTGCCCCTAAATGGCTTCTGGATTCTGCCAGTAGCATTTGAAGTCAGGTTGAAGTGCTTAAGTTGCCTTGAAAAGGTGAACTGGTACAAGATTTGAAGATAATGGACGTCTTTGATATGTTAAATCTTTTTCATTGTTGCAGATTAATAACAAAAAAGGACAAGAAACAATTTATTGTACCTAGAAATAATGCATTATGGAACTGACCAAGCTAAAAAAAATTTCACCTAAAAGTAATTCATCATCTTAATTGTTTGTGTGAAAAGAGTGTACAGCGATATTCTCATTATAATCTACTACGTTGGTCGTAAGTTGATCTTAATTTCCTTTGGCACCTTATAAACATATAATTTATCGTAAATATTTACTAGTACTCAGATACGATAAGGGCCCTAAATCTGATAATGTGGTATTTCTTCTTTATTTATGTAAAGTTTGTTTATATATCTTTTAGCTTCATTTATATATCATCGGATTACCATTGTTGGAGGAACTGGAAATATAATTACCAAACACGGAATTTTGATTAACCGAAACTAAAATGTAAGAAAAATTCCGGATTGGGTCTATAGGAAGGATATCTATGGGACTGATAATGGATGAACAAGGGATCAGATACTTGCCTAGTGACACGTAACTAAATAAACAAGGGGTAAGTGTCGTAAAGTGTGTGATGCTTTAAGGGGACTGAAAAAAGCTTATGTTGAAAGTAAGGGGTAGGTTAGGGTGAAATATAGCAGGTGTGTGTGTGTTTTGATAGAGTTGAGTGATTTCTCCATGGGTGTTCACTCTCTGTGTGGATGGAGTACTGGGAGAATTATATATAGAAATGAGTAGAGTGGGTACGAGATTGAAGAGAAATGGGTAGGGATGGGTTCTAATTATGTTGGACTATGTTGATGACCTGATGTTTACGTACATGTGGATCAAAATCTTTTGACTTGGTGTGTAAGAGGCGATGGCTTACATTGAATGCAGAAAATAGTAAGGTAATGGTAATTTAGTAAAAGAATTGGGCAGTGTGTGACGACGGTCAAAGAATGGTTTTATTATGAGCATTTGAAAGACAAAGGGCTAACTGAGAGGGTAGAGGAGGATATTGTGTATGATAGGGGTGTGCCTGGTGCTGGAGGTTGAACCGTAACTGGAAGAGATTGTCCAGTACATGACACCCCATCAATCAGTCAGCCTCTTGTGTTTTATGGGACACAAATTACATGAATGGTAGTTTAACTTGCTTTGAAATGTGCTGACCCCATTTGGTGAGGAACTGATATCCGTTCAAGTCTTCCTTATTTGATATTTTATTTTGCCATAAAAGTATTATTCCAAATTTTCCACACAAGTTGAAGGATAGAAGAAGAAAGAAAACTTCTTCCTCCTCCTTTTTATTCTTAATCGAGAGGCTAGAAGCTCCGACTCCCTTCGGAATTATAAATAGGCACCCACTTAATAAAATCATACGTGGATCAGTCAAGAATACCAGTCAGCTCTTTCGTTAATTAACGATTTGATCTCATTTATTCCTCACTCCAAGTTCCTAATTAAATTTTTCAGTCAATCAACTCGAAAAGTAATAAAGTTTAGCCTCTTCCATATTTAGGATGAAAGTTTACTACAAAATTTAGAGATTTTTTAGAGGATTTATTTCGCTTATCAATGACGGACGAGAAGCTGCCAATAAGGGACGCCATACTACGTGGAACGAAAGAAATATGTCTAAATGAAGATGTACACAAAGAATAGCTAAAATTACTAACAAATAACTCTTCTATTAAAAGTTTGTTTATACTCTTACATTTTGATTACTTAACCAGGAAACAACAATTTACATTTAAACGTTTGCTCATTTGGTGAAAAACAAAAGCATTTATATTACACATTTACCACATTATGGGGTGAACTTAATCTATCTTTTATATTTTATAGTCTTCCGGTTTAATCTTTTTTATTTATTAGACGAATAATTAAGACTCACAAAAAGGAAGCGGGCTTTCGAGGACGGGTCATGAATGGGCAACATTAAATTCATTAGGACTGCCACAAACCTACGTCAAGAACGCTATTTTGTCAAACTCATAACTTGTCACGCCACAAATGGATCAACCAAAGGGCTGTTGAGCTTGCTTCTAATAGATCTTGCTCGAAGTACTTGGTCCCCAAAAGGATGCTCGGAGAATGTGTTCTATGGTTGTCATGAGTTAACCATAAGAGCATTCAGCACTTGTAGCGAGTCCTCATTTGACTTGATAAGACACCTCTTTTACCAACAGATCTGCGTTTTTGGACTGTCGCCGACACAGTCCATTAATATCCTCCTCCCCACTTTGTGGGAAACCGATTATGAGGAGTTATGTGTTGGAGATTCTTTTAGAATATCAGATCACCAAACATCGTTAAGAGTGGGGTGGTACATGATCTCAGATTTAAAATTATTAGGAACAAATACGTTCATGTAAACCAAACACATCTTTACATAAAAAAGCCGGCTGATAAAGAAGCGCAGCACACAGCCCATCCAGGTTTTTCTTAGCTTCCATAAGAAATTTGATTTCATGGCTCTAATCAAGGAAACGCTTAGGCTAAACAACCGAGGATAATTATCTAAAAACGCAGCTCTCGTTAGACCTTATGAAGTACTCGACGAAGAAACGACAGGAGTCATCCTTCTAGACCAAAGCCTCATTTTCCTGAAATACCAATTATTTCCGCCGTGGCTTCCTTTTTCATGGCTATATCTAAGTGTCACGCCTTTTATTTCTAACTGAGCTCCTCACATATTCACATGAAAAGATATTAAACTCCCAAATTACTCCCCTTAACCTACTCAAACAAGCAAAAGTGAACATAGAAAAATGTTTGATAGATTTCATCTCTATGTCATTCACATGAGACTCATTCTGAGCTACAAATCTTATGAAGTATTTAATAAAGGATATGGGTTTTTATTCAATTTTCAACCGCCAGTATGGAATATATACCCCTCAACTTCTCCATGCGATACAAAACAATAATACATCGGCCTACTATGGTAACTCCAACTTTCGCATTGTTGGTGATGATATTTACTCGCGTTTCTTATTCTATAACATTTATTTAAATTGCGTTGAAAGTGCTATTGTGATTTCATGATCCTATCCATTGTGACCGATAAAATTCATGGTCACTCTGATACTATTTATCACCAAAATTAATTCCGCTCCACGATGAAATAGATAAATATTGCTACACCCATCAACCTGGTGCAAATTTATCTATCTCTAATTACCTTAATATCTGTAATATACCTTTCAAACGTCGAAGTAATTCTTTCACGGGAGAGAAAGGAACTATATCATTCCTCTCTAGTCATACTTATAATTATCCATTGTTAGTCAAACATATAAACTGTTATATTTCACGATTAACATTAGATATTACGGCCTTTATTTATATGTATTATCAACATAATGAACAGGAAACAGGGTTTACATCCCTTCTTTACAATAATTGTGACCTTTGGTTCCTAACATTTCTTACTATTACCAGTCTCTCTATTTATCCTTCATTATTTAATTGGGAAAATTTTAATTTCCTATTTTTTTCTTTTATGGAGATTGAGACTGTGTTCGCCTCATCTACTTATATTGCCGATGTTATGAAGATATCAAGAAAATGATTCCAGATTTATTATTAAATAATATAAGAGTTATTGCAGCATGGATATTGTGCGAAAGCAGAGCGGCTCTTGGGCAAGGTTTTCTTGATACTTTATTTCTCCAAAAGAATCAGCCAGTTTTTAATAAATAAATGACGTACAATGGCAACAGATGCAGTTAAAAATCCTGACCGCAGAAATTCAGGCCTAATATTATTTGCACACGAAATAATAACTTCTCTGATCCCTGGAATTTATTTACCCTTGTTTTGTATCATAAGATGTTACTGCATGAAACGTCAATCACAGGCGAAGTTTTTTTCAATATCTCTTCGTATGGAGCCCAACTACGAAGGTAGCTTTTTGTGCAGAAATCATATTTAAGATACCTCTCATCTAATATTCATCGTGGTGTGAAAGATATTGTGTACCTCTAGATTGTAAACCCTTTATTAAGAAGACCTTTCTTCTCTTGATAACTATTTTTTCTGCTCCCTATGCCATCGCCTTCCCAATAAAGGACTTACTTATAATTAAAGAAGGGACATATTTGGCTTTTATTCAATAAAATCACCACAAAAATAATGTCACAAATGAAGTTGTATTTCAGGCAATGTTTCGTGGAAGTGAATCAAATTATTTTCTGGTTAATTTTGATTTTCTGTTTTGTTTAGCATTCCACGAGTTTAGAGGTTTCTTGATGTTTGAACATTTTAAAGAGCATTTCCATAGTTTTAGAATTGGGAAATTAATTTCACCCGGTCACATTAATCAGAACAAGAAGCAATGAAAGGACATCTAAGCAATTCTAGATTAAAAAGGAATATTACGAAAGTATTGTATTGTGATATTATTTTGCGAACCATATGATGCATCTATATCTATTATGACTGGATATAGACAAAGAGGTTCGTTCAATATTTGCCTATTTGATGAACATAATGGTAAATAAGTGGTACCATGTTAAGTTAAGGTCTTACTTACACTTCATTACAAGTTGCGTCAGCGATCGATTCTCTAGTCAAGTATTAACCAACAGGATGGCTTTTCAAAAAGGTCTGAGGATCTGAGAAACTCTATATTGGTTCAGCTCGATGCTGGCAAGTTGTTACGTTTTAGTTGTGAAGACACTGAGGCTCCGCTGATTGCTTTTATTGTACATAGTTCTTCTTTGAATATATAGTGTGTTGGATGAGGGAGCTTTTATCGAGATACAAATTTCGGTGAATAAAAGAGCGGAGGGAGCCCTCACGAAGGCTTTTCTTTATGGAAGAATAGAAGTAAGGTAAAGAGAGTGGCAAGCCACTTTTATATTTAACGCATCAACTATTAGTTAATTTTCAGTTTTACTTTTGTAAAATCAAACTTTATTCACGGCTATCTTTTTCATAACTTTATGCCTGGATTTCCAAATCCTGTTCAATATTGAACAAGTGGACCAAAAACTGCTCCACCCCAAATCCCTCGCCCCGAAAATTAACGTTCATAAATGTGATGATGATGTTTGTTTTTTATAACTATTATGTTATTCTCTCTGAAATAGCGTATCGTTTTGAAAAGTAGGAAATTATTATGCATATAGATCTATACTGTGTGGCACAGTCAACGTTAAGGGAATCATAAGATATTTATTGCTTTATCTAATAATTAAGCAGTGAGGGCGTTATGTTTACTTACTCTTAAACATATTTTTTTATATTGCTGGGTATCTGACTGTCACTAAGCGATATACATACCATTGATTATAATTGTTGGCTAATCACATATAAATAATGAACTTGTATGCCAAGATAGGAAACTTGAAATAATGTATGCTAAGATAGAAAAACTAAAGTAATGGCAGGTCTAATGATGGTGGCACTCAAAAAGTTTACCTCTTTGATCAGTTAATGGCTGGGTTGTCTTTTCATTCATTGAATTTAGACTAGTCAGAAGAAAGGTAGAGGTTGATCAATATATGAGATACCCAAAACATCGACAAAAAACAAAAAGAGAAAAGATAATTAAATTGCCAATATAACTTCTTCCAAATAACACTTGGAAGAGCTTTAATGTAAGTTAAGACCAGTTGGTTGGAGCTTCATGAAACATGTCTATGAAATAAACTAAATTCGTTTTAAAGTCCACAAACTTAGCAAATCACCCTGCTGTAACAACAACAATTTGCAACTTAGAATCTAGACGGTAATTAGACTTAGATCCAGGCAAAGCTGATTATAGCATAAACAATATATAAGAACTTAAAACTTTCTTTGTTTTGGGGTGGAGAGTCATTAATTGCTCATAGGAAAGAATTTAAACTCATGAACTAGCTATTGATGGAAGAACACAAAGAAAATAAAGAGGGTAATATGGACTTTGTGATATAATTTGTAATACATCATGCTATAATAAGGAGTATTCCAGAAATTTTATGTACTGTAACAACTACTGGAAAGAGTTGATTATAGAAAATATTTTCAGGCGAGACGGTGTTTTGGTTGAAATTTCTGTAAAAGCGTTCTTGATGGTCATAAAGAGTGATTGGCTTGAATTCTTTAATTCTCTTTTGTCTCCCTTTTTTCGAAAAAGAATATGCATGAGTATTTTGATTGTTCTCTTGTAGACTTATTTATTTCTACATTTTGTGACCCCAATGCACGTTGGGTTCGAGAAGATATTCCCATCTAGATTTTATATTTTCAAATGTAACAATATTTTCCAGATGCTTTGCAATATTTTACCCTCTTACTTTGGTCTCCTCATTAATAAATGCAAACTATTTCAAATGATTTGTTGTATTTTCTGGAAATTAAGCTAATAGTACAGCTTTTCTAATATGTGTATATTTTTTTTTTAATTGCATTTCCTTGTTTTTCAGTTATAGATTCCCTTATCTGTAAAAAAAATTTTACACACCGTATAACAATAATAAATATATTAAAGGAATATTTCAATGGCATATTAAAAAATATTGTCCTTTTGTTAGCAGCGCAACGTCAGAACTGATCACATTCCAATAATACCGACTTGAAATGGTTGAAATGCAATTTCTTTTCATGTGCGTTGCCTTATAAGGCAATTATTTTGTTCGTAATATTACAGAGTATCTTACAATGAACCCGTTTTGTTTTTTAGTTTCGCATTAATAAATAGAGAACACACATTTCCATTTCCAAAGATAAATAATATGGAAGTGTTAATTTATGTTACCCGGTTTAGCATTTACCATGCTAATTAGTCCTTTGGGCTCTTTGGGTAGCTTTAACCCTTTTCTTTTCCTTAGTAACTTGCTTCTTTTGCTTTTATTCCCAATGTTATTTAAGTCCTTCATTTTTACTCTCATTGTCTTCTCTCAATAAATAACCTTTGTTTGTACTCTCTCTCAAAATTATGAGAAAGTTGTCTCGATAGCAGAGCAGAGGCGTGAGGGACAGCGAGAAATGAGTTACAGGAATCAAAGCGTGAAGTAAGATAAACGTGGCAGAAGCTATCAATACTACCCTGGTCTAAACGTGACCAAAGTTTAGTTAAGATGACCGAAAATTCAATTCAAGCACCGAGAGAAACAGTACAAAGAAGAAAATAATTATATTTTCCATCTAACACCGTACTTGTATAGGATCACTCAAAATAATCTGAAGTTAATCCTCTTAATGAATTATATAGGCGGCCACGTTTACTGTGAAGTGTTTGGTCCATTTACTGTAGGCGTTTTAATCGTATCTGTATCAACCATAGGAAAGGAAGTAGATATTTTTTCAAGATATAATATGTGGATGCAGGCAATTTTCTTTAACATTATGTTCTTTATAAAGGTTTTTGCCATCGAACCTTAATTCCTTTTTTTTGTCCTTATTTCATTTATCCTAAATGGTTTCGATTACATAGGCCGACATCGGATATTCGCACACATCCCTCGCTTTGAGATTTATAACATTCGATTTGTGGCCTGCCAATATTGAGATCTTGGCAGAGAGGAGTAGATATTAATAGTTTTCATTGTCGTCTATAGGCAACGATAGCAGGGGACTTATTTCATATTGAAATACATGCTCTATACAAGAGCATGTTAGTCTTGGCAAGATAACATGGGCAAAACTATGTAGATCTTCAAAGTAATTTATAAAAGAAAAAACGACTAACTGAGTGAGAAGCAAAAATAATAAATATACCTATAAATCGCTGAGGATCACTGGATGGGTGGTGGTGATGGTTCATGAACATGAGATTGAACACAGATAGAAGGGCTTAGATTTCCATTGGAGTGGATTTAGGTGGCATGAAATTCTAGAATATTAGTGTTATTTTCACGGGTTCATATCCAAAGTCAAGAATGGTGTTTAAGCTTTTAGTCCGTTTCTACTTCCATAATCGGTTTGTCGCTTATATGGAATGAGAAAAACGCTTAAAGGTTTCGTAGTATTTTTCAGCTATGCAATAATTTTCTCATTGACATAGAGTGAAGTGATAAATTCGAGCCTCAGACTTTACCGATGTCCTCGCGTTTGGGACAGGAGAGAAAAAAAATTTATTGTAATAATAACGAACAGCAGAAAATGATATTTCATGTAAGAGAAGGAAAATAGGTAAGTAAGAAGTTAAATGTGTCGAGGTGCAATAACAAAAATCTTTGTTAGATAGGATAGAAAATTTAGAACATTGACAACAATAAATTCAGGTTAACTAAAATTTTGATAGGACAATTTCTAGTAAAATGATTCCATATCACTTCATATCCAGAATGACTCGAACGTTAGTTGGCTTGATTAGTTTCTTAGTGAGAATAAGGACTAAGGTTTTCAGCTACTAATAACCAGTTTAAATTGGTCATAAAGACTAAAGGATCATTTTCAGTGTTTTGGGACCAGTTGGAAGCGCAATGTTATTTTCCTCTGCTTTGGAAGTGACTTGCTAACTTTGAATCAAATCAAAATCGTTGTAGCAATGAAGAGTCGAAATTAAATCAAAATTTGATCTTTGTCCTTTATTCTTGCGTTCACAAGACAAGAATTAATGATAAGCAATCAGAAGAAAGTATTTACGATTAGCAGTTAACGGTGTGGACACTAAAGTAAAGCAATGAATTTATAAATATATGTAAGGCAAGAAATGATCTTACTCAATGATTGCATATATTTGACCCTCTTACCATTATTTCATTTTGTCAACAGAAATTAAACTCAATTGACAGTATTTTTTCATTGGGTTCTCTAATTAATCACCAATCTTAGGAAATACCTTTTTACTTGTTTTTCATAGAACGGTTATTTAGTATCTAATGCAAAATAATTCAAGCATTTATAAACCAGCTGATAAATTCCTTTAATTACTGCAAAATTTTATCAGCGTAGTTGAAGAATATATAACCCAATATAATCTAAATCCATCAAAAATAAATTTACCTCGATATAGTAGGCTCAAAATAAAAGAGACTTTGGTGATACAGAACAGATATTCTTTTTTAATAAAAGTGTGAACTTTACAAATGGATAAATGTAGGATAACAAGAAACAGTTTTGTAAAATGTTAAGCAAGAATAAACATAATACATATTCCAAAACATTTTTTGCAATCCCCCCCAAAATATTGTGTTAAAATAAAAAAAATCCATTTTTCAAGAGAAGTCTGACCTTTGATGATAAATGAATCCTATACAATAACACAAAGCGCTCTGGTAAATGATTAAACAGGAACAAGAAAACATATCAAAGCCATCAAGGCACTTAAAAGACTTATTCCTACAGTGTGATGGAATAATGAATGACTCATCCATTTTGTATTGCTTAAATGAATTCTAGATTGTTCATCAACCAGTTTGCATTCGTTCATACACAGGAACCAATAAAGCTTCAAGCCAATATAAACCCTGACACCGCTCAAATGGCTGTCTGAGCTAATAAAGTGGTATACGAGGTTTGCAGCATCTTCCATATTCACTTGACATTTCACTTATAGATTGCCATCTTTTCGAGAATTTTGAGCTCAAAATTCGCACCTAAAGTTTTCATAATACGATAAATAAAATTTTCGTGTTTTTATTTGTTTGTGACTAAAGGAGCGAAAAGTCTTAGTTAAATATGATATTATCATTACACATTCGTTGGCCAAAAAGTTATCAATCTACGTATATAGTTATATTTTTATTAAGTATATACTTTTTTCATACTATTAATATAAACGACATTTCTTGTGGGACATCACAATATTTATATAAATTTCTAATAATATTCGTATATAGTTGGAAAAATTAGTGTCATTTTTTTGTTAAAATATGTAGGGATATTTTTACGAATTGTCGCCTAATTTGAAATTATTTGCTTTTATAAGGGATGTCTCTTGAGTACACAGACTCTCTCATCGACCAAGTGAGCGCGTATACCACCAAGCGTCAACAAACTTTTCTCACTTTTCTAGAAAGAAACTTTCAGAAGGGAAGGTTCCTAGCAACTCAGAATCGTCCCTCGATTTAGGTTTAAAAATTGCGCGGACGAAAAGACGCAGCGCTAATTGATTGGCAATTAACATCAGATGCCCACAAGTTTGACCTACAAGTTTTGCATTGTTATACAATACTCTGATTTCGCTTACAAGGATACGCAAGGTACCACGAGATTCTTTGCATTTCATCAGAGCAGAGTTTATTTTCCACTCATGGGATTTCGCCCATAATTTCCTTAGCTAAAAATAAAAAAGGATCCCCACACAACCATCAGCGTCGCCCTACTTGTAGCTCTCTACATCACCAACACATGTCCACCTGTGGTAAATAAAAGCCGAATCTAAAGAACTTGTGAACAATTTTTACAAGCGAAGTTATCTACCTCGAGTGCCTCAGTAGAATACATAAAGAGATAACAGTTGTTTTTCCCTGATTTTCTAATGCAGCCAATTTATCCCTGTATTTCTGTACTCTCTATGTTAATACGACTACCTCCTGTCCAGGTCTTATTCCAGTATCATTTCGTATGTAACTCTCGAGACCGGCGAGTTGATCAAATCGCCTTGCTTTCGTCTTCGAAGCGTTCTCTCTTTTTCTTCGACCAATCCGGCCTGGAAAATCTCTCAAAAGGCAACATAACACATGTAATTACCTAACTCTCATCAGATTAAACTCCTGAGGAGCTCTGAACTAAATACTTCTAATCAGTCTGCATTTATAAATATCCGGTGTCGAACTTTTGACCTGGAATTTCCGTTTAGCGTTCCACTTCCCCGAAAGGGGCATATATTTGTACTCCATAATAATCAGCCCAAAGTCATCGAATTAATTTCTCTATCGCAATACATAAACATTAATATATAAATTGATTAACTTTCTGGTGTATGTCTTAAATATTTAATACACTTTATTGTGTATTAATAAGACCACGGAATAAACAAAATTCTTTCCATATTTGGAGTCAATAGCGACTCCTAATAAATGGTATCGAAACTTTTACCATATATGTCTGAGTTACTTTCTTTTATCTGCTTTTAAAATAATATTTATAACAATAAGAATGTCTGAAAACATTATAGTGGTGAGAACTATAAAATGAGAAGGTTAGAAACTAGTTATGTACATGAATACTAAAGTTGAGCTTAAATTAACGCATATATCTGAATGTATGTTTATTATTTTGTATTAGTTTAGGTATTATCAACTGAATGGAAGCCTTTTCAAAACTAGACGAGAATTTAATTAATGCCACCAAGCTTAAACCTTAATAGACCGCAGTATAATGGAAATTAGTTTTGGGATACCTTAGCCTCACTATTAGGCGCATCTTTTTAACCATCTAACGACTGTTATTTTGGTATGGTGGAGGTAGTTGATTGCTGAGTTGAAGTGATTTGTTTGAATCTTCAGTCCGATCAATGACATCATCGCTTTGACAGTTCGACAAGATGGCTGAATGCACTGCAGTTCACACCCGCAAGTAGCATCCATCTATCGATGATGGTCATTCAGATACTTGAAAGAACATTACAGAAACGTCAATGTCTTGCTCAAAAAGATCAAATATGATTTCTATAAGTGAGATGATTTAGTCGATTGAAATATGTCTTAATTCTGCTCGGAATGTATGTATGGTAGATATACTAAGCAGTAAACACCCTTGCCTTTTGTGCTTTTGGGATAGAAGAGATAGGGCAAACCTGGAGCGGGAATGTCAAGAAAAATCATCCCTGCTAGTGAGTAACCAGAATCTATAGCACCATTCTCTTATGTGCGTAAGGAAAATCCTACTACCGCTGATTTGCATTTAATTAAGCCTCATAAAACAATTTGTCGCTGAATTAGATCGCCTTTGTCAAACTTTTGATAAAATCAGGCAGTAATGAAGAAGATAGTTGAATCCAGATGTCTTGAGGTGAACATGATGATGGTTGAGAAAAGAACTTGAAATGCGCTCAAGAACGAAGTCAGTGTCTCAAGAAAAAAAATAAAGAAAAATTAAGAGCCTCTTATTAAAGAATTCCATAAACTTACAGCAGGAAGGCATTCAAAGTGTAGGAACGTGCAATAATTGCATTCACATTGAGAATTCGTCCAAGGCGAAGTTTGCTTCTCTTTAGAAAGAGCGCGATGAACGATTCCATCAGGATCCTCATACAGTTGATGGAGAAGCGATTTCAGTAAATGTGCGATAGGGCAATGTTGGTACTACGAATGGAGCTTGGTTTGAAAAGACAGTACTGACCACAAGAGACAACAATTGTCCATTATAAACTTCTGAAATTACTGATATTTTTCTATCATTGATCCACTATAGGAATTGCAATTTTGATGCATTCTTATTTGTTCGTTATATATTATATATTTACTGAAATATTTTATATAATGCGGTTGGTATTACAATAAATATTGGGTTTTCTTTTGTATATGCTTGTTGTTATAAAATAAAAATAATCTAATTTTTGTATTCATCATGCCAAACATGAGAGTGAAACAAAAAATGAAAAAGAAACTTCAAATAAAGCTGTTACACATGTAATCGATCACTATTATGTAGATTGAAATGGCAGGAAGCAGGATGCTTCCTATATCTTGTGAAGCTGGCCAATATCGATGAAACTAAAGATGTACATATACTGAAGATTAAAAAACCCTTTAACAGTGATCATGTTCGTTTGTCAAGATTAAATGGCTTCATCATAAGTTTTATCACATTAAAAAAATATATTCTCTACGATTTCTCTCTTATTTTTTATGACTGGATTCATTCAAGAGCTCTTCTAGGTCATTCTGTCATTTATATTGATGAGTTTCATGTGGACAGAATTAGCTGCCTTCAGGGCGAATTTGGTGTGTCAATTGGCCCACCATGCAAGGATGTGTTGAAAAAGTCTAGCTACCCAGTCTAGCTAAAGAAAAAAGATATGTGGGGCATTCTTAAGTGGATAAGACACGACCACTCTACATGTGTGGAATCCAGGTGGTGCGAACAAAGGGGAAGAGGTGCTATAAAATTTCCACAGCATGCAACAGCCTCACTCTGCTCTAATACGCTCCCTCAGGATAGTCTCACAGAAAGCGCACCCCCAAATAATTGTAGTAAAGTTGGCGGGTCCTAAGACAGAGTCTGGAGGATCAAAGCTTCGTCCCTTAACCTCCCACGTGGTCGGGGGGGATCAGAAATGCCATCAGCTCCCGGGGAGCTAAATACAACAACAACTTGGGTTTGTCAAAACTGAATTTCATTTTAATGCAATGAGAGAATTTTTTGTGTTAAGTGTTTGGGATCGATCCCCATTCTCTCTTCAGGTTAGGATGTTTCATAAAGTGCGAGTGTTCATTTTATCTGTAGCAACTTTCCTTTCGGTTTAGCTGCAGGGAGTTCTCGGATTTAGTAGTGAAAAATCTGTTATTTGTGGGAATGTTGATTATCCTATCATAGCTGCTTAAAAAAAAAAAATTCCCATTGCTTATCTACTTTTTGTTCTACCTTATTTTTTAATTAATCAGCAAGACAAAATAATGTAGTTTGTGGTACTCTCTGTTTGTTAGTAACGTTATGTTGTAGAAATAGGTCAAATCAACCCTTTCTGCATTTCTCAGCCGAGGTCGATGACGGCTATGTGCGTGGAAGATTTATAATACAAGCAAAGTGCAAATTAACTTAACGTAAGTTGACCAAATAGTCGACTATCAGGGAGGTTCCAGGACAATAGAAAAACGGGTACAAAAATAACTTTGCTAATATGCAAATTAATATTTTTTTACAAGGTTAAAAGGGGTTTTAAGACAAGCTATATACACATTAGACGTACACGAGTCTCAGCGGTGGGGACGGTCGGCATACAAACAAACGAACAATATTGACCGAGGGTCGCTCGAATGACCTTGAACGAATACGAAGCAGACGATCGAGGCTTACACTGCGAGGGGGGCGGAGGGTTAGTGACAGGAGAAGGGCGTGTTGCTATTACCTCGGAGATTTTGTCCTAGGAAATAATCCTTGGCTTGGTGCAAAGTTCACCTAATAGTCTCTTGACAAAGACTATTACAGTGTGATAGAACGGGTTGAGACAGCGTTAGTTTCAACTCCTATCACATATTATTTAAAACCACGATGCTCCCACGTGCATCTTCGCTTCAAAGCTTGGTGTCTTATCGCAGCCACCGGATATCAATGTTTAAACAAGGAGGTTATCGTCCCCCCGTTCGCCCCCATACGCCGACCTCGCCAGATTGAGTTAGGCTTATGGGCAGATAGAGCATCGTTCCAAGCCTCGGCTGTGCATTCCCTCGAAGTTCCCACTCCATTGTCCCCCACGCCAAGGGAGTGTCTCGACTATTTAGATGGAAACTTAACCACTAAGATCAGATTGGAGATCCAGATTTTTGTCGCGAAACATCTACATGACCCTCTCTCACTTTGTGCGCCAAGGGACCTCGACCTCGAGATTCACCATCACTTGTATAGAAGGAGGACAAAATCCCTTGAGTGCCAAAGTTCGAGCCTTTGCGATGCCGAGTCCAAAAGGCTTACCCCTCGTTGTTCAGAGGAGGAAAACATTAGAACAGCCATTGGTCTTGAGCCCGTAGACAAGAGACGGTTCTCACCCCCCCCCCCCCCCCTGATTGTTCAGAAGAGAAAAACGTAGAACAGCCATTGTTCTTTTGAGTCCGTTCGCCAAGAAGCGGTTCTCACTTTTCCCCCTTGTTGTTCCGAGGAGAACAACATTAGAACAGCCATTGTTCTTGAGCCCGTAGACAAGAGACGGTTCTCATCCCCCCCGTGTTGTCAGAAGATAACACCGTAGAACAGTCATTGTTCGTTTGAGTCCATTCGCCAAGAAGTGGTTCTCACCCTTCCCCTTTGTTGTTCAGAGGAGAAAAACATTAGAACAGCCATTGTTCTTGAGCCCGTAGACAAGAAACGGTTCTCACCCCCCCTGTTGTTCGGAAGAGAACAACGTAGAACAGCCATTGTTCTTCAAGCCGTTCGTCGAGAAACGGTTCTCATTCCCAAGACGCCACGTCAGGATCCTTTTATTCCCCCCCCTTCGGCTGGAACTCGCCAGCGGACCAAAAATTTCTTCACGTCACCTTCCACTGCACCGCTCGTATAAAGTTACGTAAGCCAAACGTTACCTTTGAGTATTGAACCCTTTTGTCAATTCTATCCGGTGCTTTAAATGGTTTAGCGAACCATCCAATCTCTTTAACTCTATATTTGTTTTACCTTTTTAAATCCTTTAATCCTCGGATTAGCCCGAGCCCCCACGACCCTTTCCATTCTCTGTTTATGTCAATATTTTCCGTCTTGTGTTTGTTGATAGTTATTATTAATAAAACTATATTTTATTAATGATAGCAATATTATTATCCTTGATCTCAGTTCCACTTCTTAAGCATATTGAAGATACATAATATCGGCCCGCCAGACAATCACGCACTCTAAAGATAATTAAAGAAGTTCCCTCAACGAATAGATTATATATGGTATATCGTCGAGACTCCATTCTACGACATACAGGATGAACTTAGATCTTGCCTTCGAGTTAGAACACGAATCGAGACTGGATGCATTGCGTTCGAGGAGCGGGTAGAACGAGTACGGGGTGGACTCACGCGAATTAAATCAGAGTGCTCGGAGCTTGACGGGTTCTGCGAGAATTGTGCAGATTCCAACGGGACACGAATATCGAGTACTGATGGGGGGATAGTGACGGGGCGGGTGGGCGGCGGATACTGCCTTCCAACTCGACTAAGATTCCGGAGGATTTAAAGGGAGTCAAATGAGGATTTTTCCCGCCTCGTCTGAAGAGGATTGTCCCAGGTTCGGACGCATCGTCAGGCAAGAGTAGTCTTGCCTTTTTTGCACGATCCCGAGAAGGTTCCTAATTCGGCGAGGCAAAACTTTGTCCGACTCCCGATGGGAACCTTTTGGCGATGGCGGACATTTACTCCATCACGGCGTTTCATGATTTCGCACTTCCTTTAGCGATGACAAAAAGGGTCGACTAGGTGTCTGTTGTCTCTATCTCTATTGAAGGCGTAGCAGCTCGCATCTCTCTCTCTCTCTCTCAGCTCTGAGACACTAAGGGTGAATCTTTTATTTAGCTAAGCAGTATATTAGATGCCAGTGGTTTGAGGCTTATTTCTCCTTAGTTGATAGGACTATAGCTTATTAATTATTTTAAATTGGACAATTCTATTTTCCTGTTCAAAGTCTGGGAAAGTACTAAATCTTTGGGATTCTTTCCGTTACAACCATAATGACGTAGACCTAGATTAATAGTATTATTGTCTCGGAAAGGAAGAAATTTCGGTTAATCTAATAATGGAAAAATAAGGATTTTCTGTTTTTTACCAACACTCAGGCTATTTCATCCATACTTCTCCTAGAAGATAAAATTGCTAAGTATCTATCACTGAATAACATAACACAGAAATCCAGTTAATGTGCCTAAGATTTCGCCCATCACATTATTTTGCCCTTAGTTTCTGAGAATATTTCCTCCTCTTTGGTTAATAGGAATCGGCGCAAATCAGCAGACTTCTCTCCTCTTGAGTTCAATAGACTTCTCTCTTCTTGATATCAACAGACTTCTCTCCTTTTGACTTTAACAGACTTTTCTCTTTTTGACTTCACCAGACTTCTCTCCTCTTGACTTAAACAGACTTTTCTCTCTAATTGAGTTCAAAAGACTTTTATCCTCTTGACTTCAACAGACTTCTCTCCTCTTGACTTAAACAGACTTTTCTCTCTGATTGAGTTCAAAAGACTTTTATCCTCTTGACTTCAACAGACTTCTCTCCTCTTGAATTCCATCTACTATTTTCCTTTTCCCTTCAACCGAATTTTCTTTATCTGATTTAAACAGACTTCTCTTCCCTTGACATCATCAAACTTCTCTCCTTTTGTCATCATCAAACTTCTCTCCTCTGAATTTCTCACCTTGATCTCGATAGGCTTTTCTCTACTTTACTTCCAGACTTCTCTCCTCTTGACTTCAACAGGCTTCTTGTATATTAGGCATTACTTCTAATAGATTCGTCATTAATTTTATCTTTCCTTAAGCCTCTGAAGACGGGTGTTTGAGAAACTACCGCTTGCATCTTGCCGATACTTTAAAAGATATAATTTAAATCTTTCTTTGGACTTTATGTGGATCATTAAAGAAAAGATCATTGAGCAAAAATCATTGAAGAAAAATCACTAGAGCAAAGATCATAAAAAATAAAGAAAATAAAGAGAATAAAATTGAAGTCTTGGAACCCTCTCTTTCTCATGTTGAGGAATGACAATAACTTGAGATTTTCGTTTAGTGACTTTAGACTCTACGTAGTACTACGAAAGAGTAAGTGTGAAGGGGATTCAGTAGTAGTATTTAGTTTGGCATATAGTTAGCTCTATCTCGTGAGTCTCGACTTTCAAGGAAGTAGCGGGAATTCGGCTGTTGTTCATCCTTATGCCTCCCCTGAATTAGCAATCACTTGCCATGGTATGCCATATAGATGGGAGCCATTTAATCACCGGAGTTTATGGCATTTTCCACACATGTTTTGGCAATTTTGCGGAAATTAGTATTTGAAAAATACTTTTTAGACTTTCGGAAAAATGCCATATTGTCTTATAATTATGGGATGGTTGGCCAAAGATTGCATCATTTGGCAACTCGAGCGAGGGGTGGTGTATGTCCTTACCCCTGACTCCTCTATCATTCCCCCACGAACTACAGCCTCCAGAATTGGGGTTTTAAGGGTGATTTCTATTCATTTCGGTTTCGAGCATACATGTGTGTATTTGCTTGTTCATGTCTGACTCCTTCATTCTTCCTTTTCATTACACCTTTTAATAACAACAACAAATTTCCCTCATCCCTTTGTCCCCCGGGCTATAGGGGGTATTAATGACACCCCATAGGACTAATTACATCAGGTAGCTAATGGCACACCTCGTCCCTTTTCGATCCGAAATGACAATCGCTGTAAGGTTCAAATAATAGAGGAGGCTGTCCTTGTTGGTACTGAAGACGTGCAGAAATAGCGGTGGTAACCAGTAGACCCCTCGTGGCCCAATGGAAAGCCACCCTTTTCGCAACAACAGAGTTTGGATGTAAAAACCTTTCAGCATGTTCCAGGTCATAAAAGTGATGTGGGTGCAAAAAGAGTAGAAGGAAGAGACAGCGGTGTTGTAAGGGTTTATATGTGTGATGGCCTATTATTATTACTTAGAATGTTAATGTCTTCTTCCCCCCTTTCCTGAGTCTAAACAGGCGCAGATTTAGAAGAGATGAAAAAGATGCCCCCCCCCGCCCCGTTTTCTTGGGGTACTGAGGTCGGTAGAGCGCACCCCTCCTCAATGCGGCCAACCAATTGGCGGCAAGCTCCCAACGAACGCCGAAATTTTATGTCAGCCTCATTAAACCAATTACTCGGTATTATCTGCTATTACTTATTATATTACCTTTAAATAATTCGAATTACCTTTTATAGTCATCATAACTTTCTATTACTTATTAATACCTTTTATTGTTTAACATTCTATTTTATTGCTTAATATTACCAAGGGTTTGCCTTTATTAGCTTTATTATTTCTGGCTATTATATAATATTACCAATTAGGAATTATTACTCCCTTTTATTGTTTAACATTACATTTTATTAAATATTATTACTTACTATTACCTGTTATTTACTTTTATTGTTGCCTTTGATTAGTTGGTATTATCTATTTTTAGTTACTAGTACCTTGTATTACTTATTATTACCTTTAATTATTTATGATAATCTCATTATTACCTCGCTGTAGTTTGGGAGGTACTTTGGTTGAGGAGTATATGTAGGTTCAGGTGGAGCTTGGCACTCGATCTCTTTCCCTCTCATCTCTTAAGTTTTCAATTTGGGCCTCTTGGCCTCTGTACCTACCTTTCACACATTTTCTATTCCACCCAACTTCACCACTTCAATTATGAATCTCATGAAAAATTAATGAATTAAAGAGCAAGCGAGGCTAGGGAAAAATAGATAGAGATAGAGTAAACAGGATGGAATAGAAAAAAAGAGCGGGGATAGAGTAAAAAAAAATGTTAGGTAAATGGAAAATAATTCCTTCGTGGAATTTATAAAATTATAATAAATGAGAAAATATTGAATGAAGGAGAGGGCTGGAAGCAGATGGATGACATTTTCCTCCGAGGGGTTGGAATCGCAAGTGGGTTTCCCCGGACCAATGATGAAGTTCAGAGGGATGGAGAGACGAATGCCTTCGGGCCCCAGAGTATCGCCATATCCTCCACTTCAGTCAACTGTGGGTATTCAAAAATATTAGGAAATTTCTAAGACTAAAAAGTGATGTGTTGTGTTTGCGATGAAATTGAGATGGAACAGGAAGCGGTTTGTTTAGGAGAGTAGATGGAACTTTTATGCCCACGACCCAGACTAATCTTCTACCATTAGGCAACTAGGTTCCTAAAAACAACAAGTGTTTTTTACTTTCTTAGCCCGCTGGGATTCAACCCCATAGCCGGGCGTAGAAATCCAATGGCTCGGGCACGAAGCGAAATCTCCCAACAACAGAATAAAGAGTATAAACAGCGGGGAAAATCCATAGAGGACTGGGCCAAGAAAGGGCCTTGAAATTCATCTAAATTAGCCTTTATATTCATCATATCTTTGCTTTATTTAATCAGAGGGCTCCTGTAAATTTCTTATTTGGTACAGGACCGTCGGTATCAAGAAATTTGCATACTACGATGGAAATCCTAAATGCAGCCTTATTATCTATCCGCAAACCACGGATACGCACACCCCCTCTGCTCTACTAAGATATATATATATATATATATATATATATATATATATATATATATATATATATATATATATATATATATATATATGGAGATTATCGAATAAATGTGATTAGACATTTAATGAATAAATGCATCTCCTTTGATTCGAATTTTATTTATAATTTTCTTTCTTTACTTCTTATTTAAAATTTTACCATAGATTTTTAAAGAATTTAAATCAGGCCTATTCATAGGCCATAGAAATTTTGGTAGGTTATTATTCAAAATCTTTAGTGCAAGGAGCCTAATTCTGCAGTATTAGGAAGTACCCCATACATTTCTTCCTATGCTTTAGGGCCCATTTACTTAACCGACATAAGTCCATTACTGTTTAATATTGATCTTGCCTCATAGTGTGATCTCAAATTTCCAGCTTTCTACTGTCAACAAACCTGACACTTTTCAAATCATAATCTTTGAGGGATTTTTTGACATTTGGAGGGAGGAGAATTCAATTAAAACCCTTTCCTTGTCTTAGATCAATAGATTGGATTATTTCTCATATGCTAGAAAATTTATTAATCTATTAGGTTTCTTTTAGGAGATCACTAACAATCCAACATTCATTGTGATCCATCACATCTTAATTTTTCTATTATAATTTTTCTGGAATTAAACAAATATCTTACCTTTACTTAACCATTTACAATGCGTTTAACTAAGATTTTAGCCTAATTTTTCGTTTCTTTTCATTGAAAGTGTTAAACTTCTCTGTTCTTTTTTCGGGCACCAACCACGGCATCAAGCAAACGAAGTCCTACCCATCTGGCACAAACCTTAACATCACCTAGATGCAATAGTCTTTGTATCGTTTTGCTTCTTATTCTTTGATTATTTTGTAAAATAATGTAAAGATATTCAATTCCCCTCGAAAACCGATAACAACACTCTAAACGAATTTATTCATTTACGGGTATACTTTTATTTAAAACATTTATAGTCCTATTAAGGATTATTTTTATTATTTTCCCGTAAGCGTTTAGCTGGGAAGCGAAGTAATCGCGATCGCACAGGAAATATACCTTTTATGTTATCCATAGAGTATATTAAAACGAAAACACAAAAACCAAGGACATAGTATCAATGTGATAGGTTTGTAGTTTTGCTCTAGGATCGTCAGAAAACAGCCTTAGCTTACCCTTCCCTCTTTCTCTATCGCCAGCTATAGAACGGATCTAAAGGTCTTTCCTGATCTTGATTCTATATTTCTCTATTTAAAGTAAATCATCAATTAGTAGACAAGAAGAGGAGTGAAAAATAATAGAATAAGAAGTTGTGAAAATGTTGAAGAAAACGGACATAAGAGCAGGAGTAGAGAGCTTAATTTGACAGTGTGGAGGTTAGCCCAAAGGTGGTCAAAGATGCAAACATTCTCAGACATAGTCTGGCCATATCACCTTGTTGATGTACCCAGAAAGTTTAATCAGTTCGAAACCCTGTCGGGTTTCCCCCCCTCCTCTATTGTTCTCGGTTATCATCCCCCAATGGAAAGTCGAAAACGAAACCTATCACTCCCCCCCAACCCACCACCAGACGCTGTGAGACGCCCGTGACTTGGGGCTGTTTACACAGCTAAATCCCAAGTCTCCCATGAGACACTAGGTGTCCTACGACTCTCTCCTTAACCCCGTTCGCCGCCGAAACCTGCCGTATTTATGCGAGTGACTCCATTAATTGTCAGCGAGAGTTTCGTCCAATGTCTGACCGTCAGATCGTGCCCCGTTGGGTCGCCATGTCGACGCCTGTGATCTCTTCAGCGGATCTTACCTTCGTAATCTCTCTGGTCAGGGACGGACTACTCTCCTTCGTTATTCCCAATTCGGAGGGCTAACCAGGATCAACTCTGCGCTCATTCCCTCCACTCTACAAGGTCTGTGTACCTTAACCTCAACCGTGAGACAAGAGCATGAAAGTACAAGAAGTCCTTCCGTGCAGATTCGCATCTGGTCACCGTGCCGACAGCTGTCCCTACACCGGACTGTCTCTCCCCTCCCCTGCGTGATTCCCATTTGGAGGACAATTTGGAACCTGATCTGCGCTCATCTTCCGCTCTACGAAGTCCCCCCGAGGCTTCGACCTGTAACGCCATCGTATTCGCCGCCGCAAAGATAAAACCGAGGTCCCAGTTCCGTGATTTTTCCTCCATTTAATTCACTCCCCGAAAACCCCCGTAATTTTCCGCATTTAATTAATATTATCTCAACCGCGTTTAATAACGGTCTTTCAAGTGATTGTTACAATTCCCGGGCTTTTCTCATTTATTCCTTAACCGCCTGTATTAACCACTGGTCACTTATTCATTATTATATCAGTTTGTTTAGTTTTTGTGACCAATTATAAAAATCTATTATTTACTTGTATATTAAAGATTATTTTTGCAAGAGGTTTTTATTTCAATAACTCCTGAGTTAAAACGGTAATCTCGATTCCCCCCTTTTTTTCACCAACCTTGGATTAACGCACTCGAATATAAATTGGACACAAGCCCTTAGCCGGGACTTGCCGGCCTGATTAAATATCCATGGGCCTGATTCTGTATAGAGCGTGACACCACCGTGTTGTTCCTCGACACCTAGGGATGCAGATGAAGCTGAACAAAAGGGAGATAAATGTCCGTCGAACAGAGGTGAACACAGGGGTGTCCAAGCTCGGGAATTGTTGACGGTAATCGGCATACTGTATTTTTAAGGCCTAATTTTAATTCGCAGTCTTTCTCCGTCTTCTATTTTGTCCCATTTTAAATTCCTTTCGCTTTATTACATTTTCTCCTGCCACTTTACTTCATGTTCTACATCCAAGCCTTCATTTTATCCAACTACCCTTTTCATTTATTTCTCCTTTTACATTTCCATTGAATTATATCTTTCAGTCCCTTTCTCGTGTCCGAATATTCCATTTTCTCACACAGTCTAGGTGTTTCAATTTCTATGCCTGGCCCTTAAATTTATTTCTAAGTCTGCGTGTTTATTCTATTTTTCGCCTACCTCTTTATTCCATTTTCGTCTCATGCCTCTGTTTTACACTTTCTCTATTTATTTAATTTCTTCCTTCACCTCTTCATTCCATTTTTTATCCATGCTCATTATGTTCCATTTTTCCCTCTTGCCCCTTATTATCCATGCATCCTGCCCATTTCCTTCAACTTTCTCCGCCTGCCCATTTTTCCTCTTGTTATTTCCCCCCCCATCAAATACCGAGGCAGCATTTCATATCGCCACCTCCTTTTATAAAGAACCAATAAGGAGTAATGATTTGGATGCCTTTCACCACCGTTTCGCGCCTATCTCAGTGGTGATCTATTGTCTCACGGAAGATAAATACGCCCCCTCCTTCTTCAGCGTTTTGTACCCATTCCTCGACCTTGAATGGGTAAAATCTTTGGTCGCTGTGGTGCCAGCATGTTGGTAGGGGAGCTCAAACCGAGCAGATTAGATTAGTGATTAGTGACACAAACCACTTCGCCGATGGAAACACAATTTTATGGATCCGACGAATGAAAATTATGGGATTATTGGAATCATTTCACTTATTTGATCTTTATGTGGATGCATTTTTGTTTATATAAATAAAGAGGGAAAAGCTAAGACTTGGACAAATATTGAAAATTTTGAGTCAATTAGAACTAGAGGAAGGAACCAAATCGACAAAACAAATACTGAAACTAATTGAGTTCATAGAAATAGATCGGGTGTGCAACTTTTTTAAACCCTCGATTTCACTGATAAAAGCGGTCAATATAAAAGGGGATTATTAAAGTAATTAAACCAATCACTCAATAAATTATTATTCAGATACATCCACTTATTTCCATATATTCGCTGATTTTAATTTATACATTAAATTCGGACTTTAATTTATTAACTACGTGATTAGTTTTCTCTTAAAGTTGGTTATCATAGTAAATGATAACGACTAAAACCCTAGTTTAGTACCCAAGATTAACATTTTTCGTGATGAGTCACGAAAATGACTTGTCACCCAAAGGACTTCAAAGAGAATTTTTGTCTCTAAATTTTTACCTTTATTCTTGAAAATCAAAAGTGTTATTAAATTTTAAATTGCAAAGGATGCACAATACTCAACAAACAAACAAATTGGTAATCAAATTTCTGGTGCTGTCTTTTTTATTTACAAAGATCACTTCATTGAGGGATTTTTATCAATTAGGACGAAAGGACTCATAATTTGCTTTACTGTTTTAAGGATACTTTTCATAATTGTGACTAATGTCCTACTTTGTGAACTTTCAATCTTTTGAAATGAAAGTCATTTTTAACCTGCCGACGAAGAGAAGGTGAGGTTTGTAATGATGGTAGTAGTGATTTTGTTGTATTTGTTTATGGATTACGTTTGTAATGATAATCGTAGTGATTTAAACATTTTTGTTCATATGTTACATGCGTTTCTAATTATTATCCAGACATGTAGGAGCAAAATGTTAGGAAGCTATTTTAAGAGTATTTGGTGTAGTTTGTTTAGTATCATTTTTCCTTTTGCTATCAAATTACCATAACATACATGAGGGAAACATGAGTGTATATGGGGTTAATGAGTATCAGTGTAACCCAGGAAACAGTGTGTCTTTAGTGCATGCCAATCCACTTGTCTACAACTCGTTTTCTTGAAATTAACTGTATAGAGTTCTGGGTTTCCGCCCTTGGCAGGGAAAAAGAATTACCTTGACGATGACGGATAGGAGCCACTCCTGGCATTCGCTCCACAAAGTGAAACTTCAAGAAATGATAGAGGAGTGCTTTTGCTCATATTTTCTTTTCAATTGATGTCATGTATTGAGAAAACTCCACTAAATTGATTTCCTATTGCTTTATGAAGAAATCATAAGGTCATGCTTTATCAAACCCTGAACAATAGCTAATTTAACAAAGAATTTTTTGAATCTATTTGTGCCAATTTGACCGGATCTAGGTCGGGTTCAGGAGTTTTCATTTGAGGCCACAATTAAGCGGAACGAAAAGTTAATTGACCAATGAGAAAGGTGTAGATCATAGAAAGATTGTAGCATTTAAGAGTAATCCAACGTACTGCTAAGCTGCTACTGGGTGGTTTTCTTCGGTACTAAGGAATAGAGAGAGATTATTCACACGCCACGAATTTTGGACTAGACTGAGGAAAGCGCATTTTGACAAATACTGTAGAAGAAATACGTCAACGATTTAGCAATATTTCTTTTTTCTGCACTTCATTAATCCATTTCTTTGAAAATCAGCAAATTTTCTTCTACTCCTTCACTCGCAGCAACTTAACATCGCGATGTGCTATAAGTACAGTAGTTTCTTCTTACCCAATGATGACCTAATTTATCGTAATTTATATTCTATTTAATTAAATGTTCCATTAGAGAATTAGAAATTTAATATCACTTGTACTTATTATTTCATTATCAATATTATTTTTGTTATTATTTTATTATCAATTATACTGGTCTGCGTCAAAAATGTACCTTGGATTTTCTGTAGTGTTTCTTAATAAAATTAACCTCCTAAATCTGAATCTGGCATCCGTTTTCCTCTATCAGGTCCAGTTTTTTGCGATACAGGGGGTGAGAATAATCTAATAGTTTATATATGTCCTATATTACATCAAAGTTTCAATAGTTTTTGCACTACTGAATTTGCAGTAAACTTTCTGTACATATTAAGTAATTATGTGAATAAGTTTATATTTTTGCAGGTTAGAAATTGGTTAGCATTATATTAATAAGAATAATAATAATAGTGTTTGAGTTAAAAATGAAGAGAAAATGTAAGAATAGCTCCGGCAGATTTTGCTATGTTTGCGGCAAAGTGACTTCTTTCGAGCAGCAATGTACAATCTCTCCTGTAATTAAATCTTTGTAACATGCATATTTGGAGTCAGGCTAGGAGATCAAGATAAAAGTCTTGCACTACATATCTGCTGCAAAAGATGCAATATAAGATTAAGACGCTGGAGTCAGGGCGAACAGAAGTGTCTCTCTTTTGCTGCTCCCATGGTGTGGAGAGAGGGCAAGGACCACACTACGGACTGCTACTTTTGCATCACAAATCTTAAAGGTGAACATTGTATCAAGTACTTAAGCTTTGGGTATTATACTGGCTCCTGCAAATGTCATTATTATGCATAGAATTAGCATAAAATTAAAAAATAACATAGTTCAATTCAGCATCAACATATCTTTTACTAAAAAAATTTATGTAATATCTTCATACTCCAAATCAATTCCTTTATGAAATATGCAATTATATTTTACACAGGTATAAATAAAAAGAATAAACATAGTGTGGCATATCCGGATGTTCCTTCTGCCATAAAACCCCTGCTTATGGTCCAGGAATACCTATACCTTTTCCCCCTGAAAATATAGAGGCATATGAAGAGATTAATATTGAAGTTGATCAAGATTATGACACATCTCAGTCTTATCAGGTTTACACACATGATATGGTCGCAAGAAAATTACCTCAAGTTCAGTTAAATTACTTGAACAGGGACTTTAAAAGGAGAATGCACAACTTCTTGGCCCTCGACTTTGTGAAAGTAATCTTCTCGCTAAAGAAACAACATTTCTTTTGAACAGAAATAGAGAACAAGAGTTTCGAAGCTATTTTTTACAGCATTCTTCCAGCTCTTTATTATACTGCGCCAATATTAAAGGACTGGTTGAGGCCCTTGGAATTCCCTACAATCCATTAAAATGGACACATTTTATAGATTCCTCCAGTAGAAGTTTAAAAGCTGTGTTACTAAAAATTGGTAACAAGATAGCTTCCATTCCTATAGGCCATTCAATCTAACTTACTGAAAGTTATGAAAATATGAAAAACTTGCTGGCTGCAATAAATTACTCTATCCACAATTAGAGGATATGTAGTGACCTAAAGTTAAGATCAATTTACCCGTAGCATTTTTAAGCTCTTTGATATTGACATTTTCATTTTTAATTGTTATTACTTGTATACACCTTTTGGTCAACTTTCATTTTACAAGAATGCAAATCTGGAAATCATGAATCATTCGTAAGTTATATTTTTTATTGAAGGGTTAATGCATCCTTTTGTGTTAATGGGGAACTTATCTTAATTGAGAAGGTATACAACATGACTCAATAAACTCAAAATCAGATGTACATTTATCCAATTAGTTCCACTACATTGATTTTATGCATCGAAATGCAGGATATTTCAGTACCTATTCATATTCTTATTGTTTTAAGAAATATTACTTTGAATTTGTTTTTAGAAGTATTACATTTGAATTTACACACCCTGCTAAATTTCTTTTCAGGTAGTGTCTCTTATACTTGGGGTGCAAACAGGGTACACGAAGCATCCCTGTTTCCTATGTTGATGGGATAGTCGTGCAGATAGTATGCACTATGAGGAGAAGGTTTGGCCTCCACGAGAAGCATTTAGAATTGGATCAAACCATATGATAGCTGAAATTTTAGTGCCTCCTCACATAATACTGCTTCCTCCACTGAATATAAAGCTTGGCATATAAATTATTTCAAATCCCTAAATAAAGAAGGCCAAGCTTTTAATTTTCTTCTCCCAAAATTTCCACAAATCAGTGACGCTAAGCTCCATGCGGGAATTTTTGATGGACGTCAGATGAGGAAATTGATGAGAGATCAGCAGTTTGAAGCATCAATGATGGACATAGAAAAAGATGCCTGAAAAGCTTTCAAATCTTTACTTAACAATTTTCTAGGCCTAAAAAGAAGCTCAGAATAAGTTTGCCTGGTCAATCAGCTCATACCCTGTCTAAAACATTTGGGAGCTCGAATGTCTATAAAGATACACTTTTTTCAGACCCATCTGGATTATTTTCCCAACAACTGCGGGGATTACAGTGAAAAACAGGGGGAAGGCTTCCACCAGAACCTAAAAACAATGGAATTCAAGTAGCAGGGTAAAGCGACGTAAACATGCTTGCTGACTACTGTAGGTGTTTGAAGCGTGATGCACCAGATGAGAGGCACAAACGAAAATCGTCAAGGGCGTCTTTTCTTGGAAATTAGAATTATTTTCTCTATTATTTTGTATTCTTTATTCTTTTGTTTTATTAAAAGGATTATAATTTACATAAGTTTATTTCTGTTTCTATGATATAACAATAGTAATGCATTATTAGATAGAGAAAGTTTTTTGAATTTTTTTTCAGGAAAAATGAGGTAATCTCAATGATAATGGTGTATGTTATACTGAGAAAATCTGACCTGATTGAACAAAAATACTTTCATTTTTGAGCTCAGGAGTTTTGATTCATTAAGAAACCACAAAGAAATCCTGAGTAACATAAATCTTTCTTTCAAACGCAGGCCTGTGATTATTATTATTTGCTTATTGTTGTTTCGAATACCATTAATTATCACTTCTCTCTTTATTATATAATCTACTTTTTCCCTATGATATTTCTAGTAACTTTGTTAGTTGATTTATCAACTAGTTTAAAAATTCTTGAGTCTCTTATTAATAGTTCTCTGACCCTTAATAAATCTAGCACTTTAATCCCTTTGCATTAATTTTAACTTCAACTATAAGCAGAGGCCAGACATCTACTCCTCCCATCCTCTTTGCTATTTGGTTTCACGTTTGTTCGAGCTTTTGTTTAAATTCTATTTTATTATATTAAAGAGTACTTTCTTTCATTATTTCCTTTTTTTTCCTTATTCAAGCTATTTTCTACTCGTGTTCAATGTGTTTTATTTTTCGTTTTTATCAGTAACATTGTGTCATCTTTTCATCTTTCATTTACGATTTTTTTAATATATATATATATATATATATATATATATATATATATATATATATATATATATATATATATATATATATATATACCAATGAGGGAGTCGTTCCTTAAGAACCTAATTCGTAGGGGAAATAATAAGACTCATGTAATCGCTCTAAACATTTATTTGCCTAACGTTTCGGTCTTTAGCAATGAACATCTTCAGCGGATTGAACTCTAACACGATTGCAAGAAATTTTAAGAATTATTTTGACAAAATTGCAAAATTAGCACATACAATTCAACATTAGTTACAATATGAAAAATAAGTGAAACTCAACAAGAGAGATAATGAAAATGAAACCAGAATTATAAGCAAGTAGTTAAATATAAGTTAATTTACGGATATATGATATTGGAAAAATATGTTAAAAACAGTTGAATGCAAGGGATGAAGCGATCGATAAATACGAGTTTAACCAAGAAAGGAAAATTTAATATTTGAAACTTTATTAAACAATATTCCAGGATTAGCACTATCGGTTTAAATTCAGCGGGAGAGTTCCGTAACCAGTTTTTTTCACTATCATATATTTGTATTTTTAACTTATATTGAACTGTTTGCTTTGCTTTTTGTTTTCCTTTCGGATTCCTGGCTATTTGATTTTACTTTCATTTCATTTTTCATTGTTCGCCCTGCTCTTACAACTTTCTCGGATATTAATTTAAAAACAATTTTCCTTGATTCCAATTGAGTTTGCTTATATTTTTTATTCATAAAAAGAAATAAATTATCAGAAAAGAGGGAATAAAGGACGTGCAAAGAGGCTAAAGCATATGGATAAAGTTTGTACCTAAATATCAAAGTGTGAAAGAGTGTGTATGAAATGTAAAAAATAAGTCACATAGCTATGACTACATACATAAGCAAATAAAAATACATTGTTCAATAAACAAAAGAGATATAACAACTTTAAAATCAAAGAGCTAAGAATTAACATGGACAATTTCATTTATAATAAGCTCTCTAATAACACGGTCAATGTTAACGAGACCAGGGGATATATTGAGGTTAGGAGGGGAATTACTAAAGCAAAGTTCAACAATATTTCTTTTAATATATTCTTCTTAGTGGTAAATAAGCATAGCTGAAGTCCAATTAATAGAATGATCATGTTCTGATAAGTTACAAAGACAGGACTATTGCTTCCACCTCTTCTAATATTGCACTTATGTTGGGAAAAACGAACATTTAATGATTTTGCAATTTGCTCATAGTAACGCATGGGACAAACTACACAATCCCTGAATCAACTCTTACTATATTCTTGTTATTATTATTAAAACCAACATTATGTACATAGTAGACTCATACTTCAACATGACTGAAATATTTAAACATTTGAGGAGACAGGGAAGAAAGGAAAAGGCCTCAGTAATAAACAATGTTACCCTCACCACCTTCTTGTTATGTGCCTGGATTCGGCTATAAAGACATTTTTAGAAAACTGGAATCCCTCTCGCATTTAATTTTGAGAACTCCCTTGTTTTATAGAACTTACTAGTTTCCAAAAATATCTGAGAAAGTGCACGAAACCAAAATCCTTTCGACAATAAAGATTCAAGATGATTTCAAACTTCGGTTAAAGAAAGCTAGAGTCCTTAAATTTTCTTCGTCCACATCTTCCAAGTGTGAATTCCTATGACATAGAAAATACGAAAATCGTCAGATATTTAAGAAAGTTTGGCAATGAATTTTGAAGTTTAGTCAATAAACTAATATTTTAATTTAAAATCTTGAAAAGTTATTTGGAAATGACAGTTTTAAATATTATTTGTATCATTTTAAAGATATCAAACCTAACCTTATAACTAATAATTTTCCCCCAAGAGAAATACGTTTGCGTAATCAGAGTAAAAAAATGCTTTAGTGGTAAAACTTTTAAAATGTTCGGAGAACGTGCACCAAACCAAAGATATATTAATATATTGAATTCCTTGATAAGGAACTTAATAAAGTTCGAAAGTACTTGGAAACACCATTTCATTATTTCCTGCGGGACATTGCATTCATATATATATATATATATATATATATATATATATATATATATATATATATATATATATATATATATATATATATATATATATATATATATATATATATATATATATATATATATATATATATATGTATATATATAAATTTGTCTAAATTAAAGATAAGAGCACTAGAGTGAGTCTGTTTAATTGCTTCGGAGGTGTTCCACGAATCCGTTCTTTCACGCATGTAATGAAGTCATTTCTTGCTAAAGGCTGCTCCAACATTTACATATGTGAGAGGTAAAATATCGTTACTTGTACGTGGATTTGCTTCTCTTGACCTTACATAACGTTTGTTTGCATTATATTTAACTGTTATTAATATTAATGCACAAACATTTATAGTGAAACTGGTACTTTGAAACTTTCTTGAATTTGGCGCTTTCAAATATTAGTTTATTTACTAAATAAATGATCCTTTTAGCTTTCATAGAAATGGAACCACGTTAGTACGTTTTTTTTTCTACGAGAGATTTTCTTCAAGCGTTCACTTCGTTATGCATTCTTGGCAGCGACTTCGATAATAACGTTTATATTTTTACGGGGTCTCTTATAAGAGACATGGCCAATTCCATAGCCACCAACGCTCCATACAGATGAGATCACTGATAAGACATTTTCCTGCAGCTGCAGCTCTTTCCTCTATCCGATAGATTAAATTGCATCGTTGGCGAAATTCAATTCGGCATGCTTTAGTTCCGCTTCGCCTAAGATTGGACATTGATGTCTCCTTTGTGTTGGAAGGAATTGAGCGTAATCATACTTGTCCCAGATAGACATCCTCTTCTTACTTGTCCTTTGGAAGTACTATGCATTGGATTTTGCCTATTTGCCTTTATAGTTTTTGTAAGTTTTCGAAATCATTTTTAAGTATTTATTGACGAAGACTTTCCTACAATGTAAGTGGTCAGAATACCCCTTAATTTCCTCTATGCCTTCTGTTCCACATACACTTTGGCCGGAAGATCTGCCTTCAAGCTATCCATCTATACTTTTCGGTCTTCTCTTAAATGTTAGAGCTACCACACACTCACCTGGATATTTTCTAACAATCGTAAGGCTTTATCAACGTTATATAATTTAATTAGTGAAGAAGAGATGAGAAAAATCATTAACAAACAGACGAGGATGGAAACAAACTATCGGACGGGAGGTGGAATGTCATATCTGTTTTGGTCGGATGGCATTTATTAGAAGGAAGTGAATGAGAATGTCTAAATTAACAAGACGTTTTTTGATGACATAGCATTAATGATGCTATGGGAAAACTAGTAGGAGAATAAGAAATGAGGAAATGAGACAAATAAATAAAAAATAATAGTGAGAAGTAATGTAATAATAAACCTTTCCTGGGATGAGTTTTGGGGCTAAATGAGCATGTATTGAGGAGAGAATTGGCTCAGATACAGAGTCCGGCCAGTTAAAGACACCACTATGAGCGGGACCCTTAATGGTGGTGTCTTCCTAAAGGAGAGAGGTTTTCTCACTTCACTACGAGGTGTTATCCAAATATAGAGCTATGCAGAGCCTATATTGGATATATATTACCAAAAGCTAAGGTATTAAGCAACTAACTTTGCAACATATCTCTGAAGAACATTAAAATACATACACTCTAGATAAAAGTTTACTAAATGTATAGAAGACCAATGTGGAAAGACAGGTTTATAGTCAAAGTGCGGGAATAAATGCTAAGGAAATTAATATTTACAATAATCACCTTATTCATTTCTCAGTTACTAAAAACGTCTCACGGGCCAACCTGAGCCGAGCATATAAAAAAAACTAAATAAAAACCTATAATTTCTAATAAATGACGCATAGAATCAATCAAATTAAATCTAAGTCGTTATGTATTTTGTCCCAAATCTTGTACATATCTGGTCCTTAGAAATGAAGAACGCGGTTGTACGTCCGAAGTCCCCTTGTTAATAATACTATACACATTATATTGCCTGTTGTTACAGAGGTGATTGCAAATATACTTAGTTTTTAAAATAGTCCATAAATGAATTAAGATTATCCAGACGAGCGTAAAGTTCTGACATATGGGCTAATATGTATATTTTCCTTTAATGATATTTATAATATTTTCAATTATTAGTAATAGACACTTCGACGCGTTTTGTGAAATTAATGTTTACACAATGTACCTATCAAGGCATCTCCGTCGATCCTTGCGAAATCTTCTGTAATGCAGTTTCCCAGATGATTAATTTCTTCTATTTTCTCTAGATAATCCTTCCTCTTCAGCATCTCCTAGAATATGAAAGCGAGGAGATTAAGACAGGCAGACCGAGGGGCCTATTCTTTATAGTCATGTTTCCTAATTTAAATAGAAAATATTGTTTACCTTAAGGTTACGCGAAACAGCTTCTTGTTGAAAGGGAGCCAATCATTCGTGAAGCTGTCTTTGCCATCCAGTCAAGTGGGAAACCACTCGCACGTCAACACTTGTATGTCACCGTTTTGGTCGGTTAATAAAACAAAATTTTCAACTTATAAGGACCAAAGATTGTCAATATTTAGAAGCTTTGGGGTCATAATAGAGGGGAATCATCAGGTCAAGGTTCACGATAAGTTCTCGCACTAAGGAGACCTGATACTTCCGCGAAATAACCGGTTGCTTCAGATGGTGGGGTGCTCGTCTCGAACATGAGGAGTCCAACCCACGCGCTGAGGTGGGAGATACGACCCACTCGCGCCCTCTTTCACTGGAATTGCGAATTTGCTTTCCTACTGTGACAGAGGAGGTGGGTGATACGACCAACCACCAAGCGCGCTCATCAGTGCCACCACACTGCCTTATTTTCTCTGTCAAACCCAACTTCTTCGCCACTAATTATCTTTGAAAAATAGAAAAAATAGTAATATTAATAATAATGAATGAAACATTCGATAATCCTAGTCTATATTTGCCTGTGTCCAGAATATACGCCCACCCTGTCCAAGGAGATTTCTTGACCCTAACGGATAAGTGGTAGAATTTCCAACGCCTAGGTGTCGGGTTTAATCTCAATGAGATCTTAAATGCCAAATTTGAGTCGCACATAGGGAGCTAGTGCACATAGGGAGTGCGCTGATTTTAACCCGTGGGTGCGGCCAGCTGAATCCAAACACGCCATCAGACAAATCCAACACATCTGTCTATTCCACCTACCTACTATCGCAAACACAACACATAACTCTTACTCCATGGAAACCACAGAATGGGTTTCATATCCACACTCCCACGACGCGTTGCAGGTGCCTCTCATTTGGGGTATGAAGGGAACCCTGCTGCCTTACGGTTTGCCAGTTCTGGTCGTTCCGATCTTTATATTGGCGTCTGTGTATAATGGGTTACCTGCGGCAGCTAACATCAAGATGTATGCATTCCTTAGCAGCAAAATATCGCCCACACTTTTTCACTCCATTTTCTCTACTTTATGGATCTCTCCTTTCTTTGGGATGCCCTTGTTGGTTTCTCATCTTATCTTTATGCTATTTTCTGCTCTCGAACTCTCGTCCACAGTGGGCGCTAAAGATACAGACTATCACGATGATTCATACATCGGGGGATTGATGAGCACCGACCTCACTTTCTGAGAAGACTGGTCATAATGATAAAATAAATCAATTTAATAATTCAAATAATTATTACAATTCTAAATTACTTTCCCTTTTAGAACCGAGGTCATCATCTGCTTTAATGATCCCTCCTTTTATCCTTTTATTTGCCTTTAATTGATAAAAAGAACAAAAATCAGAAGAATCCTAATCAGGATTGAAGAGGATAATGCAAATCCGTTTTTCCCCAGGATTAATCAATGCCTTATCCAAAATAAAAGATGAAGAAATGTTCTAAAGGAGTCGACTTGAAAAGAGTGAAAAGAACATGATTCAGATTAAGAGTGTATTTGATTCTTTTTGATCAGCTGTTTTGGCCAAGCCGAGTCGAGACGGTGTTCGTGATTTGAGTAAGGTTAAGCAACATTCCATGTGGATACTCATAGGATGGAGCCCCGATTCAGGCTGACTTCGCTCGTGGTTGCTGCCGATAGTCAAATAATTTTTTGCTAATCAGCTACAGCATCATGAGGAGAAGCAGCATTAAAAGAAGATGAGATAACCTTCAATCAATAAAAAATTCTGTGATTGCATAAAAGATATTTATTTCCAAATGATAGAACTGTAGCTAATTTAATCACTGGAAAAGGGGTATTTCCGTCCACAATTAAATGATGAACGTTTCAGTTTCACACTAGTTTATAGCCAAAAATGCATAATATCAAACAACCAGACGTGCCTATATTAGTCATAGCCAATATGCTCTTCCACTGTTGGGGATATTTATAGGCTGGCACAAGACACAACAGAATACAGTTATCTTTGTAAATCGGATGTTCCTTTTAAAGGAATGAAGAAATTTGAAACCTTTGGACTGTTGAGATACACAATCACGAGCGACATAGAGAAGTTTGCTTTGCATACGAAAAAATGGGCAATTGGAAGATACTGATTTTATCTTAAGTCGTGAAAAAGGCAAATACCGCGCGAGAGAAGTGGATGGAATAGCCAAAGATTCCTTTTGGGGTGTTAGTGAGTACAAAAAATAGCGTAACATTCATTTTGTGGTGAATTCATTAAGAAATTTGAATCTAAGCACTTAAGAAAATGGGGCTTTCTACCGAGGCTTAGACGAGACTGAATATGATCCTTTGAACATGGCTTTTGACCTTTTTTTAGAAATATTGGACTGTCTATGGGTTTATTAGGGTAGCTATGCCTTCTGCAAAGGCGTCACGCAGAAGGGGACTAATAGGGGTGACGGAGGGTGCTGATATCGTCCTAGAGCATGTGTTGCAGGAGACTAATAGTGTGGGGTAAGGAGGTTTTCAGATCGTCTCGACCCGCATGTTATACATGCTGGAAGGAAAACAGTCTGACTTAGAGCGCTCTGCGTGAAATGCCACTAAGAGCTGATAGTGTTGGCTGCTCTGGGAAGATCCATCAGTGTAGCAGGCTATGGAGGGTATCCAGTCAATGTTGGTGTTGAAGCTAGCCACCTTCACCTTTTTGGATGTCTGGTGAGAGTAACAATGATGAACTGATGGACACGATGAAGCCAAAAATAGTCAAAATGCGAATTAGCGTCTATTTAACTAGAGTGTGATTTTTCACCTGAATGAGAAAAGAGAGCGAGAAATAAATGAAAGCACATAGCGAATCAAATAAAGGAAGAAAAATAAAGAGGAATAGCGATATAATTTATGGATGACACAGACTCCAATAACATACCACGTTACCCTAATTTCCGGGTGCTGGAACAGGTATCAAATATTTCTAGGAACAGTTTCTTTCGAAGACCGCTGCTACTCGGAAGTGTCAAGAGCAGGTTTCTTAAGCTTCGAGGAACTGGTGCTTTCAAAGACCCCTGATATCAAAAGTAGCAAGAGTAGTTGTTGTTTGTTGTTAAGCCTCAAGGAACCGGTTCTTTTAAAGAACAATGCTACTCAGAAATACCGAGAGCAGAGGTTCTTGAGAAAACAAAATTTGCTTAATCTTCAGAAAGTGGAAGGGTTTTGGTTTGCAGATAAACCCTTCAAGAGTTTAACATAAGCAGGTTACTACTGACGATGAAACTTGAAGACATTTTTTATATGGTCTGCGAAGAAATTTGAAATGATGGCAGGTCAAAGTTGCTTGAGATTTTGGCAATGTTAACTTGGGGGAAATACCGTTCCATATTTAAAGAGGGGCATCTACTAGTGTTTTCAAGTACTCAACATGAAAAATAAAGTTGTTTATTTGAGGAATAAGTGGATCCTTGTAATACGGGAAACAGGACAAATGAATGGGAAGAATAAAACAGCTTCAAACGACTTCTTTAGCTGAGTAATTCTTCTGACATAAACAAAATAGAACATCTTTGAAGAATAATATAAAAGAATTTAGGGAAAAAGTTCCCTTAAAGGAAAACATTCAAGAATAACCGTTGTTAAACGCAAAACATGGTCAAAATACCACAAGCCGTAATCGCGGAACTTATTAATACTCTGCCTCAGTATGTCCAGCACTAAAAGCTGCTAAACGAATGACCAAAATTTATTACTAATGTATTTTTATTTTTCGAAATGCATTGCATGTTTGCATTTACAAATAAATCTATTTAGTAATTTATTGGTTATTTATTTACTTCATTTCTCTCTGTAGAAGTTAGCTTTCATGAACTTGAGTACTCAATGCTGCTTCAGCCACAATGGTGTTCCATCGAGTAATTAGAGGGGTCTTATCTTCGCAATGTGAGGGCTCTGTCACATTGAGCAGAAAACTTTGAAAAATCTCGTTATTTTCGGCCGCTCGCCTAATAACTTTAAAATTGCCTAACGTTGATATTTCATTTCTATTCCTTTCTTCTCTCATTTCGTTCACTCTGATATTGCCACCTCTCTTTTTGCTCTCTCTTGGGATGAATTCACATGGCTCTACCTCTTCCGTTATTCTTTAATAGAAATTTTTAAGTTAAGTTGGGCTAATAATTACAAATAGATGAGAAATATACTGTGTGATAAACTCGTTAAATGCCATGATAATTTACGCAATACCTATCGTGTTGCTCTTAGACCCTCTCTCATAGACACATCCAAGACATTCAGGGGTCTTTATTCTAATGGAAAGGATTAATTTTAGTCTCGAAGCATAAAGTTCTTGAACATACCAATTTTATGGTTCCTATACTTTACCTCTTCTAGTTATTTAACTAGAAGGGATCTTGCAGGTTATGGAACAAAGAGAATTTGTTCAGCGTATTTATTTGTTATTCAACATTTGATGCTTTTCGTTCAATAAGGCATAATAGTTCGCCTCGCAAATGATGAAATATCAGTCTTGACCAAGATTTGAATCAGCGACCTAACGCGTGTGAAGCGCCACTAAGCCATGATTAACAAAAGGAAAGGCAACCTGATCTCATTTAAGAGTGACAGCAGAAAAAAACACGGAAGGCGGCATTAACAGCCAATAGGGATGGCGCAAAGCAACCGCGAACTTCGTCATCTATTATCTTCTGATACAGACGCATTCAACACCAGTCAAGCAGATCAGGAGGTAAGTGAGCGCCATATACCTCTTTCTTGTTTTCTTATTTCTGCCGCCTGCGGCACACCCCGCCTTCGTTGCCGAGCTGGAGCCTGTTTAAAAGTGTAAAGTACCCTCCATGTTAAAGTACTCTACATAAGAATTCTTCAATTTAATCGATTCGAGCTATGAATATTCCTCACATTAATGTTCCTTCAAAATTCAACACTTTCTTTATGAATCTCTTTATAAAAACTGCCAACCCACCTCCCTGGGATGTGACCCTTTTATACTTAAAGACGCTTTTATTTCTAATTCTAACTAAAAAAGTAGTCGATGTATATTTCCGCTCGAATTTTAATTTTTCTGATGGTATTTATCACTAGAAATAGATACAAACTTCCCATCAGAATATAATTTGTTTCTTTTGTTTGTTAATTACTTTTCTCTGTTACTTTCCTTAAAATATGATAACTAACTTTTAAATGGCGCTCTAAGATAAAAAAGTTTACACTTATTGCCGTAAACTGTACGGCCAGTGATTAACATAAGTAATTTCGTTCCCTGAAACGTGGTAATCATTCTCTTTATCATTAATGCAGACGAGTATTATAAGATAGATAGAATTCGATAGCAGAAACAGCAGTTACTTCTTTATTTTTAATTTGCCACTAAATTGTAGAGTAAAACCTTATTTATATATGTAATTCTGGTAGTTCGGAGAAGCATTTGGGAAATTTTGGGGACGCGCCTTTACATTAGTTAAGGTGTTTACTCCTTGAATTTCATATCAGTGACGCTTATGGCGCAAATTCTTAAGGAATGGCTTCTTGTGATTTAGTTCTATGTCTTTTATGCCTCTTATTCTGTTTCGTTTCTGCTATTAGGCTCTTATTGCATGAATTTTATGAGTAACAGAATTTACTCAATCAGTTTTGAGCTTTAGTTAATAAATTTTACTGAGGTAATGACTTTTAGTCCTGCCTTTTTACGGTCGAAAATATTTAGTATAGCTTTTGTCAATATAATACCTAATTTACTCTTCTTCAAAAATTATACTTAGGAGCCTAATTTATGTGCATAAATGTAATTGAGACGATCAATTAAGAATAAGTTTCTATTTGTATTTCTTTAATATCTTATTTATCGATACCATTCCTATACATCTTTATTTTAGTACTTTTAACGACATTCCTAGGCAAGCCATACCAATTCTGTTATTTTATAAAATAGTTTTTATATCGCAATGTTAAATATGTTGATTATGAGTTTGTGGCGTTAATACTTTGACGGTCAGTTATCGAATTCAGATTTTCAGTCATACTTTCTAACAGTAAACTCGTTTATTATTTATAATACTTAATAAGTTCGCTGTCAATCTAAAAATCTTTTAATTAAAGTAAAATGAGTTGCTTCATATAAATGTAGCGACCCTACAATGCATTGATTCGAAAATTTTCTATAATTTGATAATAAGAAACCTAATTCCTTTAACGTGTTGATTATTAAAAATTTAATTAGCAATTTGATAATCTCTTCTAGGATTATCATGCACTGTGTCCATTAATTTCCGCTTGTCAACATTGAATTGCACGTTTTCGACCAATTACTTCTCCAATTCTTTTTGAATGTTTACATAATAAATTCTTGTCAAGACCAAAATTTTTATGACTCCTTCGAGATTTGAGCCAATTGAATAAATGTATGGTCTTATAGTTTTTATTTTAATATCAATATATTCAACCAAACCCTAAAAAAATGAAAAAAATAAAAAAGTTGCCAAAGCATGTAAAATGAGCAACATATAACAGGTAATTAGAAGGTCCGTGAAAATTGCAGCCCCCCTAAACTGTCACAGGAAACTAAGTAGCGTGTCTAGAGTTCCTTGGCAGTGTAATAAGTGCATTTATTCTTCAAGAAGCAGCACTCTACAAGGTTTATGCTCCTAAGGGATGTGATGGTGGTCCACTCTTCGGTGATGACTAACTAGAATTGCTATTTCGAAGATGGCTGATGAGGGCATACGGCCTCTTACAAGTCCCTTCAGAGGATTTTCAGTATATAACTATCCGGAGGCTGAGGTAGCCTTACCATCGAAATGATATTTTTGTCACGGAATCACTGCATGGTGGATGCATTATACTGCTGGAAAATCACCTTCCGGGCATTTTTATAGACGTCTTGAGCTGGGAGCAGCATGTACTATCTCAGGACATCTTAGTACATAACTGAATTAAAGGTGCCATTAGGAATGGTGAGACGATCCATCCCTGAATTGATATGGTATTATGCAGTCTCGATTACACTGATTACCTGACCCCCTGTGGACTCTAGTGTTGCCTGGGGCCGAAAACCACTAGAACTTGCACTCGTTCGACCAAATGACGCATGGCCAAGTTGCAGTAGACATGTGCCCAAGCAGTCAACGTCGTTTGTACTTAAGGTTGATCAGCGGCTCTGGCGAGTTTTATAGAGCTTCAGGTCTTGTGCAACCATTCTGCGATGGACTGCTCTGATTGATCTTTTAATCTGGCCGCCCTCGCTCATTTCGTGTTGCAGATGGACTGCAGTTTTTTTTACAATCCAGAAAGCTCATGGAACGCTTCTTTACTAGCCTCAACTGAACCCCACTGACCCTTGCAATTATTGCCTGATTTCGCAACTTTCTTTCCTTTCTAAGGTTCTGAGGAGAGTGGTTGCTTTACGCATCAACAGTCATATGGTGGCCTGTAACATTGATGAAACCTATCAATCTGGTTTCAAGTCAGATCACTCGACAGAAATCGCCCTTCTAAATGTGTCCGATTGCTTACGAAGAGCCGCGGACCGGGGTTGTGTCTTCATCCTCGTTCTACTCGACCTCTCATCTACCTTCATTATTATTGACCGTCCGTCCTAGTTGATTGTCTCTACTCTTTCCTCGGCATATCAGGCACCGTGCTTGAATGGTTCCGCTCTTACCTCTCGTCTCGTACCCAATCCGTTGTAATTGACGACGTTTCATCTGACTCTACCCCCATTAGTTTTGGAGTGCTACAAGGCTCTTTCCTTGGTCCTCTACTATTTTGTATCTACCTTTTCTCTCAAGACTAAAATTAATCCTTTCCTTTAGAATAAAGACCCCTGAATGACTTGGATGTGTCTATGAGAGAGGGTCTAAGAGCAACATGCTAGATATTGCGTAAATTATCATGGCATTTAACGAGTTTATCACACAGTATATTTCTCATCTATTTGTAATTATTAGCCCAACTTAACTTCAAAATTTCTATTAAAGAATAACGGAAGAGATAGAGTCATGTGAACTTATCCCAAGAATCCACCGACACTGAGAACGACTTGGGTGTAACAATCACTAGTGACCTCAAGTTCTTGAAATAGTGCATTCAGGTGGAGAAAATTGCCCAAAGGATGCTAGGTTATATAAAGCGCCAGTTTGGATATGGGAAAAAGAAGATTGTACTGTGTTTGTACAACTCACTTGTCCGACCGAACCTGGAGTATGCCGTACAATTTTGGAGTCCTTCATTTCGTAAGGACATCGCGAGATTGAAAGGCGTATAAGCCAGGGCAACCATGCTGATTCCCTCTGCGTGACATAAAACTTATGAGGATAGATTAAGGGAATTAGATCTGTTCTTGCTGGAAACCCGTAGACTGCGTGGTCAGCTCATCGAAGTTTTCAAAATACTTCGAGGGTTCGAAAATGTTGACTTCCGGGATATTTTCACACTGAGTGAATACAGAACGCGCAATCACGGCTTCAAACTTGAACTGAAGCGTTACGACCACAATCTGTGTGGAGATTTTTTCAATTACAGTATCTGTGGTAAGTGGAACGCACTTCCAGTGGAAGTTGTCAACAGTGAATCTGTTGACCAGTTCAAGTCAAGACTAGACAAAGTCTTGAAAAGTGGCCGTTTAGGGACGCAAAACAATTAAGCAGCCATGTGCCCGCTCGATTGCTAGTCAAAGGTACCCTATTTGAATGGACCGTAAGGTCTCCTAGGGTACTTCTTTTACTTGTTACTCCTTGTAACTGCAGAAAACGGGTGAATTCCGGGACGCGGAGTAACGTCAGTGCTTAATATGTTTTTAGGTTGCATAAAGTAGGCAAATACTTTTATAAAAGAGGCGTAAATCCACTGATTCTTGCTCCGTTAAGAATAAGGAATGCAAGGAATCCCCTCGTTTGTCATTGAATTTCTGTTTGACGGATAAGTGGTGATATTGGTAGGGCCTTTTCTCATACGGCATTGCACGCATGTACGTTTGTCAGAAAGTGTATTTATTTGCACGATCTCTTCGAGCCATATATTTCTCTATCTTTGGCTTAAGTCTGTAGACGTCGCTCGTTTTTATCTATCGACTGTACTGATCGCAAATGACTCAGAACGGCTGGGGTAGCAATTTTAGACTTGTACCCTAAAGTTTGCGTGTTGAAGTCATCAATTTAGAATGCTCGTGTATTTGACTGTAGGTCTGATAGTATCACTACTTTATCGTCGCGTACATATATGAATATATGAGGAATAACACTTACAATACTGACCCATTTAGATATAAAGATGCAAACACATACACGTGCACAGAGCAGAGAGGAGGGAGGAACTGAGGAATAAAGATGAGAGAGACTGGAGGAATAAAAAGACAAAGGAGTAAATAAATGAAAGGAGGGGGAGCTCTGTGATATTATTATTCGTCAGAGGAGATTAACTAAGAGAATAAGGGAAGTAAAGAGAGTAAGGCGAAAGGTGAAAGAAAGAAATATATTATGAGAGCAAGAGGGATGGAGAGAACCAGAATAATGATGAAATAACTTGGGCGGTGATAGGTTGCGGCGAAGGTTTTGCCCCTACGGTCATTTCATTCCTAGGAGTGGAATATCTTTTATGCTGATGCCCTTTTTGACTACAGATATAACCTAAACATGGACAACATATATTTCAGCTAATGTAATATAACATGATAAAATCAGATTAGCAAAGCTAGAATATAACAAAACTTAATAATATGATTAATCTAAGTATCGAAAAGATCATAACGGATGTTACTGGCAGATTTTCATTTGTCTCTATTTCTGTCGCTTTACTCAACTTTTATTGCGAATGATTCTGTGATTTGATGCAATTCAAACAAATTGAATTTATTTTTATAATCGAATACAAGCTCAATTATGGCTTTAAACAGTAATATATTCATAGATATTGCGATAAATTTTTCTCAGTTACTGAGTGATAATCTCGTATTCATATAAGGGGAAATAAGATGCAATAACCTTTATTTCATTCATAGCTGAAAAAATGTCTTGATGTCTGATGATAGAATTATGTTGGTTTATATTTCTTAAGGCAAAATAATGTTATGGATTAAAGCTTGTATTTATGAGCTCGTTTCGCGCTAAATTGGCAACACTGAAGACCTCACTCTGGAAATGGGTTCCGTAATAAAGTCACTCCACCATTTAGGTTAAAACGCCCTTTTGCATTGCAGTCTCTAATGAGGAAATCTGACTATTCGATATTGCGCTTTTTGGGGTAAATCAAATAGTCGTGATTTTAAAATATTCAAATATTAAGTAAATAAACTCTACGATGATATCATTATTTCTATTCCAAATTGTTGTTTTTTTAAACTTCTTAACCAACGCTATTATTCTACAATTTTGGGTTGAATTTAGGTTACCACCTTTTAAAAACATTAATATAATTAATTATTACTCCTTTTGTATTTGCTTTTTAATTTATTTATATCAATCTTCCCAAGCAACCGATGTTTTGTCATTTTTTATGTCAGTTTAGGTTGCCACATTTTACCATCAGCTACATACTAATTCACTACTCTTTGTGACTTTAAATAAACAGAAATCTTATTCCATTTATTTCCCATATCTATATCATGAATATTATTTACATGTTTACTATTCTAATTTAATGTTGATTATTCCATCATACATTGATGTTCAAATTTCAATTTGGATTGTCACTCTATCGCCTTTTTCTATTGTGATGTTTCTTGCTGCTGGCAATTCCATGATGGCCACACCTGGCAACCTCATGCTACTAGTGGCTTATTTATTACTGAACCTCTGGGAGACGAAGCATTGTCATTTACACAACTCTCTTACTCGGCTACAACCATCGTTTCCCAGCAAGTGCCAGCCCTCACATCAGCCTCCAAGGAGGCTCTCCACCCATGCAAATAAGTAGAGGTTGGATCATCAAACGGTAAATGGTTAAAAATAAATCCCATAAAGTGCATAGATAAAAGAGCTGGTGTTGCTAAGGCGTATGTAACATATTAGAGAGGTGAGTATCCAAAAAAGGATTTTATATTATTTTTACGAAAAAATTCGGATTAGAATAAGGGAAGGGAGCGGAATTTCCTTTATATTATTTTTATTTCTTTTTCCTTATGAGTCTTATTCTCCTTCATTTTCTCTCTTTAACGAATATTCAACCCAATAAACATTTAACTATCTATTTAAGTACCTTTCTCTCTCTGACCTGTTTCTTGGTCAGACTACCCAAACTTTTACTTTTGTATCTTTGTGGCTATCCGTCTAACTGCTTTCCTATTTCTCTATTCCTATCAATCCTTATCTCTCTCATCTCCTCTGATATATATCACTAACTATTAAAAGTCGTCAGCTCTTCCCAGCGAGCCCATAAAAATCGGCGCTTATCTTCGCATTTACATCGGAGCAATAAAGCCTGAAATCAGACAGATACTTCACAAGCGATTTCTTCATTTTGGATTTCGTTTTCTCCTGCTATTTGTTTTTTTAAATCAAATGGATGGAATAAGAGCCTCAAATATTCAAAATAGAACTTACCGGAGAGAGGTGGAGTAAATGGCTCAATTTGGCAAGGAAACTACGAGAATCGCCGTATACAAATGGGTGTTAATAGAGGTTTCTCCCTTCCTTTGCCGACTCATGTTAGCGAAGGGCAGAGAAGACTGAGCCGGATGTCAATAAGAACGCGGCTATCTTGTTAAAGATGGAACCTGACCAGGATCCACAAAGAGAGCTTGATCTGATTTGGTTTAATGGAGAAGGAAATGGCTTTTCCTTGCCAAAGAGAAGGAATGAAGTAATCTCATTATTTTTTACTTTGATAATCAAGAATGAAGGAAGAAGTTTCCAATATTTTTTTATGAAAATTCTATCCTACATTTATACAATGAGATTCAAAGGTTATAACTGTAACTTTTGAGACTATCTTTTGTGCGAAATAATTTAGGAATTTATAACTCTTTTCGGCTCAAAGAATAGAAGCAAGCAAGGCTTCTAAATTAAAATTTTGACATTTTATTCTTCTTTTTCATCGATACTTGTTTCTTATTTCATGCCTGTCTGTCCGACATCTTTTAATTTCTACAAGATTATATATCACTTCCCTTGATATAATCTGCTTCTTTTCCTATTGAATCTGAAAATCACATATTTTGTCATGGCCAAAATACACATTCGATACAAGTACTTTTCCCTTATGCCTGCATATGCCATCAACGCCCTACCAGCTGAGATAGAAAATAGCCATTCATAATTTTGTCTGTCCTTAATTTGTGTTCCTTTATTGAGAAAGGTCGAAAATTATTGTACATACCTGGTTATAGTAATATCTAAATGGTGTGACTGATATATTTTTGTAATCATGTCAAATTGGATCGTATGCTGATAGCGGGGGGTGGTCTAATAACTTTCTAGTTCCGCGATCGAGAGCTGATTTTGATTCTTAGAATTCATGGTGCGACATGGAGTTAGTTTTTTAATAGGACGTTTTCAATTTGGGTTTGAAGTGCTATATATATTGGCAAAGTAGGTATGTATGTGTCGTGATATATATATATATATATATATATATATATATATATATATATATATATATATATATATATATATATGTATGTATATATATATATATATATATATATATAAATATATATATATATATATATATATATATATATATATATATATATATATATATATATATATATATGTAAATACACGGATAGGCTTGGCCGACCAGTTGGCGGGAGCAGTTAATGAAAAGTATGAGAAAATCGGCCCCTAGTACGTGGGTTTTAACTATCAAAGTAAGCTTGTGCAGATTGGCCTTAAATACTGAGCTACCGCTGAGTGCAGTGCAGGTTATTTAAAGAGGACGACAAAATAATATTTAATAACATAAAAAGAAAATATTAAAATATTGAAAAGGTGTTAAATGAAAATATTTGGTTAGATGAAAAATGACACGCGGTGTCGGTCGAATGGACAAGTCAAAGGGATTATATCGAGTTAATGATCTGACTCGGAACGAAGTCTGTAATGGGGCCACGTACTTCAAATAAAAACAAAGATAATTAATATGGGAAGATAGGATTATAATAAGATCAGCGAGCGACGGCAGCTTGAAGCGACGAATAATAAAGTCAATTCGAGAGGCGAGAATTGCAAAAGTATAAGTTTTACCTCTGGGTTCTTGTTCAGGAAATACTTACGAGAATCCAAGAAAGAACGGCCGTTGCAGGGAGATTGCCAATCGTCTGGTGCAGTTTCCAACGGGGGGAGAGTTCAAGCCTTCGGTGCTCGAATAAACCAAGTGGGAGCTGAATCGAAAATCCTCACGTGTTTTCGTGTCAAAACATACAGGGACTAACTCGATCCAGACCAACTTCAGGTTAAATAGGTGTTGACGAGGCAGAGAAATACCCTCAGCCACGGCGCGCTCTCCTAAGACAAACATAGAGCTCAGGGAATAGCCGGCTACCAGCCGAGGAATTCAAGATAAGGAGGCCTATAGAATATTCTCCCGAGTTCTTTCTCGCTTAGAGGGTAGGGAGTTGAGACATCAAATCGCCTCAAGCACGGGGGATGTCTCCTTGAGTAAGCACAGCTGTGAACAATTAAGACGCGTTGACATGATTCCTGCCCTGTTCAACCTTGCTCCTCCCGCTCTATGTTTCGTTTGTAAAGCCACGTGTATTTCTGATGGTCTGAGCTGGACCTTAAGGCTCTATTCTTTCACTTCTCCTCCCTTCCGAATAAAGGAGCTCCGAAGGCTAGCCCGGGAATTATTTCTTTCGGCAATAACATCACAAATATTCTGCTGATTCTAATGAAATTTGAAACAGTAATGTTGTTTTACATTCTCTTTTTGAATGATATAATTGCTAAGTTCCTCGCAAGTTTAGCTCAGGATTTTTTTTTTCGCAATAACATCATAACATTTAGGCCAATTCTAACGAAATTCGAAACCCTTATGTAGTTTTACATTGTCTTTCGAATAATATGATTGACAATGTGCTCCCATGGTTAGCCTGGGAACTATCTTGTTTTGGCAATAAAATCATAACTATTGGGCCGATTCTTACGATATTTGAAACACTTATGTTGTTTTAGATTTTCTTTTGAATGATAAAATTTTTAAAGTTATCCACAGTTTAGCTGAGGGATTATTTGGCGATAACATCATAACTTTTCGGCCGAATCTAAAAATAATTGAAACACATATGTTGATTTACATTCTTTTTCAAATGAGATTATTTCCAAGGTCCTCCCAACGTTAGCTTGGGAGTTGAAAAGGTCATAAATCGGAATTGTGAGAGCACTCGACTTTTGCCCAGCAGACCTTGTTATTATACGAGTAAGTTGTTACCTGTCATTTTAGAGAAAAAAGGAAAGGTTTCAGTTTCCAAAAGAATCTACTTCAGTTGATGAGTTGCCTAATAATGCTACTACATTAACCGTGCCAATTTGTTTTGGCTTTTGTTTCATATATATATATATATATATATATGATATTTATCATTATTAGTACCTCACTTGCTAGGAATATTTATGCAGCTTATATACATTTTTACTTAGAACTTCAAAACTCACAATTTTAACTTTTTAAATAATTATAGAATAATTTGTAAATGTTTATATTTTTAAAGCTGAAATTAAAGAGAACTTAATTGCTTAGGCTTCGCTTTTATTTTATGATGTAAAAAATCATTGATAAATTAAGCAATTTTATCCGATAGTTATCGAGAGTTATTTCTTATTGGGTATTGTATGTTATGATGATGGGTATGTTGTATTAATAGGAATCTGAAGGAGCTTTAGCTTTAATTCGTGACTCATTATTTAAATAGTGTAAGCCCTATTGATAAATATTAGTTGTATTAAAAATTGTGTCTACCAGCTCTGGTTGGTAGCACTTTTATTGACTTTAAGAAATCAGTTCTCATCCAATCGGTAAAACATTATTTATTTTTACTTTAAAAATATTATATTTGTGCTTAATTATGAATTTAATTAAATCATCGAACTGTCTGAGAGTGATAATAAATTTCAGTTCATAAACTTCAAAGAATAAGAAAAGGCCACGGTAAACTGAGTTTATTGAAGGATACTTATTTTGATAACCTGCATACAACTCGGTTGCGAGTGGAGGTCTTTATTGAGAGATTGGATAAAATAAGCGGTTAAACGTAACATAATATAGAGTTTAGATGTGAAATGAACGAAAACAGCAGATATAGAGGAGTTTAAATAAAGGAATACCCTTTTTTTTTAAATAATTTACTTTTGGGTTCTCGTATTAGTTGGGAAAGGAAGCTATGATATAAAATGTATTTTTTTATCTCGTCCGGTATCACTCACTAAACTGCAGGTACAACAACTGCATTTTCATAGACAGAGTACATTAATCGAATGGTTTCGCACGAATATTTCAGTAGATTTTTATGATTAGAAACTAAAAATATACTTTGATACTTTTCCCATCACGGTTTAACTAATTTTCATATGCAAAGAGTAAATCAAACTAAAACTTCGTCTAATCGTATTTCGGAGAGGCACAGAAAGTTTAAATCGAAGTTTGCATTTATCCAGATGACAAAATGATTTGGCAATCTACATTTATACTTTATAAAAATTCTTTTGCACAACATCTGTAGATATAAGTGAAATGCACACTCTGGTGATTTTATAAGAGGGATCATCTGTTAATTTTTATTCTCTACTCTCTAAACTTTGGGTTTCTAAGGCTATTCTAAGATATTGAATTCCAAAGGTAATATAAATTTGCTTTGGGACCTTTTATCTACAGTGATTTAAGGCAAATATTCTTGGCTTTAATTATTTTTATTATTATCGTTTTTTCTTTATTTACCATTTAGTAGAATTTTATACAAGGTTTCAAATTCCTTGAAAAAGTTATCTGGTAAGAGGGCAGATTACAATCATAATCGCTTTCACATAAAACATGAGCTTTACTTGTGTAATTTGACATGCTATATATGAATCTGACCTTGCATTCCATCACAAATGAAGCGTTACCAAGATTGATTTAACCTAGCCTAATTAACCTAACAAACCTTTTTTAATCTAACCAATCCTTCATAAGCTTAACAATCCCTCTCATCTTAACAAGCTAGTCTTAAAGTTAAAAGGAAAGTGTAGTGAAATTATTTTAATATAGCGAAACGTACATAATTATGTTTTGGATCTTACAAATTCGATTCAGTATCACAGGACTTCCAATCTTAGCGTTCAAACATTTGGTTCTGTTTGGTAAATTCATTTAGGTTTCCGACTAAATTGCTGTTCGGGAACACAGTATTATCCCTTAAAAATAGCAATACTATTTTGGTCCTGTTTTAAACTATCAACTCCATTATTCTAACATCAACGTTGTAAAAAAACGAAATCTAGAGACAAAAAATAATGCGCTGTTAACGGATTTTTATGACAGCCTAAATATAGATTTGTCTAGCATAAGAAACTAAATGATATATATATATATATATATATATATATATATGAGAAAATGGATGGAGGAGATAAAAATCAGAAAATTTGTAGATAATGCTTTGTGCTTTAAACGTAATTTCAGCGAATACTGATGTAAATGATAAAATGAGACTGCTCAACGAGGTGGATGAGAACATTAAATTTACCTAAAGGAAGAAGAGAAGAGTAAATTTAATTTGCTGGATCTATTGGTTCACAGGGTTGACGATAGAGCTAAATGTGATGTCTAAAAAAACCTCTCAAACAAGGATGATTTTATTCACTTTATTTATATCGGAACATAGTAAAATAACAAGAAAGGCGTAGTCAGTAGGTTTTATTTAAGGGATATTCGCATTTGTCTCGAAAGCCTTTTGAATAATGAATTCGAATACATTTAGAAAGCTTTCATGAAACTGAAGAATTCATAGGGACTTTAAATAAAATTAAGTGGTAAAGTAATGAAAATAGCTAAGAGATGTAGGAAGACGATGCTCACAAATTTGGGCAAAAGCTATGAAACCACCAGTAAAGGATTATGAGATAGCAGGTACGAGTTCGCATCGCACTCCACCATGACAGTTAGATTAGAGAGATCAATTGGAAGGTAAAATAATTTCTGGCTTGGAGGGGACCAGCAATCGAGAGATGATAGAGTATATGAATTCGGCAGCTAAAAATTATAAAGTTATTATTTACCAAATTACATTGTAGTAGGTGCGATCTTGACTATTATGTAGAGCCAGGACCAGACATTATAACAACGATTAGTGAGATGAAGAGAGATAATAGAGTACATAAAACATCAAGTCGATGAGTATGGTCATTTGCCAACTTGGAGTGGGATTAGAGTTTAGAGAAGGAAGAGAGTAATGATTGATTAAAGCAGCTTTATAATTTCCAACAGGTCAACCTATCACTGAGATAGATTCTTCCTGTTGGCCAAGGGTGTAGTGAGAATCGTAGTTGAGGGGGCATAAAGTGCAAAATCTGATAACCTCAGCCAATCGACCCCATAGTGCCGGATCAAGGCATTAAATCCGCGACCCGAGATGACATCTGGATATCTGTATATATAGGTCATGTTATCCTCCTTTTGTACTTCTAATCTGATGAAGCAATAATGCGAAACGTTAATAAAGAACTTCCTCCTCCCATTTTTTGTTCTACGTCATGGAATCCAATATATATATATATATATATATGAAGATGAAAACCAAGCATGCTATTGATGAAAGCATTTTTATTTTTCTGGGTCTGAACGTTTGCAAGTCTTAGCCTCATCATCGGCACTAGGAAACTAAGATAGTAGAGGGTTAAAATTTCTAGGTTTTATAAAATAATAAAATTGAATAGTGCAATTAAAGATAGCTGCTTAATACGAGAATAAAAATTTCAATAATTCACAATGGTTTTTTAATGATTGGAAACAGTTTGATTTATATTTAAATTAGGTTTAAGTTTTAGGATGTAGATTGATTCTCATATTCATACTTCTTTGGGATGGGGGCTATGACGAAGTATTTTAAAATTACCAATATTAATTTCAAACTTGGATCTGATCTCAAATGGGCGATGGATCTGGTTTGTTTAGAATCAGCCCCGTGTGGATCGACCTTTCACGATTGCTGGAGCCGGGATAAGACACAATCATCCAGATGTACATTCCATCAATGTTGCCTAAGATACAAAGGAAAATCCCTTTCTATGGTAATTCGATAGATAAGGCTAAAAAAAATGAAGCACCATGTGATGTTACCAACATTGATCATAACGCCCGCCCGCCACTTTGAGATAATTAACGACGGCATAAAGCGGAACTGTGGAGTGACTGTGAATTTGGAGAACTCTTGGCTGACTGAGACGTGGATATTAAGAGAATCTTCCACTTTTTCGAGAATTGCAGTAAATCACGACTGAAAGCGTCAAGCTCACCTAATGAGTCGAATGAGTCAAATGGAGTTACCACGGGCCAGATCAGTGGTAGATGATAAGGTAGGCAAACCTGATGAGTATAAGTCTGGAAGAATTGTATAAACAGCCTTCGAAGAAACACATGATTGATTGAAAAATTTAGAGTTATTTAGTGATTTCCTTGCGCAAAATCGTTGCGCGTCTTTGGTGACGATTTTTTCTTGCGTCATAAGATGCCATAGACGTTGGTGGTTGGGGATAGTGGTTTGCACTTTCGAAACACACTTGAGTTCTTCGTTCCTCACGGTTCCTGATGGATATAAAATAAGGTTACACATGATGACTCTGGCTGAGGGAGATAGAGAGTCGATCAGGCTCATGATTTTACCCAGGGGACTCTTTACTCGATGTATCTCAAACAGGTGATGACACTTGCCATTTCCCCATTTAGTATATAGCAAAGCGAACTTAAACTAATTCGAAAGGAACGGGGTGTAATTGGCAGCCTTTGCTTACTTTGAGAACTGTTTCCGATGGAATGGATAATTTTCATCCAAAACGAAAAGCTAGATAACATTTTTTACCGATTTATCCGTGAATCTTTACATTTTGCGGAACACGAATAAGCTACAGGTTCTCTTTGCTGGTTAAAGTACATTTAGCTTGAAAACTCCTCTCACTGAAAAGCGACAACCAACCCGGAACTTCTCCTCTTCCTGAGGGTATGTAATCATATCGTTTACAAAGGTATAGTTGGTGCATGCTATAGGAAGTACGGGTCGATTGCCAGGGAGACAACATATCTACCTATAGCGTAAGGGTATATACTACTTATATGTGATCCCTTTAACATATTGAATTCCAAGTCAAGTGTAAAACTAAATATTAAACAGATTTCAGATCACATGTATTAAATTATGGTTTTATAGTCATCTACTTAAGACGGATATTTTTAAAAGTGCTCAAATAAACTAATGTGGCTAGCAATAAATATATATATATATATGGGAGCAAGATTTAAAGATGTTACATATGAAAAGCAATATATTTATTTGTTGGTTTAGTTTAGCATGAAAACGGTTCTGCCTGAATTATGACTAGCATAAAAAGAGCATGTTTGGTTGAAAGTACAGTGGACTCCAAAGTTTCATATTCTTATACTAAAAACCAACATACGAGCATACTGCTCTAGCTACATATGGCAACATGCACATAAGCATCATAACACCGCTCTCTTTTCCTGCCTTTTTCTTCGCTTAGATATCTTAATTTTTCGTGCTTTAACCTACTGAAGGAGTTAAAATAACCACACTATCTTGACGTAGGACAGTTTCCTAGCACGTGTGTTATGTAAAGTACAGAAATAACGCTCTGCCTATACCTTCCTTCCCAACCAAGACCAGTACTGGTGTCCAATGGCTTCCCAGCGATTATCATTATCATCTTTATTTGGATATAATTTCCATTCGGAGATCCGAATCAAGTAAATACCGAAGAGTGACTAAATATTCGACTTCCCTTTCATACATAACTGATAAAATTGCGTATAAAAATGCTCTAAAGGCTCAAATCTCACTAAAAAAGGAAGACGAGGTATACCGATTAATTTTAGCTGCAACACAGGCGTGTAGTGTTGTATAAAATTTATAATCGTTGATATCTACTTCTAATTTATTTGATCGTATCTTGATAGGAAAAGATTGGTACCAAATTCGACAACAAATTAATATTGTATCGATTACGCTATACTTCACCGCATAAAGGCTATAGGTTGAAGGGGATGCAATTGCGAGAGAGATGCACAATTAGTAGTTTAGTAGTTTCTAAGCTGCCGAAGAAACTATTTAGTTTAACATAATTCAACTATCCTTATCTTACACTTACCCTTAGTTTACACTCATAATCTGATTTAACTTCCATCCCATTTGTATGTTAAAAGAATCTTGAAAGTTCTACTGCAAATTGCACCACATATTCCTTTCACCTAAACAACTCTTGTTTGTATAATAAATCTTTATACTTTTAATACTTTTCGACAAACCGAGGAAATAGAAATTTGAAGGTTTTTCACTAGTTTCTACGCAAATTGGATTGCAATATGGTTTGCAGGAAGATTCTACACTAGTTTCTACGCAAATTGAACTGAAACATTGTTTGCGGGTTTCTCCCCTTATTACATAGGGAAGTGCAAATCCTAGATTGATTTATAATTTCTAAAAGGTAAAAGGATCAAACAACGAATTTGATTTCTATGGTAAAGATTATTGATTCTTTGTTCATGTAAGCCATTTCAAAATATAGCGCAACTTAGTTTTAGAGAAGAACCTGTATTCTCGCACCTATTTTCTGTCAACGGCGTCTATTTTCATTGACCCAAAAGCCATTTTTTAGTCGTCTTGTTTACCCTTTGTTGAAAGCTAATAAAATGTTCAAAACTACACTGTCTTTTGAATTAACTTACCGCTAATTACTGCCCAGAATGATTGATGTTAATTGTTGAGTGAGAGGATTCTCGCTTGTTTCAAAGATTTAGCTGCGGCCATTAATTAAACCTGAAAGAAAATGGGGCTAATAACTGCGTGCAGTTGGCATTATAAAGTTGCTATCTAATTTCGGCATCTTAATCGACTTCTCGCTGGGTCGATGTAGCTTGACGTCACGAAAGAGTAAAGTATAAGGGAGATTTGAAATTCAGTCTCTAAAATAAGGTTAAAAGGAGTCTTTTTTGTAATTAATCAACTCTTAAATGTATCCTTGGTTTATAGTACATTATATATCGATCTTATTTTATTAAGCCTCATTTATATACATATTACATTGTCAACGTCTCTGCCCAATCAGAGTGCAGTTAGTATTGTGGTTTAATGTGGTAAAGATTTTATTAGGTTAAAAATAGTTAGTTTCTTTTAGGGTCAAATGCAGTCATGTGAGGATGACTTTAACCTAACAAAAACTAAACTTTGATTTCTTTATTTTTGGTTTTTACGTTTACTTTACCTAATACAACTAATGATTCAGACATTCAGGTTTCCATCACATTCCATCTATTAAAGTTGCACATATTATATGTAGATACCTCGAAATATAGTGTCACGAGTCTACCCAAATTACGTCATATAAGGCATTACTGCCCAGCTTGGGCATGTCCGTGACTGACGACTTCGGACTTTTAATGATATTGAGCATCGTCATAACAGAATAACCATAATGAAACAAATCGCACCACATTAAATTCCGATGGTACTTTATGCAGATATATCAGGTCAGTTCCATGAGATATGAGATTAAAGTGCACCAGTTAACATCACGACACCAAACATAACGCTGTACAAGAGCTCATAATGTTGCATATTTGATAACGGGGGGACTGTGATATGTGGTGTGGTTCGATGATTTAGAGACCAGTTGCTTGGCTGAAGGTGGAGTTGTGGTTTCTCCGAGACTCCATGAAGCCTGTAACTAAAGTTATCAACAAGACAATGCGCCGGAAGGTGGTAGCTTCATTCTGTCGTTTGATGTATTCAAGGGAAAAGGGTTAGTTTCGATGCTCCGAATAAACAATTTATTGACTATTCGCGTTCATTCATGGACTCCCTGTATACTAACAATAATGGAATATTCCAGCAGTTACCAGCAGATGGTTATCGGCCCAATTTCACAAGAATCCAACTCGAAGAGCAGTCTGGAGTGATGCTACTAATGGTATGGCCACCACATTCGCTCCAGATGAGCCCAAGCGAGCATTTTGGGGACGTTGTGGCCAGGTGTATTTGGACCACGATCAGGCCCCTACGAACCTGTGGGCAGTTATGTTTATAGACTGGTTGGTTCAATATCTCTCACGCTTCTTTTCCACCTATAATTTTTTTTCTCTCTTATATAGCCTTCATTTCTTCCTGTTTCTCTGTTCTCTGGCGTGCTTTTATTGCACTTTCGATTGTCTTGCTTTGATTTCTTCTTCTCTCTGTTCGCTTTCCCTGATTTCTTTTTCTCTCTATTCTCTTGCCCTCATTTCTTAGTCTCTATTATTTTGCTTTATTAATTCTTCATTCTCTTATATTACTGTGATTTCTTCTTCTCTTTGTTATCATGCATTCATTTCTTCGTCACTGTTATTTTGCCTTAATAAATTCCTGTTTCTATTCTCTTAACTATATTTCTTCTTCTCTCTGTTCTCTTGCCTTCATTTTTACTTATATCTGTTCTATTTGCTTGATTTTTCCTCTCTCAGTTCTCTTGCATTCATTTCCTCTTCTCTCAGTTCAATTGCATTCATTCTTTCCTTTCTATTCTCTTGCCTTCATTCTTTCCTCTCTATTCTATTGCCTTCATTAATCCCTCTCTTTCTTATCTCGCTTTCATTTCTTCTTCTATCTGTTCTTTTCCATTTATTTCTTCTTCCCTATATTCACTTTCATTTCTTCTTTCCTCTCTGTTCTCTTGCCTTCATTTTTTTCTCTTTTTTCTCTTGCCTTCCATATTCTTTTCTCTGTTACCCCACCTTCAGTTTTTCTTCCCTTTTTTGTATTGCTTTCATTTATTACTCTATTTGTTTACTTACCTTATTTCTCTTCTCTTTATTTTCTTGCCTTCATTTCTCTTTCTCTGCTTTCTTGTCTTCATTTCTTCCTCTTAGTTCTCTTACCTGAATTTCTTTCTCTCTCTGTTTTCTAGGCTCCATTTCTTCCTCTCTCAGTCCTCCTCCCTTCATTTGTTCTTATCGCTGTACTCACTCCTTCGTTTCTTATTCTCGATAACCTTTTTCTTTAATTTCTTCCTCTTAGTCCTTTCTTCTTCATTTCCTCCATTCTCTATTCACTTAACTTAATTTCTTTCTCTCTCTTTTTTCTTGCATTCTTTTCTTTTGCCTTCATTTATTCCTCTTTATTCGCTCATCTCCATTTTTTTCTGTCTCTATTCTCTTGCCTTCACTATTTATCTACGGAAAGAATAACCTCTTTTCATGAATTTTTAATAGATGTAATTAACACCTTTTCTTCTCTAGAGTTTGGCACATCTCTCCTATTGGAAAACTACTTTACATTTTATTTTTAAGAATTAAATTTCTTTGAATTTCAATACTCGCCCAAAGAGTGATTTGAATTTGAGGAATATTTCATTAAGCAGATAAGAAGTGTTTTTTGAGAGTAATTCCAGAGTCTATCAAAGTTTTGTTAACGTTGTTGACACCTTATCGATATAAAGTTCTAAGCCAAAGTGACTTGTTTCCAAAACCTTATCTAACAATTTTTAATAATATTCCTCCGTGCTAGTATGGAAATCTCTGCAAATTTATTGAAATAATATTGAAATGCTAATATAATTTAGAAAAATATAAAATACGTCTTTCCTAAAACCTTAAAGTTAATCAACGGTTTTTTATAATTCCGCTAAGACAGAAAAGTCTTAAATTTCCTCAAATTCGAAGATACGTAATTTTTATGCCAAACGTAAACGTGCATTTAACAGGAACGACGATGATTTTCAAGAGAGTCTTTAAAATCTTCCCACAGCCTATCATAAGGAACAGGGTGGTAATTAAATGTGCAATTGATGAAAAAGTATGGTGAGAACGTAGCAAATATGCTGCAATGAGGAGGAAAGATGATTTGATGAGAGTATCCATCAGTATCATTACATTTAGGTGGTTTTATGGGCCATTTTCAGACTCTTCGCCTAATTTCAGTGGAAGAAGAAGGTGTAGAATGGAAAATAGAGAGAAATAATAAATGAATGTTTTTAAAATGGTTTTACGCTCATATGTGTCCCTCTTTCATGTATTTTCTAGAGAATAAAGAAAAAAATAATTATCTTAACGCAGCTGTTTATTAGGCTATGTGCGCGTGAATATCTTTCGTTACTTCCTAATAATTTCACATAACCAGAGAACCGTAGGGCCTATGTTGAGAACCATTCGAATACAGTATTAAGGCATTGGCAGAGACTAGTGAAAAATCAGTAGAAAATTAAAACGTACATATGTATACTTAACCTCCTAAAGCTAATGTTGAGAAATTTCGTTTTTGGTATAATAAATAAAGGTGATATTACATTGATGAATTAAACAATAAAAATAAATTAAATTCATCATTTTGTAAAAATCCATCTTAGATTTTATTATGCAAACTTCTGTGATTTGAATGTGCAATGCCATTGGTGCTGCATCAGAATCTTATTTGGCAGAAATTACTGTATTTAGGGTTTTGATTGGATTAAACTGATTTCTGAAATTATAAAAACCATATTTTAAATGCTGAAGAGAAACTTGCAATGCCAACATTCGTTTTAAAATAAAGATCTAGATGCTAATGTTTTTCAATATATTATTTTTTTATCTCTGGACATAATTTGGCAGCCCAAGAACGCATATTTTTGTAACATTGTAGAATGGTTGAGAGAAAGAAAATGCTATTTTTATATTGGCTGTAACTATTCATGTTTATTAAATTCTGGCTTAAAACTTCAAATAAGATAATGAAGCTCGTCGGTCTTCACTCGGTAAATAAAGGTGGCTTAGGTCTAAGGCCAAGCCGTACTACTCTATGACAATGCATAAGGTATTACAAGAATGTTTTCCTTAAGAATCAGTTATTTTTCCACTGTAAAAATCATGTATTTGTAGTGAGTGGCGAATAATGGCATGAATGTGAATGCGTTCCTTTTTTTTAATTTTACTATTTTTACTTACTGCTCTTTGACCCATTCCTTTCACCAAATGTGGGTTGTTGCTACGTTATTCAGGATATGAGATTGGTTTGAACAATGTTAACAAATAAAGATAGTTTTCTAAAGAGTACAACGACAAGAAATAGGTCAATGAATAGAGGGTTGAGTTGGAGTTAAACTGTAGAGTGTAGAAATGGACAAAGCAGAAATGTCTCTCGTATCGATAGTTCACGGTTTTGGCGTTGGAGGGCTCCAAATGTGCAGTGCTCGAATTATCGACGGTGAAAGGTATTTAAAGAGTGATACGGTATTGCTTTGAAGTCATGAGGTGTAATTCAAGAGGGCAAGCAAGGTAAAGCGAACGCCAGGGTAGAATTGCAAAAGTCAGGAGTGTGCTTGTAGGGTGGCTGGAAGAGTTGAAGAATGTGTTTCAAAGAGTGGCATCGAGTTGAATCATTCTTCTGTAATGAAAGTAGATTTTGTAGGTGGAGGCTTTATGCTTTCTAGCACTGTGGAATTAAAGGCCAAGGATGAGAATTCTTTTAACTACAGAGAAGTTATATGTACAATGAAATGCAATATACACTATAGTTCGTCGTTGTCAGAGGTCTTTTACATACTGTATTCGGGTTTCTGTTGGACGCTGAATCTTCTTGTATTTTGTCTTTATTTTTGAATGGTATTGATGATATTTTGTTCTACAACATCCAATACCAGCAATAACAGTCCCCACGGTGACAGAAGATAATCGAGTCTGATTGTATATCAGCGTTCAGACTTGTACATTATATGGCTAATTGTATAAATGATTTTAAAAGTTTTATCCTTCTTTGAATCGAATCGGAAATGACGTTGTTCTTGTATATTTTGCATTATTGCAAATATTGTAGTGAGGGAGAGTGTACAAGTGGCATTGATTGGAGTTTGGGTATGTGAGTTCATTTTTTGTTATCAAGGTTGGTTCAGGCCCACTTAGGTAAAGTAATAAATTTAAATATGTTTGTGAGGGTATGGAACGTACATACTCGCACCCTGCCAGGCGATTGTGGGAACGAAAGAGATTTGTCGTTTGAGTTAACCTTCGTCTCCTCTCCCCCCCACCTCCCCCTACATTATACTGCTCTCCTCCGTCCTTCCACTAACCTAAGTCGTTATCCGCTCCAAACCCCCCCCCCAACAGACAACAGGAAGTCTGACGAAAGAAGGCCTATCTCACATAGAAGCCTAAATTCTATTTACCTTCTTTATGATACCAAGAAGATTGTCCAGAAGGCGCCGCGATAAGCGAATTCTCGTATAGGGAATCTCTGTCTCGATTTCACTTAGTCCGCGGTATAAATGACAATGCCGTTCATCCCTCAGCAGAAGTGTTCCAGACCTACTCGCTTGACCCTCACGTTGAACAAGAGTCGTTGCCGTAACGTATCGAATGCCAAGGCGCACCCGCTGAGTTAACCTGGTCGCTGTCTCAAAGAGTTTCTGAGGCAAATCCCGCCCCGCAGAGTCTTAGAATAGAAGAATACGCTCTGTTGCTCAACTGAACTTGAGAAAGAAAAAAAGAACTTCCAAATAGTTACTGAAAGTAACTATTTGTTAGTGTCACATCCAGTTAGGGTGGAACTAACTGGAACTGCAGTTAGCAGCCCCAAATCCGTCGTCTTAAAGCCCTCTTCCAGAGAACTCGTGTTAACGCCACCCGAACCACCCCGTCTGGACCTGAGTAGTCGTCTCTCCAATCCATCACAATTAATGGTAATCTGTAAACCCAGTGTCCCTCTATTCTTAAATTACCTATTTAATTAACAGTGATTGATACTCCCATTGAGTCATTATAAATCTAGGCGCTTAACGTCAGTGTTATCTGCCCCTTTTTTTTCAAGAGATTCAAGTGAGTCACTCTCTGATATTATTATTTATAATTGCTTTCAACCCGGACTAATCCGTGTTTAATATTTAATTCTTATTTACCTAAATTCCCGTTTAACTATTGCTACTAATCATTATTTTGGTGTAAAGTAAAGTTTATTTTTGTTTGTGTGTTTATTTGTGGTTCCTCCTTTTTGACGTACCCTTGGCAAGACCTTAATTAAGAATCACTTCGGCTAATTTATTCAACCTGTATTATGCACTTTTAGAATTTAACAATAACAACCCCCCCCCCAGTAACAAGTGGGACTTTTATAGTGAGAATCCTGGCCATGGCACAACCCGCCTCTAACCAGCCTTCGCACGTTCAGTAGGAATTAAAGCCTATATATATATATATATATATATATATATATATATAATGATCGTAGATTGAGTCATAGGGTCTCAATACCATCGACTTAAACAAAAGCGGAGTGTCCAGATCAAGGACTAGAATAATTATTGGACCGGACTATGAGCAATTCTACGGCAATGTTTTTTCTAGATTTTTTTTTTTTGATATTTTTATACCTCATGTGTTGGCTTGTTCTGATGATCCCCTTAGCAAATTATCTAGTTGTCCGCTTTCTTATTTACTCGTTATTCATTTATTTTATATTTTTATTATTCTTTTTAACTCCTGTTGTAGCACACTTGATACTTGATGAAGTAAGTGATGATATGTATAGTAGATGTGATCGGGGTGAAAGAGTTGTTAGAGTCTGAGCGGCTCTGTTTGTGAGGGCATCGCTTTTGTTTTTCTCTCTTATTTTTGTTTTTTTTTCCTTTTCTTCTTTACCTCCCGTGTTTCTAATGTTGGCAGATTTCTGATTCTTTCGTTTTTATGAATTTATTAATAATTGTTTTAATTATTCCTTCGTTATAGCTCTCAATCCTTTGAATTAAATTTTATGCTAACTTTGTTTTTCTCTCTATTCATTTTATTCATTGTATTCTTGTGAGCATTTCGCCTCATGTGTCTATTCTTTGTTTTGTCTTATTTCCTTTTTTATTTCCTTTTTGTGGGCACTCCGCCTCGTTTGTTTATTTTAATTTTTTGTTAATTTATTTTTATTTATCTTCTATTCATTGGTCACTTCGCCTCGTTTTTTTTCATCCCTCGTTTATTTCTGTAATTGCACTTATTAAGGTTTTCTCGTCTTATTCTCGTTTATTGTCTTATTCTTATTCGTTAGTGGACATTTTGCCTCTTTCGTTTAGTTTTTTAGTTGTTTTTGTTAGGTTTTTCTCCTCTTGTTTTGGTATTTTGTCTAATTTAGTCATTTATATATCGGGTTAATCGCCTCTCTCGCACAGATTCTTCCGCTTCGAGAATAATAATGATGTCCTTGCAACCTTACGTTGCCTCTGCTGCAGTATTGGGATGTTATCCTTATCGACACAGGGATGATTGCTCTTCCCGCCTTTTGCCATCTTTTCTTCCCTTACCTTTGGAGTTCCATATTAATTGACTTTAGACCTTTTCTTGCGTGCAGGACTCTTTGCCTAGTACGGTCGTTTCTTATAGCTCTGGCGCATATTGGTGCTTAACTTGGGGCGCAGAGGTCTCTGATGTGGCTCTAGAAAGTTTCAAACTTACCGAGCTCTGACTAGTGAACTGTGAGTAAGATAGTCTTAACAAGTTGCGTGTTGATTGTTGAAAGGTTAATGTTAAGATAGTAGTTTATTATTTGACTTTTAGAAAGTTAAAGGGATAGTTAAACTTGAAGAGCTTAGGAGTTTTATACCTCAACTAATTTCCATGTTGCCTTTTCGGCTGCTGCTAGTATCGATAACAGCCAGATATTAGCTTTTTTCTGAGGTATTTGAGAGTGGTAGTATGTCGAGTAGTATTAGGTCTTTAGACCATGGAGTAATAGTGTCAATTAGAAATATCTAAAATTTGGGGCAGTAAACGTATCTGAGTTTACTGTAAAGATCGTGACAAAGGAAGCGAAGAGCAATCAAAAAATGATGGTTAAGTGACTAACCAAATTTAAGGAGTCACTTAAGCTAATATTGTCCGATCCAAATTCTTGCCTTTTATGTAAATCTGGCGTTAAGGAAGAATTCGTGGGAAAGGATAATCTGGCCAGAAAGGTTTCTAAGATAAAAACTTGAGATCTAGAGCCTGATCATTCCCTTAAAGAAATTTAGGATTAATTAGTGCATATTTATGGGATGTTTTTTTTCCTTTTTACATGATTTCTCAGAGTCCAAATTGCGAATATTAATGGATCCATTTATGGTAAGTGTAATATCTTTCTGTGGCATGATATGGTCATATGGAGAGTAGCTAGATGGCCATAAAAAGAGGGGCTAGGTGTTCGGAAAAAAGAGAGTGAGTTTCTTTCTTAATGTGCAGTTTGGCTCGAGACACTCTTACGGAAGGAGAATCAAGATGTAGATTTCAATAGTTCAGAAAAACTCCAGGAATGTCTTTCGGAGACGGTAAAACGGGAGGTAGCAGAGGACCTATTTCAGCGCATATGGCCACTGCTAAGCTCTTCAAGGGAAATGTTATTATATGGACTGCGTTTATGAACCACCTGATTGCTACGAGGTGTGACTTGATGAAACAACACAAAAAGTCACTTAAATGAGAAATAAAAAGCAATTTAAGCAAGGGAAAGAGCTAAGACAGTCATGAAGGATACCAACAAATAAACCTAAATTATTGATAAAGATAAAGCCAAATATGAGTAAAATGTATAAAAAAGGAAAAGAGACAAATGGACGTAAAAAGAAAACAAGGATACTCCCCTCACCGAGGAAAATTTCTTTAACTATATACATCCTTACTTTATTCTCTGAATAATCTACACATCTCTTTCTAAACCTTTATTCATCGTCATAGAGGCCATTCTCGCTTTGGATCTCACGGCGATCAAATCTACGGAATTATTTATGAGATCCCGAAAGTCCACAAAGTAGGAATACTCATCCATGCACTTTATTATACCATCAATATTCCAAGATTTAACCTCGAGAAGCTTTTAGAGGGTCTAATCGACACGCTCACTAATCAACACGTTTATTACTTCTACTGATGTAGGGGCATTATTTACATATGTACTTGTACTCGAAAAATGCAATATTATATCAGATACGCCTGATTAATTCCCAAGAAAATATTTTAGGATTCCTCAAATCTATCTTCTTGACACTTTTAAAGTTGTCTGTAGAAAAGAGGGTAATTTTCTTCAATAAAGTTCTTTATATTCACCACTTATGGTCATGTGTTCTCCAATGGAACTAAGCCTTACTAATAGCTTTCTATGTTACCACGAGAGAAAGTGGTTAGTCACTTTTCTTTAGAATTCAAACCATCGGTGTTGGAAAGACATTGGTGACTACTATATTTATTATATTCAAGCATAAAGACCACCCTTAAAGTTGTTGATACCACAATATTAAATTCTCAATGGAAGCATAAACAGAACATAAATCTTCTTTTTTTTACGTCACTGTTAAAAGATTTTGCTCTAATTCAGTATTTCAGTTCACAGAAAGCCAACCACCACCAAACCTGGCACTAATTTCATAATAAGCACTCCCACATAGTTCAAACTAGCCAGCATCAAAAGTCGTATCCACAGAGCATACAAAATTTGTTAATAATGGTTTCCATTTAATTGTGAAATAGAAAATCAGAAGAACTTTTTTAATTTTAATTTTTTTCCTGATTGTTTATTTGACACCAAGACGTCAAAAAACTGTTCTCTCCTCAAGCTAAGTTTTCCTCAAATTCCCATATCTCAATCATTTCACTAGTAAATTCAACAAGATTTTACTTTCTGTTCATAATAACTAATTTTCTCAATCCAGTTTATCCTAATAAATACCAATCCCACTAGCATATGTTACCTCTTTAACCAAAAAAAATTCTCCCCTTGTACTGGCGGTCATGCCAAGCTCGCAATGTGAACCTAACAGGTCTACAACTAAACCATAGAATCGCCAAACACAGAACCAGCATTCCTCTTTCTAACCCAGAATTATCTTCAATTAAAGAAACATTCTCAAAAACAAAACCTCCATTTCATCCTAAATCTTTCAGTCAATTAACCTTTGCGTCCTCTTCTCTAGAATTAATAATGTTCAATCTTTATATGTACATCGAACAACTAAATGATTAATCATGTTTCCTTGAATTATTTACCACATAAAACAAAGCACTTTGACCCTACCAGCAAATCACTCCCAACAGAGTTTTCCTTTTTTCTATTTCCTTACATAATTCATAGTTGTTTTATCAGCTCCAATAGAAAGATCAGTATCTGTTTCTAGTTATCTTCTTTTTTAAATTATTTTTTGTATCTCTATTTGTATGTTGCAACTCTTTAATTTTAAATGTATTTACTCTGTTATAGATTATACTTATCCCTTTTAATACCTTTTGAGCTTTTTGTTTTAATCGTTCTTTTCCTTTCGGTTTAGTTTAATTTAATATACATATATGTCTCCTTTTGAATACTTTTCAATACTTCGATCCATGTTGTGAATTAGAGGCTTTATAAACTTTACATTTTTATCAGTTTTATATTTATTTTATAACCATTTACTTATTTAACTCATTATTTTTAATGGCATGACTTGTACTAGGTAAGATCTCTTTTTTCATTCTTATTAGATGTTTAGTCGCTGAAGATGACCTATATTTAGCTTTAAAATGTCCGGATAATATAAGGTTACGAACATTTATAGTGGTTTAGTATTCATATTCCTAATATATATATATATATATATATATATATATATATATATATATCTAATTGAGGCCTAACCAGTGAATAATTTATAAATGTAAAACCGCAAAAACGACATAAAAAGTTGACGAAATAATTAGAAACGCGAAAAAATCTATTTCAAGCCGTAAGGGGCTTGAAATGTTCCGACCGACTACGGCTAACTCATCTTGAAGATAATGTAAGACGGAATGGTAACTTTGCTACGTAAAACTAGCTTCCACAAAATATCAAATTCTATCTATTGGGGCCTGCCGGGTTTTATTTAAATGCAGAATCGAAAATGAATAGTCATTTCCAAAAGTTAGTTGCAGATAGAATACAAAAATTAATCAAATCAATAATTGTTTTGTTCAAGTTTTCTCAAATGGAACTGTCCTTAACATGTTAATTAATCCATGATTGGTGTGGATGCTCATTGCCAAGAGCAGATCATCTATGCTTTTCATGGTTTCAGTACTATATCCAGATATAGAATTTTTTATTGAGAAATTAGAAAATCCATAAGTCTGTGACCCGAAAAGGAAAGAGGCAATATTTTATTAATTATGGTACAAAATCTGAATAATCAAAGGAGATTTATCCAGGTAAGAAGAAAGCGATTTGTTAATATGTGGATCAATGAGTTTCACAGCAAAACCCTAATTACTAAAATAAAATTTGAAGAACATAAATATTAATGGAGGAAGGAAGCATTTTCTTCGTGCTTACTTGTGAATTGAATATTTGGTTGATGGCCATTAAGATAATGAAAGGAAGATTATGTTAGGGAAATAGAAGGAAGCAATCGTTTACCAAACATCGGTAGGAAACTAGAAAAATAGTGGAGGGTAATTTTGAAGCCAAAACGATTCATGGTCGCCAACAAATATATTACCAAGGATAGGACCGAGTACTAGTCCTATCCTTACACCCTCTTTCTGGAATTATAATTTTTTGTTAAAAGGAAATATGAGTTCAAGAAGGACAATTTGAGGAGGGATTTAAATTAGTTTACGAGTAAATTCTGAGAATTCAGCTTAAGATTAGAACAACTATGAATACATATTAGAATCTTTTCATTGAACGGAATATTAATGAACAGATTGGGTGCATCAAAGATGGCTATAAATAAATGATCCGCTTTAAACATTGCCAGGTAATTCGTTCCTACAAAGGTCTTTAATTTACTCAAGGTGAACTGATTTTATATATCGTATTATTCTCACACTTCTTTTCTGACTTAAATATTATTACATTACTGCTATTCAAATCTGCAAATTATTCATATTAAGCCTGGTAAGAAATTGTTTGTTGTTTTTCTGTTTCCTTCTTATATAATCTTTCTTAAGAAATACAAAACATTTTTCAAAAATAATTCCATTTGAAACAAGAAATATCGTTAAATCCCTACGAAATCTTTTAAAATTTTCCATCTCGTCTAATCCCTGATAGCACTTTAAAATCAACCCCTTCAATTTCTTGGTAATCCTTAATTTCCTTTAATTTTTAAGTTTTTATCTTTTTGTCACAAAGTAATTTCATTTTAAATTATTTTCCACAATTAAAATAAATTAAAATTTAATACCTTTACCGATTGATTTCCATATACATATATATTCATGTATTTAATTTTCGTTCATACAAGTTTTCATTGGTATCTATGTACATTAATCTCACCTGTTTAACTTATCTTATCAGAAACGTACATCGAAAAGCATTAAATTCCCCACTTCTGAATGGAGCTTTGGCTCCAACCTACCAATTTATTAAGGTAGCATGACTCCATCTGCAAAGTTTAATTAATGTCTTAAATCAGTGGGATATTGAACGTAAATACACTTGAGAGTTTGCTCGGAAAAGGCTGGCTTTCACAAAGTTTCGACTCTGTTTAGCTTGGATTCTTCAAATGAGCAGTTGATATCAATTTTCAAAGTTTTGCTTATTAGAGAAAAGAATATTCCTATCGGGTCAATTGTCAAATATAAAAAAAACAACGGCAGGGCTTTGTATTTTTCATTTAGGTATCTACGTCACAATATTGTTTTGGGGAAACTTAACTTGCAACCTACAAATATTTCATTATGTACATTACAAATATTTCATTTACGGAAATGACAGATGTATTATCATTCAAGTCAGGGTTCAATTGTTTAATATGAGGGGACACCAGGATACTTAAATAAGGATAACCATTCACATTATTATCTCAGATATTAATGTAAAAATCCTGACACACCAAATAATCAGGGAAGGGGAAGGATCGTCCAGTTCTAGATGATCTTCCAAGATCCTGGTGGACTCTAGACTCGTGTCTAACCTTTGAGTTTCGAATAGGGTGGTTTTCGATTTTATAAAGATCGAATAGGCTTAGGCGCGGGGTATTTTACAGTACTATATCCTTACTATTAAACCTAAATAAGCGAAGGTCCTTAAATATCAACCAGCTGATTTTTGTTGCCATGACGACTGGAGCTGAAAGACTTATGGCAGCCTTCATTTGTGTTCACAGCCGTTGAGTTTCCAGTAATTTAATCCGTCTTATGCGCCGTTTAGGTGTTATTGTTTGGATCTAAATATTTTTTTAGTCAGGTCTATCATCTTTGGCCTTACCTCCATTGGTGGACCTTCATGTAAAATAAACATCTAGAAAAGCACTTTGATGGTTAATTTTGGAGTCAATCGTAAATTTTAAATAGCGGCGCAAGATATTATCTACGCGCATTCTTGACCTAAAAGTTAAAACTCTTCATCTACTTAAGTATTGATAGTAAAAGACAGGACGAGAGTAAAGCCGGAATTCGGTGAGCCACTATCGTTGGGGTGAGTAAAATTTCGTGTAAAAGTGAGTCGCAAATGTAACTCCACCCCTAACCCTTCTGTTTAATCATATATATTTGTATATATTAGAAGGAAAATTTAAAACAGTTCTAAAATTAATAAATAGTAAATTCATGATAAGAACTAGCTGTGACCTGTGGATGTATATGAATATTAATGAAAAAGTAAATAATTTCGTTGGCAACTCTGAATTATGCACATGTGCTTTGTCTGGTGTCGGTTCTCTCTTCTTCTTATAATAGTATAATTACTTGTTTATTGCCTGTGAAGAAAGCAAAAACCATGACTGAATTAAATCTTCTAAATATTTGGAAAATTCAAGCTATGCTGCTTGGTATTCACGCCAGGAACTACAATGCGAAGATATACGAGTGCTTGGGTGTCAATCTGAGGATTATTCAGAGGATGAGGAAGGAATTGAGTCAATCAGGCTCTGATAACGAGGTTAGGGCGGCTATGAAATTTTACTGTAAGCATTCTGATAGGAAAAAAGTGCATAATTTGTCACTAGTAGTCTATATCATGATTGTCATTATAGTACGAATCATTTGGCACCAATACTTTATAATTCCCGTAATTCCCTTTTGGTCCTTCCACACAATTATATTTATGGAAATTTGTTTGAATTCAAACATCGACACTAATGAAAATACAACCAGTTTTCGGGATAGGAGAACAATAGCTCCGATTGCAGATTATCACAAAGTTAGGTCCTACTAAAAGAGGTTTTTCACAATAAAATATACGAAAGGGTAAAGAAAAGTAACAAGGGTAAAATCTTAACAACATGTTTACTCTATTCATCAACTAAAAGTGTAATTATTTTATGAAATTATCAAAAGCCTTTTTCCTTTTTACTCTATAGTTTTACATTCTTCCCTAAATATTTCTCAATTTTCCCCACTATCTCTCAATCTGACTTAATTTGTTATTAACTATTTTTTTTATCTCTTTATATGTCCAATATCCAAATAAAGACTGGAATAATCAATACATTTTTATTCATTTGTATCACATCGACCGAGTGATGTTTAGCAGTAAAGGATTGTCATGTACTTTTAGAGAGAAATTAGTTGATTCCAAATTGATTTTTTAAACTCAATCAACTTTGATATCCCTTACTCAATTTATATTCAATTATTCAATGTAACTTCTCTAAATCATGGGCGAAACAAGATATTTAATTTCATATTGTTTTATTTTTACATTTATTCAGAACATGAAAAATGGTCTTTTCACTCGTAATTAATATGCCCTAAAAATAAGAGCAGTGGAATTTCTGCTTAATAAGAATGTAGTAGATTCCAAAGTTGCAAGGTCGAAAAATATAGCAATAAAGTAAACAGCTAAAAGTTCCCTCTAATACCTTCTTCTTTATAATTTATTGTCTACCGTATTTCATTTTGAAGGTGATGCACACATAGATTTGTCTATAAACAGGACTTGGAAACAGGAGTATTTTTTAATTAATGAATTGGTTTTTGTTTGTGCTTTTAAGTTTATATGTTACTTTAGTCTTCCTCCAGAACACAAATTTTTCTTTGAATAATTTGTTGACTTTTAAACCACATAAAAAGCATTCATTTCCTCACGGAAATGCAGTGCATTGTTCTGCCCAAAATACCTATTAAACACATGAAGAATGTGATAAATTGGATACAGCGAAATTAGATCGAATCCAATTTAGCATAAGAAGTGAAGGAGTTAGTTAATATTGAGCCAGGATGGAATCATGGTATTTAGCATTTAAACACCTCTATCTATATATAAAGCAGTTGTGTCCGCACAAAAAATGTTGGCTGCGCAATAGCTTGAAAACTATTGAAGCCAGACTGAAATATTTGGCTTATTTAGAATAGGCAGGGTAATTGACTAAGATTTCTACGTGTTTTTTGTTTTAGAAAATTCTGAGTTGTGCTCTTTGTAGTCTACTTTTTTAAAAATAATCACATTTATCAGTTATAATTAAAACACTAACATTATCTGTGGGAAAAATAAGGTTTGACAGACCAATTTTGCGACTGCAATGATTAAAAATTGCGATAATAGGTACATATTATCAGCATGCCCAAGCTCGAATAATTCAGATATTTAGGGTAAAACTCGCGCCAATCTGCTTGATACGCACTGTAAAGTTTGTAGCTATCACTCGCTTGGTCCCGCGGCCGCATTAATTTAATTGCTCAATTTAATTTACCCAGGGTATCTTCATTAGCTCTTAATATATCTACACATAATAAACATATTTAAGCCAATTTTGGCTTTTAGAAAAACTTGCTATTAATTTTAGGATAGTTTCTAGATTTTGAGATCCAATAAACTTATTTATTTCCAAGTGGAGATATTTACTGTTCTCATGACAATGAATTTTTCGGTCGTTCTATCTTGAAGATGGACAAGATGAATTAAGTTACTAAGGAAAACTAAGGATTTACCTTCGTGGTCGGGTTTTTTTGTGCCAGAACACAAAAGTATGATAGAAAGGCGATTGTTTCATTTATCATTACGACTTCAGTAGAAAAGAAAAGGTTGGCAGATGTTTGAATAAACAAAGATGAATAAAATGCATGTTTTGGATAGCGAGATGCTTACACTGCTTGTAGGGGTACAGATGAAAAGAACTTACCATTCTTAATCTTAAGAATAGATATTTTTTTACGATAGGAACGGTGGATTTAGTAAATTGGGGCAAAAGTCATGAATGGCTTTAAATAAGGAGGCTGCTCTTGCATTTTATTGGTTCTTACACTCATTTTGTTAACTGACAAAGGTAAACATAGAGTAGTAGGACTCTAAATATTGCCCAGCTCCCCCTGTAATTGATCCTAGAAGCTGTGTATATATATTTCGCTCTCTATTTAAGTAATTCAGACAGGTCTAAATGCTGTTGGGGATAGGGACTTGCCATCATCGACCTAACTTAGAGCGGTCCGTTTGATCTCTTATCGCCAATGTTTTGGTACCGAGATTCTATAGTCGACCATTGACGCAAACTAACGTCTATCCTTTGTTATGATAGCCATGATAAACATTCTATTCCATTATGTAGTTATTCCGAAACATTGACCTTAAAATCAGTTTGCCGTGAAATTCTATTTTTATTTTTTTCTGTCTTCTTTTGCTCTCTTACATTATTTGCATAGAATATGTTTTTGAAGTATGAGATTTTACTTTTCTCCCTCATTCTATTCCACTAAAACAACTTATCTTGATTGACTCGTAAATACTGAAAACTATGACCAGTGTTTGTGTTTATTTCGATAGTAATAAATGCTTTTACAACCGGGATCAGGAAATTAAAGTGGGGTCCAAACCAGGACTCGGAATATTTTTGGCAGTCATCGCAAAATCAACTGTAATCTCTTCTCTATTTAGCAACTTGCAATACCCGACGTGGTTAATTCCAATCCAATGATTCCTAGTGTTCCGAATAATTCAATCACATAGCTTATTAAATCGTGGTACTGATTTTTTTCAATTCCTGTTGGTATTTTTGTACCCCTCCATTAATCATATTTAAATAATGCCGATTTACTTTTATTTACCCTTGTTATTTAATTGTCTTTACTTTCAGATATTAATAATCACTAATGACCGGTCAATATAATCGAATTTCAAAGCAACTAGAAACAGATTTATGGAAGAGAGTGATTCGAATTATATTAAGAAAAGGGGGGAGAGATGGAGGCTATAACTAGCTTAAAAATGGGTTAGAGAAGGAAATAATCTCCTAAACATGTCTAGCAAAGATATGTTGCTAATCTTGCTTGGCTATTTTCCTTTTTCTTATAAATCGTGAGATTAGTTATGATTATCTATCATTAGTCTAAGACTCCGAAATTTGTAGTTTTATGACTGAATTGAAGTTGATCTGTTGAGTCGACTGGAAAAGAAAACGATCACTAGAATCCAAATTGGACCAAATGGAGATGGAATTATGTAAAATTGTTTGAGATTTGCGGTCCCTTTTAGCTCGGTATTGTCTTTACTTGAGAGGGGCCGGAAGGCAAAATAAATTATTGAATACCTCTTGAGAATGGTTATATCCAAAGTAAAACAATAGATAGTATTTAGATTCCAGTTCTGAATATGGGAAAATCCTGAACTTTGATTTAATGAAATTTAAAAAGTTTTCAACTAAGAAAAATATAACGCTGCTATATATTATAATTTATTATCCGCTGGATTCACGGATAATAAATTATAATATATAGCATAAAAACTAACTTTTCCTAAACCATATTTAAAAGATTGTATGCAGCACATTAATATGCATGAATTATGGTATGTATTAAACTGGAGTTTCCTTTATTTACTCTAATTACAAAATCCATCACTCTTTTCTACCTCGCAATTTACCCATATATTATATGGACCATTAAACAAATTAACAAAGATTAGGGAGAGAGAAAGATCACTGATGATGGTGGTGACCGATTTAAAATATGGAATATTTTAACTATCAACTTTAGCAGACATTTAAAATAATATACAAAACACCGAGCAATAAATTCATAACACAAGAAATGAATAAATGAATCTAATGAGGCCGAATGCATTACACAAGAGAATCAATTGTAATTGCTTAATACAAAAAAATTTCAAGCCTTGATCAATTATTATACATAAAAGAATCAATATTATCAAGCTCAGCAAATGTCGTAAGGGAAGTAACAGTAGTCACAAGCAGAATTAATTTTCCTTTGCCAAACGAAATCTCAAAGCAAACAACAAAACTCATTTAAGGACAAAGACACAAAGACACAGCTAAGAAACTTGCGTTTTCTCGTCTTCTTCCACTCAATTACATAAATTTTTCTATTGGGAAATCTAATTGCCTTTTAAATCCGTTAGTGACGAATTTCTAAAAAAAAACTCTGATGTGTGGCGAAAAGTTCCTTGATCAAATAGCCCACAAAGTGGCAGAGAACTTTTTAATTCGCACTGCGCCAGCTATGGTTTCGAACAAATAAGGAGGGATGACTGACACTCTCGCGGTAATGAAAGAGGAGATCGAAATAATTTCAGAGCGATTAAACGCTGCCCCAGAAACGTTGTCTTCATCCGATAAGAGGCGTGGGTGGGATTTATGACACCGGACGTCCAGAAGTCCGATCATATTAATTCGAGTGGTGCTAATTCAGTATCGATATCTTGGAACTTTATCTTTCGGATAATAATGCATTCTCTTTATTTCCTTATCAATCCCTCTATCCCCCCCGGTATCTTAACAAATGCGATTAATTACTGTTGGCTATTTTGAATTTGAATGTGGTAGCGATTTTAAATTCGCAATTATAAAACAGATGAAATTTCCTCTATGTTTGAAATGTCTTTAATCTAGCTTCCTGCTCTAGTAAGGAATAAAAAAAGATCTATATAATAAGTATGTCGTAGTATTGCAAGGAGCGAGTAGTGGTGTAAGTACGTATAAGTTTGTTATGTATTAGGTTGAGGAATAAGTTCTTGCGTTTTTTTAATGTTCTGTTAATTTATGTTTAGTTGACGTTATTTGTGCACATATTAAGAAACAATAATAAATAATGAGAGCAAAATTTGCAAAGGTTAGCCTACGTCTCTTAACAGCGTAGACTATTAGGCTTTTGCTTAGGCTACGTCTTGAAGTTGAGTAATAAGTCATTGCGGTTTATTTAAAAGTTGCGTTAATTTAATTTTTGTTCTATACCCTCAAAAGGGAATGTCAAGTTGAAAGAAAAGCGCATTTTCGACACTTGTTGTTATTCATTTTCAATCGAGAAGGAAACAATGCAAACCCAGCCAAAGCTTTTCGCGATAATTGTGCTGTTGACGGAGAAAATGCTTTATAAAAAGGACAGCTGATTGGGGGTTTCACGTTTCAAAAACGGTTATTTCAATTTTAATGACGAAGAACGTTCTGGTCGCCCCATTAAGTTGGATGAAGATCGATTGAACGACCTTCTTCATGAAAATCCTGGTCAATCAACTAGAAAATTGGCTGTACAATTGGCGTGTGATTATAAAAATGTAGTGAATCACCTTAATTCGACGAGGAAATTTCAAAAACTCGGTGCATGGGTTCCGCACGCTTTGAGCGAAAGCATCAAACTTCAACGCTCCACGATTTGCTTGCTCGTCACACGGCTACTCGTGGATATTAAGATAGATTTCTTTACCGCATCATCACTGGCGACGAAAAGTGGCGTGTTTCTTTCAACATGAACCATCAAAAACAATGGCTTAGCACCAATAAAAAAACACATCCGCGATTAAAGCAAGGACTTCATTCACGAAAGACGATGCCATGTGTGTGGTGGTATTGCGTAGGTATCATTCTTTATGAGATCCTTGCGAACGACGAGATTGTCAATGTAGTGAAGGTTGTGCCAAGAAATGTATGAAAACCTTATTGGTCCATAACCGATATTCATAACATTGAGGGAAGGTATAAAGTTAACCTACATACCACAATTAAGTAAATATGGTAATATATAGCTACAGCTAGCTTTCATGTTGAAGAGACGAGAGTGAAGATATTTCCACGCCAATATGCCCTCCACAGCTAAAGAGCTAGAAAGAAATCCTCTCTTTGTAAACTTTAACCGTCTGATGATGTGTTTGGTCATTTTACTGGAGCTCCTTTCTACTCCCAATTTAACAATGACCTTACCTGCTTTATCGGCCTTCAACTCTATGTGCATTTAAAATTTCATCCTCTCTTATTTTTCATGTCCTATTTATCCCATTATATGAAATGGCTAAAAGGAGAGTAACTACTTTACCACCCACCCAAATATCTTGATCGATTAGTTAGTTGGATGATCAAAGCAAAGGAGGAAGCTGTCTCAAGGACACCAATACGACAATCGATTATGCAACTTCAGATAGTGCAAGAATATTAAGTGTATATACAGATATATAAAAAAGAGCAAAAATCAGTACAAGGACATTGGCCATCTAAAATACAGAAATTGTGAGTTAAACTAACCGACAAAATCCTCTAAAAGCAAGTACCATGATGGGAGAAGGCGAGAAAAGATGTTATCCCACAAACCGAACACACAGAAATTTGGCAAAGAAAAGTATTAACACGAGACTAGCGGTCGATTTCAATAAAGCCTGCCATAATGAAAATATGTATATTGCCCACGACCGGGCTGCAGAAAAAAAGGATCAGACATTGAGATATCAATGCGACCTCCTACTTCGCTAACATGCCCTAAAAAAACTACCCTTGCTGACTTACAAAGAGAACTAGAATGGTACCTAAAAAAAAATGAAAGACAACAACCCACCTCTGATTTGAAAGAGAACATCGATCAAGAACTCTCACGAATCCTACAGCAGCATGAAGATACCTCACGTACCAGGAACCTCAAGAAACTAGCGGATATAAATGGAAGCTCCCTTAAGATTCCAGAAGTCACTGAGGCATACATCAACCTAGCAGATTAGCCTTTAACCCCAGAACAAGAAGAACTCCTCAACGTTGGATTTAATTTCCACTATATTATTAAGCCGAGAAAGCATCAAAAACGACTTCACATAGAAATGCTTCTTGACGACATACACAAGCTAAAAGATGACTAGAAAATCACGTCACCACTCATACTCTCACAGCCAAACTCTTTGTTGAGGCTGAAAAAAACCGAGGACGCTTTACGTCGAATGTTAAGTCTAGATCTTTATCGACCAATGCTTTATAAGGAGAAGAATGAGAATATAGGAGTCACGTGTTAGATTCTAATAGAGTAAAAATGAGAATAGGCAACGGGCAATTTCAGAGGAAACGAAGCATGGTATATTTCTATATTTATTTAGAAATTAAAGAGAAACATATAAAAGCCAAACAAAGAGCAAGGAGTAAATGGGAAATACAAAGAATGAGAATAATGAATTTTATTTAATATAAATGTATGTTTAGAGTAATTATATATTCAAATAAATATTTCTATAAATTTTAGTTACAAATTATGGAATGATATATTGGATATTTTTAATATAAGATTTGGTCGATGTAATTTACGGGATATATGATATATGTAATGTATGGATAGATGGAATTGGGAATAGTTTTGGGCACAGAATGGAGAGAAAATAGAGAATTACATTTTGAATAGTTAAGATATTCGATTGAGTTGAATAATGGTAACGTTAATTTACTGAACTTTGTCTGACGATAACAAGAACACGAGTGGACTATATTTGTTAGCGAACATTGGGGGCGAGGAAGATTAATGCTGATTGGTCGGTTTAAAATAAGTCAGACAAGGATTTAGATTGGTTAAAATATATATCGTACAACGTATAGGATAATTATTATCGGACGATATGTAAGGTAAATTTTTCTGGAAATTGTACGAGTGTTATATGATTGGAATTGTCGTACATGGTAAGAAAAGTTGGAATGTCGTACATGATTATGAATTAAGGAAGCGATATGAGTAATCTCTCAGACGGGAAATAATAATTTTGTAGGAGCTAGCAAGAATGTTAGCTGCTACAGCATCGACTAGAAAAGTAGATGGGCATCAACTCTTTTCATGAAAAATAAACCAAAACCTACTCCTAAGCCCAAACAAAGGACCCATCTGATATATGACTACACATGTAATTTAGGAGATTGAGGTATTACCTAACTCATATATCGGAATAAACGAAAGCACACTCTCAAGAAGAATATTATACCACCTTAAAATGGTGCACCTAAAATCATACACAAGAAATACATGGAGCTTGCCTTAACAGAAAAATGATGGAAGAAAATATTAAAATTTTAGAATATGATCCCAACAGACGCCAATTACTCCTGCTTGAAGAAATATATATTCAAGAAATCAACCAAGTCTAAATTTAGAATCTAACTCCCATGAAATCCTGCCAACTGTAAGAAGATTATATCGAGTAATCAGGTACATTTAGGACAGCTGCCTCTCACCGATAATCACTTCTAGCAAGCAGCTCACCACTTTCCCATTCTCCATCCACTCACTTACACTTCCTCAACCAGTCACAACCTGCACCTCCTCAGCCTGCTTGTTCGCCTACACGTGTCTATGTTCCGTTCGTCAGTTTGTTAACACAATTTTATAATTAACCAAATTAGTAAGGTGCATTACTTTCCTTCCACCTTTTTGCAATTACTAAATATCAGTCTCTAAGGAACTTCGGAAGGCGTTATCACGGCTTGAACAATGAAGAAAAGGCGAGCATAAGAAAAATCGCGAAGATTAAAAAGAAAATTATTAACACAAGAGTAGCGGTTGCTTCCCCCAAAGCTGCAATGATATATATATATATATATATATATATATATATATATATATATATATGTATATATATTGCAGGTGCCGTCAATAATTACTCAGGGTAGACAGTTGGTGACCTTTTATGTAGTAAACTATCATCAAAAGATTTGTCAGTATATAAGCATAGAAATATAAAAATAAGTTTGCTTACTAATTACTTATATTAGCTTATTTGTATAGGAAATTCATTTATTTTTCTCTTTCTTTGTAGCAAAAAATATTATCAGGATTTGCGGTAAACATAGGCAAGAAATTCACTTTGGTTAGGGGTTACTTTACATCTAACCTGGGGAGGGAAGCACTTTCTTAATGCTCGTTTGTAAATTGAATATTTAGTTGCTGGCTATTAAAATATTGATGGAATTTGGAGACATGAGCAGGATGGAGAAATAAAAGGGAGCAATCGTCACAAAAGGGTCCGCAATAAACTAGAACAACTCTGGACGGCAATTTTGAAGCCGAACTGATTTTTGGTCACACACAAATATATTCCCAAGGGTAGGTCTGAGTGCTAGTCCTATCTTTATATCTGACTTCTGGAATTATAATTTATCATTTCAAAGGAAATATGAGTTCGAGAAGGACAATCAAAGCAGGGATTGAAATTAGTTTACGAGTGAATTCTGAGAATTCAGCAAAAGATGACAACAATTTATGAATGGCTATTAAAATCCTTTCATTTAGTGGAATATTAATGAACGGGTTAGTTGCATCAAAGCTGGCCATAAGAAAATAAACTGATAGTCCTTTGAGTTACTCAAGGTGAACTGATTTTATGTAAAAAAAATATAATATGAGGACTAAAAGCTAGTATGGAGAGGAATTGTAAGCGGAGAAGAGAGGACATAGCAGAACATTCGATTTAAAAGTATATCATCTAACATACCAGGGAAAGGATGACAAGCATAAAGGTAGTCATAAGCGTCAAAATACAAAACATTAAGTCTTGATAGAAAGCGGCTTCTGTGTTTAATTTTAATCCTACCTTTCTGAGAAGAATGCATAAATTTACAAATTTACTGGTATCTGACAATATGGATTCCATTTTGCTAATATAATTTATTTTATTGGGGATAACTACACCATTTCCTCTCACTAGCCTACAATTAATCACAGATTTATTTGAGTACAATTTCTTAAATTATAGAATATAGTTTTCTTGAATATAGGAATGAAAATATTATATGGCTTGAAGAAATAAAAAATATTTTTGTAATTTGCAATATAAAAATATATTTGCAATTTTCAATAAAGGAGGAATGGTAATACTTCAGATTTGGGGCGCACGGTAGGTGGCGGTGTTAGCAGGCTACAATTTTGGGTTACAGCATATCTCTTATGACGTCAAACGGTAGCTTCATATGTGATTAATCACGGCGCTATGTTTTTTTGTTGTTTTGGGGATATGTAACTTTTAGTAGGTATTATTTACTAAATATCTGCGCCTCTGCTCGTTTATAGTTTTTTCTAAGTTAGGTAAGGTTTCTTGATGTCTTTTATTGTCTTTTGTTGTTTTCGTATTTTTTGTTTCTCAGTGAACGATAACAGTTTCTTAATGGCAACGTCGTAGCTATAAAAAGAACCCGCTTAGCATTTGTTTCTCTTTCGTTATGGCTCTTTCGTGCTCTAGTTGTGCTTCTTCGTTATTCGAATTTAGGTTTATTTTGCAAGACTGCGAAAAACTTTTAGATTATTTAGAGGCACATAAACTAATCAAATAAACCTATAAAAGTAAGTATTGTTTGTCATTAGGTGACGTTTTTCTGCCAGTAAATAGGTGTTGGGGAAAACCCCCCAGTAAATTCAAGGGGTCTGCTCGTGGGGGAGGTATCACTGCCGGGGGACTAGCCTGTGATGATCCTGAGTTTCAATCAATTGGGGGGGTCTGGACGTCGCAGCCCCCCCACTATATACCCATATACCAAAAAATATAACGTCGTAATTGCTTACATCTGACGCTACCGTCTGACATCATAAGACATATATTGTAGCTAAAAATTGTAGCCTATAAACAGCGCCACCTACCTGCGCCCCGAAACTGAAGTGTTACCGGTGGAATTATTAAGAGAACGGTTTTTGAGAGTAATGGCCAATTTCTAGCACGATAGAAAATACAGAAAAAAGTTGTTTGTATACAGCTAAAGCAAAGTCAAGACGAAAATTAGTAAAAAAAGTAATCTATCGGAGAGGGAGAACGATAAAAAAAAATAATAAAAATAATATCTTCTGGATTATAAGCATTAAGGTAATTAGAAACTGAGAGGTTATTTAGCTTCCGATTATTTATACACTTCACTGTAGCGGACTCATGGCGGGCAACCGGGTCGCAAACAAAGCGGAACACTAAACGGAGGAATTCCAACGTAGAGACAACACTTTTTAAATGTAAATCATTATCAGCCACTCACTATGAAAATGTATTTAATACACTCTTCCTTAAATTTATTTAAAGATTTAGTAATTTTGGTCACCATTTAAGCTATAACTTAAATCATATAAATTTTGGATAGAGCACTGTAAAATTTACAGACGAAAATATCGACTGTGTAATTGGCAAGTCTCTTGGATGAATCGAGGCACTTCTTGCACATTCATAGGACATCTTGGCTGTAGATTCTTCAAAGTATTTTATAAATATTAAAGTTTCATGTTACTATGAGTTTACAGTAAACAAGAATGTTAAGAAGAAGTCTGATGTGTAAATATTCATCTTCCATCTACAATTGAGTTTTTTTGTCCAGCAGGGTAATTTAAGACGGAAATATAACTGCGTTGCATTAAAAAACCATGCTAAATATAACATTTTAGCTGAAAATGCATCTTTTTTCCTTAAATGTGAATGCACAATTGGTAGGGGGATGGAAGATGAATAATCAATGAGATAATTTTTAATTTATAAATGATAAGTGGTTCTAAAATTTGAAGTAAAAATTGTCAAGTGTTGAAGATAACGAAATCCTAAGGCAGTTTTATAATACAAGATTTTGAGGGTTCTCGAATAGGGGAGTTGGGCAGCCAAGATAATATCTGGCGAAGCATTAACATGTCTAGGGCACTCTGCCATCTCAGAACACTCGAAATATGTTTGGGCTCATTTTTGTTTTCTATCTTCAATAAGTGACAAATTGACCTCAGACTTATAGAATCCCTTTACTTTTTTAAACTGGAAACTTTTCTCAATGACAATTCATTTACCTAACCGAAGTCTATTGTGCATTAAAATTGAAAAAAAACACAAACCCGCAGTTCATTTACAGATATGTAGAATTAGAGACTATTTTGCAAACTATTTTTATGTAATCCTGATGATGAAGTCTGCACTTGAAACATAGATTGTACAGTAAAAATGATTTTTCCGAATTAAATGTTTTTACATATATTGCAATTCAGATCTCTTGCAATTTATTCATCTTTAACTAGGTAATAAATGATTTGTTGATTTTCTTTTTCTTTCTTATATCTTGGCTAAGAAATAAACCTTTATAAAGAAATAAAATTAGTTTTGTTTTTCCAAAAATACTTCCCTTCAATCCAAAAATATAGTTAAAGACTTTAATAAATCTTTGAAGAATTACTGCCTGATCCAATCTCTAAAAGTATCATAAAATCAATCCCTTAAAATTCTTAATAATTGTTAGGTTCCTTCGATTTTCAAGTCTTTATCCTTATCTCCCAAAAGTAATTAAATTTTAAATTAATTCTTCTAAATTTCTTATAACTGAAAATATCGCATACCCAATTCTTCCCATATACATGTATATCTGTTTTAGGATGCAACTTTATTTCGAACGACATTAATACACCTTTCTATGGGTACCTATGCACATTAATAACTTTCCCCTTATTGACAACTTTATTTATAAAAAAATGAAAAAAACCTAATATAACGGCTTATCTTCCCAACTAATCGCAACCATAAGATGGAAACTCATAAAGTTCCCCCTACTGAATGAAGCTTAGGCTCCAAACAGATGCTTTATAAGCGCAGCATGAATTTTTCTGCAAGTTTTAATTAGAGTCTTAAATCATTGACACAGTGAACGTGAATACCAAAAATAGCAGTGCTTTGCAAAGGCTACCTTTGCCAAGGTTTCCGCTCTCCTTTATTTTTGTTCGTTCAAACGAGCAGTTCATCTCAATTTCCAAAGTTGTGCTTATTAGAAATAAGAATATACTTACCAATTCCTTATCGAAAAAAAGGTCAAATATCGAAAAACTCGACGTAATGGCTTTGTATTTTCCATTTAGGTATTTTCAAAATATTGTTTGGAGGGAAACTTAACTTGCAACCTAAAGATATTTCATCATGTACCTATATTACAAAAAGTTCATTTATGTGTATAATATGAAAAGAAATTACCGATTTATCATAATTTATGTTAGAGTTAAATTTTAATATGAAGTGACACCAGCATACGTCAAGAAAGCTAACCGTTAACCTTATCTTAGATATTGATGCAAGAAATCCTGATAGAGCAAATGATCGGGAAAGGGAAAGGATCGCCCAGTTCTAGATGACCTTCCAGGGTGCTGCTAGCCTCGAGACTGGGAACAATGTGGTGATACTGCAATCGCTCGTGTGTAACCCTGGATATCTAAGACGGTTGTTTTCGTTCTAATGAAGAATTAATACGCCTGGATATGTGGTAGTTTACAGTATTGTATCCTTATTATTAAACTCCACTAAGGAAAAGGTTCTTAAATATCAGACAGCTGATTCCAATTGCAAGAAAGCCAAGACGACTGGAGCTGAAAGAAATGTTGCAGCCTTTATCCACCTTCATGTTCGTTGAGTTTTTGGTAACTTCATAGACCTCATGCACCTTTGAGGTCTTATAGTTTGGATCCCAGTATTTTTTAGTCAGCCCCTCCCCCGTCTTTGTACTTACCGCCACCAGTGGTCCCTGGTGTAAAAAAAAACATCTAGAAATGCAATTTGGTGGTTAGTTTTGGAGTCTATTTTAAATTTTATTGGAGTACATTGGTTTAGGTATCGCAAGAATTTGTCTACGCCTATTCTTGGAAGAAAAAATAAAAGCAGTCAAAGTACAAGACATTGAGGTAAGTGAGGTAGGAATTATGTGAGCAACTATCGTTGGAGTGGCTAAGGATTTCTGTAAAAGTGAGTCGTAACGGTAACTCCATCCATAAATATTCCCTTTACTTATATATAATATATATACAAGAGAAAGAGAAATTCGACGTATATGAGCAATGAAATAAGAAACAGGAGTTTTTTAGAGGCAAGAGAAAGGGACATTGGAAAAATACAAGGATGAAAGACAGCAAAGCTCTGCACAATTAAGCCAATCCATACTGAAAAGACAGAAATAACGCCAATCTGGCAAGACCAAGATCTCTCTTCATATATAAGGACCAAGAATCTTTATATAATGTCCAAGATGCATTCTTATAAAGACCAAGATGCCTTTAAATAAGGACCCAGATTAGTTGATATAAGGAATCAGATTCATTCATATAAGGAACAAGATTCATTTATATAAAGAACAATATCTGTTTATATAATAAATAAGATCCATTTATATAAGCACTAAGATCACTTTAAATCGAACGATTACATACGTTTCCGTTTGAAATGTTTTCTTAGTTATATTTTATCATTTTGATCTGAATTCAAATATATGACAAGTTTTATTGATTCAAGTCTAGTTTATATTCTATATTAAACATAATAAATGAAGGGAATAAATAAGGCTCTTCCTTAGAAAAAACAATAAAAAAATCTGCTAAATTCTTTGTAAAGTAAATATTAAGTAAATTGTACATTATATGTAGAATTATATTTTTTTAAAACGGGAATTTTATGTAAAAACTAATTAATTGTAGAAGTTCCTATTAAATATGTGTGTAAAATAATTATTAAATTAACTGTTTTTGCACTACGAATAAAATTTATTCATTTCAAGCACTACCACCATGTTTGTGATTGTAAATTAATGGCGAGAATAGTACAGAGGAATTCATTATATTTTTGCTTTTGATTTATTGATTTAGTTTATTGGGTAAAGATTAATTATTGAAGCTGGCGACAATTCTCTGTCTCTTGCAAGTTATTCGTTCATATAGGAAAGGGTGAAGAGTAAGCCAAACAGAGAAAGATGAATCAATGAGATAAATGCAAAGGAAAAATGCCACAGAAAGAAATGACCTGTAAAGAAAATATCCTCAGAAACATAACACTAGCCAACGAATTTTAACTTTGTCTCTGCTCTTTGAGTAAATGATGTAGTAGCTAACTATATTTGGTGCGCTGATTCCAAATCTGTGCTCAGGTTGTCCTAGGACGTAAGGTTTCTGAGTTATGCAACTAGGCTTTATAGCTCACTTTGCCACCTTGGATCAAATAATGATATAATTATTACGAGATTTTGATTAATGACACGTTTCTGGGCAAAGGTTTGGAATCAGAGCACCCTGTTTGGCATTATGTACGTCTTTTTGCAGACCCAGATAAGATATGCATTACATATAAAAGATATAGTACTCACCTAGTATACATTTCTTCAAAAATGTTTTAGACTCTTGCTCTTGCGCTTGTACGTGAATACAGGATCCTCCCGTTTCATGAATCAGCAGTAATCGCCCATCATGTTTTTGTGGAAGCGGCCTTGATACCTAATTTCCATCATTGCCTTAGCTCGGTGGAACCTTTTCCCATATTTGTCACTAACATCACTCATATTAGATGAAAAAAAAACCTGGATGCAAATGAAAAAATTGCATCTTAAGAGACGTACGACACCCCATTCCTTGATAGGCCTTTAGCATGTTGTTCACTAGTTCTTCATAATTTTGAGCTGTATGATTACCAAGGAAGTTATGCACTACATGGACAAATAAATACCATGCTGCCAAATCAAGTGGAATTAGTTTATTCCTGAGCTCCCTGTCACGTATCAATTCTCTGATCTCCGGCCCATTAAAAAATCCCAGCTTTAAGTTTAGCATCGGTTTTCTTTGCACCAAATTTCTCTTTGAGATACTGGAATCCATCAAAGTCATGGGCTATTGCTTTAACAAAATTCGTGATAACGCCAAGTTTGATATGGTGTGGTGTAAGGTAGATCTTCTGTGGATGTACCAAAGGCATGTGCTTCATATTTTATCAGCCAACTATGCATTCTTCTCTTTCGGGCAACTTTTAAATAATATAATGATTCCTGTCGTCAAGACTGTTCCATAGGCATAAGAAGCAAATATTTTTTGTCTATCCTGGCTGCAGTCCAAAAAGTAAAGAAATTACCTTTAAAATCACCACAGGTATTCCAATTATGATGCGAGTAATGAAGACCTTCCAAAATAAATTTCATTGAGTCAGAGGTCTCTATCATTAAAAAAATAAGTGCGAGAGGAATTGAAGAGTTTTTGTTACCATTGTGTAGCAACACAGCTTTGAGGCTAGCAGTGCTTGCATCGATGATTTGTCTCCATTGATCAGGTAAATGCTCGTTTCCAAGCTGATTCATGAGGCCAGTAACATCCGTACAGAAACAAGCACCATCTTCTTCTTGAATAGAAGGCAGTGAAAGCCTCATGGCTTTAACGAAAAGTAGATATTTTTGCACCGTCCTCTGAAGGATTCAATGTTGTAGTCTGGAGTACAACAGTTCTGCCTTCTCCTTTGACAGTGAAAAATCCCTTACCAAATTATTCAATCTTTCTTGACCATATTTTCCTTAGAATCATCCTCATACATTTAATCGTCATTGTTATCTTCCTCTTCAGGTGATGAATTTTCTTCTTTAACTGCACTAGCTGATGGAGAAACTGCGATTGGCATATCCATATTATGGGAGAATTTTTTTTATAGCTGACTTACAATCTATATATACAATTTTTGACTTGTTTTTATTTGAGAATCCCGCAATATCTGTCATACAAAAGTATCAATCAAAAACATGATTTGTTTGCTCACGCAACACCATTGGTACAGCAAAAAGAATACCCTTCCGTTTGCCATTTAACCACTGTGTGAGCACCGTATAACCCACAGTAGAAGATTTGCGAGGTGCCTAGGGCTTGTCTTGGTCACTAACTTTACAACCAAAATAATAATTCTATACAGTTTTCACTCTTTTAGCTAAATTTTTGCGCTGGTTATTTAGAGTATATCTTCCACAGATATAACAAAAGTTGTCTGGGATATTTATACATGCTCGCCGATTCATGTTTTTAACTTAGTTTGTATATAACATGTTATATACTTTTGTACAATCTTATTTCATTTACAAATTAATTGAGAGATAAATCTGAAAGAAAATGCAATTAATCACTATGTAAATACCTTTCACCGCCACAACTATAATGGCTAAATTTGACAACGTGATAAAACTGGAGTGTAAAGTAGTAACCAAATACACAGAACACATCCTCTCACTACGGCAGCCGAAGTAACACTGCCCATATGTGTAACTAAAGAGGATGTGTGTAACCCAGGAAACTTACGTGCTAGAAAAATTATGATTACAGATTCGGAATCAGCATACTCGATTTAGTATAAATCACAAGCTAATACCCAAGTATTAAAATCATTGTTAACTAGTGTATAATTTGTGGTTGAGTTGTATATATATTATAGCATTTTCAGACAAACAAAATTACCAATGAGATTATTGGTTCTCAAAACAATTTGATGGTATTTAAAGCGTAATTGTTGAAGACAAGCTCCGGATATTTAAGATGTCACCAAGTCACGTATTAAATTTAGTTTCTCACAATTTATTCGATTATAAAAAGATATTGAAGATAATTATAGAAAAACGAACAAAATCATATTAATTGTGTAAGACATTGGGATCATTCTTAACCTATTACAAAGAAGGACAATTTGGTTTCATTTTATTTCCTTTTTATTAATATAAAAATCATTGGTATCATAATTAGTTAAAAATTAATTAAAATACATCCTTTTGAACCAGCATTTTTATTTCCCTCTGAAGATTAAATAATTAATTTTGTAATTAGATTGTTTAAATCTCGTATGTTTGGGCGAATTATTGTAAAATCAACTCGTGTTTTAATTTTCATTGAAATAATTATTTTGGATAATAATACATTACTTCGTTTCCTTTAAAATGATGCTCCATTGTTTGAACATTTTGATCCTCTATTAGGCTGATGCCCAAGTGTCACTGTTAGAGCAGGCCCACTTATCTTTTTATTATTTAAAAATGACTTAATGTAGTTCATGATAATATCCAAGACAGATGTCATTTTATTGTTATGGAAATCTTGAAAGCACAACTTTTACGCTTTTCTAATTAAATCTCTGAAAAATATTCCAATGTGTAAATCCCGAGAAAATTAAGTTTTCCTCCAGTCAGACAGAGGATGAAAGTAAAAATGAAAGTGTGAATGAAAAAACGTTCGGATCTATTCTGAAAAGTAGGAGGATCAGCATTTGTTAGATCTCAATGATCTCGGCTCAAAGACAAATTACTTTGAAGATACTTTGGGGGATTTATTTAGATGACAATAAATTTGGCATTTTTGGAAGAGCCGTAATATTTTTGGTAGTTTATTTAACATTTTTAATCAATTTGCACAGGTTTATTTATACAAAATGACAGATTGGCTGAGGGAATAATCTTAGTAGTATTATTATATAATAATACTACTCAGCCAATCTGTCATTTTGTATAAATAAACCTGTGCAAATTGATATAAAATGTTAAATGTCCAATTCTCGCCTATATAGGTGAGAATTGGACATCGTGAGAAATTAAAGTTAGACATTTATATGTGAATCGAATTAATAGTCATCTCTTTCAACGAGCTATTATCGTTAATCTATGAATAAAGATCAATAACATCTTCCAATTAAGAGTCTATAATAATTATAAATGGTTATTTCATTGAAGATGCAAAATATTTTTGATGCTTGTGGTATTGTATATGCGCAACAAATAGACATGACTGGTATCTTTATTAAATGAAAAAAGCTTATTGAATATATTATGCATATGTAGAAGTTAAGTATTTTGGGGGCTAAAATAATTTCATGGGCGACAGAAAAATTCCGGATTCAAGGTGGGGCATGGGTTAAAAGAGGTTGGGAAACCCTGATTTAGATGACAATAAAATTGGAATTTTTAAAAAAGCAGTAATCAATTTAGGCAGGTTTATTAGTACGAAAGGACTGATTATCTGACCGATATGAGTAATCTTTATTATATAAGTGCAAATTGAACATGGGTGAGAAATAAAACTGATCAATTTATATATGAATTGAATTAATAGTCATTTTTTTCAACCAAGTATTATCTTTAATCTATGAATAAAGATCAATAATATCCTCAAGTTAAGACTCAATTTCACATATAAAGGACAACATGTAGTAATAAAAAAGGCTTTAATTATATCAGATGTTTTATCTCATCTACTAGAAAGAATTTGACGGAAATTAAAAAAAATAAAATCATCTTTCAATCGGTTATGTTATCTTTTGCCAAATAAGATGCTCATTGCTCCCCAATCCACAAAAAGTGAAGAAGAAATCATGTGAGACCATATTAGACCATATTAGACCACAACAAAATTGGCCTTTTTCTAAGTCACGTCATATTATCTGGAAGAAAAGTTTTAAATTGCTTTAATGGTTGATTGGTCAGTTTCGATCTCATTTGTGAAAGTTGGTTTCGTCTTTTCCAAGTTTTCCCCATTAAGGAACAACAAAAAATAGTAAAAATTAAGAAAAAAACTAAGAGGTATATTTTTTTAAATCATTAAATTACCAGGAGTGATCTTTACTTTTTACAACTCATTTTCTGTTTTATTCAAGTGCGTAATATAGAGTAAATAACACAAAACAGAAAATGATGAAGAATATTTCCATTAGAGACAAAAAAATCCTAATTCATTCTTTTTTTCAAGCAAATATTTCTACTAAAGTTGGTCACCTGTTGTTTCTTGATATTTCCTTTAAAATAGTAAATCTTTACTCGTTTGAAACCTACTACACAGATAATTTCTGTTTTGTATTTATAATTCATAAAGTCCTTTTTGAATGAAAAATTTGATTGTTTCTTACAAAGACTGAATTAGTTTTTAAAAATTACGATAAAATGATTTCAAAGTCAAGAATAAATGAGTTTTATTGGATAAAACAAAATAAATTAATCCAAAGATTAAGCATGATTTCATTTATATTGAATTAATCATAAAAGCTAGTTTATCTCCAACAAATGGTTTTATAAGTGGAGAGCATTTTATTAACTACAGTACCCGACAAAAGAACAGAAAGCCTGTATTTCTCGTCACGATATCTTCCATTTCTTTAGACATAGAAAATCCATGAATTAAACTAATGCTGTACAATAATCTACAGGTAAAAACCTCAAATAGGTAAAGGTTATGCAAAGTTAAGAATTAAATGAAAGTTATCAGTAGATAAGCAATTTATAAGAAAAGTGAAGTGTCCAAAATGACCGAAATTGTAAGGTCTCCTTAGCATAGCCACTAACTTCACTTCAATCTGGTGCAGGTTAAGCATTCTCTTGACAGATACCGTGCAGTTATACTGCTTAAGAAATCTGCCCTTCTCGGCGAGTTGTTCGTAGCGCGGCGCCACCAAGATGGCTATTTAATTGGACACATAAGAGAGACTAACATGCAATCTAAAATTGAACTTTCTAATATTTTGTCAGAATATGACTTAACACGTTGTGAAAACAGACCATTTAAAGGGGTCTGCCGTAGTTTCTTAGGAGCCAAATGTACCTTAAGCGATCAATTTCTCGATGCCAACTATGTGATGTCATCCGGATCAAGAAAATCTACACCCTTACTCACAGTGGTCAAGCCATTGATCAGTCTAAAGAAAAAGAATGTTAGTGTTGCATTCGCCCCTGAGCAGGTTACAGGGACGCATGACCAATAAAGCCAAGTCCACTTCTATGACGAATCTAAGTTGATTTTGTTTTTATCCTATGGCAGGAGAAGATCCGTCACAGAGCAGCCAAAATGACTGCCTGTTAATTCACCCCAAAAGAGTATGTACTTTTGAGGAGAAAGTGTCCTGGTCTGGACGTTATTTTGGTGGAAGACGCTGGGCCACTTGTGCATTTAACGGGCACGGTAAATGCATATATGTACAATGAATTGCTAAATCTGCGAGCCTCCGAAGCTCACTTTGCGTTTTGTCGTTAGTCAGTGAAGATCTTTTTGGGACGACGACAAATCACTGTTATGAACTGGATTATACAGAGTCCGTACCTAATTACATTCGAAAATGTTTGGGAGTCACTTGGAGTGAAGGCTAAAGTGAGTAATCCGAAACGTGTTCAAGAACTCTAAGAAATACTTCAAGATGAATAGAAAGAGTTTAGTGCGCAAGAGAGTCAACAGTACATTACTCACTGTAGCAGAGATGTAATGGCAACATAAAAAATAAACGCCTAAACAATAAATAATAACTATGAATAACTTGAACGAATCTGTTCCATTAATATTTTAATCATTATATTGCAATAGAAATTGTTTTCGCTGTCATTCCGATCATTTTGGATACTTTTATTTTGCAAGATAATTGTTTATCCACTGATAAATCCAATTTAATTAATCCAAATTTGCATAATTTTAATCCATATTTAGTTTCTACCTGTATTTATTATACATCTATTTGGAATCCTTGGATTTTCTCTGCCAAAAGTGATGGAAGATATTGTTATCTAAATCAAGGTGTTCTGATCTATTTGGACGGAAGTGAATTTTTAAAACAACTTTAAAACGTGAGAGAATTAAACAATTTATATATTTATAATCCTTGGCTAATTGATGTCATAAATACGAAAAAAATCATATGAAGAATCTTTGAAGTGATAGGAAGTCAAGACTCGAATACAAATAATAAAGTTTTATTAGTTTAGTCACGTTCTTTCAGCACAAATCAATGCATTGACGCTTGATTTGGGCAAAGAACAGAATGTATCTAAGAATGAGTAAAATCTTTCTGCCCTGGGTTATAAAGAATATGATGCGGGATGTGTTTTTTGTGATGCTGGGGAAGGTATGATTGATCAACGATTCGGTTGCATGATTGTGTTGAGAATGATTAAATTGTTCTGGTTTTGTTAAGAAATGGTAAGGAAGGTTGATAAAAGTGGGATTAAAAAAATAAATGTCTTTTGAAGCAGCAATAAAGTGAAGAATATGTAAGAATAAATATGAGATTAGGGGGAGAATCAAGTACGAACATGGGAATAGCGCGAATGTGTAAAAAAAATAACCAAGTATTAAATTGTAGTAGGGGCTGTTATGGTTACGCTAGAACTTGAAAGAGAAACTAAATTCTGAATGGTACATTTACGGGTGACGTGATTATGATTAGGATGGTTAATGTTTTTGATGATCATTTATGGAAATTGTGAATAAATGTATACAGAATGGTCACATTTGTAGTAAATGATGCGAGTCAGATTAAAGATACAGAAAATTAAGTAGCATCTTTTAAATCGTATTAAATCTTTACTTATTAGAAAATATATATCTTACCAAGCTACAGTACGTCTTGGCATTTCGCACTGGTTGGTTCTTGTTCCGTTACTCTTTTCTTTCTGTCTTATCATTATCTTTCTTATGATTCGTCTTGATCTATAATTTCATTTATATTTACAGGACACGCAAACCTCTCTCTTTTCCACAGCTTCCTTTGCTGACACCCTTAGAACTCTCTCCTCCGCCTTGGAGCAACCCTCTCAAACTCACCAGAAAAAACAGCGATAGTACTAGTAGGCACTCTCTTGTTTATGGCCTGGTGAAAAATATTGCTCCGTATTTTAAGCTTGGCCTCTGCCATGCCACGTTTTCCGATGCAGTAAATATATTGGCATCCGCCGTAGATAGTCAGGTATTGCTCAAAATTCCTGTTGAACACGACTGTAAATCTGCTACTTTTCCACTAATGTCACCAAGATCCGCTCTCACTTTGATCGCAACAGGGTTGAGATTTCCATTCATACTTACATCACTTCCGACCTTGACAAATTCAAGTCTTACCTAGTTTGACCTAAGGCTGCCTCTATTTGACTTATCTAACTGGTTCCAATCTTTGCAGCCCTTGTATTTCTTCGCTTGGAAAATTTTTCTCCTGAAAATCCCCTCTTTCGCTAACTGCTCCAGTTACCAATTCAATTGAAAAACCCCTCCAAGGTCCCATTTATCATACAACAACAAGGAGTAACAACAAAGAAAGAAGGTACCCTAGGAGACCTTACGGCCATTCAAAGAGGGTACCTTTGGACTAGCAATTGAGCGGGCACAAGGCTGCTCAATTGTTTTGCGTCCCTAAACGGCCACTTTTCAAGACTTTGAACTGGTCAACAGATTCACTGTTGACAACTTCCACTGGAAGTGCGTTCCACATACCGCAGATACTGTAAGTGAAAAAATTTCCACACAGATTGCGGTTGTAACGCTTCAGTTCAAGTTTGAAGCCGTGATTGCGCGTTCTGTTCTCACTCAGTGTGAAAATATCCCGATAGTCAACATTGTCGAACCCTCGAAGTATTTTGAAAACTTCGATGAGCTGACCACGCTGTCTACGGGTTTCCAGCGAGAACAGATCTAATTCCCTTAGTCTATCCTCATAACTTTTATGTCAGAAAGAGGGAATCAGCTTGGTTGCCCTGGCTTGTACGCGTTCCAATCTCGCGATGTCCTTTCGCAATGAAGGACTCCAAAAGTGAGTTGTACAGGCACAGTACAATCTCCTGGTTCCGATAACCAAACTGGCGCTTAATATAGCCTAGCATCCTTTGGGCCTTTTTCTCCGCCTCAATGCACTGTTTCGAGAACTTGAGGTCACTAGTAATAGTAACACCCAAGTCCTTCTCAGTGTCACTCGATTCAAGAGCAGCGCCCTTAAGGATATACTGAGATTGGGGGTTTCTGTTGGCCGATATGCATCACTTTGCATTTGCCCACGTTAAAAGGCATTTGCCACGTGTCCGACTACTCCCCAATCTTCCCAAGATCTTCCTGCAGGCGGGCAGTATTTCCATAATTTGCCTTAAATTTCCAGCTATCTCCTATCCGGTATTTTCCCTGATCCCATCCCATGCTCTGTAAACCCTACGTCTGGCTCTGCTTCCACGCTGATTGTTTTTCTTATTCTTCTAAGCTTTAGGTGCGAGCGTTTTTACTCTATGTTTGTCCCAGAAATGTGAAGTGATCTGCGTGCCCAATACCCACATCACTCTCCTTTGGTGCCTTCGAGAGACGCATCTTTGCATCAAGATCTTTCTTAGATGACAGCAGGCGCTTTGGAAGGTATCTTGCTTGAAGAGCCACATACAAATATCCATGTTATTATTATCGAATCGAGAGCAAATAGTTTTGAAAAAAATCGAGAAATCTAATAAAATAAAAAATATATACCTTAGAAGATCACTAAATAGGTGAAAATAAGATTGAAAGGGGAATTTGATGAGCTCTTTTACTTTAAGTTGGAAAGACAATGTGATTATGATTGGATCGACTGGAATAAATTGATTGATGTAACAGAGAGTGGAAACGGTCAGACTTTTGGATGTTGTTAATGCCGTGATAAGTCTGAAATATGGAAATGCAGGTGAATTAGACGCCATACTAGCTGATACCTCAAGGTTATGGTGGTGGGATTTTTAAAGAATGACTCATCATAAAATAACCCCTACAACGAATAAGTGTGGTGCCAGGTTGCGTTGACCTAAAGTTGTAAACAAGCTTATACGCCTCCAAAACCACTATTTCTTTCATTTGGAATTGTTGGGTGTACCGTTGGAAGCCTAGGGGATAGGTAAGAGTCTCCCGTGTGGAACTCCAAAATGGCTCGTAATGAATGTAATTTCAATTGTTTGTTTTTTACGTTTGCAAGTTATTATTGTTGTTAGTCAATTGTTGTTTTATTTTTTCCTTATAAGCCGCCACGCCCTCAGAGGAGGGGATTAGGAATCTCTATAAAACCACAATAAAAACCACGCTTAAATCTTATTGTCTCCGAGCTGAACTAGGAAACTACTTCCATACCTATGTCCACCATCATTTCCTACACAAATTAGCAACCTTTTCATATATATTTTTCAAAATATAAAGAGAAAAGCAACAAGGGTTGCATTATTTTGAAATGAATTCTGAATCTTTAATTTAAATAAAAGTATCATGTGCGTATTAGGGCAATTAATGCTGATGGTAAAGTTGATGTTTACTCTTCATAGTGAAAAAGAAAATGAATATTAGAAGAAACCCAAGATTTTAAATCAAAATTATACTCTTCTATTTTTTGTTATAGTTGATTATGGTCTTACTCGATATTAAGTCTGTTATATTCTAACTCAGTTCCATCATAAAAGTGATCCTCTTCTGTCTCTATAATTCTAAATAGACAAGACGATTGTCCTTCCATCCGTCGGAATTCACTTCGTAGTGCCTTCGAGCTTCTCTTTCCTGTTCGATTCGACCAATTTAATTTCGAGTCGTGATTCCGCGTTGATTCTTGAGGAGGAAAATGGATTTAATGGAGATTCGTTCTCGACAGGAGGGGTCCATATGGGTCCGTTCCTTATGCAGTAGCCTGAAATGAATATTAGATTATTTTTATTATTCCTAGACTGATGATGGATTCCATCATCAGTCTAATCATTGGAATCCATCATCCGAAACCATTCTCCTAAGTAAAGAATTATATATTGTTTATACAAATAAATTACTCCAAGATTATTAAAATAATTTAAGATTTATACCTTCTTGGGATTAAAAAGTATTTAACGCCATCTTTCTTCGCACTCTGCTGGGTCCAAACACGCCCGCAAAAGATAGTAGAAGATTTAAAAAGAGGTGCAAAATATCTTACACCTAGAGAGAGCATCCCTTTATTTGGACGTACTAGGGTCGCGAGAGCCAACCGTGGCTCCAAGTTTCAGTTGTAGCGGGGGCATTGCCCTCCTACCACATCCAGCCTATTGGACCGTTAGCTCACGAAGAATCCTGATATGTTTAATCGAGGAGAATCAATTCTGGGGACTTCAAGGGATTTTCTTATTTTAAATTAAAAAATTCCAAAGCGATGAAAATTTAAAATCATTTAAGACCACTTTAAATAATGCTTCCCAGCACCAGAGAAAAGCAACTTGTTGAGGTGATTTCAGATCTGAAACAATGTGTTGATATATTTGGGTAGGATGCATCTAGTTACGATGTATATTGTCAGAAGATGTAGAATGATCTAACTTAGCCTGGAGTAGGTTAGGTTACATGTTACATACAGTTTAAATCTCATATTGATATAAAAGAAAAGTAAGATGTCAAACTGTTATTAAATGTTATAAAGGAGAGTAGTATGAATTTAAAGACGCTGAGATTATTTAGACAGGAATTAGTTTAACATATTTATACATCAAATGCAAAGAAAGGGACGCGGCAACCGAAGGTACCAAACCTATGTTAAATCGCCCGGGAGCAACGCGGCTCAGCCAGCGAACTTTTATATTTAAACTTCATGTTGTGTTGGTTCTCCAATTGACCTTTTTACTACTAAAAGAACAAAGTTTACCTTAAATTCCAAGTCTAGAGACGAGTGCTTGCCAGCAAAGGTTTTATTCTGACGTATCGCAAAAAGGCTTCTTCAAGGAATTATGAATTACTAAATATTGACCCACATATAGACCTTCTTGCTCTTTCCTTCTTAATGGGTCTCCTTCCTAATATGATAATTATAGGGATGCACCTTCCACGTCAGCTTGAAACCTCATTTAATCAATCAAAATACTCTAGGAAACTTACGGTGGTTTATATTCAGCATACAGGTGGTTGATTTGACCTTTCATGAAGAAGATTTGTGAACAAAACTTCATTATACTTTTTTTCCTCCTGAGAATTAGTCACTTTTTACCACTGGCATGGCTGTTGGCGGAAAGCCGACCGTCCAGTTACGATTAATGTTTTCAAATTCAAATGCTAAATCTCACACCACGTTCTATGCATTGATTTACAATATGTGACTTACTTCACACTTAACGCCTTAATAATTTTAATCTAAGTTGAAAGAAAACGCAGTAAAGATAGGGTCAGTTCAACAGTTTGGAAGATATACAGTGACACGCAAATGTAATGGAAACAGTGAGCATATAAAAAATTTTGCCTTTCTACTGCAATGAGTGGGGTGATATTTGAGTAAATTTGGGCAATACTTGTAAAATATAGTCAGTAAAATTTAATTGAAAAAATATTAGATAAAAATATATTAACAAAAATAATGAAACAACGAAACAAAAGTATTGGGCACAATAGTAATAGGCAGTGTGTACCTTCAAACCAGCTTTAAACCTCATTTAATCAATCAGAATAATCCAAGGAACTTACGGTGGTTAATTGCGGTGATTATTCTAACAGCACCGACATTTACTGCGATTATCATTAGAGTGATGTGGCATTAGCCATATATCATCGAACTTGAATTTTATAAAATGGTTAAGACGAAATAACTGCCAAATGATCTTCGTAAGCTGATTATTGACAATCATAAAGATTGTTTCGGTTACACAAAAAATATCTAGTAAACTGATTATTCCAGTTAGCATGGTCACATTTTAAAAAAATAAAGAAAACCATAGTACCGATAACTTGCCGGGCATTGAACTTCTTCGGAATATAGATGATTATAGGTGAATCAACTGAAACATAGCGCAGAAACAACTAAAGAAATGTTACGCATAAGGAAGATCAACTTTTTAGAATGGCTGAGTCAATCTTCTGATCTTAGTTCCATTGAGAATCTGTGAAATGAGCTGAAGATGCGAATCTAAGTTAGAAACCGACGGAATTTAGAAGACCTGAAACATTTCTGTAAGCAAGAATGTGCGACAATCACTTCTGAAATCTGTTAATAAATTACAGGAACGTACAAGAGACGTTTGAAAGCTGAGTTACAATCAATGGCCATGTAACTAAATATTAAGAGAAATGTATTCAATACTTTTGCTTCGGGTGTTTCATTGTTTTTTTAATAAATTTAATATCTGTTTTTAACTACCTCTACTCAGTGAAGTAGAAGGTCGAACAATGTATTTGGTGAATAAACAAAAGTACATTTTCCTCCTCCGGCTAGCCAAGGAAGAAGTTAACCATCTTAAGGTATACACATATGATCTAATTGTGTTCATGGTACTTAAGTACATCCATGACCAGATGGACAGAGTGACCGAGAAGAACTGCACCAAAGTCATTATCATTATCAAAAGGACACACTTAAGGCTATGCGTGTAGCTATCCAAAATAGTCTCCCCTCAGCAGGCTTATAGGTGCCAAGTTCCAACTGGGTAAACAGACCTAGAACATCGTGGCAGTATACAAATTGTTTGACCTCAGAGAAATACTTAACAAATGTACTCTCCCTTGTTCGGGAATATAATATCCGAACCGAGCTGTCAAGCATATATCTTTCACTCAATCTGGAGGCTAAAAGTTCTGCAGCTTTCTTAGCAGCGCCAAATTACGTATCAAGTCATTTAAATCCTCTTGATTAAAACAGTGAAGAGCTAATGACTGTTCAGCATCTGATGATGAATCTGCAGACTCTGAATCCATTCCGTGGACGCCATATCAGGTACATCTTTTTCATCTTCAGCGGAAGCATATCCACTAAAAATTGGAACTAGTAAGGACTCAGAATGAGGTACTGGCCGGATCGCCGAGGGAATGTTGCGGTAGTCGATCTTGTGCCGATTTTCCTTGCCAATCCCTTTAGTATTCAATAGACAGAAATAACAGTCCGATACATGATCATTTGGCTCTCGCCACACTATGGGGATTCCAAAAGGAAGACCGTTTCTCTTTCCTTTCCTCCACTCACGAAGATGTTCCACACAACTATGCCAAACAGCATGTGGGGCCCTCTTTTATCTTGATAGCCGAGAGGAACATCAAAATATGCCTTATAAGTGCGGATCACAAAGTTTGATATATTGGGCCTTTGACGAAGTAGCATGTAACAGCCACATATTTAGCAGAAGCTGACTAGATCATTAACGCAATTTCCTCTTGACGAAGCCATCACTAAGACATAAGACCTGTAAAAAGAAACAATAATGTCAATATTTTCCACCATAGCACTTATTACTATATTAATACTATGTACTGTGAAGTATTTGCTATCTACAAGCACCTCTCTGTCCGGCCAAAGGGCAGTTTTCAGGAAAACGAGAAAATAGAAATTACAGAATAACTATAGCATGTAGGTAAAAATGGATTATATATTTGAAATCAGAATGAATAAACAAATTAAAATTAGAAAATAAATCTAAGTTACCAGAAAATCTGATTCAAATTGTCCCTTGTGTTATCAATATGTTAATTGAGGCCTGGAATGCATGTACTCCCCGGAATTTCAGTTGCATCATTGTTGACAATACTGCAGCATAACTCCTTTGACTTGCAACGAGTTTAAAACAGCTATTTTATTTATTGAAATAATATATAATTACGAGAGGAAATTATCATTTTCCATAATACCTTAAATTTAAGAAACATCTTAGAAAAGACAATTAAATTCAAGATTATATGGGTTAAAACGAAGTAACATGGAATAATGGTTCATCCAAATTTGTATAAACTTGGCATTATGTCCATTATTAGCAAGCTGATTCGATAAGTTGAGTCCTTTTGAATTCCAGTGTTATCGATGATAAAAAGACGATGCTTTACAAATATTTATGGATCAAAGACATACATTTGATCTCAGACGTATAGAATCCCTTTACTTTTATAAACTGAAACCTTTTCTCAAAAACAATTCCTTTTCCAACTATCAGTCTATAGTGACTTAAAATTGAAGCAAAAACAAACAAAGCCGCAGTTCATTTACATATATAATTAAATATTATTTTTCAACTATGTAACCAAGTTACCTTTCTTTTATACATTGTGCTGATAATGAAGTCGGACCTTGTAGCGTAGATTTTACCATAAAGATTAATATTGTGACATTAGACTTGTATCCATTATATAAATCTCGTATTATTCTCACATTTCTTTTTATAACTTAAATATTTTTACATATACTGCAATTCAAATCTCTAACCATTTATTCATGTTTAACCTTGTAAGAAATGGTATGTTATTTTGCTATTTCCTTCTTCTACTTCGGGTAAGAAGTAAATCTCTCTTAGGAAATCTAAAGCAGTAATGTTTCCCGAAATACTTCCCTTTGAAGCAAGAAATATCTTTAAATACTTTAATAAAATTTTGAAATATTTCCGTCTCGTCTAATCCCTATTAGAACATTAAAATCAATCCCTTAAAGTTCATGGCAATCCTTAAGTTTGTTTGATTTTTAAGTCTTTATCCTTAACTTGAAATTACTCATTACACAATTAAAATAAGTAAAAATCTAATACTGCTTATAAGGAACAAGAGTTTAAGACTAAGAAGCCCTCATATATAGACAAGATCCATTTATATGAGGACCAAGATCCCTTTAAATTTGACAATTACAAACGTTTGTGTTTTCTTAGCAATATTAGATCATTTTAATGTGAATTCAAATTATGACAAGTTGTATTCAATTATTCATTCTTTATCTTCAGAAAGTATATATTTTTAGAACGGAACTTTTTGCTCGAAAGTGAAAATATGGTAATTTTGGGGGGGGTCGCTTAGGTAATGAATGGCTTCGTATTAAAATTAAAAATTTATTTTTGATGCAATTTAGATAAAACTTTCGAATATACCATAAAATAAAAAAAGCAGACAGGCCTAAATTTTAATCAATTTTCTGATCTTCACGGTTTTTTGGGGTTGTTTTTTTAAACGAAAAAATATTGGAAAATCCATTAATATATTTTTAGAAGTGAATCTTGTGCGAGGAAGTGAAATTATTGTACAAATTTTATGGGCTTATTTAATGAGTACCTGGAATGTGTTTTAAGTTTTAAAATTAAGTTATTATTATTATCATTATTATTACATTTGATGAAGTTTAGAAAATTTATAAAAATTAAACCATAACTACTTTTTTATTTTATTTTTTGTAATTCAAAATTTTACCGAAGTTATTTCTATAATAGATTTTCAAATGAGGAGTGGAGAAGCCGCTCCTTTGGTCCCTAACAATATATTTTAAAACGGGAAATTTGGAATGGGTTAAATAATAATAATATTTTTTCTCTTAGTTTGTATGTACAAATTGACCAAGGTAAAATGATTAAGTTCAGAAAAGTAAAAATCATTATCAAATTTTTTGTAATTTTTTAAAGCAAAACAAATTGCAAATGGTGAAGTTCAGAAATTTGATTAAGATTAAGAGATGGCTGTTTTTATTGTTTTTCGTATATTCAAAATTTTATCGATGTTCTTTCTAAAATAGATTTTTTCTTATTTAAATCTTATCAGGAAGAAATAGACCCTAACTACTGTTTTTCCTATCTCATAATTTTTACTCAATGAATCTAAGATTAAAAAATAGAAATCGGATTCATAGGATAAGTTATCCATTAAAAGATAATTTAGATGGATAAAAATGAGGTGAGGATTGGTTTTACAGTGTTTGAAAAGAGTTCGTTTTAAAATAGCTCTTGAATTTAGCCCAAGAAAATAAGTATGGATTTGAAAGAAATAATGTAGATCAAGACAAAAGATTAGGAAAATATTTTTATTAGACCAAAACCAGTTTGCTAGAGCGAGATAGGATGCAAGACAGACAGGGTTAGAGGTGGTTATCTTGAGGACGGGGGTTATATGTCGTTACTATGATAATGGGAGTATATGTGGTACCATAACGAAGAGGATTATATGTGGTTAGCATGAAAAATAGGGGGTAGAGTTTGTTACTATGAATAAGGGGGCTAGATGTCTATCCATGACGACGGGGATAGAGGTGGTCTACACGTCGATGAGGGTAGATGTCAATACCATGACGGCAGAGGCAGAGGGGGTCAACATGACGATGAAGGTAGATGTTTATACCATGACGACGAGAATAGAGGTGATCAACATCACGATGTAGTTAGATGTTTACGCCACGATGACGGGGGTAGATGTGGTCAACCTTACGATGGGAGTAGATCTCTTACAATGACGACGGGGGTACAGGTGGTCAACATGACGATATAGGTAGAGGTCTACACCATAACGAAGAGGGTAGATGTCTATACCATGACAACGGGGATAGAGGTAGTCAAAATGACGAAGGGGGGTAGATGTCGATACTACGATGACGGAAGAGAGAGATAGTAAGTCATAATGACAGGGGTAGAGGTGGTTACCATGACGCCGGGAGGTAAAGCCAGCTACCATAAGGATGTGGGGAGGACATCCAAACCAAGAGAAAAAAGATTAAAAATTCCATTCTTAACTCTTTACTAGGCACTAATAGTTATACTAAGAAATATAAATTTTTGACCCTACACCTGGAACATATGGCCAAATTTTTCAAAATTCTGATAATTACCAGTATGTTGCAAATCAAGATTGATGAAGTGATCATATTTACTCATTTGCCGGTCTAGAGTAAAAAAAATTTCAGATCATCTCAAATTGAAAATTGAAATAAAAGGTTAATAACGCGAGCAGTGATAGTTGTTCCATTGTATTACATGATGGTAAAAATAGAAATCTAATATTTACAAAAATAATTCACCATTCCCAGCTATGCAACAGACTGGTAGTACTCCAGAAAGCAATTTCTCTCAGCATTTAGGCAGAGGGGAACTTTGCAGACATGGCAGAGTAAATTGGAGCGGATTATGTTACCCTGCTGGCTGCAATTCTTGCACGTCTGTCGAATAGTGTAGATAGGAACATAGAACAGACTGTTCTCAAACTGCACAGAGGCATGAGCGGTTTGACTGTGCTGACTCCTGATGGGTTTGTGGATCTCACAAGCATTGCTGGGGCTGGAGCTAGTTCTCGAGGCCACTGACAAGCTTTCTGGCCGCTAAGATACCACAGGCTTCTTGTTACTCGTGAATTGGAACAATTGAATCCGAAAGTCCTTCAAGCTCAGGCATCTTGTTTCACCCAACGCCTAGCAGTCTCGCATGTATCACAACCAAGCGTTAGTAATGGAGACATCGAGGCAGTAGGCGAAGTGCTTCATATGCCACCTTTATGCTTTTATCGGAGTACAGAAAAGGTGTACTGGCATATTACTCTTGCAGATACCCCCAATATTAGCATTGTAGGAGTTTATTTCATTTCGGCATATTACTTTCTCTTTTGTGTTGGAAGCTTTCGAGTACCGCAAAAACTTGGACAGAGGCTCAACGCTAGGGTCAGTGGAGAGGATGGTGACTACCTTGTTGTCTTTCCACCGAAGCGGCAGGATGCCATCGTCAGTTGTGGTGTAATCATAGGTCTCTAAAACTACGGCTAGCTTGTCCATCTCCTTGGCTGTCTTCAGTGTAGGTTTACCAATCCTGTTTTCTCTGGCTGTGCCTGTGCATCTGCAGTTTCGAGTATGTAGCTAACAAACAATTTCAAGGTTGGTGAAAAAGCTGTCGGCGACTATTGCTGTGGTAGAGGAGGAGGTCATGGTGCTGGCGAGGACAGAGACTATCTGGCTCGTTGCTCCGAGAGATTCCTGCGAACGCGGTAAGGGGAATGCCGTGAGCCTTCAGAGTTTTTGCGCCTGATAAAGTACAATATCATGTATGAACCCATCCTCCGATGCTCTAGTGAAGAGCTAGAACCCCCATTTATGACTTTTATTCTTGATGCATTGCCTCAAATTGCCTGCGCTCTTTCCCGTGTGGTCCAACATCACCTCGTCGAAATGGATTGTGTCGTAGAATGACTCCCGACGATACCATATATTACACTTTCCGTTGAGGGAACTTCCTTAATTAACTTTAGAGTGCGTTTTACTGTCTGGCGGCCGGTATTATGTATCTTCAAAATGCTTAAGAAGTGGAACTGAGCTCAAGGATAATAATATTGCTATCATTAATAAAATAGAGTTTAATTAATAATAACTATCAGCAAACACAAAAACGGAAAATATTGACAAACAGAATGGAAAGGGTCGTGGAGACTCGGGCTAATCCAAGGATTTAAGGGATCAAAAAAGGTAAAACAAATATGGAGTTAAAGAGATGGGATGGTTCGATAAACCATTTAAAGCACAGGATAGAATTGACAAATAAGGGATCAGTACTCAAAAGGTGACGCTTGGCTTACGTAACTTCATTAGGGTGCAGTGGAAGGTACTTGAAGGAATATTCGGTCCGCTGGCGAGTTCCAGCCGAAGGGGGGGAATGAAAGGATCCTGACGAGGCGTCTGGGAAAGGAGAACCGTTACTCGACGAACAGCTCGACGAACAATGGCTGTTCTACTTTGTTCTCTTCTGAACAAAGGGGGGATGAGAACCGTCTCTTGTCTACGGGCTCAAGAACAATGGCTGTTCTAATGTTGTTCTCCTTTGAACAACAGGGGGGAGATGAGAACCGTTTCTTGGCGGAGGGCTCAAAACGAACAATGGCTGTTCTAATGTTGTTCTCCCTTGAACAACAGGGGGGGGAGAGAACCGTTTCTTGGCGAAGGGCTCAAAACGAACAATGGCTGTTCTAGGTTGTTCTCTTCTGAACAAAGGGGGAGGATGAGAACCGTCTCTTGTCTACGGGCTCAAGAACAATGGCTGTTCTAATGTTGTTCTCCTTGAACAACAGGGGGGGGTGAGAACCGTTTCTTGGCGAAGGGCTCAAAACGAACAATGGCTGTTCTAATGTTGTTCTCCTTGGACAACAGGGGGGGGATGCCTTGGGGACTTGGCGTCACTAAAGGCTCGAACCTTTGGCACTCAAGGAATATTGTCCTCCTTCTGGACAAGAGATGGTGAATCTCGAGGTCGAGGTCCCTTGGCGCACAAAGGGAGAGAGGGTCGTGGTGATGTTTCGCGACGAAAATCTGGATCTCCAATCTGATCTTAGTGGTAAAGTTTCCATATAAATAGCCAGGACATCTCCTTGGCGTGGGGGAGAATGGGGTGGAAGCTTCGAGGGAACGCACAGCTGGGCCGGAGAAAAATGCCTTATCTGTCCATAAGCCTAACTCGATCTGGCGAGGTCGGCGTATGGAGGCGAACGGGGGGGACGATAACCTCCTTGTTTAAACATTGGCGTCCGGTAGCTGTTGATAAGACTCCAAGCCTCGAATCGAAGATGCACGTGGGCCTCCTCGAGGTTTTAACTAATATGGGATAGGAGTTGAATTTAACACAGATTCAACTCGTTCTATCACACCCCTCCATTCCAGGGGAAGTTGTCACTTCGAAAAAAAAAGAGAAAAGGGACAACGATAGAGCTCCGTTGTAGGGAACTCGTTTTCTTGTACCAACCGTATCTTCCTGCACCTGACTATTATTACCTCAATACATGATTATTTTGATCTTTAGATTACAGGGGAAAATAACCTTTAATACAAATAAAAAAAAAAAAGGCATGGAACAATGAAATGATATAAACTTAGTACATACGGGACAAAATAATTTATACGTAAATTAATAAGAAAAAATATATATACATCAAAAAAAATTAGACATTGAGCGTTACAAAATTCAGACATATACATTAATTAATTATATTACAAAAGAATCTTAAATTAAGTCGTACAAGATGGTATATACCTACATGGAGATACTAATCCTATGAATACAATTGTTCTACGCTATTCGGTAACGCATTCCTACTGAGTGCGTCAGCGACCTGGTTATCGGAACCTTTGATATAATTTATTTTAAATTGATACTCTTGCAAGAGTAAACTCCAGCGCATGATGCGGCCGTTTGAGTGTCTCAAATTCCTAATATAGGCTAACGGACGGTGGTCGGTTCCTATTCGAAATTCTTTACATATCAAGTACAGCTTGAATTTGTCTATGACCCAGATAATTGATAGAGCTATCTCTTCTCTAGTGGCATATCTCTCTCCAGGTGGTAATAATTGATGACTAGCATATGCAACTGGATGACTCGTTCTGTCATCCACGTATTGAAGGAGTACACCTCCAATGCCCTCGTTGATCACGTCGGTCTTAACCCCAAAGGATTTTTCCGGGTTGGGCAACTTAAAAATGGGGGCAGAAATGAACTTACTTTTGAGCTGATTAAAATGGGAAACAGCGACATCATTCCAACGTAAACGATCGGAGAAATTCTTTTCCTGAAGGGGGCATAGGGGGGCCAAAATTGCAGCGAAATTCGGAACAAATCGCTGATAGGGAGAAGCTGATCCTAGGATCGATCTCAATGGCTTCTTTGTAATCGGGAGGGACATGTCGGCGATTGCCTTAATCTTGTTCTCTTGGGGACCTAACTGGCTTGGTCCTATTTTGAAACCCGAATATTTAATGGGTTCGTAAGCAAAATAGTATTTGCTGGGGCCAATGGTGAGGCCATTTTCACGCAGTTGCTCGAAAAGAGCTAATAGGGCGGGTAAATGGTGATTCCATTTAATTAGTTCTTGTATCTGACTCTTCTGATGTGGTGTCAGCTGCGCGTCACTTTTCAGGTCAGAGGGTTCCAAAGACTCTCCTGGTAGGGAAGGAGAAGGGTAATCGGCATCAGGTTGGATGCACACTGTCTGGATTACCTTAAGGGACTCCGCGGGGCAATCCTCTTCAAGCGCCGATGCTTCGTCCAGTTCTACGAAGGTATCTCCATGGGCGCGTTGGGGGTTCTTTTTTTCTTGGGGTCCAAGGACAGTCTCCGTGTCCTTGTCTGGGGCCTTATCACCTAAGGGTTTTAGTGAATCACATTCCTCTTTTTCCGTCCTAAAGTCCTGGTTAGGGGTCTCCGAGAAATCGGACGGTATCGGGGTTCTGATGGGGACGGGCTCCTGGGCTTCTTTCTTATCTCGGCCTTGAGGAAGGGCGGCCTGAAACACAGGGTCGAAACTTACTTGGGGGCTCTTTCCTATAAGTACGGAACAGAATTTTATTGGTGCTACAATGACTTCAGCCCAGCCATTATAATATTGACACTGCAGGTAACATCTAGCGACGGGGAATCTGTTCGCCCGCCCAAGGTAGTCACGTACCACCGCAAATTTTTCGTGGTTAGAGGCCACTGGGAGGAGTTCGTCGGACACGATGAAGCATGTACATCCTGTGTATCTGACGAGAGTCGATACTCGACAGCTGTCCACGCTGCCCTCCTCATATTTCAAAGTTCCCGCTGAACTTTTATCAAAAATAAAATTTACCTGGTGGCCTGACGGATGGGGAGAAGTTTCTGCTTGGGTCTGCACCACCGGGGGAGCCGGGGTTGCATTAATCTGGTGAACTTAGGGGGGCTGGTCCGCTTTTAAGCCTAGAATTTGGGGGGCAATTCCAGCTCATGTGGTTTTCTACACCACAGGTGAAGCATATGGTTGGTCGCTTCGGGAAGAGAGATGGCGGAGAAGTCTTAACGGGAGGTTTGGAGTCCCGTTGTTGGTTTTGGGGAAAGAAGTTTTGGGGTTTTACGGGGCTCGGAAACTTTGTCAGCTTTCCTGGGAAGGGGCGCGAGTCCGTCCTTCTTTCTTCTCGTTGGATTTTTTTTCTCGTTCTTCTCGTCGGATTACTCTTTCCCTTTCTATTACTTCCAATTTTTCTTTGAAATTCTGCTTCAATCCGAGCTAATTCAATCTGATGGTCAGCTTGTCTTATCCGTTCCTCTCTTTTTCTTTCTTCTCGTTGTATTTCTCTTCTTTGCTCCTCTTGAATGTACTTAATTAGTTCTTTTCCGGAAAGTCCACAGGACTCTCCTTGCGCTTTAAAGATTTCGAACGGAGTCATCTTTGCACTTTGGGGCGCACTAGTCAACCAACTAAAATTCCTTGCAACAAGAATTATGCCTCTATAGAATTAGCCTACCTAAATATGGGCACTGACCTATTCGTACTTGGTTTTTCAATCTAAATAACCACTGACTAAAATCACAAAAAAACACAACAAATTATTATAACCGTTCCTTGAGCTACTCCAGCTTCTTAAGTTTTAAAAAAAAAGGGGATAGCAATCGTTAAAACAAAAGGGAACTACTATATTCTATTATTATAACGAATAACACTATGCTTTACTCAACTGAGACCAGTGTTTGCAAAGATATAGCGTTTAACCTTACACACCTGATACCAAATTAAATAGTATATATATATATATGTCGTAGAATGACTCCCGACGATACCATATATTACACTATTCGTTGAGGGAACTTCCTTAATTAACTTTAGAGTGCGTTTTACTGTCTGGCGGCCGGTATTATGTATCTTCAAAATGCTTAAGAAGTGGAACTGAGCTCAAGGATAATAATATTGCTATCATTAATAAAATAGAGTTTTATTAATAAAAACTATCAGCAAACACAAAAACGGAAAATATTGACAAACAGAATGGAAAGGGTCGAGGAGACTCGGGCTAATCCAAGGATTTAAGGGATCAAAAAAGGTAAAACAAATATGGAGTTAAAGAGATGGGATGGTTCGATAAACCATTTAAAGTACAGGATAGAATTGACAAATAAGGGATCAGTACTCAAAAGGTGACGCTTGGCTTACGTAACTTCATTAGGGTGCAGTGGAAGGTACTTGAAGGAATATTCGGTCGCTGGCGAGTTCCAGCCGAAGGGGGGGAATGAAAGGATCCTGACGAGGCGTCTTGGAAAGGAGAACCGTTACTCGACGAACGGCTCGACGAACAATGGCTGTTCTACTTTGTTCTCTTCTGAACAAAGGGGGGATGAGAACCGTCTCTTGTCTACGGGCTCAAGAACAATGGCTGTTCTAATGTTGTTCTCCTTTGAACAACAGGGGGGGGGATGAGAACCGTTTCTTGGCGAAGGGCTCAAACGAACAATGGCTGTTCTAATGTTGTTCTCCCTTGAACAACAGGGGGGGGGGGAGAGAACCGTTTCTTGGCGAAGGGCTCAAAACGAACAATGGCTGTTCTAGGTTGTTCTCTTCTGAACAAAGGGGGAGGATGAGAACCGTCTCTTGTCTACGGGCTCAAGAACAATGGCTGTTCTAATGTTGTTCTCCTTGAACAACAGGGGGGGTGAGAACCGTTTCTTGGCAAAGTGCTCAAAACGAACAATGGCTGTTCTAATGTTGTTCTCCTTGGACAACAGGGGGGGGATGCCTTGGGGACTTGGCGTCACTAAAGGCTCGAACCTTTGGCACTCAAGGAATATTGTCCTCCTTCTGGACAAGTGATGGTGAATCTCGAGGTCGAGGTCCTTTGGCGCACAAAGGGAGAGAGGGTCGTGGTGATGTTTCGCGACGAAAATCTGGATCTCCAATCTGATCTTAGTGGTAAAGTCTCCATATAAATAGCCAGGACATCTCCTTGGCGTGGGGGAGAATGGGGTGGAAGCTTCGAGGGAACGCACAGCTGGGCCGGAGAAAAATGCCTTATCTGTCCATAAGCCTAACTCGATCTGGCGAGGTCGGCGTATGGGGGCGAACGGGGGGGACGATAACCTCTTTGTTTAAACATTGGCGTCCGGTAGCTGTTGATAAGACTCCAAGCCTCGAATCGAAGATGCACGTGGGCCTCCTCGAGGTTTTAACTAATATGGGATAGGAGTTGAATTTAACACAGATTCAACTCGTTCTATCACAGATTGCTTTGGAGACTGAGGCTCATTCCTGGAGGCTTTGTTGAGGAAATTGAAGAGGGTGCGTATTTTGTAACAGCGGTCTATGGTTCTCGGGCTGAGGGAGTTAACATTGAAGTGCAGGCTTCTCTGAGGTAGTCGAAAGCGTTTGAAAGTCATCGATTCAGCTACTTGTGTTACTCTTGTATGATGGCCCAGTAGTCATCTAGAGAGAGCACTCCACAACCCATATGTAGAACAAGATTGCTATGAAGGTGAACATCTCATCATCGTCGGTGGAAAAAGATGTAGCGACATCTTTTTTGAAAACTGCTAGGGACTCATTACATACGATGGTGGGGCGTGCTCATACACTGGCATAAGGGGATTCTTAATATCAGCTTTCTTCCATGTAGTGAGCCTTGTTTTTAGAGTTTTCTTGGATGGATGTGCTTTTGACTGTGGTCCTGCCCTTGCCCTTGCATTGTGGTTGCTGTTCTTTCTCCTCCTCACGATCGATATCCATATCATTGTCCTCATCATCTTCCACATCAAACCCGTCAAAGACTGCAACAGTACGCTTCCTCTTGCAGAGTGGTTCATCACTGCGGCCCGGAAATTGTGGGTCGTGACCCTCGGGTGTATAGCTGGGGTCTCCAATGTCGTCTGTGGAGAAATGGCTACATTAAGCATCCTGGAGGAGTATATGTACATTAAAGCCCCCCTCCCTTATGAGGAGAAGCGTGAGAAAGGTAGCCGGAGAAAATGCTTACCATGTGTGATCTCCCCGCCGCTGTGGGCAGTTGGAGCTAACATCTGTTTTAAGGCAACCACCTAAGGTCCTTAAACGACGCTCTAACGATCGAATTACCTACGAGACCCATAAACCCGTGGTTATGGAAAAACAGCGGTGCGAGTTAGAAGGCACGCCAAGTAGCGGTGCGGTTGCGAGCCTCTAATTTGCGAGCTGACTTGGGCACCCCAGTGCCATCTCAGGAATTCTCGCTCTCCCCAGATGCTAACTCACCACTCGCCAACCCCTTCCTTTTTGCTTCTGTGGCCTGATCACTTCCCCCTTTAGATCGCGCGGCAATCAGCCTATAAATAAGCCTCGCAAAGAAAGAGAAAGAAAGATCAGTAGTCGATACGCCAGAGGAGGATTAGTTTGTGAAGATCGATCCATCGGCCAGACAAGAAGATTATTAGTAGTCGGTTCGCCAGAAGAAAGATTAGTTCGTGAAGATCGACTTTTCAGCCAGACTAGAAGATTAGAAGTCGATATGCCAGAAGAAGGGTTAGTTCGTGAAGATCGATCCGTCAGCCATACTAGACTATTTCCGTGAGAAACGATAGGATCAGATTGAGAAAATCGATCCCCCCTTTCAGGGCCGTATTAACCTAAATAGTCAAGCTTTATATCGGTGCCATACCGAAGAAGCCTTTGCACTCTGTAAAGAAGTCTGACTGAAGAAAAGCAAAGCCACTCACACTCGAGCGACTCTCACATCTCAAGCTCCGTAAGAGTGAGAGGAGAAGAACCCAGCCCCAACGAGCTCCCGTTCTTTAATTACGTGGAAGAATCAACCCCCGTCACAGGCGACAAGCAATACCTCCTTGACGAAAATTTAACCAGTGGCCTCAACACTTCAAAACGAGAGATAAGTCCTCCAGCGACATCCGGCAATCCCTAATACCTACCTGTAAGTTAAAAATAACTTTGATATCTCTATTGCGATAGTAGAAGTTTAGTACGTCCCAAGTTTTAAAGGAGAGTAGAAACCTTTGTTCTTGAACCTAGGTCATATGTGTTTGTAGACGAGAGTACGTTAATTTAATGTTTAACGCTAATTAAATAGAGTCTCGAAAAAAATACTAATCGGCAATTGGTATGTTTACGGGAAGCCTATTTGTTTAGTTTTTGTCATTGAAAGATCTTTGATGCCAAAGATAGAAATGTGGTAACTGTTAGTTTGTAATAGTTAAGTGTTTAGTTTAAAATACATGTTTATTTTGGTAGATTCTGGTGTTTCCTCTTATCCTAATGTGTTTAAAAATAGCTCTTCCTTAAAAAAAACCCCCACTGAATAGCACTCTTAGAACAAAGCCTACTTCATCATAGAAGTAACTCACGTTCCTTAAAGCATACTGATACTAAAAGGGTGTCAAAGAGTATAGTGATCAAAACCAAGGGTCATACCACGACATATTATAAAAGTGGTGTCAGGTCTAGAGGTTTTATATTAGAAAGAACCCAGCCGTGTTTATTTAAGGAAGAGCTAACACAGTAAAGGAACACTAGGAATAATAGAATATTTGACGATTGGGAAATTGGTAAAGTTAGAGGTGGATGCCATCTAAATGTAATTGTTAGGCCAAGTAGTAAGTTTCGGTGGTGGAGTAGGTCAGGTTTGATTAAAAACAAGGTAGATGACTGACATAAGCGCGATGGCATTGTTTGACCTTTATCGCAAGCAAGGTCAAAGCCTCGGACTGGAAGAGACCGACCTGAACTCATTTATTCAGGAGAAAGAGAGAAACGAAAGAGAAGAAAGAAGAGAGGAACGTAAAATGAAAATGGAAGCTGATGAAAGAAGAGAAAAGGCGAAAATGGAAGCAGATGAAAAAAGAGAAAAGGCGAAAATGGAAGCAGATGAAAAAAGAGAAAAAGCGAAAATGGAAGCTGATGAAAGAAGAGAAAAGACGAAAATAGAAGCTGATGAAAGAGAGAAGATAAGGGCCCACGAAAAAGCTCTTAGCAAAGACGAGTTAGAGGTGCAGTCAGTGTCATCCAGAACAGGAGTGTCACCAGCAGCCAGCATGAAACTCCCGGAGTACAGGGACGATGAAGATTTATGCTCATATCTCTCCCATTTTGAGAAAATATTTGAAGTCAATAATTGGGACCTAGAAAAAGATGGGGTCGCCAGACTGTTACCGCTACTCAATCGTAGGATGAGAGAGATATTTGTGTCTTTACCCTCAGAAACGACGGTGGACTATTCCACTCTCAAAGCCGAACTTCTCTCAGCAACAAACCTTAACCCGGAAGAATGTAGGATGAAGTTCAGGCAGTCTCGCATAAGACCTGGACAAAAATACAAACATTTTGGCTTTGAGCTTCGTCGAAGCCTACAGTTTTGGATGGAGTCAGAAGGGGTAGAGAACGAAGTCGCTGCGGTCGTCGACTTCATGCTTAGAGATCAGTTACTAAGTACACTACCCCAGGAAATCCGTGCATTCGTTAAGGACCGAAAAGCTTCTACCTTCAACGAGTGTCTGGACGAGGCTGACCTCCACGCGGTAAATCATCGGTTACATCCGAGGGGGAAACAAGAAAGAGAAGGCTCCCTCCCCAAAGAAAAATGGGCCGCCTCCCAGGCATGTGCAGAAGAAGCCCTTTAAGTTCTCAGTAGCAAAAGGAACTTATAAGCCAAATTTTGGACGAGAAAAAAATCAAAAAGAAGTTAGGATTCCACAAGGATCATACCCTAATACCGGTACGTATCCCAGGAGGCCCGTCACTTGTTATACCTGCAGGATAATAGGTCACCTGAGTTTCCAGTGCCCACAGAACTCCCGGCTGAGGGAGACTTCAAGACAACAGGTGCAAAACCTGACTGCCGCGATCCCAGCAGGACAAGCTGATTCGTCCTACGTCCCCGCGCCAACATCCGTAGGGCCCCAGCAACAGGTAAACTTTCTATTCAACAAAAGTTCGCCAGGCGGCCTACAATTTGAAGAGGGTACTGTTAATGGGTACCGAGTATCCACTTTAGTCAGAGACACCGGATGTACGTGCATAGTGGTATCCGACAAGTTGCTGCCTCCAGTAAACCCTAACCATAAGAAATTCGCAATCGTCCACGACTTTTTAGGACGCGACAATCGATTCCCCGTCGTGAGATGTCATATACAATGCAGATATTTCACTGGTTGGACGGACGTGGTAGTAGCCCCGATTAAGTTTTGCGCAGTACTAATCGGACAAAACCCCCTAATTCCCCAGCAAGAAGTGGCCCAACAAGTAGTCACCCGGGCACAAGAAGCCAAGAGGAAAGAGCAACCTGCTAAGTTGACCCCTAGGATTACCCTCGAAGACAATGGGTTCAAATTGACTTCCTTCGCCAGTGTGAGAAGGAATGCCCCACTCTTAAACCTCTATGGGAGAAAGCTATTAAAGGTGAAATTCTCCAAGTGAAAGGAAAGAAGCCTATCCAGTATATCGTAGAAGACTCACTTCTCTACCGTACTATCAGCGAGGAGGATAAGGAGAACAAGAAAGCACTGTGTGTACCTCAAGAATACACGCAAAGAATTTTGAATACCGCGCATGATGGAATATTAGCCGGACACTTTGGGCACAACAAAACGGCGCAGCAGATATTACGACACTTTTATTGGCCCCAGGCCGCCAGGGAAATTGTGGCCTATTGCCGATCATGCGACCTGTGTCAGAAGGATCCCTCCAGAGGACGGGTACCTCCCGCTCCCTTACAAAAGGTGCCCGTTATAACCGAACCATTCTTTCGAGTGGCTATTGATTTGGTGGGACCAATTCACCCATGTTCAAGTGGAGGACACTCCTACATCCTCACCCTAGTGGATTGTGCCACCCGGTTCCCAGATGCCGTGGCCCTACGGAGGATTGACGCTATTTCCTGCGCGGAAGCATTAATTTCAATTTTTGCACGAGTAGGCCTGCTTAAAGAAATTCTATCGGATAGAGGGCGCCAATTCACCTCAGAATTGATGGAGTATTTTAATAAACTACTGTTAGTCAAGCCAATTTTTACGAGTCCATTTCATTCATCCGCTAACGGAATCTGCGAAAAATTAAACGGGACACTCAAAAATATATTCAAGAAGGTGTGTCAAAACAACCCTACACAGTGGCACAGATACCTGCCTGCAGCCCTTTTCGCCTGCCGAGAAATACCTCATCGGACGTTGGGATTCTCGCCCTTTGAGATATTATACGGGAGAAATGTGCGAGGTCCTATGAGTATTCTTAAGGAATTATTTTCCAATGCGAAGCTCGACCAAGAAATCAAATCGTCTTACGCTTACGTGATGGATATGCGCGAGCGCCTAGAATACTGCTCTGGCTTAGCTTGAGAGAACGCCGAGAAAAATTTAGCCAAATACCGGGACTACTTCGATATGAAAGCAACGGCTCGAAAACTAAAGGCAGGAGATGAAGTCTTATTATTACTCCCGACCGAAAATAATAAGTTATGGGCCCAGTGGAAGGGACCGTTAGAAGTAATCGAAGCACGGGGTCCAGTCGATTACTTGATAGATACCCCAACAGGGCGAGGAACATATCACATGAACATGCTAAAAAAATATCACCGCCGCGCGTGCATAAAGAATATTACCCTTCTAGACGAAGAAGAACCGATGGATGCCGTTTACCCGGGTACGCCCCTGCAAGTCATACACACCGTGTGTGTGGAACCAGACGAGGAATACGAACTTCCCTCGCTCTCACCTAACCGGGAAGACCCTCGGGTGGATTTAAAGATAAATCCCCACTTAGAGATTCAACAAAAAGCGGAAATGTTGAACTTGATCATGGAATTCCCAGAAGTCATTTCTGAAAACCCCGGATGTGCCAAGGATTTTAGCCATGAAATAAAACTAAAAACTAATTCAGTGGTTCGGAGCAAACCATATCCTTTACCGATCCACCTACGAGAAGCCTTCAATAAGGAAGTCCGGAATTTACTAAAATTGGGAATTTTAGAGCCATCGGAGTCCGATTATTGCTCCCCCATAGTAATGGTTAAGAAACCGGATCAATCATTTCGGATGTGCGTGGACTTCCGAAAATTGAATTCAGTGACCGTTTTCGACGCCGAACCCATCCCACTAATAGATCAAAATCTCCATTTATTTGAAGACGCTAAATTCATCACCGAATTGGATTTGTGTAAAGCGTACTATCAAATACTTCTCGCTAAGGAGTCCAAAAAACTGACGGCTTTTGCGACCGAGAGAGGTCTGTTACAGTTTACCAGGCTACCCTTCGGACTACTTACAGCCGGTAGCAATTATAATAGGATGATGAGGCGAATTATCGCTGGACTAAGTGACTTGTCGTTTTACTTCGACAACGTGTACGTAGCTACCCGTACATGGGAGTCACACTTACACGCCTTACGCTCATTGCTGGAGAAATTGAAGGAGCAAGGTCTAACCGCCGGGCCGACCAAGTGTTATTTTGCCTACGAATCCAGTGACTACCTGCGATTCAAAATAGGACAAAAACACTTGACTACCCAGCAAGAAAAAGTGGACGCCATATTTAAGATGCCCCGCCGAAAACAAAGAAACAACTCCGATCGTTTATAGGAGCGGTCTCGTTATATAGGCGTTTTGTACCACACTTCGCTTCCATTGCGGCCCCACTTAATGATTTGCTAAAAAAGAGAGCGTCAGACCTTGTCACGTGGAACCCCCATGCAATAACTCAGTTGGAGGTTCTAAAAGGAAAACTCGTAACTGCGCCCATTCTTCGCTTACCAAATCCCAACAAGATCTTCGGGCTTCACACGGACGCTAGTCAGGACGGGTTAGGCGGAGTATTGCTTCAATACGAAGACGATGAAACAGCCTATCCCATAGCTTATGTCAGTAGGAAACTGTTGAGTAGAGAAAAAGCCTACGCTTCTATCGAAATCGAAGCTTTGGCCATAATATGGTCCATAGGTAAATTCAAATATTATCTAATAAGGCACGAGTTTAAGTTGGAATGCGACCATAAACCGTTGTCATACTTAAGTAAAAATAAGAGTAAGAATGGAAGACTTCTGAGACGGAGTTTACTCTTGATGGAGTACCAGTACTCCATTCACTATATAAAAGGGTCCAACATTTGTATGGCCGACTCGTTAAGTCGGAACCCTGTCGACGATTAAGGAGCAGCCCAACAATTGTATTATAGCAAAGTTAAGTGTAAATCAGTAGAATTGTAAGTAAGTAGGGGCGAGTAACCCCCTATTGGTAGGTAAGAAGATACTAAGTTGGCACAGTAATATAGGAATTAATGTAAGGTCAGGAGAAATGTTATCGAGGCATTCCCGGGTGAACTAGAATTTATTGTATAATATAATGTTCCGTAAGTTACCCATGTATATTATTGTAAGCGTCGGATTGGAACCACCCTCCTCCCGTTATTTTCTTAAGGAGGGAGGTAAATGTGGAGAAATGGCTACATTAAGCATCCTGAAGGAGTATAGATACATTAAAGCCCCCCTCCCTTATGAGGAGAAGCGTGGGAAAAGTAGCCGAAGAAAATGCTTACCATGTGTGATCTCCCCGCCGCTGTGGGCAGTTGGAGCTAACATCTGTTTTAAGGCGACCACCAAAGGTCCTTAAACGACGCTCTAACGATCGAATTACCTACGAGACCCATAAACCCGTGGTTATGGAAAAAAAAGCGGTGCGAGTTAGAATGCACGCCAAGTAGCGGTGCGGTTGCGAGCCTCTAATTTGCGAGCTGACTTGGGCACCCCAGTGCCACCTCAGGCATTCTCGCTCTCCCCAGATGCTAACTCACCACTCGCCCTCCCCTCCCTTTTTGCTTCTGTGGCCTGGTCACTCTCCCCTTTGGATGGGGCGGCAATCCACCTATAAATAAGCCCCGCAAAGAAAGAGAAAGGGAGATCAGAAGTCGATACGCCAGAGGAGGATTAGTTCGTGAAGATCGATCCATCGTCCAGACAAGAAGATTATTAGTAGTCGGTTCGCCAGAAAAAAGATTAGTTCGTGAAGATCGACCTTTCAGCCAGACTAGAAGATTAGAAGTCGATACGCCAGAAGAAGGGTTAGTTCGTGAAGATCGATCCTTCAGCCATACAAGACTATTTCCGTGAGAAACGATAGGATCAGATTGAAAAAATCGATCCCCCCTTTCAGAGCCGTATTAACCTAAATAGTCAAGCTTTATATCGGTGCCATACCGAAGAAGCCTTTGCAGTCTGCAAAGAAGTCCGACTAAAGAAAAGCAAAGCCGCTAACACTCGAGCGACTCTCACATCTCAAGCTCCGTAAGAGTGAGAGGAGAAGAACCCAGTCCCAAAGAGCTCCCTTTCTTTAATTACGTGGAAGAATCAACTCCCGTCAAGGGCGACAAGCAATACCTCCTTGACGAAAATTTAACCAGTGGCCTCAACACTTCAAAGCGAGAGATAAGTCCTCCAGCGACATCCGGCAATGCCTAATACCTACCTGTTAGTTAAAAATAACTTTGATATCTCTATTGCGATAGTAGAAGTTTAGTACGTCCTAAATTTTAAAATGGACTAGAAACCATTGTTCTTGAACCTAGGTCATATGTGTTTGTAGACGAGAGTACGTTAATTTAATGTTTAACGCTAATCAAATAGAGTCGCGAAAAAAATACTAATCGGCAATTGGTATGTTTATGGGAAGCCTATTTGTTTAGTTTTTGTCATTGAAAGATCTTTGATGCCAAAGATAGAAATGTGTTAACTGTTGGTTTGTAATAGTTGAGTGTTTCAGTTAAAATACATGTTTATTTTGGTAGATTCTGGTGTTTCCTCTTATCCTTATGTGTTTAAAAATAGCTTTTCCTTAAGAAAAAAAAGTAAAAACCCCCACTGAATAGCACTCTTAGAACAAAGCCTACTTCATCATAGAAGTAACTCACGCCCCTTAAAGAATACCGATACTAAAAGGGTGTCAAAGAGTATAGTGATCAAAACCAAGGGGCATTCCACGACATCGTCATCATCAACGAGCGACTCACAATCACTGAGGTTGGGGTCTAGGGGCACGAGAACCTTTCGCAACAGGTGTCCCGGTAAAACAAATCACAAGGCAGCTTAAAAGAGAAAGAATTATTTTAAAAACCAATTCATGAACCTATTTGAGCATAGACTATCTATAACACAGATTCTCATAAATTGGGCATAGGTTCATCATGAATTATGAATTTCAGAAATATTTGAGCATAGGTTATCTATGAACACGGTTTCATAAAAAATTTAACACACACGCACACGCACATATATATATATATATATATATATATATATATATATATATATATATATATATATATATACATATATAAAATTAGAAAATAAATAAATCACTAGAGCACTGTGGAACATTCTACAATACCTACATAAGCTGTGCTTACGTGGCATGGTCGTTTTTGGGACATTCAGGAATTTTATATATAATTTTATGTAAATTTACCATATAAAATTAATAAACCCTTTGCTGGGTGCATCTCCATATATATTCACTCACTTTTTCACTGACGAATTTCCCCAACTTACCAATATCTTGCGTCAATGACACTTATAGCAGTTAGGAGACGAACTATTTATCTATAGAATATAGGAGGATTATAAACTTACTGACATTAAGTAGGTTGCTAGGATGGCGGGCATGAAGATAACAATTGACGAAATCAGACTTTTACGGGGTTTGAACATCCAATGATTTTCACGCTGCACTAAGTCAATGGTATGAAGCCATCAGACCTGACGTCATAGTGACGTGTGTCGTCGATCATCGGTGATTGGCTGGGAACTAATGACAAGGTAGCAAACACACATCGTGGGTTAGGCGACGCGATTTTGCAAGCACATTTACGTGCTCATAAATAGTCACTTGCCCGGTAAAGGGATAAAATATTGAGTTATAGAAGATATGAGAAGGAAATGATTAAAAATCTTTAGAATTTTAAAAAAAGCTTAGTATATTCCTGAATCGTCTATCCTTTTAGATAATCAAGGGGGCTAAACAAATAGTTAAAACCGTTATGAAAGTGCTTTTCAAGGAAAAAGAGGACGGAGACCATCAACTGGTAGGTTTCGTTGTGAGCGAAGCGAAACGCAAGCCCCCCCGCGTGGAAGGGGTGGGCGAAGAAATAACAAGTAAATTATATCTACGAGGAGCGGTCAATAAGTTTTGTTGCAACATGGATATAAGGAAACGAGATTTGAGGAAAAGTGTTTCATTATTTTTCAATATAACTACCCTCAACTTTAATGCACTTACGCCACTTGTCCCTGAGGCTTCGAATTCCCAAAAACCAGAAATCCTGGACGGTAGGCTGGACATCTTCTTCTTCCCCAAACGGGCGTCCACGCCGCAGTGCAGCCTTATGCTGGCGGGATATAAAGTAGTCGCTAGGGGCCAGATCTGGACTGTAGGGGGGATGGTTGAGCTTCTGGAATCCGCACTTGCGCAGGGCAGCTTGTTCAACTCTGGCCTTGTGGACTTTGACGACGTTGAAGTCGATCATGGGGCGTGAGGTTTCGTGAGGTTTCTAGGGTCTCAACGAGCAGAGACCTTGGTCAGGGCCAAATCGTCGTGGAGGCTGTTGATAACACTTCCATGTGATATTCCAAATTCTTGCTCGATTCCTTCGACCTTCACCCGTCGATTTTTGAGGATCATCCTCTCTACACGGAATACATTGTCCTCGTTGGTCAAGTCTGGAGCGAAGAGTGCTAGGAAATTCTATTTAATTTTAACTGTGAATTTGTTGATTACTAAAGATCAATTACTGAAACTGGCGACAAATGTGTGTCCATGGCGAGTTATTCGTGCATATGGGAAAGTATAAAAGGGAGTCCAGACAGAGAAGGATGATTGAATGACAAGAAATATGAGACATAAAAGAAATGACCTAAAAGCTCCAGAACCAGACAAGACATAATCTAACCTAACCTAAAAAATATCAGACATAAATTTGGGAGAAACTCATTTGTCTTGAAATTCATGCCTATTCTTGGTTGAATGCGGGCATTAGAAAGCCACGTGCCCTTAAACGCACTAACGGAAAATGTAAATGTGATTTTACGCCATTTCGAATACTTTGCAATTTTAACACAGTAAAATAAATTATGATCCTGTCTAAATCTAAAAATACTGGGGCATGTAGAGCATGAAATATCTCACCAGACAATTGACATCAAACACTTGTCGTATTAGTTGGTATTGCGACCTAGCACAGCCACTTCACGCCATTGTAACATATAAACTAAAAACACGGACATCCGCGAATCGTTCGAAATATACAAAAATATAACAAAGAAAGATATTCGTTAATTACCGTAAGCGCAGATCGCCTGTAGATATAACAAAGCCTGCTATTCGCTAACTAGTCAGACCAAATCTTGAAGGTTATCGGGAAAATGGCGCAGAAAGATTAAAATTTTGCAAAGTAAAAATATATTCTCGAAAAGTGAACAACTACGCTATTTTTAAGTTCCAGAAGTTCATCTAATCAAAAACCTAATTGTGAGATAGAGGAATTAATGTTAATCTTTAAATTTAATAAGGCACGCTGGAGTTTTGTGCACTGGGATGTAACCTTTCATGATCCACACCCACGCAATATTAATCTAAGCACACCAAAAATGAATTTACTTTTAACTATCCTGAATGGCGTCCATCCATTCCAAAAGTAAGTTTATTGTTTTCAAATACTTAGTTATAATTAAGGAAAAATAATGCCCAGGTATAGCAAAGAGAACACCTGTGTGAATCTTGGATATAAGAGAGTAATATCAGAACAATTCAAGCATATATAGATAATATTCAACGCCTTATCAATATTTGTGTCGGAAATGAATTATTATGATCAAGGATTTCAATTTGGGTATTGTACAACCATGAAAAGAGAGAAAGAGAATCAGAATTAGATATCTTAACAGATATATTTGTTTATTTATCATATAAGATAAAAAAAATTGGATGTTATTTTTTCTAAAAATCTAAAAACTCTTGGAACACAAACTTTATATTTTCAATTGACACCCTCACCTGGGAGGCCATTTTTTTTTTTTAAAATTTTATAGAGCCCATCTTGCACCTGGGAGGCCGTCGCAACCTTATGGTCTTTTGTACAAGGGCCATGGATATTCTTCTTTCCATGGTGTTCAGTGCCAGGAACGATGATAGGGCTACTGCCTTACATTTTATCGATCCTTTGTTCGTTCGAAGCTCGACTACTGATGAGAGTTTTATGCATCCGCATCCGAGCGTGTATTGATGAAGGTGCACTTGATATACCACACTAGCTTGCGCCTTGCGACCAGCGCTTTCCGCTCGTCCCTAATTTAGAGCCTAATTGTCAATTCTGGAAAGATGCCACTATCTATGCGCCGTATACAGTACATTATTTGCTTGTATGCGTAAGCCCGGCGCTTCCCTCAGTTGCCAACAGCTCTCACTGCATCCACAGCTGATCTCAACGGTGCCTAAGTCACCGAGAGACGACTTTAGGGCTAGGAAACTCTGTTGAAGGCTTGATATAGCTCTCGAACGCGTGGTGCCCCTGGTTTTTGCTGGACGCTACCCCGGAGGCGACCACTTTTGACTATTTCTCGCCACGCCTGTGCTCCCAAGGCTTCCACAGCGCCGGAACTATTGCTTTGGGCCTTTTTGGAGCATACTTCGTCTTACGCTGGAACCGTGCCAGTGTATACGGATGGCTCCAAGCTTGACTAGAGGGTTAAAGAACGGATTATAATTTATAGCGACTCACAAAGCGCCCTGAGTGTACTCAGATCATTCAAACCTCAAAATCCCCTGGTTCGCGATATCCACGACGCCACAGATTCGGAGAGCCAGACAGATTTTTGGATTATCTTTGCCTGGGTTGCTGGACATGTATGAATTGCAGAGAATGAGCGAAGCGATGAGAGTGCCAAAGAGTCCTCAAAGACTGGCGGACAAGATTCTAGAGTTTCGATCTTCCTCACACCAATTTCATGGCAGTGTTAAACTAAACAATATTTGCTTACTATCTATCTAGGAGTTATAAATTTAAAACTTTCATAGTAGTTTCTTAAGGCGCATTGTTTTCTGACATATTTTTTTACCTTTGCTACACCTACTAGATATGACGGTGAGAATCACTTTTGTATTTTATTATTATGCGAAAAAAGGTTCCTCAAATATGCTAAGATGACTGCTATATCAACGTGAATACGTGAAAAAGGCCTTAACGGCATTCTACAACTTGGCAAAAGCGTTATAAACAGGGAACTAAAAAATAGAGTTGGGTTGAAATTTCTATATTTTTATTTTAGGTTTCAGTAATAACTGAACAAGAATGGTAGGAAAGCATCACAGAGTTTTGGAAAGGAATTAAATATTAGAAGAAAGATAAAGATATATGAATGTGTGGTAGCTACGTAACTTAAATACCCATTAAAGAAGAAAACTAGGGATGATTAAGATCGAAAAGGCCAATAAACTGCCGTCCAGTAGATCTCACAAATCTTCTCCTAAAAATATATATAACTTACACATTCTTTTAACTGAGTGAGCTATAAGAACGCTTCGATACAAAATGAATAGTTTCAGGTAGTAAATTTAAAACCGAAATGAAAATAGAATAATGAGGATTTAGAAAGATTTGAATCTACTTTGAGGGATTTTTTTGACATAATTACTGTAGAAGAAAGTTTTCCCTTCTGATTTTATTAATAAGCGTATTTCTGCATTTTTAATTGGAAATTTCCGCCTCTCTGAAAGGGAAGTAATCAGATACGAAGCCTCATTTGAAAAAGTGAATTATCATTGAAGTTAGGATTTTGAGGACAAAGAGGTATTCGAGTTGCCCAGAATGACCACTTTTAGTTGAAGGGTGTCATTTTCTCATTAATAGAGATATTTTGAATTTAATAGCCATTGTTTTAATTGATAGCTTGGCTGGGCTGATAACAGAAAGTCACGATCACAAATTCTTACAAAGCGGGAAACTCGACCCAAGGGTATTTTTTCATTTTTATCAAAAGAACATCGATGAAATCGCCCTCAAAAGTTTGTAGGGAGAGATCTGTAATAGAAAGGGTGAACATATAAGAAGTTTAAATGTGTGGAGCTATATAATTTCAGGTCGTCCTTCCTCTATTTTGGTCACCGATGCACGCATGTACCAAGGTTGCGGCCCAGAGGGCGCTTAATCCTCGAGGAGTCAGCAGATATTGGGTTGCGAATACAATACTTGCCCCTCACCCCCACTTTCGAGATTTCGGTACGAGAGCAGATAAGAAATGAGCGATGTACTTCAAATGTGGACGACCCCATGAGTTATACAGCGGTGAAAGATATCCATATGTTTATACCAGGGGTTAGGAACAATTAGATTAACGATTTACGTTACTGTTTTTGCTGCTTCAAATCACTGACTTCAATGATCCAGCTTCCTGTTTTGCTGCTCCAAATCACTGAGTTCAGTGATTCAATTCCTTGTTTTTGACACTTTAAATCATTGAGTTCAGTTATTTAATTCGCTGTTTTCCTGCTTCGAACCACAGAGGTTAGTGATTCAATTTCCTCTCTTTGCTGCTTTAAACCACTCAGTTCATTGATTCCACTCTCTGTTTGGCTGCTTCAAATCACTGAGTTGAGTGATTTAATTCTCTGTTTGCGCTGCTTCAAACCACTCAGTTCAGTGATTTAATTCCTTGTTTTGGACTCTTCAAATCACTGAGTTCAGTAATTCAATTCGCTGTTTTCCTACTTCCAACCACAGGGTTCAGTGATTTAATTTACTGTTTTTTCTGCTTTAAATCACCGATTTGATATATTCAAATCTTTAAAATGATAACTCTTGAACCTCGCCCTTTAAGAAGAGTAACGAAAAGAAAAACCAGAAATAGAAAACCAAAAATACACACAGTTTCAGCCGATAAGAAGTCAATAACAACTATTAGCAAGTCACCGGAATAGAGTAGGAGCAAAAGAGTTTATTAAACAATAAGGGTCAATATAAAATTGATACCAATAGATAATGGTCTGCCCTTTTAAATAATGTCACAAGATAAATATTCTAAGATATTTTTTTATTCCTCTAAAGGTGAACCGAAATTTATGCTGGCTACGCAGGTGCTTGAAACAAATTGGGCCAAATAATGTACACGGATATTCTTAAATAATTTACTCTCATTGTTTTGTGAGGTTTATCACTTAGGTTAAAATATTAATGAAGATATTTACTGCATTCAGATCACTTGAGGCCTAATCCGAGATATTTTGAGCAATTACAGGCAATGTTTTATTTAATCGATATTTAATAGGTAAATGCCCTAGAGTTGGATGGTACTCAAAAGTTTCCCTTGCACTTTTATATGAGACTATGGGAAGGTTAATTAAAATTGTCCGCCACTGTGAATTGGTTGTTCCGAAGAAAATTTATTATTTAATTAGTCACCTAATTGATATTTAGTCACATTTATTATAGAGGAATTAACCAGCGATCTTAAGGGACAAAATGTATTGCAATCTGCAATATTACCTGGCCAAACTTACCGCCAGTTTGGCTTCATCCTTTGAGAAGCCCACAATTCTGGCCTAACTCGGCTCTAGTAGGACGCGAATTCGAGTTTCTGTTCGATTTCGTCTTACGTGATCAGTTAATGGCTGCGCTGCCATCCGAGATCCATCCATTTGTAAAAGATAGACAAGCGTCTACCTTTAAGGAATGCCTGGAAGAGGCGGATGTATACGCGTACAGCCATAATCTGAATCCTAACGACCCCAAAAAGAAAAATTCTTCTTTAATTACTCAGCTAATTGATATTAAGTCACATTTATTAGAGGGAAATTAACCGGCGGCCTTAAGAGCCAAAATGTATTGCAATCTGCGCCCCTGAAATTATAGGCCGCAAAGTGTAGAAAAACAAATATTTAGGTTAAACGAAAATTCCGCCTCCACCGTGATCAGAACAAGCAAGCTAGAGCATGCCAAAAGACGGCTTTATCAATCACCCAAGAGAGAAAAAAGGAAACGCAACCAAAAATCAGTTAAAAGTTACAGGGAAAGACATGCAAATGAAATGGGTCAAAGGTCATTTACACGTATCCCCGTAACATTTGAATTCTATAGGATCCGGTATCGCATTCAGGACCTCACGAATGAGGACATTTTTTCCTCCACCAGAATTCGAACCACAGAACTCACACAGGCGTTACCATACCCCATCGTGTCTCATTGATACTTTTTCACGCTTAACTCACGAAGGGTCACTACTTTGAATCACGATGGAGGTTGATTTTTCCTCCGTGGCTCAGTGGTAACGCTTGCGCTGATGTTGCGCGAGCTCGCTGGTTCGAATCAAAAACAATGAGACTAAAATTTTGGTTCTCATCCGAAGTCCATTTAACAAATTGCTTTGTAATGCTTTGTGTAACTAGAAGTTAAGTGACTGCAACTGCCTATATGTGGCTGTGCTTGAGAAGTTAAGATAGGTTGCTTGGGGCATTTATTTTATTATTTTGTTAATTGTTATGTCTGTTTTGTAATTTATATTATGTAGGATATTTAGGTCTTTATTTCTTACACCTAACTAAACCTAATAAAATTAAGAACTATCCACAAAAAGTAATGGAGTTAAATATTCGCAAAATGAACCAAATTAACACCCATTGTCCTCTCGGTGGGGATTATGTGAAATTGAATTATTTATTTAAAAATAAATTGATATGCAAATAGACGCAATTTGTGAAGAATTGTGTAAAATAAATCACGTAGTTCGTGCTAACAGCTTGCTTAGGGCCATTTCAAAATTGCACTTATTTGGTTAAATAAAATAATGTTTAATTAACTTATTTCCAGACAATAACTCGATTTGTCTCGATCCATTTAGCTGGAATGTTATCTTCAATACTAAAAATGAGCACACAAGATTTCAAACATGTACCTGAATACACATGTGTATCAATAATTCTTTCAAATTTATCCTCGTTCGTGTAAACTGTAAAGCGACGTACGTCAAAATGAGGAGGCAACATTTCCTTATACACAAAAACATTACCATCGAAAATACAAATATTTAAATTAGTTTAAATAATATTTTAATTTAAATATCTTAAATTAATAAAAGTTTTCGTTTTGTTAAAATGTATTAAATGATGGAAAATGCGTTGAGTCCTCCAGTTATATACATAATAGTAAAAGTTTGTTCATAGCATTAAAAACTACATCCTATATATCACAAGTTAATTTGAATATCCTTAGGAGGAGATGATAATGGAAAAGTCCTAGGGGTAAGAGGAAAACGTCTACCAAAAGACTTGATTACACCTCGGATTTTCCTTCGATCTTCGCCATATCATAATTTGTTTAAATTACTTGATTGAATTAAAGAACAAAGAATGATTTCTTGTTACGGAGCTAATCGAATGGTGGCACCTTCTTCAGCCTACCTACTCCATCTTGACGGAAACTACTGTAGGGTTGTTTCCAAAAGACAAGAGATTCATTGGTAATCATTTCTGAAGTTACAAATAAACATCTTAATAAATTTAGAAATTTGAACGATCGTTTTGGTGATAGCGATTCAATGAATCCCATTAGGATGAGCTTTCAGCTTTATCTACATATATATTCCTAATGTCAAGTTTTTATGTCAAATTTACCATAAATTACTTCATCATTTATGCATAAAAGTATGAAAAAGTGAGTTGAGACTTACAAATCTTTATCTATTTTACGCTCGATCTGTTCCTGCGGTCACAACGTTGTTCGCTCATAACTAAAGGTCATTCAGGCGTGCGCGTAAACTTCTATGATATTATATATTATATGTTAGGGAGATTTCGCAACTCTCCTGAATCTGCTTTTACCCTATATAAGAATTTCAAGCAATATGGGTATGTATTTATTTGCGAGAGGACTTTTCTTTTGGGGAAAACGTCAGGTACCAATGCTAGTGGTAGATAAATGCACTCTTATTATTTCTCCTTATTCAAAAGCATCTTAGGGCATAAACCCCACCAATCTCTTTTCTCTCACAGTTAAACCTATAATGTAAATTGCACAATAAAATTCACCCGAGAGAAGTTTATCTACCGGAAATTTCTTTTTTAAGTTTATATGAAAATTTCTTACCCCAAATATTAAGAAATGATTTTATAAGTCAAGCGAAAGAAAAGAAAAGAAAATATGAAGTATATCATAATATTTTAAATGAATTCAACAATTTCAAGCCCTTCATTTCCTTCCATAATTCTTTCTTTTCTATTTACTTCTCGACAAGGTCAGATTAATGAAGTTCTGCCATCTAAAGTTTTTCAAGCTTTAATTTTCAAAGTTTGCTGTCAACATATAAAAGTTATTCCTGTAACAATGAGATAAATTGCAACTTTGCTTTTAAGTCAATATCGGCGACTTTGTATCATCTATTTTATATCATAATAAATCATCAATTGGACATTATTCATCCTTTTTGTGGAAACGGTTCTCCAATTCTGATTTTCCAAAGATGTTAATTACAAATTATGATGAAACTCATGCATGTAGTTCTCTCCTCATAGGTGTCTTTATAGAATCATGGAAAGGCAGAGGAATGGAAACAAAAAGTCACGTTTCCAATGAGGCTAAAAAAACCAATAACTCTCACGCTTATTACTTGTTTCTTTTAATCGCATAGTTATCGATTCACATTTAAATTTCTTATACAACTAAGAGAAGTTTAACTTTTAATTAAATAGTTCACCAAACGCCAAAACTTAGGTTAAAGTAAACTTCAATTACATTGAGAATTAGATACTAGTATCCTTTGAATTAAATGGAAAATTTAAATTTGGATCATTTTACAAAAGTAACAATAAGAAATTCTTCATATTTTGCCCATCTAATAAATTCCGTCATCTTTATGAGTCTGTCTCATTGAATTGTTGACTAAAAGCCTTAAAATAAGATCCCAATAATCTCGTGGTGCCATTCGAGTCTTCCCTCTTTAATGGCTCTTAGCCTATTTACCACTCAGCCATCATTAGAAAATAATTATTGTTGTTATTATCTAAATCTGTGCTAGTTTTCGATAGCATTTAAAATTTGATGAGTCTCTGTTATGTTCGACGTCACCCCCCCTTCCCCCCACCTTCTACCCCAGCAATTTCCTGCCTAAATTACATAGAGACGAAATTAGAAATGGCACAATTTCTAAGAACATTGACATAGAGTTCAAAGTTTATTATGTACAGTTGCTCAAATTAGTTATGTTACATTGTTACAATGATTTGAGAAAGGTTAGTTAACTATGATAAAGTTTTAAAAATCCTCATATAGTTTTGAATAACTGCTGCTAGGCTTTACTCTGTTGCATTGTCAAGTAAGAATATTTTAATGACACGTTATGTTTGAAAATTATAGAGTTAATTAAGCTGAAAAAAGGAAATTTTAGGGAAATTTGGACTCTCGGTGTTTGAAACAAAATCCTTTAAAAATGTTTGACAGTACGTCTTGAAATATCTTTAATAACGAAAATCTTTCACTACATTTAATTTATTTTTTTGAAAAATGTCCTGCTTCTTTATTCATAACCCAAAATATACTAAACAGTTTATTACTCATTAAAAAATAATATATTAAATTATCACTCTGAACAAATTCATCTTAAAATGTGAATAATTGTGGCAAAAGTACAACGAAGGTTCGGAATTAGGGTCTGATGAATTAAAAAATTGAGCGTATATTTAATTATTTAAATTAATTCAAAATAATTAATCTAAACTTAATCCCTTAATTTAGATCCAATATTAGAATAAATCCAATTTTATTGAAATTCTGATCTGATCATCGTATATTCATTCTAATCAAAATCTAAGTCTAAATTTTCTTTTCTAAAGATGGTCGACTCCAAAGAATAGGAAGGGGTACTATTTAATCATTCTTATTGTTAATATCTTCTAATTCGTGATTTATTATTTACTAGTACAACCAGGTCGTCCAAAATTACGAAATTTTACCGTTTCATTTAAAATGCATCACAGAAAAATTTAAATATAATAATTTCCCTCCATATTTTTTTAATCCACAACCGTAAACACTCCTAAAAATATTGACCCACAATGAAGATATAAAGTTTAAAATGAGAAAAAAGAGTGGAAAACCTAAGGAACAAAATTAAAACCATGGATAACCTATAGAACCAAATTAAAACACTAGATGATCTAAAGAAAAAAATTAAAATCTTTGATACCTAGAGGACAAAGTAAAACCATAGATAGCATAGAGATAATTAAAACATTGGATAACCTAACTAACAAAATGTAAACACTGGATAACCTATAGAACAAAAGTAAAACCCTTGCTAATCTAAAGAAAAGAATATACAATGGATAACTTAGGGAACAAAATTAAACACAGCATAACCTTGAGAAAAAATTTTAAACACTATTATATGGAGAACAATATTAAAACACTGAATAACCGAGAAAAGAGGAATAAAAAACTAGATAAGGAAGTTTTGCGATAGCTAAAATGAAAGTCACATTTGGATAAAGAAAACCAAGTAGTTTTACTAACATTAAATTACAAAGAAACTCAAAAGATAAAGTACCAAAGAAAATGGACAAAATCTGGCCAAAATTATAATCTTTAATGAATCAACTCCACAACAAAGGTGATATGATTTGCTGAGAAAAGGAGGCTCTTTTTGACAATTGTTTTTACTAAATAAACGAGGTGAGGTCCAGAAGTATCCTGGTTTTATCATTAATATTGATGGAAGCAGGATAATTCTCAAACTAGGTCGGTCTTTTATTAAAATCTCTTGTTAAAAAACGAGTCCTTTTCTTAGTATTTATATATATATATATATATATATATATATATATATATATATATATATATATTTATATATATATAGAAAGAAGAGGAACCAAAAAATACGGGTATATTTAAGATTTGACTAAATATTTTATTTGGAGGGCTTTTTAATTTTAGGATTATCAACTTGTGCACTTATGTGCATTCATGAATCCAATACATATATCGGCCTACTTGTAATAATTTCTGCGCCAGCGAGCGAGCTGTTATTTTTGCATTAGAAATGTTTTGGGTATTGTATTTAATTTTTCGTAGGGAGAGGAGAGATTCTATCCAGGATCCTAAAATCAAACATAAAATATACATTTCTTTACAAATCTAGGTTCAGACTGTAATTTTCTCTCTCTAACTGAGGATTCATACGTATGTGGTGTTTACTATACAGAGCCTCTGCGTAAATGTGACTTATTTATTATCGGACTGTTAAACACGATTTACAAGTTAATTAACAACAACTTTTTCTGTCACTTTATACTTGGATTCGTCCTGTTTAAAGTAATACAGTAATTTGACAATCATTTAAAATGAATCTTATGGCTCCCAAAAGGAACGTATATATATATATAAAGAAGAGAAACAGGAAAAAATTCATCTAATCGTAGTCTTATAATTTGGATTTGACTAAATATTTTATTTTGAGGGAGAGAGAGACAGATAGATCGGACTTTTTGTTCTTTCGAAATTTTGTCCGTTTGACATTATTTCTTTTCCACATTTAGAGCTAATACAAGTTGCCATAGCGTAAGATAAGCCAATTTTTTTTTTCAAAGGTAAAATGTAAGTACAAAAAAATAGATTTGGTTTTACTTGCGGAAGCAGGGGTAAAACTTTAACAAATATAAGAAAATACATTGAATATTATAAAAACATTAGTTTACACTTAGATTTTTAGCATTATTTACAAATAATTTAGTAATATCATGTAAAATAATGTCATACGGAAAATAGTTAAAAGAAAATCTCAAACTTTTAGTTGTAAGCTAATTCCACTCCCAAAATCCATCACTTAACGATTTTCATAATCTTTCACAATATTTGCAATTCTTTTGGTCAAGGCTTTATATTTATTCTTATTGGGTGAAGGCAGATGTCCTGCCAGAAGTTGGTTGAGGATCGTGTCGTTAAGTGCTGTTCCGTCTTCAGTACTTGAAGTAAACATCTTATATTTGGATGACTTGAAGTTATATTCACCCGTAAATAGTTATACCATCCCTCCAAGGAATTAATTGTTAGTGGCAAAGCATTGCATAAGCGATCATACATGTTCTACATAGCAATAGGAAAGAGTGAGTTACCTCTGTTACGCCGTCGTATTCTAACGATGTAAGCATCTTCCAAATAATCGATGATTGGATTTGCTTCATAGCACTAATTTTCTTGTTATTGCTCGATTGCTTCTACGGCATGTCGGCAAGCACAAGAGCCAAGGCCCCGTATCATTTGAATCCTTAGAGCAAAATCAGTATCGCTCTGATATCTTGATTGTAAACTATTGATTGCACTTCCCTATAAACTACCTAGAGTAATGAAAACAAATCCCTTTCATAATTACATTTGAAAATTTTCGGTAATGGCAATCTTGGCAGCTTGTTCATAACCAATCAGAATACTAGCTGGGTTGAGCCTTGAGTCAATAGCCCGAAGTTGTCTGAAAATTTTTTCATAGATAACGACATTTATTTGGAAATAATGCAAAGACACAAGGAATCTTTCTATTAGAGATTAAACGGTGAATGGAGTAGCGTTGGTAAAATAATTATGGTACTACTTTGAATGTACCATAGCAAAACCAATCACTTGAGAATTGTAAGAGTTGCATATTTTTCTCAGGAGACAACAAAAGTATACAATAGTCAGTGGGTCCACTATCGTAAAGTAAATTAATTTCCTCCTTACATGTTTTTTTTGTATTCATCTAGAATAGCCATGTTAAGCAAGGCTCTTGGTATGGGATACAGAGGGTTTATAACTCGCTTATATCTTCTGATTGAACGTACCATATCTTAATACCTTTGACCATATTCTTTTGCATTAAGCACAGGGAAGCTGGATTAAAAATAAATAATCCCGAACTTTATTTCATGTTTTTTTCTCTCGATATTTAGATTAATGCAGATTCTGCAAAGTTTCTGCTATAGTAATCATTACAATTCCTAAGAACTTTTGGTTCCTCCCAGTTCACATTATGTTGGAAAACATTTACATGCATAAAAATTCATCAATTTAACATACCTGTCCTAACGTTTTGTTTGTGTTGACTGACTTTCATATATATATATATATATATATATATATACACTCCTTCTCTCTCTCACACTTCCAAAAAATTGTTATATTTTTCATTGTGTGAGACGAAGAAAATGGCCATTGCACTGAAATTATACAATGATACTTTTTTTTTGCACTGATAGCCAAAAATATCTAAAAATATTCTACAAATATATATATATATATATATATATATATATATATATATATATATATAAATCTCGGGAATTGATCTGTCAAGCAGTTGTCCATATTTGACATCTATCTGTCGGGTAATTATCCTTATCGAGCAGTTGACCGTCATGCTCTTGCCAGTCTCATCGGGCAGTTGACATCGAACCACGGGAATTCCCTTAGTTCGTTTTCTTTTCTACGAGGGATTTTCTTTAAGCCTTTAACATGCATTTAAGCGTTCATTATGCATTTAAGGCAGCAACTTCTATCGCTGGTGACTATCAAATAGAAGAGCCTCGATAATAATATTAATTTTTACACGGGGAATTTACCCAATTCCAGGTGTCAGCAACGCTCTTTGCAGATAAAATTATTGGCGAGATATTTCTTCATTCTATCCAATATATTAATTACCTCATGGCGAGGATGCGATTTAACTCATTATACTTGAGTTGCGCTTTGCCTAACAGGGGGCGCGAAATTGTGAATTGAACGGAATTTTTCGTGCACTAGATGGAGTCCTCCTGTTCTTGTCTTTGGGACTAGTATCTATTTGGGTTTTCTAATTCCCGCTATAGTTTTCTTAAGTTTTTCGACATCACTCTTAAGTATTCTTTGACGAGGACTTCTACTATATATGTGGACAGGACACCCCTTATTTTACAATAAGCTTTCCCGTCCACATACAATTTGGCGGGAATATCTGACTTCAAGCTATCCAGCACTTTACTGATCACTCTTTCCTTAAATGTTAGAGCTACCACACACTCACCTGGAACGTTTTCATCTTCAACTCTTCACTCGTTACAATCTCTCTGAATAACCTTACCTGTTTCCCAACCTAATAGAAGCTTTATCTGCCGTTTAATGAGCGAGAAAAGAAGTAAACACTCAGGACACACAAGGATCGATAGAAAAATATCGGAGGGGAGGTGAAATAGCATTTCTGATTTGTTTGGATGCCATTTAACCGGACGAAGCGTGTGCGAATAAATTTAAAGTTAACAAGACGTAGTTTTAGGATTTAGCAATAATAATTCTTTTCATCATCATCACTAACTCTATAATTTAAGAAGAGGATTGTTTTGAGTATTTGAATAATAATTTCAACTTAGTTTTGTTATGACATATGTTTTTTATTAAAGTTAGTTTTAATAATTCTTTTATAATATCAAAAAACAAAATGATGAAGTTCAGAAATAAATATAAGTATGAAATTTTGTAAATTTTTCAAAACCCCAAGAATTACAAATGGTGAAGTTCACAAAATTTATTTTTATATATCTTCTATAACTATATTTTAGCAACGAGATATTTTAAAAGGGGGGAAATTTAGTTTAGAGTTCCTTTTAAAAATTATTATAATAGGCGAAGTTCAGGAAATTTATAAAAATTTAACCATGGCTGCTTTTGTTTAGATTTTAATCTTAGTAGTGAAGCGCAAACTCCCACAAAAGGCAGGAGTGGCGAAGCCATTGCCTGGTAGACTAATATTTTTTTAAGGTGTCGACGTCCTCTTTCAAATTGCTTCACATGTATGTAGCTCGGCTTGACGAAGTGCAGGAGGAATGTATATTTGAGGAAAATGTAAGAAAATAACTACTAGGAGAAAACGAAGGAGAAAAGGAGACAAAAAAAGAATTATAAAGAGTATGCTAAAACAAACCAAATCCGAGATAGGTATTTAGGGCTAAATGAGCATTTAGTGTCGAGAGAATTAATTACTATACAGAGCACGGCCATTTAAAGACCTAGTAGGAGCGCGTCCTTTTTTATTGGGAGGGGCTGGTTCGGCGTCAAGAAGGGATAACTAAGAGACAGGTCTTTTCTTACTACATTACGAGGTGTTATACAAATATACAGCTATACAAATCCTATACTGGTTATATACTCCCAAGAGCTAAGCAATTGATGCAGTAAAATATCTTCGGAGAACTTTGAAATGTATACACAATAGATAAAATTATATATACTAATGTATTGAAAACGTATGTCAAAGGAAAGGCTTATAGTCATAATGCTGAATTATCTGCTAAGGAAATTATTATTTTCTAGAATTACCTCATTATCCTTTTATTTTTACTGTTTTCTTTTTCCCTTCATTTCATTCCCACCTGTCTATTTTGGACAACTATTTAATAATCATTAAACTTATTAAAATAATTACGTCTAATAAGAACAATCCAGTGGCCCACACGGTATATGACCTTAAGTCGATTTCTTAATATTTCAATATATGTAGATATATAGATAAATAGATAAATATAATTTGTAGAAAATAATGTATAGCTAGATTAATGTGCGCTAACCTAGTTTACGAATCTTTGTCTCCGAGTGAACTACTCGCAATCGAACCTTAGCTTACCGCAATCATTGGCCGTGTTTTCTATATATCAAGTGCATGATATTTACTCCTATTCCATTATGACCATTTCAAAGCATTTTGCTAAAATACAAGGCCGTTTCGGTATTCGCTATAGGGAGGGAAGACGGGAGAATGAGCCACTTTCTTGGCTGGAACAAAGCTACAGCCTATTTTCCCGCCAGCTTGACTATGATGGTACCTAAGATAAGTTGAGTTCGCAGAAATACCCTGATTGGGCACATAAAGTGCTGCTCTCTTAGTCTTAGACTACTCAGAAATTAACGATATCTTCTTATCCTAAGAGTCAAAGGAAAGATCTCAGCCCACTTTCGCTAACATGATTCTCTTCCAAGTATAGCAATGATTCAAGATGAAGCAGGGGTGCAACCCACAATATTACACCTATTTTGCAGTTCATGAGAGTGACTCAAAGTGCAGTGCCTTGGTAAAGATGATGGAAATATGTGGTAGACCTCATTTAGCTTCTCGTTCACTGCATGAATGACTCCACACGGATCATGCACCAACCAAAGCGCAAAGACTCAAGTTTAAACGTGATAAAGATCGTTTTGGGTGATCATACCATCACCCGTCCTTCTTCACAACCGTGGTCATGCTCGGTGTAAAAGAACAACTCCTGACCCACCCATTTGTTGGAGATTACGTGGAAGGATATCTCGCCATGAGAAACGTCACTTCTTGTTCAACATTCACGAATTTTCTACACCTGAGGGCATTGGGGAAATAGTCTCCAATCCTGCGAACTCGACCCAAGCCTCCTGCCCCCCCGTTGACGAAGCGAGGAAGAGCCGCTGTTTCTTGCACCTCAGGGCTAAAGGATGAATCTACTCCACTTCCGAATTAAGATATCTGGAGCTTGTGACTCCTTTCTCCAAACTCCCCCTTTCCCTTCAGAATGGGGCATACAAATACGAGGGTTATTCTGTAGTTCAAGAAGTCCAGCCCCCACTTTAAGGCAGTCTTTATCGTCTCATCCCGTGCGCGTTCATCAGACAGCAGAACTTCTCTGCCGTGATTCTACCGGTAAATTGGTAGCTTCTCTGATCGGCAAGCCTTTGAATTTAGGCAACAATCTCCCTTCGTTTAATCGAACCAAAGAAAATCCCCATCGATTTCCGTTGACGAAAAGAAGTGTCCTCTTTCAATGGAATTACGAGTAATTCCACATTCCCCGTCGAACGTCATCTTTGAAGTTTGGCTATCCTCATCGGTATGTTGGTTCGGATCGGGCCACACCTGCTTCATTCGCACCGTGCCCCACTTCCCTCATCGGATCGTGCCTTACTTGACTCACCGGATTGTTCCTCAATCTCCTCATCGCAAGAAGGAACTTCCTTGAAGTCATCAACCGTAAGACTGAAACTCCTGCCATTATTAGTGTTGTCATGTTTCGTTTTTTGATCTGAGCCTAGTAACATTATTTAATTAATTCTATTAGAGAATCCCTCCTCATTATAATTATCAAAAGACTATTTGAGTGGTTGTACCACGACAGTCAGCAAGCTCTTCTATGAGTTTCTCCTTTTATTAATTACATTACTATGACATAATTATTTCTATCAATTCAGGATTTAATATTGAATAATTAATCTTCCCTAAAATTTCAAAGAAAATTTCAAATTTCCTAAGAGACCATTTGTTGGTCAATCAAAAGGTGGACTAGTCAAAGACAAATTGGAAGGAATCTCAAAGAAAATGTCTTCAGTTAAAAGAATTATCTTTCCTGTTAACGAAAATGATTCAACCTCAATAAAATCAATAATTACTCTTCCTATGCCTTCTGAAATAAGTCTAAGTGTTGTTCGATGATGCTTTGAAAAAATAAATTACTCAGTATAAAGGTAACGAAAAGGAAGAAAGATTCCAAATTAGCCCAGGAACAGTAGTAAATTACCTTCACTCTTAAGTATAACATTAACTTGCAGCAAAGAGGAAGCCTCTTTAAACTATGACTAAGATAAAAAATAGGAATAAGTGGGATGAGAAAAGATGAGCCATAAGCCTTTGGATTTTTGTACAACCTAATTCTAACTGAAGAAACAAGATTTGCTCAGTCTTCAGAAAGTGGACCCGAGTTGGTGTGGAGACGAAAATATCAGGAGATTAACATAAGCAGGTTACTACCAAGGATGAAACTTGATGAATTTTCTTGTATGGTCTGAGCAACTTGAAATGATGGACAGTCAGAGTTGCTTGAGATAATGCCAAGGTAACTCGGGTAAAATACATTTAAATAGTTAAAAAGGGAATTACACGAGGGTTTTCATGTGGTCAACTTGAAAAAGAAAGTTGTTTATTAATGGACTAAGCAGATCCTTGTCATACTGCAAAAAGTAAAAACAAATGAAAGGACTAAAGCGGCGTTAATAGAATTCCTTGTCCGAATAAGCCCCCTGACATGAATAAAATAGAACATCTGTGATTAATAATATAAAAGACTTTACAGCAAATACTTTACAGTCAGAAATACCGGATGTTAAACTCAAGACATGTTAGAAATGCCAAAAGCCATAACTGGAAACTCATTAATACCCTGACTTTGCGAGGTTCAGCTCTAATAGGTGCTAAACGAAAGACCACAATGTATTAATGATGTAGTTTCATTATTCAAAATACATTGCATCTTTACTTTTTAATTGGTTATCTAGGTACTTGTTTCCTGTCTCTGTAAAAGTTCTCTTTTACAAACTTTAGTGTCCAATGTTGCTTCAGCCCACTGGTTTTATATCAATTACTCGCAAGGTTCTTATTTTCGCACTGTTAGGCCTCTGTCACATTAAGTAGAAGACTTGAGAGAACTGCGTCATTTTCGGCCGCTGTCCAAATAAACTAGAACTCGCCTAACACTGATATGTTCTTTCTATTCCGTTCTACCTCTCCCCTTTCGTCCACTCACCTATTGCCTACTTTATATTTGTTCTCTCTCTTGGACTGAGTTCGCGTAGTTCCCATAGCCTTCCCTCGTTGTTATTCTTTAATAAAAATGTAAAAATTAAGTTGGGCTCATAATTATAAATTAACGAGAAATATACTGTGTGATAAATACGTTAAATCCATGATAATTTTTGCAATACTTAGCTTTTTGCTCTTAGATCCCCTCTCATAGACACGTCTAGGTCATTAAGTTGCTTGATTATGATGGAAAGGATTAATTTTAGTCTCGTTTACATTGACTAAGAGCATAAAATTCTGGTACATACCAATTTTATGTTTCATGAACCTTACCTCTTCTAATTATTCTAACTAGAAGGGGTCATGTAGCTAAGGAAACATCTCTACGTGGTTTCCCTATTTAGGAAGCAAAGGCAATTTGTTCAGGGTTGTCGTAGAGTCGAACGTCGATGCTGGCCGAGGATTGACTCTGCGGTGACGCGGGAGATAAACACGCGAAAAATTTGGATATAGATCACAGTGCGAAGGTTAAGTAATCAAAAGCAAGTGCGATTGGTTTAAATAATCAATTCTTATAGGTTCTAGGTTTAGAGAAACTGATTGTAGAATATTAACTTTACTATATACAAAGAAAATATTATTATCAAAAGTAAATAAATGACAATAAATAAGATGAGTACCGGGGTACCAAATGGAAAGGGGGATACAAATGACTCGTGAACCAAACGGAGGGGGGGGTGATACAAATGACTCGACTGGGAAGAAAGTCCGAGAGATGATGCACCGTGATTGCTTCCAGGGAAACAAGAGAGGGCAGGGCAAATGACGGGGAGACTCACGTAAAGCCTAATTGACTGAAGGCTTTGGATACGACAAGTAAGCGAAACGCTGCAAAGTTACACTTTCAAATTCCTTTTTCTTTAACTTCGTTGAGAAATGAACGAGGGAGTATTCCAGACGAGAACGAAGTCGATCCTCGAGTGATATATGCCTGTCCGTGCCTATCGTCTGCCGGGCGGGAACTCTGCCATTAGGTACGATCGAGGCCTGGTAGAGAGGTGACACGTAGCGTTCGTAGCTGGAAGCCGTGGGGAGGCGAAGCAGGGCGTACTTTACTGTAAGTGGCTGCTAATCAAGTTGGGGCTGTAAGGTACTAATTTTTTAAAGCTTTTCCCGAATTATTTATACTGACCCGGCGGAAGCTGGTCGCCAGTGGCCCTCCAAAGTGGGACGGGGATTTCGTTAGACTTGGCGCGCCAGCTGGGGGGGAGGGGGAGGAAGATATTCTTGGCGCGCATCACAGCCCGCGCGAAAGTGCTTGGTGCAGTAGTCTGGCGCTAACAGCAAATGTAACGGGGAAGGAAGAGAACCCAAACGGATCACGCTGTCGCGCGAAATTCTCGCTGCTCCTTTGGGTCTCTCTGGCCGTGCACGTGCCTATTTCTCAGGCTCTACGGGTAGACGTTGATTTCTACGGGGGGGGGGGACTAAACTTCGTTCGGTGACAAGAGTATTTATATTAAATCTGACAATTGATGCTATGAGTTCAACAAGGCATAATAGTTTGCATCGCGAATGATAATAAATCAGTCTCGACGGGGATTATATTAAGTGTTCCACTGTGCCATGATTGACAAAAGGAAATACAACCTGATCTCAGTTAAGTGGTACAAAAAAAAGACCTTACACTACAATTTGGGAGAGGTATATGTTCCTCTGCCTACAATGGCAGAAACAAAGAAACAACAACAGAGCAAATTAATCGCGAACTCCCCTATCCATTTCCTTCTCAGACAGACGCATGCCAAGAGCAATCAAACAGATCAGGAGGCAAGTGGGCGTCATATACATTTATGTTGTTTGCTTATTTTTGCATCCTACATTATACCATGCCCTCTTTGCAAAGCTGGAGCATGTTTAAAAGAGTTGAGTACCCTCCATGTTTTAAGTGTTTTAAGTCTTCTCTACTTTAATCGAGTCGAGCTACGAAAATTCCCTGCATTGATATTCCTTCGAAATTTAACTTTATGAATCTCTGTAGAAAAGTTGTCAATCCACCTCCATTGGATGTGACGTTTTTATATAAATAAATAACTAAATATCTAGACACTTTTATTTCTAATTCTAAATAAAAAAATAGTGCAATGTATATTTCCTTTCGTACTTTGATTTTTCCGACGGCATTTATCAATAGAAAGAGACACAAACCCCCCATCGACTTATAATTTATTTCCAATTTTAGTTCATTACTTTTCTCTTTAATTTTCCCTAAAATATATTAAATGTACTTGAAGATAATGAATGTTTACAGTATTACCAAGGTAAAAACAGAGCATTGGCTTCGTAAACTGTACGGTCATTGATTAAAATAAATATATCTTGTTCCCAGTGAAGAGGGAATCACTATAATTATCATTAATGCAGATGAGTTTTATCAGATGGACAGAAACACTTTTTGATTTGTTATTTTTAATTTTGCACTAAATTTTAGAGCAAAACATTCTTTCTCTACTAAAGAGAAGCAGTCAATATGTTTTGCAATTCGGATATAAGAAAACGAGATATGAGAAAAAGTTTTTTATTATTTTTCAATATAACTACCCTCAACTTCAATGCACTTGCGCCACTTGTCCCTGAGGATTCTAATTTTTGACAACCAGAAATCTCCCGACTGCTGTTCAATCCCCTCCTGGACGGCGAGCTTCACATCTTCATCGTCCCCAAACCGGTGTCCACCAGCGCAGCCTTGAGCTGGCGAAATAAAAATTAGTCAGTAGGGGCCAGATCTGGAATGTAGGGGGGATGGTCGAGCTCGTGGAATCCGCACTCGGGCAGGGCAGCTTGTGCAACTCAGGCTTTGTGGACAGGGGAATTGTCGTAGAGGAGCAGGACACCGCATGTCAACTTGCCGCACCGGTTCTAACGGATGCACTTCTTCAACCCAGCCAGTTCCTTGACGTAATATTGGCCTGTGATGGTCCTTCCACAAGGCACATGGTCCACCATCAACACTCCCTCAGAATCTCAGAAGATGGTGGCCATGATCTTCCCGGAAGAGAGTAGGGTCCGGAACTTGATGGAGGTTGGAGAGCCCCTGTGCTTCCAGGCTATGCTTTCGAGCTTAGTATCGGGATCCCAGTGACGGAAACACGTTTCCTCACCTGTCACCTATGCGTGAGTCGAATCCCACCGGGTCTTGGTTGTACAGGAGCAGCAGCTCCTCCGAACTTTGACGACGTTGAAGTCGATCATGGGGCGTGAGGTTTCTAGGAACCCAACGGGCAGAAACCTTGTTAATGGCCAAATTGTCGTGGATGATGTTAATAACACTTCCATGTGATATTCCAAGTTCTCACTCAATTTTTCCGACCCTCACCCTTCGATTTTCGAGGATCATCCTCTCCACACGGGCCACATTGTCCTCGTTGGTTAGGTCTCACGGGTTTCTTGGATGGGGATCATCTTCAAGGCCATCACGACCATGGCGGAACCTCCTATTCCAGCCAGAAATGGTGACATAGAAAGGGGTGATGTTGGCGTATACTGCAACCATGCGTTCATGGATGTATTTTGCATTCTTGCCTTCCTTGGTCAAAATTTGATCACTGCGTGGCGCTCAACCTTCTCTATTGTTGAAAAAATTTGTGACTGACGATCTGCGATCAGCTACTGCTTCTTAAATAGACAAGGCAGGAGCGTGCAGCTGCAGGTTTTGACTTGTCATAACTTGTCCTAACACCCCCACAAACAGCTCTCCTCCTTCCTCTGTTTTGCCTCACCGATTCACAAAATTTATTGACCGCAATTAGGAAATTTTAATAACGTGAACTTTACATCAGTTACGTTTTATACTCCCTAAATTTCAATGGCTTCCTCTCCTTGGATTTCCTGTCTATTACGCCTTTCACGGATCGATTATAATTTTAAAAGGTTGAGGTGTCACAGGTATGTTTCCGTGAAAAAGAAAAAACCGGCAGTTGATCGCAAACTCTTTTTAAAAAGTAAAGATCCCCCCAGCATTAAATAGTAAGTTTTGTTTATATATCTTTGCATTCAAACCGAATTATAGGCTTTCAAATTGTTAATACGACTAGGTGATTAAAAAATAGCGGGTGCTGGTGGGGGACCATATTTACCCTAGGGTTGCAATTTAATTCTGTTGCCAGACGTTGTTTGGCGCTTCAATGTTTATTGTTTTTATTCAGTGCTCCGGTAAAAAGGAGCGACACATTTAGTAATGATGGATTAGGTTAGGTTTCGTTACGTTAGGTTGTATTAAAAAACAGTGCTAATGGAGTTTTTAGGCATTTTAGTCATCACTTACGGCTTCGTTTGGGTGCGGAAAGCAGTTATTTTTAAGATAGTATCACTGCAAATAGAGCCGTACTCAGAGTGCTAGTATCTTTAAAATAAGTGTTTTCCATGCCTAACAGAACCCTTAAATGACGACTACAATACCTATAAATACCTTTAGTACTGTATTTAATAGTTTATAGCTCAATATTTTGTTATATATAGTGTAAAAGAACGCTGGAAGTATTTATAATTAGAAGAATGAATTTTAACATAATTTAAAAGTTTTGCGCATAAAAATTACGAGATTTAAATTTTGGGATGAGATGAAATGAGATTTTTTGGAATATTTAGATCAAATGAATTTCTCGGGGCCCACAAGATTTGGCACGATCTTCCACTAGCATTAATATTACCTTAAAAGATGCTGGTAATTGAGCATGACTTTTAAAATTTAGTTTACCCATATTTTATTACTAAACCGTCTATTCTACCCTCAATTCATTCTCTTCATTTTAAGCAAGTTGAAATTGTAAGCGATAAATATATTCCTCGCTCACTCTAAGAGAGAGGGACAGTTATAATTAACGAGAACAATGTAACATTTAATCAGAAATAGCAGGAATCCCATAGACCTTTCAGAAGAATTCATTCTAAAAGCAGCTTCAAATTAGTTAATTATTTAGGTCTTCTTTTCTATTTAAAACTGGTTAAACTTCTTTCTGCCGGCTCAAATGCTCCCTCATTCTCTCTCTCTCTCTCCCTCTCTCTCTCCAGGCCGTGGGATGGATGTATCCACTACTACCCAGATTTTATAAATTGAAATATTGCCTTCTAAATATAATAAGTTAGGTTAGGTTATGTAATTATCCACATCGCTGTCACCGGTTGGCTACGGCTACGTCTGAAAACATTTAAATATTGTTGAAAATGGTGGATTTAGTTAGGGACCTTCCCTTTTAAAGAAGTACCCTAAAAAGATTTGTAAATGCTTTTAGTCTCCATCCAACATGTGAAGAACAATGATGAGTTGTTTAAGGGGAGTTAAAAGGAGTAATCTTTGAAATAGGATGATTCTTCAAAATTCTGCTGTTTAGGATGTTCTAGAGTCATTTATTAGAATCTTAGATAAGTCAAATATTATCTAAAATTGCCAACAAATAGGATGCCTACATTTTGTTTCATTTCAAAATCGACGTTTCTTTTTAACCTTATACATGTATTTGACTTGCAGCACAAAGCTTGAAGTGAATAACGAGTTTAAACATATTTTCCTTTATTATCTTCGATATGTAAGCAATAAAAAATACATTTGAGCTTGAATTTTCAAATCAAAGTTTATTTCTCAAAGATGAAGCAATATTAACTGAGGATAATCACAAATATTTTCGAGTGTGTATCAGTTTGTACATACATACGTTTGGGTGCATCGACCCAGATTCATAAAATTTTTATACATCCGGGCTGAACCTTTATATAAATTTGTACACTTTCGTTATTGGCGAAACATTTTAAGTTAAATAGAAAATCAGAGACAATCCGAAATTGCATTTTTCCTTGCCATCTGAATGATGACCATGCCGGCCTGATTTATCTAATATTTTCTAAAGACCTCTCACTAAATCACCATCAAAGGATCCAAAATTATATCAAACACCCTTTGTCATCATTTCCTCTGGGCGCTATACTTTTAGAAATCATTCTTACACCATACTTTGCCCAAAGCTCAAATTTCAACCAGCCAGAGAAACAGTTTTCACTAATCGATCACCCAGCTTTGATGTTTTTTTTATCTGAAGCTAATTGCTTCTTCCCTTGTTACAAGTACCACCTACATCTAGTCTGGTCATAATTCAAGTACTATCCCACAAATGCTGTCTTACTACAAGTAGCAACTTAAAAAAATTCAGTCTTGCATCAAGTAACAACTCCAAAATATCAAGTTTTGCTTTAAGTAGCAACCCTTTGTAGCAACTCACTAAAATCTTGTCTTGCTTCAGGTAAAAACTCCCAAACATCAAGAATTACTTCAAGTAGCAACTCTAAAATTCAGTCTTACTTTACCCCTGTCCCCATCAAAACAAAAATTACCTCAAGTAGCAACTTCATATTCCAGCATTACTTTAAGTAACAACTCTAAAATATGCAATTTTACTTCGAAGGACAGCTAAAAATATCCAGTATTACTTCAAGTAACAACTTTCAAAATCTAACCCAAATCAAGCAAGTTGTTTACAAGTCTTTAATGTGAATTAACGAATGAGGAAAGAGGTGTCACGAATTGACCAAACTATAATGATATTCAAGAAAAACAATGGAATAGATGTTAGAAGAAGTCAATGTGACGTTGATAAGAAAGATATATACCAATGAGAAACTACACCAAATCAACTTTATTTTGGCTTAAATTAGAAACTAAAGAAACATAGATATTTCCTTACGAAAACTTTAACTATTATAAATACACAAAGAAAGAATAACTAATGCAAGATTAGAGTTCACTGCTCACGGGAAAAAATAAATTCATGTAAGTCAATGAATAGAGACAGACTTCTTTTTACTGACGTCTTAGAGGGAAAGAGCCAGGCCAAATTCACTTGTGCAACTTTAGAGACTTCTACAATAACTTTGGCAGTGAATTTGGATTTAGTAACAGCAGACAAAGCGCCGATAAAACATGGGCAATGCGGTAAATTCCTTCAATTTTTGGAAAATACTAGTCAAGGAAGATAGGAGGCATTAATTATGGTGTGATGGAACTGCCGTATTTAGAACTGAGGTGCAGAATATTAGAATCTGTTTGGGAAAGTTTAAAGAAAGGAAAGGAAAAAAAAGATAGTAGAAATTACTACATTGAGAATTTCTGGGTCAAATTTAGGCCAAGATATTTTAATTCCGTGAAAATGAACGCCAAGTTTTGCTTTTATTTTATCAGGAAAGGTAACCTTAAGATAGCTCTGACAAAAAGATAAGGTAATTTTTAATTTTGGAAAGCTGGGAGATGTCTTCTTAAGTTTTATTAACCTTTTATGAGAAATCTCCCCCCACAAAATGGCGTATGTCAGCCCAGAAGGTAAATATTTATGTGGCTGAAGTTTTTAAGTTAAAAAGACTAACATTTAATTTAAAATTGACGTTATATTGAAAGTTTATTGTAATTAGGTAACGGTAAACTTATGACGTTTTCGGAAGAAGGATATGAAATTTATTAGATTAGGTATTTTATCCCCTCAATTATTTTCCTGGATTAAGATAATTAAGAAGGGTTATAACCAAAATGGCCGTTGATATCATAAAAATCATATTCATTTGGACAGGTAGATCAAGATATATTTGTGGTTTTTTTAAAGGTCAAGGGCAGTAAAATCACTAGGGAAATCTGCGATCCGGTGTAGCGTTTAGAGAGAGAGCTCTAGTCCTCTCCCCCATTATGAACCAAAAAGAGATCCTAAAGTCCTCCTGGTATTATATAACTTCACCTTTTTTAATTATCAAGGTCAGAAGATTCTCTCCACTTTGTTCGATTCAAGAGGAAGAACAGAATAAAAGATATCTCGTGAGGAGGCTGAGTTTTCTCGTGCTTGAAATCTACTTAAGTTTTTAAGTAAATTCTTTTACCTTAATTAAATAAGATCAGATAAAATTTATCTGTGGTTAGACTATGACACTAATAAGATTAGTATATTAGACCGATTTCTTCCATTAATTAGATAGTATTTGCTGCCAATGCTGTTTTCTTCAGGATGAAAAATCACTGAAAATTAAGGGAGCGAGCTCTTAGGAATAGAATTTCACTGAAGGGTCCTGTGGAATTGCAATTCGAAATTTCAATCGATTTCAATACCTTTATCAATTAATTTAATTGAGTTGAATTTTGATCATTACAGTAAACTGGTGACATTGATAATGGAATTGACAGACGTGACTTGGCTCCTCTCTGTCCATGATTTGGGTAAAACAAACTCAGACAAACCTTGTCACAATGGCCAAGTAAATCCCAGTTAATAATAATACATGATTATTTTCCTTCTTTTTCGGAGAATTAGGAACAAACACTCAAAGAAATGGAGAAGGGAGAACTTGTTCTGTCTGTCATAGAAATAAGAGCCACGAGAGGCTTGAGGATACAGACGATAAAGAACAGTTATATTGGTTGGTTCAGCGAAGAAGGATTATCAATAGAGGTGTGGTGGTAGTCAAGTTGAAGAGCATTATAAGGAAAACTCTAACTTAGAAGCCTCCACTTTAAGGAACCATAGAGTCCTTCTTATCATTCATTCCAGCCATCTACAAGCTTAAGCAAGAGATTCCCAATGGATGGTGAGTAGAAATTATGAGGTAAATAGAAGGGTGATTAAGTTGTTTTAAAAGTGCAAATTGGCTCAAAAATTAGTTCTATATTTTGTTTTAATTATACCTATATGTTCCTATAAGATATTATAAGCAACCTCTTCCATTTCACGAACGAGGAAAAGAGAAACTATTTATGGGGTTTGTACTCTAAATTTCATTGGAAACTTCGTATGAGATTTTTACCTATAAGAATAGATATTATTATGGCACTCCGGAGAGGCCCATTATTTTTATTCACCCAACTATTTCTCTACTAGCATCGCTGCAACGCAAGAGCAAGCCTTCACACCTACCTCCAATAAGCTCTCCCTCCACACGGGCTCCAAGTTGGCTCACTTGCTGAATTCTATATGAATTCCAGCCATGAGCCTCGTTAAAAAATATAAATTGTAAGCCTGTTTTCTAAAAAGACCACTCCATTGGTGCCCCCGTGAACCGTTTCATATATTTCCTCACGAAAAGGGAAGCTAGGAAACGGGGAATGTGGTAGATCTTTGAGTTTTATTGCGATCCAAAGATAAAGTATAAAAATTAGGTTCCTTGTTTCATCGATTCTGTGGACTGGGACAAGATAGCCTACTGCGAATTTCACGTGGTTAAGATAATCTTTATACCCTCGAGTAGCGTTAGTTGGAGAAGTCGCATTTACTTTTCGCACCTAAATTCTTTAAGCTCTAAAAAGGAGGCAGTGTCGGATTTAGACTTTGTGTGGCCCTAAGCTATATAAAGCCCTGAGGACACCTCCCTTTTAATTACGCCAGCTGGTGCTAGAATGTTTGGAAATATCCATCTCTTTTAATCATATGTAAACATATTACCGTTTAATTTTTATTTAGATACATGTAATAATAAAGAACATGTTTGCAAAATCACAAAAATTATATTAGATAATCCTCTAAGTTACAATTTAAATCATTTTCTTTCTTGATTTTCCAAAGCAAAATCATTGATTATGTCGTCTACAGATATGCTTCGCAACTTATCACTTTCTATGCACATGATGCTAAGTGCAGATAATTTTTTTGAGACATAGTTGCTCTCAGGTGTGGAGGTGTGACTGGTATTTTTTTTACTGCATAAATAATATTAAGTGCAGTAAATTACCAGTCGCAAATGGCTATAATTCCATGAATTGGCTATTCCTACAACCGGACATTGATCTTAAATAATACATCACCTGTAATTGAGCTGTATAGTCAAGAGAATTATAGATTATTAATCTGCAAATTTTAATTTAAAGACAATTAAGACAACACATTGACTAAAAGAAATTTTAAGTTTGAATTTTTTGAGGAGACTACAGATTGTGAGGCTCTAAGATATAGATTATTTAGCTTGTACCTAAATCCGGCACTGCAAGGAGAGATTTAAGAGACGACAGATTTTGACATAACCATAGAAAGGTACGTTTTTGCTGTGACCCATGCTATATGATGATGTTTTATATACCCCTATATTCTTGTAAAGGTGGTTAACGATCGTTTTGTAAATTCATACGAGTACCATACCTAGTTTTTAAAGACCTGATTTTAAAAAGTAAATTAATCATTTAATGTTTATACTATATTTTATTTAGTTACACTACACTAAATTAAATATTAACTTTGAATTTTAAAATATTTTTAAATGTTTTTTTTAATTCTTGTTTTTTTTTTGAACGTTAAAAAGTAAATAATTAGTAGCCTAATTTACGAACTAAACATCTCCTCATGAAATAATTTTCGTCCAAAATATCCAGCCACTAATTGTGTGGGGCTAATTTTTGTAGCCCTTTTTAAATTTTAGACTACATTTAGGAAAGGTTTAGTTTTTGTTTTGGGGTTGTTTATGGATACAATATAAATCGCATTCTGCCCTTTGCTGTCACTATACCAGGATTCCTTGAACTGATAAATAATGCTCGTCGATCTTTTGCGACACTTGGAAAAATTAAGTTTACCCTCCTGGTCCATTGTGCTCATTGAAGGTTGCCGTCGGAATATACATTGGAAAATAGTACATGAGAACAAAAATTAATTTAAGAATGCAATATGGAAAAATTTTAATTATTTTCACTGGTTCTAAAAGAGATAGCCATCAAATGCTAAATTAAAGGGGGTTTGAGAGGAATTTGTAATGAAATGGCAGGGAGGCGTCTAATGAAATGTGTGAATGGAAAGGTAAATGAGATCAAAACAAAATTGAATTTGGAATCATGTCTTGACCTATAATTTGAAAAAAATTTTCTAGGCATCGTTTTGGAATAAAGATGATTATTATTTACATCAAAATTGATAATCACAAAATCAAAAATATTTCAATTTAAGATAACTAGAAATATTATGATAACCCAAATTATTTGATCCTTTTTGCCTCAATTAAATTGATTTTGAGAGTCATATTGTAAGCCAATCATCATTATTCCCGTTTAAGCAAATCGTCACTTTCTCCAATGGAAGGAAATCATCACTTTTCCCATTGGAAGCCAATCCTGACTTTCCCATTGTCAGACAATCCTTACTTGTTTCATTGTAAGTCAATCCTTACTTCCCTGTCGGAAGACAAGCCTCACTTTTTGTGTGATGCAGAACAACATTTTATCATGTCACACTCAAGTTATTTTTATAATAGTAAGGAAATATTCATCAAAGGAACAGGCATCTTATCACTATCCTTTCCTAAGTACTACACTAAAGGCTACAATTTGATGAAGATGACGAAGGGTTTGAGGGAGATGATGGAGGTAGAGAGAAATAGAAGAAAAAGGAGAAGGAAAAAAATTGGATGAATTCGTTTACCCCTCGGTAGTAGAGCTTGCACAGCGTCTGGCGTGGTAGGAATTACCATTTATCTCGGGGGAGTGGTAAATCGTGAAAACTCCAAGTCTTCAAAGGAGGTCGGTACCAGTTAGGAGGCTCCTTACCCCGTTGGTCTGCAAGTCAGTGCGTACCCAGGCTCTTACTCACGTTTTCAGAGCCGAAGCTACAAACGGCCTCATTCTGGTGCCTAAGAGAGAAAACTACATCTTGGCTTTTTTCCGTGACCCTACGCCTCAAAAGGTCACTTCGCCCCCCGTCACAGAGGGAACCAAGATTCCTCGGAGTTCACGAGAGTGGGGCCCTCTTTAACTAGAAGCCTTCTTCCAGCAGAATCGTGACGGAATTGTGGGATCAGGTTGGTCCCTGGAGAACCTACCTCATTGTCTCCAACCATTATCTCACGACCTTCACTCACCAGCGCCACCCAAACATCAAGTTCCAAGGTAACCCGTCCCTTTTACATTCCCCAACTTCACCGCGAAGCTTACCAAAATTACAAGTGTATAGGGATTTACATAGTGAATAGTTATTTACAAGCCAAGTGAGATATCCGCGATTCACTTATTGATTTATCTCTTAAAGCACATTATTTGTATATATATATATATATATATATATATATATATATATATATATATATATATATATATATATATATATATTCTTGTTAAGTGTTCATTAAAACTTTATTTTCATATTGTTGTGTATCTAACTTGCTTTGGGTCGCTTGCGGCAAAGTTCATTCCAATCCTTCTGTAGCCAACATCTAAGCACTCTGAGTCAATAAACCCAATCAGGGCACGGGCCAAACGAAGTATAACGAGTAGTACGACGACTCCTCCGCCTTCGGATCACTGAGTTTGGAAATGTCAATAGTTTTCTTTCATCACGTCAAGGTTTTTATTTATGGAAAGGTCCATATTGGTCCCACTCATAGTAGCAGGCTGTATTACGACTGAGTGAACGGAAGTGGAGGCGTTTGGTATTCTTCTTATTATATTTTATCTAGGTACTTAGACTTCTCTCTGTGCACATCGAAATATATAAAGCAATGGCGTATAATATAATTTTATGTTTTTTCAGATTTGTTTTAGGAAATAACCTTCAGTAGTATGGCCTCATTGCGAAGGAAATATTTGAATTCCCCTGACTCATTTTTGCTATATATGTGGTTGCTCTACCGCCCAAACTCAAAGAATGAACATTAGTATCTTTGTGAAAAAAGCATTCTTGGCCTAAAATAAGACCAAATTAGGTAATCAGAATAAACAGTAGGCCCCGCACAATGTTTGTAAACCATGTCTCGAAAATCTACGCCAATGGACAAAGGGCACAAGGAAACAACTAGGATTTGGCATTCCTTTGGTGTGGCGGGAGCCAAAATTCATGTAAACGATTGTTACCTTTGTCTCACAAAAACTTCTGGTTATAGCAAGAAAAAGCGACATAAAATAAGTTACTCAAATTTTGATTCAGCAAATCGTCCACTGCGTCATTCAAATGAAATTCCAGTACCTGTATTCAAGGAACTTCCTTCATTGGACGATGTAAGTGATATACGTGAATCTAATGTAAGTAATAAGCTTGAAAGTGATCCAGACCTTGTACATACATCGATCCAAGAACGTGAAAACTTCAACCAATTAGAAGTGAATGATTTATTTAGAGACCTAGGCCTGGCAAAAGAATTAGGAGAAGTATTAGCTTCTAGACTTAAAGAGAAGAATTTGTTGCAAGAAAAAACAAATGTAACTTATTATCGGAACAGTGAGAGAGATCCATTGGCATTCTTTAAAACTAAAGAAGAATTTGTTTAATGGTGTGACGTGGCGGAACTTTTAAACGCAATGTTTGTTTCAGAGTATGCTCCAAATAAATGGAGACTTTTTATAGATAGTTCAAAGAAGAGTCTAAAATCTGTGTTAATCCATAATGGAAACTTGTTCGTTGCAATTTCTATTGGCCACTCTGTGCATTTTAAAGAAAGGCATGAACACATAACATCAGTATTAAATATACTCAAATGAATCCTATGTATGTATCTAAAAATGGCAAATCCTTTACTTGGACTAAGAGGAAGCTATACAAAATATCCATGTTTCCACAGTTGATGAGACATCCGAGCCAAGAACAAACTTCGGGAATAAGAAACTCTGGATAGTTAATAAAAGTTTAACTGTTGGGAAAAAAGAATATTATACACCGACCACTTGTTGGATGAGAGAAAATCATCTACCCACCCCTTCATATTAAACTTAGGCTGATGAAAACATACCATTTGCGAAAGCTCTTAATGTGGAGGGTGACTGTTTCAAATTCATAGGTAGTATATTTCTTCCCATAAGTTATGATAAAATAAATGCTGCAATTTTTGATGGGCCACGAATCAGAAAGTTAATAGAAAACCCAAACTTTTCGAGTTCGATGACTGACAAAGAAAAAAGAGCATAGGATTAATTTTTGGCTATTGTGAAAGGAATTTTTGGAAACCAAAATGCGGCTAACTACAAGGATTTGGTAGAAAAATTACTTGATAGTTTTCATCACTTAGGCTGCAACATGAGCATAAAGGTTTATTTCCTCAAGAGACATCTTGATGATTTCCTTGGCAATGTGAGTGATGAACACAGAGAGCGTTTTCATCAAGATATGAAGGTTATTGATGATAGATATCAAGACTAATGGAACACCAATATGATAGCAGACTACTATTGGAGTATTCAACGAGACTGTGCAGACATTAAACACACCAGACACTCTCCATGAATGTATAGGTATGTGTACGATTGCTTGTGTTTTCTCCATTATATTAAAAAAAATAACTTGTATGTATTTAGTAATAAGTTATGTTATATTACATTGCATTTATCCTTTAAAATTCTGTTGAAATTTAAAGTTATGGTTTGAAGCTATAACACTTAGGAAAGTATCCTTACCGAGTAAATACATGCAGTACGTTGTAAAATAGTAATATGCTGTAGAATAAAATCCTGATGTGTTACAAAAAATAAATGGATGCTATATTTGAAATCAACAGGTCCAAATTAATTAAAAACAACCATAAAACATATGTCAGCAAATGGTGTGTTGATCAGTGTATAATTAGATAACAATTCTAAAATTTAGGTGTTAATTACGTTAAATTATTTTGGGGAACATACAAAAAAAGTAGTAAAAATGTATTTTATGCCGGATAAAGCAGTCAAAAATATCCTCGGGTCAAAAATACTACTAACATTGTTTTTATATAAAACTTGAATATACTGTGAACAGTTTACTTTGACAAAAAAGGCTTCAAAAATACCTAGTTTTTGATAGTCAAGTACTACAAAGGAAGCCACCTAGGGCAGTTTCCTTCTGTCTTTCTTTCCTAGTGTTCTGAACATCATTGACTAATTTGGGCGTTTTGTTTCTTTTCACGTAGGGAGAGAAAGAAACATGAGAGAAAAGCAGCGACAGAGGGTCTCAAGTATGACGTTTAAGACGCCATATTGTGACATGAAAGTGTGTGTATGCATATATTCTAAATGAAAATTCAGAGCACCATACAAAGTTTAGACAGATAATAGAAATTTTCGAGAAAATCAAACGTAGTTAATTTTAAATTTTAGGAAGTCCGTCGCCATGATGAATTCAAAGTTACAAGAATATCTTCTGCTTTTTTTTCCATCGGCCAAAGCTTAGTAGACAATCCTCTTTGTTGAGCAAGGAATTAAAAAAACTTGTGTATGAATTAATGAGGCTGACTGAAATTAGGATAACAGATCCCAAAATATGCTCAAGCTTTTACCATTCCTTGGGCAGAACTTAGGAAAGTGAACAAGTGGATTAGCTGGTGAATGGAAATAAACTTCCCACACTGAGGATGTTAACTACTAGGCACCGGAAAAAGGAAAAAAAATTAAAACATTCAAAAGTGTAGAGGAATGAAGTGTATTTTGGGGTGTGTGGGAGTGATTTGCTATATAATTTGGAGTAAAGCGACAATAAAGTCATTTGATTCAATTTTGTGAATTATTTTATGGGTTCCTAGATTTTTACCTGGTACATATCCTGAAAAGTTTTCCGGAAACAAAAATATCAGGCAAAGCAATTAAATTTACTATCGTTGAATGTAACTGTAAATAAGAAAAGAGTCTCTTCATTAAAAAATTCTCTCTGTTAAGAAAAGATCTTCATAGAACTTTTGGGAACATCGATAAATTCTTGGTTCGGGAGGTTAGGGTAAGGACGAGGGGCACATCTAAATCAATAAAGGGGTAGAGCGTAATTGAGACTGATAGGATATGAAAAAATAAATTCTCCTTAGCTGTATCCTTTGAAGGAATATTTCTTTTTTTGAATTCGGTTGTATTCCTTGACGTTCCACCACTCTCTCGAGATTATATACACAAAAACCTGGGCGTCGAAAACCGGCATCCATCCATGGGAAGGTTATTGTCCGATGGAGTGGAAAATAGTGAATACTGAAAGACTTAGTAAATGAGGAGAAAGAGTTCTGAAGAATGGCTCTCCAAATTTTATTACTCATATTTGCATAGAGAATTCGAAGGAATGCATGAGGCTTTTAGAAGCAACATGCGGGCTTCACAAATTGGCGCGGAAAATCTTTTAATTTATGAATAGTAATTGGGTCATTGGGTTATCTTCAGGCCATTATTTAGTCCAGAAATATTTAATTTTTTTCGCAACCCACTTAAGATATTTTAAAGAGAATCAACAGGTCTTCCTATCCAAAAATTTGAAAATATCTTTAGTCAAACATATTTTACCATATCTAAGATAAAATGAGGCCGAGGAAACAGCATGTCCCGGTAATAAATTTATGTTGTATATTATTCCTAAAATTGGAATTTATTCTTTGGTACCAAATCGAAGGGCCTTTAGTATCTTTGGTAAAAGCATTTACTTTCTTCTATGGAACAATGTTGTTATAAAAGGGCAAACATTGGCATTATTAATGTCATGTTACCCAATAGCGTTGACTCGACTAATTTAAAAAAAAAATGATACGGCTTCATAACAAATATGCTGACAAATGCCATATCCTCAATCAGTAAACTAGCAGCTGTTGCGTTTTAGACTTACTTATATATTATATAAAGATTTTTTCGTTCCTCTTTCATTGTTTCTTGTAGCAATGAGTCATGCCAATTTCGATTGCACAAATAAAAATATTTTTACTATATCTGTCATTGTGATTTTTATTATACGCAACTGATTGCCTTTGGGTTTAATTAAAGAGCTCTTTGAGAACTGCTATAAACACCATTCCTTTTCCCCTGCTTCCATGTCTCAAACGTTTTCTAGATTCCTTTTATCTGTTAAGCACAGAATACAACCCGATGACAATTGCATATGCAGGAGAGAATATCGGTATATTTCTTTGCTGCTTCTGTAGTGTTCTTATTATTCAATCAGAGGCGAGTGAATCAATGGCTTTTGGGTGTTTTAGAATTATATATATATATATATATATATATATATATATATATATATATATAATAGCCAAATGTACTGAAATACTTTCCAAAAGCTTGTAATTTTGGCTGGTTGGCTAGAGTCGACCGCTGTATTAGTCATTTGTCTATAATTATTTTGCATTTATAACTTACGGCAGGTTGCTACGATAAGACTGTTGTAATTTTATTCCCCTTTCTCGTCATTTTCTATTCTAGGTGTTGTTTGATGCATATATGTTGTCCTATTAGTTCTTTGTTATTTTGTTAATTTTCAATTATCATATTGACTTTGTTTACGTTTGTTAAAGAATTTTGGCGTGGTAAATTCCTGGCCTGGTCGCTGGTGATTACAAATCCCTTGGGTGGTTATATCGCGCAAAAGTGCGACCAATGACTTGTTATAATTTTAGTTTTGTTCTAAATTAGGAAGATGATGCGCCAAAGACTAAGTTCTAAAAGTGACAGAGTTCGAAATAGGTTCAGGTAAATACAAAAGTTTCTAAATTTATTTTTAATACGCCAGTTGCTCTTCTTCTTCTCTCCTCTTAATCTGGTCTTACTTTACTTTTTATTTTTATTCATATAGTGTTTTAACAAAGAGAGAGCCTCTGGGTTTCCTTGAGGAGTTTTATTGTCATTAACAAATTATTCAAATTTATTCATTTTATTGTTCACTTTCCATTTGACGTAAGAGAAAGCTAACTTTTATATTTTTATTTTAGTTTCGCTCAAAATCGAGAATATACAAATCAATCGAAAAGTTTTACGATCCAAATAGCGCCTTTGATGTAGATTCCTTTTTTAAGAACAATGCCAAAATGTTCTTTTCTAAAATTTACATATATGTATGCAAAGGTTAGGCCCTCGTATTCACACGCCTTCCCTTGCTCATCATAGTTTACGGGAATTACCGCAGGTCAACCCGCTTCCAGGCAACCATTTTTGGCCTCAACTTATGTAACTTACCACCCTAATTTGCGTACAAGAAGCGACTCATCCCCGCCCTTGTGCCCCAGGTCCCTTTTTTCCCTTTCAGACTGAAGGATATAAATGGGGCCGTGAGGCCTTTTAAGTTATTCTTCTGCAAAGATTCTGCCTTGATTGCTCTGCTGAATCGGTTTCCGTCACTTACCTTTAACGTTGTTCATTTGTGGAGACCCGTACTGGATTCCTTCCTGCAGCTAGGATTTTTTGCTATTTATTCTTGCCAGCGTTGTTGCTGCCCCTCTGTCGGCTTCATCGAATGGTGCTCTTCCAGTTACGTTTTCAAGTGTTCTCCTTTGGGAAGCCGTTCAAACTTGGAACGTGAAAGCTCTCCCCTAGTCACCTCGCCCTCTTCTCTTTGGGGAATTCTGTGATCTCTAATTTCTTCTCTCGGATCGTTGGGCCTTCGAGTCATCGTTCTCCGTGGTCTCAACTCCTTTCGTCCCCAAATCGCCGTCTGTGAGTTTCTCCTCGCCGAAGACCGTCATCGCATTCACTCCTGTGGAATTAGGTTGATTTCACTTATTGTCGCCAAGCCTCTTTTACCTTGTTTTCCAACGTGGGTTATTGCTTCACTACTCTGGTATCAGGTATTTTGGAGTAGTTCTTTCTTGTAACGTCCCTTTTAAATTAATTAGTTTTATTCATGTAACTTTGGGCTTCGGTTAAAGGACGTAAGTCAGGGAGGTTATTTCGGGAACACCTGTCACTAGAGTAGCGTAGCCTATTTCATCTTTAACGGTTTACGGCGAATTATGCCTAAGTCGGCAGTCGCCAGATAGCCCCTTGAAAAAAAAATCATCTTCAACGGCGCGTATCGTTTAGGCTTTAAGCAAATTATCCATAATACCCAATTTTGTATGCGCGAATATCGATTTTGGTTAGAAAGACTTGTGGTCGTTTGATGGTGATAAGAATTTGTGACTTTTCTGATTATTTGATGTACCCCCGTATAATTTGTTAACAGTCAATTCATTTCATTTTGATTTGGATGTAAATAATACTTTAAAAACTTTTATGTGTGTTCATTTAATCTCTTATGGATACCTCGCAATTTAGCCACGTCCTGATAAATTCTGGTGAATTTCTGGTAGGCCTTTAGATCCCTGGTCTTCTATAAATTTCTTGTGTGTGTTTTATTTGGGCCGTGTGAACCGGGTTTTGCGATAGCCTTTACAAAGTATATGCATTTATTCTTTTGATGGTCGACCAGAGCCCTAAAATATATTTATTTAATGGCGTTGAATATTTTAATATCATTTATTTTCGCTTAGCATTTTCCATTTGCGGATTCTAACTTTTGATCCCTAATTTAGTTCAACTTTTTTTAGCTCATGAATTTGGAAAAGTAATAAAAACAGGGGGGAGGTTTCATGTTTCTGGGTTCTGTTTGTTTGTCTCTTTCTTCTTATTTATCATTTTTAATCTTGATTCTGGTTCGTCTGTGATAACCTTATATGTTGAAAGAACTAGACATAATTGATTTTATGCTATTTTTCATTTAGTTTCAAGCATCCTCCCTTCTTGTTAATTACTCTCGGAAGTAGTGATTCTTAATGTAGAAGGAGGACCATTTTTTTTGAAAAAAGCCCTCATCTGTCCTTACTTTTATTATCCTGGTCAACATTAAATTTATTTACAAATTGACTAGTGTGCAGTCCTCATATATTTTTATTATCCTATTTCTCATAAAGATCAACGTTTCTATTTGGATAATTTCCATTTATGATTGTTTTAGAGAAGACCTTTATCATAGTATGATCTTTTGAATGCCTGGCTTAATTGAAGGAAATGCTAAATCGATATTTAAATTATTCATTAAAATAATTCCAATATTTCCTCATATAAGATTCCTATGTTTTGATATTTGTTGAATCCAAAAGTGTGAAAAAATTTTTGATGTGTATTTTTGGCATCCTCTACTCTTATTTTTTCTGTTTTTATCCATTAAGAATAATGATGTTATATTATCTTGGAGAAACATATTTAACATGATCTTTAGAAATTACACACGAACACGAAGTTGTGAACCGTTCTAAAAGTTAGTAGCAATCAAACAACTTCTCAGCAGCCACTAAGAAAAAGAATTGAAGTTAAATGCATAGTGGGATCCGACACAAGACCTGCTCCAAACTGCTTATCTGCTATCACAATGATCATTATCTTGAAAGAAGAGTGACCTGCATTTGGCAGGAGGGAGTCTAATAGATCATAAGCGATTTTAAAAATAGTGTAGGAAGACTAAGAGACTTGATTAAATTTACAGTAACTCCGGGCGAACGAAGACCATGGTAAATTTATGATGGATAACATCTGACAATATTGATCACAACAATTTTAGGCAATCTATACATAATAGCAAACATTTAAAATTCCTCACCCCTCTTAAGTTTCTTCGCACCTTCCAAACAAAGCATAAACGTATAGAGAATGACGTAGTTATCTTCACAAAATCAATCGTAAGATCACTGTTAGAATTGAATAGGTAGGCAATCGATTTTCTGTCCATCATTTCCCGAATAATGCTCCCAGTAAACCTTCAATCAAAATTTTATACATGCTCTAGGTACATTCCTCTCTACTTCATTAAATGACAACCAAGTGATTAATAAATGTTTTTTAAATTCACAGCAGATTATTAAGATTAATAAATTTATAATCTGTTTTTAACAAGAAAAGAGCGCGGATTCCTTTGTTCCTTCATTCATTCGTTCCTGGTTAGCACAATAAACTGGGCATTAAGTTTTTCTTTATCCTCGGATTCAACCTCTGTATAAAATTTGAGTTCTAACACGTTAATTTGTCCTATAAAATCTTATACAATTTTGTGCAAATTGTGTATAAACTATTTGCTTCTCTTTCAAAAGCCTGGACTAAAAGTTTGATAAACGGACGCTATATTTACTTAAACATTTATAGTTAAATTTTGGCTTTTACCAACTGGTATACAAGGCATAATAAAAATAATAATTCATCGTAAGGAATAAAGTCACATTTAAAACTTAGCTGAATAAACGTTTCATGTTTTCTCGTGGACAAAAGTTTTCAAAGTTTTGATATCTAATGCCTGAAATATTTGCACACTATAAGGATTTATTTCTTCCGCACATCGTTTATCGTTCACATTCAACGATTTAATTTTTTTCCATAACTTTTAACATGTATATTCTTTTTCTCCTCATAAAACTGTCATTTCTATATGGAAATTTGTCTCTTCATCACATAGGCACCAAAATCCTTCAGCCCAAACTACTTTTAAAAGCTTGTTTCTTTCATCTATATAATTAGTCACTGCGGTCGGCCTCCTCAAGCCAACTCTTTCAGTTCATTTGTGTGGTTAGAGGAAGAAAAGTTTCTCCTCTTAAATCGCATCAAATAAAATCTCTGTTACCTTAAAGTGATTTCAATATTGCAATAGATTGATGGTTTTGCTCTCGTGGTCAAACTGAAAGTCAGGGTAAGTCACTGAATTTAATAACCTATTTTCTGTCGCGTTATCAGCTAAAATTTATAGGAACAAATATTCTGATTGGGTGTTGACAAATTTCAAATATTCATAATAAGTCTAAAATATATGAGATCTTGAAATTTTTGAATACATGTGCCATAATTTCTCTCTTTTATTTAAATGCTTGATTTTTATAGCTTTTTAGAAGTACATTCTGTATTTTATTCTAGACTTTTGCCATATCTAAGAAGGGTTTAAATGTAATGAGTTGATCTAGTGTAGATCACCGCGGAGCAGAGTCCGAGGAGAAGCCTTGCGCGTAAAATCGGAGAATCAAATGATTACCCTAATATGGTGAGAGACTGAAATATTAATTGGCGAGCCAGTTTGAGTTGATTCACTCAATTAGTTTGCCTTTTCAACTTATCAAAAATAGCATAATGCCAAATCATTTTTGACAATTTGAATTTTTCGCCCCTAAAAAAAATTTAAGGAGATTAAAATCAGAATTAAGAAATATTGATTAATTTTGAAAAAAGTAATAACAAAATGGTGAATGTACAAATTCACTAAAATAATACTAATCTTCTAAAAATAGTAGAAAGGAAAGGTGCAATGGTAACCAACCGCTGAAGAGAAATTCATGAAAATGAGATAATACTATTCAATCTAATATATATATATATATATATATATATATATATATATATATATATATATATACATATATATATATATATATATATATATATATATATTTATATATATTATTACTCAGGACATGGACTTACCGTGACTTTAAGGTAACCATGATTATATTTGATGAGATTTTAGAGGAGAAACAGATTATTCCTTGACCAACTAGTTATGATGTTATGACCCAAACATAATAATTCTTGCGCTAACCTTGGGAGCACCTTGGCAATTATATTATTCGAAGGGGAATATAAAACGACATAAAGGTGTGAAATTTCGTTAGAATCGGCCGAAGAATTACAATGTTATTACCCAAAATAAAATTAAAACGGGAACCGATCGACCGACTGAAATAGTGAGATGTAGATTCACCCGCGACTAAAAATAAATAAATAAAAGAGAGAGAGAGAGAGAGAGAGAGAGAGAGAGAGAGAGAGAGAGAGAGAGAGAGAGAGAGAGAATATTAGAAGGATAAATAGTTCCGACACAATTAGTGACAACATAATTGTGGAATCTAAATCGTTATTCAAAATAGGACTGAAAAGTATTTGTCAGTACCAAAGTATGTTAAATGAAGGTGGCACAAAACTAATATGGGAATGATCGGGTCCTATACTGGTACTGTACGCCAAGGCGGCTGGAGCCTGACTCGATCTGTTTCTTCAGAATCTTCAGTTTTGACGTAGCTGTGTTGGGGTACAGATGTGCCTATCACGAAATTTAATTTGCATGTTACTTTTTTATTTACTGTGATTCTCAGGAGGAGAATATTTAATAGTCTAATATAGAGGAACAGCAAAAGCTTGGGAATTTTCGCTCGCTAAAGAAACGTGCTTAAGATAAGGTTATTGTTATAACTCGTGTGTTTTATATCAGAAGTAATTATCATTGAGTATGTGGATAAGCATTATTTTACTTTATAAGGAAGTAATTTTTTACAGTGTATGCTGCATCTATCCTTGATAATGAACTGAACAAGTTCGAAAGTACTTGGAACCCGTAATTCATTTTCCTGCGGGATTTTTTGCATTTATTTCTCTACGCACGAGCTACTTTGTGAGTTTGTCATATCCAAATATATATATATATATATATATATATATATATATATATATATATATATATATATATAACTCTATAATTTAAGATGGGCATTTTTTAAAATTTATAAATGGTTTTATTAGCTTAGTTGACAAATGACTTCGTGTGTTTTTGTAAATTCAAAGGATTGAAATAGTTAAACATATCATGAAGAAGAAGAAGAAGAAGAAAAAGAAGATGATGATGATGATGATGATGTATGAAGATAATGAAGATAATGAAGATGATAAAAGATGATGATGAAGATGATGAAGAAGATGCAGATGAAGAATAGGATGATGAAGAAGATGAAGAAGAAGAAGAAGAAGAAGAAGAAAAGAGTGTTCAGGGTGTTAAAATAAAGTCTATCAAGCGGATTAAAAAAAGCGGTTAAAATTAGCAAATAAGGCCGTAGGCCACACACCCGCCGGGGTGCCTGTGTAACCAAGCTCTTCCTGTTAAGGAAGAGAACAGCGGCTTGTATATATATAAATATACTACGAGACATACCTGTCGTTGCCCGGCTAAAACAAGCGTTCGGAAATAAAGTGACTTTATATCCCGGGCATAAAATGTCCTGTTGCAAATAAGTACAGATGATCATTTTTTGTAATTCTTATATTGTGGCACAAAATTATCTTTACTTGCTATTTATTATTACTTTTAGATTTAACTCAGATTCAAGAGAGTTACGCATTCTTCCTATCATATGATATACTTAAAATGAGTAAAGATTTCACCGCGCGTGCTCGGCCGTTTACCCTCACGCGTGACTGACCGTTATTTATGAACGAGCAACGTTGGGGCCACAGAAAAAGATCGAGCGTATTATCTTCTTCTTCTTCTATTCTTCTAACTTTGTATTTTAAGAACGGGATTTTCCAAAAATTTTCTCTTGATTTGGATGTCCTTTTGTAGGGGAGCAGAGGGGGAGATAGAGCGGGGTATAAGTAAGAAGGAAGGCAAAGAGATTGTTTAAGAGATAAGAAATATTAGGGAAGAGGGGGAGAGGGGAGGAGAGGGGAGGAGATAATTTCAAATAAGAAAGGAGAGAGAGGGAGAGATGATGATAGAGGGGGAGGGGAGATATAGAGGAAGTAGAAGGAGAAGGGGAAGAGAGAGGGAGGAGGAAGAGAAGGGGAATATATATATATATATATATATATTTATATATATATTAGTATTATTATACTTATTTCAGGTTTTAATGCGAGAGGGAACAAATTCCCAGCGCAAGAAACCATTGGCGTATAATCCTGATTTTCTGAAATGGGGCTTTACAGATTTGAGAGATAGATTAGGGAATCTATGCCCTGTTCACTCTGTGCAAGTCCTTGCCAATGATCAATGAAGGAGAACACACTGAAATGTGAATCCTCTTCAGTTATTAGAAATCTTTTCAAAAGCCTCTAAGTTACTACAACGATAAGGTAGCACCGGTAAATTAATGTCGGATTGATGCTCCTTTAGGTTCAGCTCTTTCTTTGCAAAAAGCTCCCCTGGCATCCAATGAAGTGACCTCGTATATTGCACGATCCAAAAGGTCTAACAGCAATGGGTAGAACTGCTAAAATCAACATCTGTCGTTATGTTGGAAAAATACTTGTGGAGCAGATGTGGCTGAAAAAATTGAGTCTGTACCACTTTCTAACCACAGCACCACACATCGAATTGGTTTCATGTCTTTAGGTATTTTATATTAATTAATTATGGCACTGAAAAATGTAGGTACAATTTCATTGCAGACAGATGAATCTGTGGACATTGCTGGCGAACATCAACTCATGGTTTTTGTGAGATACATAGGAAATGACAGAACTTTGAACGAATTTCTGTCCTGTGATGCCCTGTCAACAATCACCACATTAGAATATATCTTTGTTGTGGCGCGTAACTTTTTCAGGAAAAATAGCATAGTCTGGTTGAAATATTTGGCTGTGTATAGTAATGAATCATCATCGATGATGAGAAGCCGAGCTGGATTTGTCACTCGGGTCAAAGGAGAAAATCCTAATGTCATAATAATTCACTGTTTCTTACATCGCGAAACTTGGTCTCTTCCAGAGAGATTCCATGATTTGCTGAATGATGTTATCCAAAGTGTGAATTTTATAACAGTCAGAGCTTTGAAGTCACACATTTTCCGTAAAATGTGTAAACAAATGGGATCACATTAACAGTACTTACTTTTCCACTCTGATGTCCGTTGGCTCTCTCGAGGCAGCATCCTAGAACGGGTTATTCAACCTAAAAGATTTTCTCTAAAAGAAGAAGCCTAAGCTAGCCAGCTTTTAAAGGTACTGTTTAGATGACAAAGCTAGCATATTTAGTCGAACTCTTCAGGCACTTGAATGAATTGAACTCAGACATGCAAGGCCGAAATCAAACTATGGTAGACATCATTCAAGAAGAAACTTGCACTTTGGAAAGAAAATTTAGCCCCAGATAAACAGCTGCTTTTCCAGAGTGAGTGCAGTGCCGGAAGATTCATCAGAAATAGAGCTTGCTCACAATTAATTGTTTTGCTAACACAGCTGGGTGAGGAATGTGTTCGGTGTGAATGTCAGAATGCTGGAAAAGATATCCCAGGATTTAAATTAATATCAGGTGCAGATTCAACGCTTTGAAAGTCTCTTACTCTGAATTCTGAGCTAAACTGAAGGATAAGCCTATTCTGATTCATGAGGCTGAAAAAGCTCCTATTCCATCCTCCACCAATGCCTCGTTGAAAATGGATTTTCAGTTCACGTGACGATTAAGACTAAAGCAAGGAACCTTCAGGATCCTCAACATTATCTGCGCTATTCTCTCTTAATCAACATCAAGCCAAATTTGGAGAAACTTCTCCATAATATGAAGGAACATCACGGTAGTCACTAAAATACTTTGTTTTTCAATTTTTCACTGAAGGCTACTCAAAGAGGCAAACGTATTTTTTCTTTGCTTCCTTTTTCTTTCAATAAATTACATTAATATGAAAATGTGCCTTGAATATCTTTCAATCAACAGACAAATATAAAAATATATTGTTTATTAAATAAAAGTGAATTTCTAAAATATATTGGATAAAACTTGATGTAGAATCACTGAAGAAATTATTATATTTACCAGCAGTCAATAGTAGTTGAATAGTCAGAAGGGTTCATTCTTAAAACAGTATTATAGTTGGGAGTCAAAAGTGTGTTTATCTTTGTTTGAATATGTAGGTTTGTCTTTAATTATCTTTAATCAATATTACATATATTATACTTAATAATTAGTAACTTATTGTAAAATTCAGTAAACCTTATTCAATTGTATAAACCTCAAATAATACTGAAATAATATTCCCCTGAGGGTCGTTAAGCCAAAATCATTTTTGGTTCAAAGTCACGACAAAAAAGGTTTGAGAAACTGCTTTAAATTGTGAGCGGGTAAGAAGATATGGTATGAAAATCACTTGGAGGTTCCTACCCTAGGGAGATGATGGGTTTGATAGGGTAACGCTTTGGGTGGAATTAAGTCACGGTGCTTTTTAGCTTGACGGTAGAGCATCTGACCGGTAATCAGCAGACCCTGGTTCGAGTCCCACCCACGATTATTTAAACTTTTTCCCTAAGCGTTGTTTCTGTCTCCCCATTATGAATTGCCTTCATTGCTCTCTTTCATCCTTGTGTTCTTACAATACCCCTTTATCTTGCTTTTAAAGAACTTCTGTTTCTTGTCTGATTGCTCATTCACGTCAAATTTCTCTTCTATATATATATATATATATATATATATATATATATATATATATATATATATATATATATATATTTATATGTATATACTGGCAGAAATATAAAGTACCCGTTATAGATTTACCATATTTAATCCAACCTTTTAGAATTCATCATATTAAGCATAAATATGTATGTTAATAATGTGAATTTTACTAATATGTTCGAATATTTTGTTAATGTGTTTGAATGTTTAGTATTTTACTAAACGGTGTGTAGTTAATAAAATGGTATTTTTCTTAAATCAGAAGTAAACCAATATTTCTAATGTTTCACCATAAATTTGTAACTAATGTGTATTCAAGTTTCGTTTTAAATAAGAAATATGATTACTACTAAAAAACTACCTAATCAGAGAGAGCACAAATCCACGGGTTGTCATAAGTAGAAATTGCTAAAAAAAAATAAATTGTTCAATCATGTTCAAACCACTATGAAACTATATCAAGAGACCGATAGCTTTTTATCAGGGCAGAGATGTTTCAGACACAGTCTTATAACACCTAGTAAATACAGATCTAGAGGATTTCTGAAAAGTTACTGTGCAGGGTCGAACGGGCAGTGTTGCATATGATTGGCATATTTTTCTTCGGGGACGCCATAAACTCAGAACGTTACCGCATTCACTTTCGGGAACCATTCATAGACCAGCTTAATAAGAGTAAACTTGAATAATACTGGTTTCAACAAGACTGGTCAAGTTCACATACAGACCGTGCTTTACTATAGTTTTTAAAAGACTTCTTTGATGATCACATAGTTCCCTGCGATCATACCCTTGGATTTTTATTTCTGGGCTACACTAAAGGCAAGGGCGTAATAGAATGATCCGCACAATGTGAAAGAATTGAAAGCAGCAATTACCTATCACATCGAAGTGAACAGACTTATCTTTATGTCATTGGGGGACATTTCCAGGATATACTGTAGGAGAAACTGCAATATCAAAAATGCAACTTCCCTTTTATTAAAACTTTAATTAAGCCTTTTTCCATTGAAAAGTAATGTTTTAGCTAGTGTATAGCATTCTGGCTTCAAGATCCCTCTGAACTTCCTCTACATCGGATCTAGAAAGGATTCTGCATCCTAGCTTTGTCTCTTCTGCAAATTTGGAGATACTACTCATCACTCAATTATCCAGGTCAGTAATGTATACAATGAATAATAATGGCCTCAGAACTGATCTCTGAGCTACCACGCTGGTGAAGGTGAGGCACTCTGAACACTTCCCATTTACAAAAACAAGCAGTAATCGATTTGAGAGACAGTTTTTTATCCATTTTAGTATTTCCCCTCACTCCAATCACTCTAATTTTCCTCAACATTCTTTCGTGCAGAACGGCATCAAAAGCCTTTTTAAAGTCAAGGTAAATTGTATCCACTGGTTTAGTTTCATCGTGGATGCAAATCATTTTATGAAAAAATTCAAGTAAGATGGTTAAGCACGAGCGCCCTAACTTCTAAATCTATGCTAGTTGTCTGTGATTAAATTTTTCGTCTCAAGATAATTCACCAATCCATCTCTAATTATTGATTCCAAGAGCTCCCCAATTACAGAAGGTAAGCCGATAAGATGGAAATTAGTAGAGTCTGATTTCACCCCATTTTCTTGGAATATTTGTGTAACATTTGCACATTTGAACTCTATTCGATCCCTAGGCCTTCCTTGATCGATCGATTGGAAATCGTGCAGATTGGTCTTGGTAATTCTTTGGTTGATTTTTTAAGATGAGTTGGGTATACTCCATCGAGCCTTCGATTGTTTCATTTTATTTATATATGCTATAATCGCCCCCTTATTTGTACTCATGTTGGATGGAACATTTTTTCTTAACATTTATTTTCTCTTGCTAATTGCATCACAGTAAAAACGCTTACGAAGTGCTGATTTAATATTTCAGCAATTTGTTCTGGATTGTCTGCCATAAGATCCTCTTTACTTCTGAATGGCTCTACTGACCTCCCTATAGACTTCCTACTCTCTACATTACTATAAAACTGTTTCAATTCGTGCTTTGAATTTAAGGCAAGATCTTTATCGCAATTCCTCTTCGCTACCTTAATGGCCAGCTTTACTAGCCTTCGATAATGTCTCTTTCCCGATTTACTACCGTTTGTGTATTTTTTAAACTTTGATAGCCTATGTTACGATCAGAAATAATGGCTTAATAATTAACGGGGTAAGCCAGAGTTCCCTCTATGATTTCCCATCTTTTTGACGTACTATTTAACTAACTGTGAATCTACAGTAAGTACATAGTACTGTAGCTCCAAGTATATGCCCTGTACAGTTCTATTATGAAAACAACTTTCCCAGTTTGGCCTTACGAAAGGCTTCAAAGCTGCAGTTCCTAAATCATGGGATTAAGTGCATGCCCTCCTTTACATTTAAGCTCGTATTAATTTCGAACTTAATTAAATTATAGTCAATTCTCACCAAATGCTCACTCACACAAACGTTCCCTCCTAATCTCTCTCCAAGGGTGATAAATCCAGAATAAATAAATAATTAATAATTCAAAAATTTAAAAAATACTCTAGCTTAATCTAACAAAAAAAATTATTCTTAGTCAGGCAAAAGCCACCTCGCTATATAATTAAAATAGAGCACAAATTTCTCGACCTGGGAATGGGTCTTTGAAAAAAGAGCCAGCAACCAAGCGTCAGGGCAATTATACGGAGAGTATGCTCAAATGGGGTACTAAATAAATTCTTTGGTGAGCTGCTTAATTGTTATCCCGCTTGGTAGGTCTTTCAGTATCTCTTTAACTTATGATAAGAGCCTGACTACTGGTGAAAGAAGTACAACCAAGGAGGGCAGAAATTGCTAAGAATAACTAAAAATGGAATCTACTCTATAATCTTGCGAAGACGAAATTCACCCACCTATTAAACGTGTCATGGGAATTTCTGCAAAAAAGACGCGTTAAAACTCAAAGAGAAAGCCAGAAGGAACAAGTGAATAAAAATAAGAGTTTTGCTATTGACACCTTTTTTAGGAGAGAAAAGCATGAGTATTAATAGCATTTAAGTATAACTCATTTCTTATGCCCGCCTTAGCAAATTGGTATCATGATTGTCTGGAAACTGGTAAGGCTGTTGTAGACTTAAAGTACACCGTAACATGGGAGGAATTTTCCCTCTGAAGCTTATTAACTACTGTAAGGCTCAGGGACCTTTCTCCAAGATGAAGATTCGTCCCTTACAATACACTCGAAATATTTCAGTGGTCCCAAAAAGGGCTAAACACTCGCATTCGATGGTAGAGTAGATGATTTCTACAGTAGTCCACAGCGCCAACATTAAAGGTTAAGGTAGTTCATTCCGAGCAGGTATCTAATCGATAGCCTTCACTTTCTGGCTCAGAGATTATATGCTTTCACGACTAGTCAAACGCGGATATTGGGGAAGAATATCCTCACAAAACTTGAATTAAATTTATAATTAAATAAAGAAATTAATAGTTCAAAACTTGAAAAACTAACCTAGTTTAACCTAACTTAACCTAACCCCCCGAATTGCTTCGCAGCTAGCCAAAATCCTACTAGTTATAAAGTTATAGGGTGCAAAAGTTTGCAACAGGGAAGGGTTTGCGACTTGCCTAAGCTACGGGCCTAGTGATTTCAGACGTAACATCCTGAAGTAGAACAGCTCCCAAACTACCATAAGATGTATCACATCTGACGATAAAAGTTCTTTGCAGGTTTGGGAAGGACAAGATAGGTTCCACGGTAAGTATAGTTTTCAATCTCTCAAAATCACTTAGATTTTGAGGAAACGGAATAAAGGTTCAGCGAACCGCTCTTCGACGACGGCTGGGAGAGTCGCAATTGTTTGGAATAAATTTGCGGTAAATTTTGCCATAGCGATAAAGGAACGCATTTTCTTCTTTAAAAAAAGGGCACGTTTTCTTCTCCTTCAATTATCTCGAAAAATGGTCCAGTGATTTCTCTAATTCACCATTATCTAACCTCAACCCCAATCACCTCTACCTTGCCCATACCTCCTTTCCGATTGTTTCTGCCTCCTCTTTTGTCGCAGGAAACCCCGAAGTCAGAGATGCCCAGTTAGGAGACCATCTCTCCACCTCTGGCCCCCCCGCAATAGGCAAGCCAGACCCAAAACGTTCTGGTATCACCAGATGCCAGCTCGGAGAGGACCACCGAACGGATTACCATCAATCCGTTTACCTTCGCTTGTGACAGTGCCTCCCTCGTCCACATTTTGTGTTATCCCAGCGTATCAAATAATACCAGTCGTCCACATTCTTTAATCACTCAATCAAATAATTAATTCATTTGTACTCATTCATAATTATCATACTCAATCTGTGTATTTCCAGTTTTCTCCTTACTCTTTATTATACTTATGTTCTGTTTCATTGTTTAGTTTAAAAATAAACCTTGCAAAAATTACACTCATTGCTTTCCCTCAAACTTACCGGTTACCTCAGTGTATGCTTTTACTTCGGATGATTCTCGTTTTCTCTGTTTTTAAAATACTCTCCCGACGAACCTCAATTAAGTTAATGCGTGCCCTTCAATCTATTCCTTCTTCATTTAAAGCAGGGTTAATGACTGTTATCTAGGCTAACTTTGTCATTCACCAGTCCAAACCCTATATTGCTTTAAGCGCACATACAAGACGCATGGGGTCGAGAGACTGAAGGTCATCATTAATCTCCTGCTGGGGCCTCGCTCAGGATTAAGTAGGAGTTGGAAGTATGCCTTGCCTATATCTAGTTTGGAAATAGGCTTCTTTACATAAAACCCAAACAACTGCATTTCTATAAAGGGCATATGTTTGACTTTGAATTGGGTAATGTTATTCAAAAGACTAAAATCAATAGAGTCTCCCTGTATGGTTCGGTTTTTGCACCATAACAACGGCTGAACAGCCTGGGGATCAGGAAGGGATTATGATTCCAAGCTTTAGAAGTTACCCTATTTCTGCGTCGAATTCATTTCGGTAATGGCGATGAATGGGTTGTATTTTTTCGTATAGGTTCGCTACTAGAACGTTGGATCGTGTAGTCATAGGACACGGTACAACCTGGTTTGGTGGAAACTACTTAGTTGTATTTCTGGATGAACGTATTTCTTTGTTCAACCCTTTCAGCAGAGATGCCCTGGGTGAAATGGGGAATAGTAGCCTTCTCTTTTCCAATAGCCAAACCTCCATCCTCGTAAGTATTTCCAGGCTGATCTTGTCGAATGGGGCTCCAACACATTAGAGCATTTCCAATTCCTCTCCTTCTTATCTGCCAAAAGCTTCAACTGATTCCTGCGAATGAACCTTTTCGACATCATAATGTGGAAGAGTCAGTGGTCTGCCCCTAACACGGACTTCGATGAGGTAGTTGACTTGGTTGCGGCACATCCCCACAATTGCATTCTCTCCCGAATTCCCTCAATGCACACCTTTCACACACAATATTATTCTTTTCCTCCTCCCTACTCCTTCCTCTCTCAAACACTCACATAATTAACCGTCTTTTAATGCGGCCTTTATACAAAGTGCACACAGTAACATCTCCTCACTTTTTTCTCTTCACTGGTTTATATACATCCATTCTTTGTACTCGACCATAATACCTCAGAATTTCCTTACTCAAAACATCTTTTCCACCCTCTTTCATGCAATCAACACCTTTTAACCTGTCGCTCGTCACTTTATCGACCCTTCGCATCCCTCTAAAATCATTCTATGCCTTAGCCTTACTCCCAAGTACCACACAGAACAACACCATCTCTCTGTTTTAAATTAGTTTACTACCTCTTCCATCTTTTTTTCATCACAGAAACTCCTCCAATTACATCCATGGATTAAACATAGAAGCAGATTACCCGGCATGAGAGGCCAGGGTGTGCGATAGTTCCATTTATTACTGCAAACGTCAAGATGTGCAGTTTTCAAAGCTAACAACCCGAATTCGGATTTAATAACCCCTTAAGACTCGTGCTGTGAAAGAGTATGTGTAGTGGTGTGTTTTCCATTTTACCTTCCTCGACAACAACCATGATTCATTCCATAAACAGTCCAGGAAAGTTTGACCAGTCTACAATGTTAAGGAATCTGCATTCAGGGAGGGGACTTATTGGCCTTTGAAATAGATCAATGTCATAAGAAAAGTTAGATTGTTGTAGAATCATAGATCCTCGGTCATGTCTGGTCCATTCCAAGCAGGTCATGTTAATTGATGTAATTGTGTGAAAGAAGCCAAATCTACTGATAAATAGCGAACATCCGGTAAGTGAAACCTTTCTAGGTTCCTTCTGTTTCAAATGCGGTTATTGATAGTTAACTGTAAACAGTTACCGGCATTAATTTTAAGGATAGAATTATGAAAATAGTCATAGAGTACTACCAAAACTTCAGTTAGGAATAAGATATATTTAAATTATATTAAGTGAGGTTGAAATCTGAAAGAACCCATTTTTACACCAAGTTCCAAGACTCCAATGAAATATCTTGCGCGGCACAACATTCTTTACATACAACAATAGGCAGGGTCATACTCTAGAATTTTATGAAACTGGTGATGAGGGGTATTCAAATGATGAATATTGGTGAAGAGAACAAACTTTTGGCAGGAAAGTTAAATTCTGATTGATCTAACCTACATCAATTTGAAGTTAAAATATCGTTAGTTCTGGATCATTTAGTATATTGTACTATTATTTTAGTTACCATAAAAGATCAAATTTAGCGTTTTCCTCATCAATACATATATGTATTCTGAAAGATATTTGTCCCCAAAAATGTAAAAATGTATAAGAGAGACATAAGAAGTAGGAAACGTGTTTAAAATGACCCTTAATTTAGTTTGGTCTAAATCCAAAATGGCAAGTAGCCAGTACTCATTACTCAGTAGAAGGCAATATTCCAGTAGTGTTGCGAGTTATGGTAACTATTATAACTGGCAACTGTTTATAGAGCATTTACATTCTATTTGAATGCTAGTAAAGGCTGTGGATCATTTTAGAATAACATATAATTATTTGGTAGGTATTATTTCTTAATCTAAGTGCCATCTTTTCATTTGCAGATATACCTGTGATTAGTGTGCCAATGGCGAAAATCAAGACAAGGTCCAAATCAAGTTCTCATCTGACTTATCTTGCTGGGACTTGGCAAGAGGTGATGGTGTTTGAGTTACCAACAATAAGAGATATTTTGAGATACGGCATCTACCTGAGGAAGCAAAGTGAAGATGAGCGGAGAAATTATGAAGTGGACCAGCTGGTAAAAGACATGTATCAGGGATTGATTAATCAGTGGACCAAAGATAATGCTCTCTTCAAACCACCTATTTTAAATCAAAAGGTCCCAATAATATCAAAGCTTAAGGAGGTATGGAAGGAGGCAGTAAAAGTTTCCCTTGGTAAAGGAAAAATTGAAGTAAAAGAGAGGTTCATTGCAAAATTAGATAAGTTATTTGATATATTGACATGCAAATGTGAAATTTCCAGTTGTGTGGAAGTAGGTTGTAATGGCTGTGAGACTAAAGATCACATTAACTGCTGTTGTAGTCAAGAGAAAAAAATACTTACTAGGGAACTGGCCATTATTAAAGGACAAAAGGAGAAGGTTGGAAGTAAAGGTACTTTTCAAACTGGAGGTCCTGATATTCCAGAGCATAATAGACAATTAAGAGTTTCAGAAAGGAAAGAAAAAGAAAGGATAGCAGGAATAAAGAGAAAAAGTAAGGAGGAAAGCGCTGTTTTAGTAGGAAAATCAGCAATAAAATAGATCGAACATTATTTGGCAGAAGGTGAAGATCTGGATGCAGAAAATTAAGATGGTGACAACAGTTTGGGTGATGAGGTAACTTTTAAAGCTGTCCAAGAGCCGGAATCTTCCACCATGAATAGAAAGAATTATGATGAAATTCCAAATATTGATGTTGCTCTTATAAGGTATGGTGTCGAATTTCGACCAACTGGAGCTATAGCAACAGAATCTTTAATAGATGCCGAATTCATTACTGAGGAAGATACCATTAAAGTAATTGATAAAAATAAAGTTAAGAGGGCAAAAGAAAGCTAATAACAGTTATTCAACATCAGATTGCGGAAAACTTAAAAAAAGAATGGGGGAATTTCTTGTGTTCTCTTTGGTGAACGAATTGATGTGACAAATTATATGATGGAGGCTTAGGGAAGTGAAAAAATTGTTTCCAGCTGAAACAAAAGAGGAACATTACACTGTCATCAGTGAGCCTGGGAGCAAATACCTCTTCCACTTTGTTCCAGAAAAGGTACAAAAGAATAATTACATGCAAAGAAGATCGCTAAGGATATACTTGGATGGCTGAGGGAAAGGGATTTGGATAAAAGCTTAATGGCCATTGGAGGAGATTGCACGAATGTAAACACAGGTGTAAATGCTAGAGTAATGCTAAAATGGAGCTCCATTTCGGCAGAAAGCTTGTTTGCTAAGTCTGTAACCCCCACACTGGGGACCACCCTCTCCGTCTTCTAATTATCAACCTGGCTGGCCAACACTATCTGGCAACAGGTATGACGGACCAATAGGAAAGCCCCTTGACTCTGTTACAGACTTGGATATCAACCCAAATTCCACTCAAATATCTTTAGGTCCTCCTCTTACCAAGATACCTCAGGAAGTGGTGCAAGATCTTTAAATTGATCAACACTATGGCTATAGAATTGTATTGGCAATCAGAGATGGAGTGCTTCCTACAGGGTTTGGTCTATTGGAAATAGGACCAGGAAACTAGAGCCACTGACTGACCACAGCTAACAGACTTCATCGGCTGTGGGTGTCAAAGCATGATCTCAAAGGAAAACCCTTTAAGAATTATACGACTGATTGTTGAGTTCATCATTGGTGTATATTACCCATGCTGGTTTAACATTAAGATTAAGCACTCTTGGACCGAGGGACCTAGGTACATTCTTTATAAACTTGATTGCCTTAAGTCTCAGAGGAAGGAGGTGTTGGATATTGTTTGCCAACTGTTAAGAGCTCAACTTGGTATGCATAGAGTGAAGCCATCCTCTAAACCCTCCTATGCTCTGAAGATCAGGGGAAGAGAACTGAAGGGGTGAAATCCAGATCATCAGGGAAGAAGGGGATACAGATATTCAACTGAAAGACCCCTTTGTAAGGCTTAGAAGGACACCAGGCATCAATTATGATGCTACCAAGATTGGAGATCGTATAAATTGGGAAGAAGATGTCTCTGAACCATCTCTCACTTGCTCTTTAATTACTTCTGAATTAAAAAACTTCATTGACTCTCCTATGAAAATACCTGACTGGCCTTGTCACACACAGAGCATTGAGAGAGTTGTAAGAATGTTGACTAAGGCTTCTTCCAAGTATTTCTTACATGAAAAGAAGGATGGAGGAATCAGGGCACAAGAGACAAGCAGACGTCTGATGTCCACGAATGAGTCAAAGCAAGATTTGTGTGCTCTGGTGAAGTTTAACTTTTGAATATGATCCAAAGAAAGTGACCCATGCAGCTATATGTGGAGCTTTGCATATACTTTTCTCACTCAATAAACATGTAAATTTGCGGTTACTTTTTGTTTGTGTGTACTTGGATTAAATAAAAATAGGTTACATAAGCTCGTGACAAAAGGGAAAAGTTTACTTTTATTTAAATGGAAATTGATGTAGGTAGGAGCAATTGTATAACAAAATAAAGTTATTATTCAAAATCTACACCGGAAAATCTATCATTAAAGCACCCCTCATTAAAAGATTTAATGAAAATATATGGTTGCTCTGAAGTATGACCCACCCTAATACGACAAGGAGTTTAATCGGATTAAATTGCGAATAGAAAAGGGGCAGAAGAATAAAAAATTTTGTTTAAATAAATAAGCAAACGTTTTTAATGTTTCCGACACATTTGGAATTGAATTATAAAAGGTTTTAAAATTTCATGAGGGAGCTCGTGGAATCTGATAAGCAACGGGGCACTGAGAAATGAGATGTATGTAGGATTGGTTGAGGATCATCGGAGCGAGGGACGAAGGTTAGGGATAATGCGGGGTTGGGGCTAATGGATTCTGGATGAGGGGGGGAGGGAAATTTCGATGAGGACTGGACCCTTTAATTGTGAAGGGGGATTTCCTAGGTGGGGAGGGGTCCCCTGCATTCACATGAGTAAAATATGGCCTTTGTTCTTTAATCTTAATCATGAGGAGTCACTCGCAAATCCAGTGACATCAGAAGGAAAAAATGACCCATGCCCCTGCACTTACAGAGGAGAGGCAGGTGTAGTATGGGCAAGGGTATAGCCGAGAGATATTTGGAGGGTTGCCAGCCCTTTTGACCTAAATGAACGAGGAGATATTTGCATAAATTTCGTCGCTTAGGCAATTTTTGCAATGTTTGGCGCCCCACCCCCTGCCCCTGCCCCAAAGATACTTAATGTTTATACCATCCACACATTTCCACGCACTCTAACTTCACCAGTATCATTACTCACAACTTCCTAGCGCGTATGCCCTCGTTGGTTGTCGTTTCTTAGTTTCAAGTAAATAACTTAATTTTCAGATAGGAGAGTTGCGTGACCTCATCATGCGTCATAGTCCCCCCCCTCTCCCAGCCTATCCCTATTCCCTCCTTTAACAAATTTAACCCATTAATTTAAATTAATAATTAAACCGACAGTGGCGAAAATGGTTTCGAACCGTCGGCTCAAAATTGCCACTCGATGACATGAACCGAAAGAGTCAAGTTGCCACTCTTTTCACGGAATCAAGATGACTTTCTTTGATTAAAACAACCCAAATAATGCAACTTCCTATGACCTATGGTCGGCGTGCATCACCGCACCTATATTCCCCATCCTCTCACACCACTTTAAACTGCATGGAAGGGAAAACAATCATAATTATTTAGTCCCCCGCAAATTGGCGCTTCTGAGCGATCAGTTCCATGCGTCGGGTCTACGGCGTCCCCTTCCGACGAAGCTTCGATGCGAGCCAATGCAAAGTATTTAGCAAAGGGCAAATTATTCATTAAGGAAAGAGGAGTAAAAACATAAGTAAATGATAGTTAAGAGGCGGAGCCATTGGACCCTAAGTGAATGTTAATGAACCATAAGAAGATAACCAGTTTTATTGGGTTCTTTAAGGCATAATTAACGCGTCTGGGAACGCAGCCTACACTTTGTTAGGAACTACGAAAGAGATGCAAACTTAATTACTTGGGTCATTTTAGACGTCTCTCCGTCCACTTTTTGATAGTGCATAAAATTTAAATTCGAAGTATTTGGCGTCACAGAGGCTCCCGTGTGAGTTCATTAACGCATGATAGTGCGCCTCGCGGAAGATGAAACAATCAGCGTCATTTATGTGATGCTGTAAGGACTTAAAAGATGTCAACTATATGGTGCGTGATAATAAGGGATGAGAATGAACTTCTAAATCTAACGCATTTGCTTTCTTCTTTGGCCAAACGTGCCACATGTATGCTTATATTGTCATGGAAGAGAAGGAGGCCATGTTGGTAGACCAGAAAAGAGTGTTTGGAGTGTCTTCTGCTTTGGAGACAAGGCAAAAGAGTAAGAATTGGGTTTTGTTTGCGAACAAGCTATGTATTGTTTTGTGTGTTTAATATGGCAGTAAAATGCTCACTTTTCATATCCCGTAACAAGTTTATCCAGAAATGACTTAGTGGCATCTCGAGCTAATAGAGATTAAGCAATTTTGACACGTTGAAAAGGTTGTCTTTTCGATAGATCCAGATGACCAAAACAACATTTGTATAGCTTAAAAAGGCCTGTGCAGTACTTAAGTTTAAAAGGGCCTAAGCATTCCCTAACTTAAAATAGGCCTCACCAGTGCACAATCTAGAAAAAGATTTAGGTATTACTGGCTTCAAAGAGACTGGTGCAGTACCCAGACCAAAAAAAGGCCTAGGTATTATTACTGATTTAAAAGAGGACAATGCAGTATCCAAGCAAAAATAAGGACAAGTCATTACTTAATTAAAATAGGCCAATGCATTTCTCAAAACAAAGCTAAGGCCTAGGTGTTATTCACTTAAGAGAGTTCTATTCAGTACACAAGCTAAACAAAGGCCTAGACATTACTAACTTAAGAGATTTATGCATTACCCAAGTTTAAAATAGGCCAAGGCTTTACTGACTTAAAATAGGCCTATGCCATAACCAATTTAAAGCAAAGAAGTAGGCATTGCTATATTTATGTATATTTAAACTGCGGATATAAAGTTGAGTAAATAGTAATAGGCATGTTTTGATTTAAACAGTAGGAATAAAATAATTTATTGACAGTTAATAATGAGGGCGGGATGAAGCAAGATGAAAGACCCTTGGTTAAGTCTGAAAAGAGAGCCAAGCCCCAACATCGATACGCTCGTCACCAGCAACACCGCCATTAACAAGAACCCAGCAGAAGACAATCCCGACTCGAAGCAACCATGGTATCAGGAATACTGTAAACCAGAAGCTCTGGAGATTACAAAGTCTCAAGTGCAATAACGCCCTTTAAATCTCAAGATTACACAAGGGTTTACGACTTGGACACTGGGTATAATTTCCCCTCCTTCTACACATTTTTACTTTAACCGCATCATCGCCATTAGCCTCATTTCAAAATACTCTGCCATTGCTGTATACCAAAGTGTTTTACTTTTCAAATTTATAAGTGAATAGGCAAAGAGAATAAATGACTCTCCCGTTAAATTTTCTATCCTTTTATTGTGATGAGAGCGAACAAGGCGGGTCATGAGCTTTGCCGAACTGAGGTACTTTTATCTCGAAGAAAGTCGAATGGATTAAACCGTGGTCACCTGATCTCAGTGGCACAGAGACGGGGGTTCAAATTAGGTCACTATTTTAACGCTTATCTCTTTTCAGACCTGAAATTTCTCTTCATTAACCTTCACACTTTATCCTTTATGGTCATTTTTAGTTTCTTGGGTTGGTGCAATACCCATAAAAGTAAGATGCATCAAACTGAATAGAGTTAACATAAACTTAGCTTTAAATCGGTCTTTAAATATGAGAAATCGTAGACGGAATATTCTATCATTTATCTCAGTCATAAATAAGAGAATCTAGAGTTTAAACTCATAATAACTTTCTGCATTTTATGGAACTATGATCAATGCTAAAAATCGGATTAAAGTTTTATGAATGCGTGAAAAGAGGGTAAAATTAGCTTTTATGCTTGGATTTGAGGGATTATTCCCTCGATGTTTTTGATGCCAGGAGATTAATAGTTTGTATGGGAATACTTTATTGTATTATTTAAATACTATTTTACTAATAGATAGGATAAAGATTCAGAAAATACTTATAAATAGACAATTATAGTAATTATTTTATTGCGACAGGGAAAAATGCATTCAATTACAATTCAAA